>JAZAYU010000136.1:661250-1322500 GCA_038501625.1 Corbicula japonica
CGAACTTCAAGCACGATCTCAGCGCATATGCTGAGCAATAAAACTATATGGAACACAGTGATGTTCCGAACTACTTTCAACTGATCTTCAAACAATAACATTCTTACAACAAGCAAACCTGAGCAACTAAAAGTTTCAAATTCTGCTAAAAAATTCAACAAATCACATCTAAACAAAACCTCAAGCAAAACACCTTCAAACATACACTCAACACTAAAACCTCTAAACTTGTCGCATTTAAGTCTCGAACTATATCATAATACTACACTGGTACTACATCATCAATTTACTCATTCAAGCTTAAATGCGAATTCGTTGAAAAGAAGTGACCCAAACACTTCATAATGAGTAATTTAAGAAAATTTACGATTGAGTACATAATGTAGTTATGACTGGACATTTCATAGAGGTATTTATACAAATCATAAGTAACTAAGATTTATTGTTTACAGACAACACAATTTGTCACGATTGGTTATTACTGAATTGATTAGTAATTATACTTACGGTATTCCGGACATTCCTGGTAAATAATGTCTAACAGCTACCTCGTCCACACATTCACCGTTTTGTTTTCTGACTTTAAATTGTGGAAAGTCCAATAACACGCGGCTTCTATCTGGACTCTAAAATCAATTATCATTTTTTCAAAGTTTGTAAGTAAAACATAGCAAATTAAAAAATATATTTTAAAAACTAAATCAGTCTGATTAAAACCTGTTATTGCCATCTAAGTTCTCATGACTACGCCCGAACGGGCATCCCCTTACGTATATAAAGCGGCTTTCAAACTTGTGTTGTAGACAATTCTTCTGTAATTGTATAAGGCCCTTCTGAAATCAACACTTGGCGATGATACCAGTACGATGGTTAGTCCCTTTGTCATTTATTTAAACAGTATTGCCTTGCATAGAACTGTGGTGCTTGTGTAAATTACCGCAATGGAAATAAAGAATAGAGTGAAAATAATGCTTTTTAAGTTTATTTTTACCTTTTTAGTCTCATCTTTGTCATCTAATGTCGATTGGCATGGCTCTCCAAATTCATACATGTTTTGTTTTGTTGATTTATTGAGTTGCCTTGTCACTGTACATTTTACAAAAAAAAAATTCTATCTACGTCTGGATGACGTACCGGTACTCAAGTCGGCAATTACCGTATATATAATTAATTACCAGAGTTAAAAGCAAACTATCTGTTGATCGGGAATATTATTTCCACAAAAAGCCAAGACTATTAGGTTAACAATCCAAAGGTTTACAAAACAAGCTTGATATTCGAGGTGCGAGTCAAACGACATACCCTTACAAACCAGTGGCAGGTCACTGGAGTTTGGTTTTCTGTGATGATGGGCGAACGGATTTCAATATTTGTTTGCTGGTCATCTAAGTCAATTATGCCACCACATTGATAATCTGCAGTAAAGAAAAATTCATTATTTAATGAGAAAATAATCGGAGGTAACGATGTTTATCTACTTAACGAAAATGATTCACTTTAGTACACAATCTCCTTCGCAGAGTTGTTCCTTACACTCACTTTACATCTCTGTGAATGTGTTATATGTCAATGTCAAGATTTTTTTTTACCAAACTAAGCAGCTTCGTTGTATACAGTCATTATGAGTTTGAAAGCTTGCGGTATAACAAATGACAGAAACTTCATTAGCTTTTATTAAAACCAAAGGAAGAAACCCAGGCTATTTTAAATGTAGTTGGTGAACTATTTTTTTAGTAAAAGTAATTGAAAGTAGTCTTAGCCTATAACAAAGGTGAATGTATATGAGCCGATAGTGTAAAAACGTGTGTAGTACAGTCCCTCTGTATCCCGGCTCCAACTTTTGAGCATCCCAACAGCTACATGTACAGTATTATAAGACATTTTTGTATTGTATTGTTAATAGAGTTTATCAAATTCGTATTATTTACAAAACATTTCAGGTGCGTACGCTTTCCTTTTTAATGTCTGAATATCACTAACGCCCACACTTCTTTTCCCATAAATATGTTAGGGTTAGGCTTAAAATGAACCGGTTCACATAAACGTTCACAGTCGGGTATCTTTAATTATACCATACACTTTCGTGAATGACAGCGCAAACTTCTTGTACGAGGATAAGCAGTCATTCGCTAAAGCCACTTTTGATTTACAAAGCATTTGTGGCAAATTCGACATGGATGGCTAATAATTATTTTGTTATAAATGATTCCTGTAAACAAATACCACCTGTGCATAAAGACCACATTTTGTCACACTGACTGAAATAAAGTACAAATTCACCAGAGATCAAAGTCCATCTGCCCTCAATGACCCTACTGGTGTTTCTTTATAGTGGTCTTTAAAGACAGGTTTGACTGAATTTGTATTACTATTTACAAACACAAACAACGGCACACAAATTACCGTTATATTCAAGATCGATGCATGAAGATTTTCCACTCAGTCCTTCGGGGCACCTGCACGCGCATCTGTCTCCCATCCAAGCCATATAACCTCCGTTTGCACATGCGCCGTCGCAACCAGCTGAAATACGAGTTTGGTTTTATAACATAACAAGCAAGGGATCCCGCGCAAGACACGACTTTTATAGTAATATTTCGCGAGAATATACGTTCTTTGTACATGTTGTCGGCCTACACCTATCTAACACCACATTTTATTAGTACACATTAACATATACACAAAAACACATGAGAATCATAAGAATGATCAATTTGTATGTGTGCGAGATTTTATTGAACACATACTTAAACTAAAGAAGTATCCCTTCTCTTTTATTTAAGTATAACACGGTCGCATTCGGCAAACTCGGTCATTGATTGGAGACCGACATAGGTTGATTCACAAGTATTATTTTACAAAGAAAGAATCGCTCTCGCCAACTGATGTTTTTAGACAAAACAACCCTAAACAATATTAGTTTTCCAAACGGTGCACGCGTAAAATTCATAACGCTGTAAAATCGGAAAATACCGAATCTTCTTTAAGTATACTTAAGTTACTAGGCTCTGCAAAAGGCCAGATTTACTTAATATGAATTATAGTATTATGAACAGTCTGGCAGAACCTAGAGTAACGGAATACAGTGCACGTACCGGTACACTGATACAGCTCGTTAACCTCCATAAAGAAGTAAAAATATCGCTCGCTGTCCGCAAACTGCGAGACGTTTTTGAATTCAGCCTCCAGAAGTGTGATTGTCGGCTCTGAGTTAGTGCTCCATGCCTGTAAATAAACGTGTCACTTTTAATCAAGACTAAGTGAGCTTTTATATGCGACATGTAGAATTCTCAAAATAAATGTTTAATTTTAACTAAAAATGTCTGATCCACTGTTTTAATATAGGAATTATATATTATAATTATTATTCCATTTTTCCCGAAGTCCATTTTTCAACAAACCACCATCTACCACCATCTACAAGTAACGAAATAAGTCCAACCTGTGCTAAAGAACCCAAGAGTGGTCTTAAAAGACAAGTTTGATTGTAAATATACCTTCAGTCCATAGTGCATGATAGATTCAAAATCGTAGACACCATGATCGTTACCATTCTCCATGCTGAATGCGTACCCTACACCTGAAACATCAGTATGCTTAACTCCTTAGTTTTATGCTTTTGGACAAAGGCAGGTCCATATTTAAGGTTGTTAAATATATAGTTGAGAGAACAAAAATTTGTGTGCATCCTTATGTTCTGCTGAGAATTTTTTCTACCACCTCTTGGCTCTTGGAGATTTAAGAAGTTACGGAGGTCGTTATATGTTACCTATATGTAACTCATAACGTCTTTATTAAAATATTGTTGAATTAAAACATTTTTCTCCATTACCTAGGATTGAAATATAAATGGTTGATGTATAGGCTTTTGATATATGTTTAATTCATTGTTAACTCTTTTTTCATCTTGAAATAAACACTATAAATGTACAATAAATAAATATGTTACCTTTTAATAATTCTAAGATAACATTCATCATTTTTGTAAAAAAAAATAATGCATGCTGTTGATTTCGTTTCCAACAATACTTAATTGTTCTTGAAGTCATTGTAACTTATCATTTTAACATTGATAACTCATGTTACCAATTTGAATCGAAATATTTTCGCTCGCCTCGTAAATATATTTTTAATAATGTAGACATATATCTGGTTTATGCACTGACGGATTATCTGTGAAGATGCTTCTTCAATGGTTGCATTTTTTAAATGCATTGAAAATTATAGTTTGAAACAAGTTTAATAGATTTAACGTGGGACTATCCAATAAATATGTATGACATACTCATAAACACGCAAAATATGTTGCAATAATCGCTCACCGTCTTTAATATTTTCTGAGTTGATTCGGACGAACTCGTTTCGGATGGGACTTTGATGTTCGTGGTAAAACCCTAATGCATGGGCCACTTCGTGTAAACAAGCTCTCTGTAAGAAAACATAATGCTTCATAAATAATGTGCTTAATAAAGAAATCGCCTGGTATATTTAGGTTCAAGAACACTAATGATTGCTGATTTGTAAGGCTTATACTGTACTCGTTATGTAAAGATCATTTGTGGATTATTATAGCATAAAACAATTTGACTTTTAAATTTTCTATTATACAAATAAAATCCGTTTAAATTTATAGTTTTTGCACACTTTTGATAAGATCTTTTATTATTCAGTTACGAAAGGATTGAATTTGACATAAATAGGTTTTTACTTTCTTTAGAACAAGCGGAAAATAAACTGATACATGTAGGCCGTGAGTTTTTTACGGCGTCAAGCATACTGGCTCGTAAATCACAAGATAACAAAAAAGTTACGCTAGTAATTCCTGATAGGTATCATGGGCTGTACAAAAGAATAAAAGTACAAATGCCACAAAAGGTATTTGTAGTTCATGCCTTCAAAAACCTTAATCTGTTGTCTATCTCCAACAGCAGATTGGTTGAAACTGAACTAAGGCTCTAAACTGACCAATCGCAAGCTAAAGTTTTAGTTTTTCTAGTGTTTCATGTATGATCGCGAAAATACATGATTACAACCGCCGGTGTAATCGAAGAGTTGATTTGTTTCACCGAGACTGCCTTTAGTATGTCCTCGCATAGCATTTTTCAAAACAATATTTACCCAGTAGCAGCATGTTATTCTCTGACCATTTCTTCGTGTATTCCCAAGGTATGATTCGCATCTAAAATTAATTCAATAAACACATTTGTACTCAAACGCAAAAGAAATCACACAAAACTCTTTATGTGAGCAGTATAATTACATAGATGAAATCAAGTAACAGAATGTTACCGATAACTTGACAGTCACGTGATAAGCAAGTTTCAATATTATTTATCAGCAAAACATTCTACAATATTTAATTTCGCCAAGTTATCTTAATGAGCATTGCCCACCGGAAAAATATTAAATCATCCTTAACTTCCAAAAAAAACAACAAAAAAAAAACAACAGAGCATCACACACCTGTCACCTTTTCTATAATTAGTAATGGACTCACCGTGGCGATGTTTGCTCGAAGATTAGGTAGTTATTGTGGCCTAGACCGTATTCTAGTAATGTACTCACTGTATGGATGTTTGCTCGAAGATGAGGTAGTTTTTGTGGTCTAGACCGTATTCTAGTAATGTACTCACTGTTTGGATGTTTGCTCGAAGATGAGGTAGTTTTTGTGGCCTAGACCGTATTCTAGTAATGTACTCACTGTATGGATGTTTGCTCGAAGATGAGGTAGTTATTGTGGTCTAGACCGTATTCTAGTAATGTACTCACTGTATGGATGTTTGCTCGAAGATGAGGTAGTTTTTGTGGTCTAGACCGTATTCTAGTAATGTACTCACTGTATGGATGTTTGCTCGAATATTAGGTTACCGTAGTTTTTGTGGTCTAGACCGTATTCTAGTAATGTACTCACTGTATGGATGTTTGCTCGAAGATGAGGTAGTTATTGTGGTCTAGACCGTATTCTAGTAATGAACTCACTGTATGGATGTTTGCTCGAAGATGAGGTAGTTATTGTGGTTAAGACCGTATTCTAGTTATGTACTCACTGTATGAATGTTTGCTCGAAGATGAGGTAGTTATTGTGGTCTAGACCGTATTCTAGTAATGTACTCACTGTATGGATGTTTGCTCGAAGATGAGGTAGTTATTGTGGTCTAGACCGTATTCGATCGCAGTCGTGTCAGTCCATTCAACGAATCGTATACAGGAATATTTCTCATAAACTGGGAAAACCTTTTCTAAGTATTCCTGTTGCCGTTCTTTTGCTGGAATATACCAAGTTAAAACGTCACGATCATTGTAGAATAAATAACTTTAATCGTGCCTGAACATCTTAACCAGCTCGACATTGGAAATATAAATATTTTCATGTACACTTATTTACACGTTGATAATTTGCCGGTACAGTCGGTATGGTACATGTAACTCGGCGAAAGTTCTGTGTCGTGAAGGCAGAACATGACTTTGTGCATTTAACATATACACTGCAGATGAAATGTTGTTGATCACAAGGAAAAATATCTTCAATAATGGCTTCTCTTAATTTGAATTTCAATGTAATCAAATCCGTAAACTAGGCAGCCATGTTTCTGCGAATATACACCTGTGTCCACGAGCAAACGATAACACGAGTTTAAGTGTAGTTGTTGATAAAAAAAAGCAAAACTAGTATTTGCTGATTAAATGTTACATGTAAGCATATGTATATCAGCATGGTTTGTATTCCGCTAGAACCACAGTTTTTGTCCGAGAACCCTAGTTCTCGACCTAGAACCACAGTTCGTTGTCCGAGAACCCTAGTTCTCGACCTAGAACCACAGTTCTCTGTCCGAGAACCATAGTTTCTGGCAGAAAGATGTAAGATGTTGATGTAAGAACTGCTCTTCTCTTTGAAAACTGTTGATCCCTACCAAGAACCTGAGTTCCCGACCGAAAATCACAGTTCTCGACGGTAGCCGCAATACCCGAGCGAGATCTATGTATTCTTTAGCCGAATGCACGATTAAACGAAAACCAAATTTATCTTGGTTTGGCAAGCCGTGTTCATCGTAAAAAAGAGAACCTTAGATCTTTGCCGAAAGCTATAATTTTTGGTCCGAAATCTATGTTTCAGAATAATTCTTCTAACTGCTTGCCATAATGAAGGGTTAATATAAATTGAACAAAGTGATATAATCATCAAAGACTTACGTAAGGAATCGTCAAAAACATATGGTACTATGCCTTTCGTCCACAGGCCTCGCTCATTTTTGATGGTCAGCCGCTTTGAACGTACCAATGGTTCGTTCACGCTCGCCACCTGAATAATATAAAGACGAATGCAATCATTTTTACGTACAGACAAATGACCATATTTTTTCGATGACTGTTCATATATTTTTTTTCCTAGTGAGTGATGCGGCATGACGACATATTCGTTTGGCTTCGTATTTGAAGTTATCCTTTCTTGTTTAAACTATAGAGATATTTTAGGGGGGCAAGATAACATTAAATAAATAAATTGATGGTAAAATGAAAATATTGTAAGTTTTATTTTTTTTATGTTAATGATTTAATTAACGTTTAAAAATAATAAATATTGTTTAAAGAAAGAAGATAAAAGAATATTCACTGCAAGCTATTTTATTGCTTTTGCAGGTCGTGTCGTTGTAGAAGGTTACAAAAATTGTTCAGAAACTTAAAATATATAAGATATAAGATTTATCATGAAACTCTGTTAAAAAAACCTATTTGAAATCGTATCGGAATTTCAAGCGATTGTTTATTAATGTCTTAAGCCGTGACACTGGCACGTTATAAATGCAGGACAGCAGTTGTTTTTTTTTTACTACGAACGAAAGTAAAGATAAACTTGTAGATCTTTAGAGTATATGCATTTTATATGCATAGGAGAAAAAAATGATTTTTGCTAACTAAACTTATTTACAAAGTGCATATTTTATCCCGTAAATTTGTTTTAGCAGTGTTTTGACTCAGGTTTAGTTTGTTTGTCAAAGTCTACAGAAACAAGAACATTGCTTTAAATAACCAAAGTCTCGATTGTTAATATTATTGCGTATGTACAAACTTTGTATCATACGACATGAAATCAAGCGGTGTTTACGGAATGTAATGGAAACATTCGACATTTGCAAAACAACCTAAGTTCTTGTCAAACAAGCAAATAAATACTTTATACCTGTTCCGGTTGAACATAATACCCGGTCACTTGACAGATTGTTATAATCACAAAAACTAAAACAGTAGTGTATAGTGTCATGATTGTAACGTTTTGTGAAACACTATTTTAACAAATTGTTTACCTATTATATAGTAAAAGTCAGTTGCAATAAAACTCTAATAAATCAAAATTCAATAGTCACAAACATGCCATTTTGTGTGTGGCAGACATTAACCGCTTATTGTGCTTAATGATATTAAATAAGATCGGTTAAGAAATAGTAGTAAATGAAAAGTGTGATTAACCATTCATAACAATGAAGATTTCAAGAAATATCTGAATATTATTTCTTCTATAGAAGCATTTATTGCCAAAAAATGTAAATTAGATAACTAAACGTTGTTCCTTTATTGAAAAATCATACGTTGTATTTTAGAAGTAATTTGCCAATAAAAATACACTTTTTCTTGCGATTATTTTGATATATAAATGATTGTACTTTCATGCTTAGTTATTTTCTATTAAGCAAAATAAATTGTCCACACCCAATGTCCATCGACGTTAAAGTAAGCATAAAAGTTGACGTTAGTATAATATACTAATCAGTTAAATGTTTTGAAATAAATCAACATACTGGAATAAAAAACGAATGTACAAATAATTAATTTGTCGTGCAAACCTCTTTTCGCTATCAGCTATGAACAGCATTGGTCCGTGCAACGACTGAAAGTAGGTCGAATTCGATAAAAAAAACAAACAACAAAAACAAATACTAAAATACAGCTAGACAACAACCGATTAAACCGGCAACATTCACGATGATTTGTCTCGCCTCTTTCTGATAGGTGTGGGTTTCCAGCTTGTTTGGCTGAGCAGTACTGTACGAACTTCAGGTGGCATTATTCTTTGATTCAGATGGCTCCTTGGTAAAACCACCTACATTGCCTAAGCGTAATGGATGCTTCTCGGACCCACAGTGACGACATGCCTGTAACTATCAGCTATTGACATAACCTGATAGACAACGGATGTTCATCGGCAGCACATTCACATTCTGGAATTAGTTTTCTACTTACCTGAAGTGATGACATAAGCCAGAAAAAAATTAGAAGAAAATGCTTTGAATAGGCCCTAAATTGCTGCGCGATTAGTACATGTACATATAAGTAAAAGCCATTGCTGATAATCTTAGTGAATCTTTCGATTCTCAAAATTTTGAAATATTTTCTTTATTTGTTACTATATGTCTCTGAAGAGAAATGTTTACGAGGGAGGTTGGGGACGCTTTTGTTATCGTTGTAAATTGTGATAACCGTTTAAGAAACTTTTATTTTCTGATTTTCGGTATAGCTCATTTTGAGGAAATATTTTTAAGGAGCCGAGTGAGCCAAGGCTACCTAGGAACTCAGATGCGGTGTTTTCTAATGAAGTTTTTTAAAAGACCTTGCAGATTGTGCAATATCTTCATACGAGTTTACAACCATGAATCTTCCTCAGCTGTATTTAATAACCATTGATTACCTGTCATTCAATAAAATTAGTGAGCATTAAAGATATTTTATGTATTCTCGGAAATAAACTGAAGTTTTCTCGATACAAGATACACATCTATATAAGATACACATCATATGAACTCTCTTCGGAACAATAAATGTATGTATCAAGTATAGGATCTTTTGAGTATGTTTTATTAAGTTTGTTCTGACTGATGTTTACCTTACTGTATCAGTGAGCTGAATAGATCAGTCCTCGAAAGCTGAAATCCATCTGGAGCCGGAAGTTCTAAATTTTATTAATCTATTAATTAAACTAACCGGGTAAAATTTCCAAAAAAGTAAGGACAGTTGCATTTTATGTCATTAGAAACTATTAGATGTGTTAGAATCTACAAACTACAAAGGTAGTCATATGATTTAACTTCTAGGAATTACTAACTTAAACTTTACCCTGGATCCGTTTAATAGGCGATAATTTCCGAACAAATAGTCCGTTTGCGAAAATTCGTAATGGTCGCGAATTCATGCCCTAAATGTCATACATTGATTTTTCTTTCGTCTAATGACAAACTCAAATGTTAGACTTTTCCTACAATACTGGATGTCTCATTTGAAACGGTATCTTTTTCAATAGGTTATTTGTTTCGTAAAAAGACGTTACAAATCATGAATATAACATAATAGCATAACTCAAACTTTTTTGCGTAATGAAGCATTAAACAAATTAAGAGCCACAAAGTCAGTTAATTTGATACAGATATGAAATGCAAAGACATGATCTTATAACTATTTCTGTGTCACAGTGTTTACTTTTCGTTTAATGTTAAAAATAAAATATACTATAAATAGAACACTTGTTTTGAACATCCGTTGTAATTAAACAGACAAAATAAGTTATCGCCTTGACTCGTTTAGTTGTTTGGTAATGCTATAAAATTATGAAATGTGTAATATCTTAAATAAACACGTCCGAGACAGTGATAAGCTTTATATACAATGTCATGTACATGTAGTTCCTAATGAATTACCTAAATTAAAAAACAACAACATAATAACAAGAATTCACTAAAATTCGGTAACTTATCACGTTATAAATTCGAAATTGTTTCCTACAACGATTGCTAATTTAAAACATGATACAGATTGTAAACAGACCGTAGACAGAGCACAGAAACATTCTGGTTAACATCATGCTTTCTGATGATTAGATAATAAACGTTAGGTATTGATAGAAACACTCCGGTTGTGGCAATATATTAAAGCTAGTAGTATCTTGGTTTCATATATGAATGCTAATAGAAGGGTCGCACCTGCTTTATAAGTGTGCTATCTTTAGACGTGAACCTCTAATCGCAAGAACTAGTCTACATTATCTAAAATTTTACTTCCAAACCGTTAAAATATGACACAGTTGATTATAATAGAAATAAAAAACAAGAATGGTTCTGTAAAATCAATGTTGATGACAATAAGCAACATCTCTTCAATATAAAATTTAATGTTATCTGAATTTGATTGATTTTTTCCAAACTACTGCAGCCTGAATATTTGATTTCGCGATTTGATATCTAACCGCAGAACCTAAAAACATAATGCTAAGGGCCTTCCAAAGTCGTCATGGCAGTCTCATGTATATATATTATTTATATACAATGTACATAATTATTCAAAACCATCTAACGGCAAAATGCAGTTCAGTAAAACTTTGCGCGAAAAGATGTCATCAATATATCTTACCCGGTAATTTAAAATACGCTAAAAAAATTAAGAAGAATTAAAAACTTCCTAGAATTCTAGTTGCATCCAAATGCATACGTTATCAAAGAACATTGATGAATAACATGTCTGTCAAATGTAGTGTGAATGTCAAACATTTGGCAAATTGTGTTTTGACATTGTGTTTCCTCGTTACGTAAATATGTGAAAAAAAGAATAAAAATGTACATTTCTCTTTATTATAAAAAGTTCATTAAGCGACAACAAGATATTGATATCAGTATCCTTATACTAATGTTGGTATTAAAAAGATGCTTTGTGTTTTTATGTTTATTTGTTTGGAAGTAAATAAATTTGAACTTTTATTCATAGCTTTTAAACGTATTAGACTTTATTTCAATTTTTATTAGACTTTAAAATGTGTTTATACCATTTTAGACTGTTATGAATCGACGTTTCTATAACAGAAGAATATATAATACAGTCAGACCTGTATTGAGCAGCCGCCTAATGGAGTGCAAACACAGACTTTTAGAGACAGGTAAAAATTAGAACCAAATGTTAGTTTAGGAAATATTCCAACTGTCTAAGACAGGTGGTTGCTGAATGTAGGTGGCTATTAAATTTGGTTCGGGGAAAGTTAAAAAACTTTTTATTTCCGTTTTCTTAGGAACTGACTGGAAATCTTTTAAAATAGAAAGCAAAGGTGTTTCGTGTATCAATTTAAAAGGAAATAATAGTTTTCATAAAATGTAAACTTAATCTTTGAAAATCAATGGAATTGCAATATTGTAGCAATATAAAATGAATTTGTTTTCCAAACAGCTGCACACTTAATAATGTTTTCCAAATGTAGTATCTTCTATATTGTTATACAGTTTTGTTCATTGAATAAACAAGATTGGAAGACTGTTTTTGCTTTGAAGTGGTATTGCACCCTGGAAAGCTTGTCTACATTGTATTGTCAATCGACGTTTTATTTAAAATAATAAAATTATGCAAAGCTCTAAGTGAATGTAGGTGTTTACAATAAAATTGAAAAAAGACATTTGTAACTCACATTACAATTTTAATACGGAGTTAAAAAAGACTGGTTGCTTATTCAGAAAGTTCTGGGCTGAAGGTTTTACTGTAAACCAGTCTCAAATCTCACGCATCTGATTGGCTGAAATGGCGACCATATGATTTGAAATCCTAGATTTGGGTTTACTGAATCAATTCCAGATGCTCTCAGCACATACATGTACAAACGAATTTTTAGCGAGAAGATGCATGTTTTATATGTGCTACTATCGTTTAAGAATATTAATGTTTAAAATCTGCAGGGAATCTCTATTCACCGAAAAAAACAAAGTAATACTGCATTGATCAAGTAATGTAGATTAAACAGCACCAACAAGTATACCGCAGATATTCTCTCTCTAAAGAGATAGGTATATCTACTTTGTACATCATTAATTAACGTTGATTAATCAGATAAATTTCTGTTAACGCATACCATCTTGTTAACAAATAAACCTAATACTTTTTCGTAACACTTGAGTTACAGTTTAATTTATTCCAAACGATATTTTGTTGAGATAAACATTCAAAAGATGTTTTCTTCGATACCTTATTTTTAAAAAAGCATTTCCTTGATATTTTCAAATGAAAAAAAATGTAGATATTTTAATATAGGCCGAAGCTTCAGAAATCTGTTTCTGTCTTCGCCTGAGAACTTTGCAAACAACTTTTCTTAAAACTAATACTGTCCTCGGCTGGTTGTTTGCTAATGTCGAGCTGATCATAGAATGTTCATGTTACACGAGCTAAAATGAGAATCACTCTCAACGAAGATGAAAACGCAAACACAAACTACATTATTTCACAAAATGAAAATACAGAAAAGTATTCATCGTATCATCGAAATCTAATGCACAGTAATACTAATTTTAGGTATCAAATAAATTCTACAATTCAAACCATTCAATGGTGAATAGAACTATACAGAGAATTATATTAACCGCCGTCGTAACAAAATAACTGTGGATATAACCTTTAAATACAAGCTTGAAGTACATTTACCATACCACCTCTGTACTTTAATGCAAGAAGTAGGGAAGAACAAGTTTATTAAATTAAGACTTCTACCTACATCATAAATCCAAAACAATTAGTCCTCTGTTTTGCCACTCCTAATCAATTCTTACTACTTTGCCCTTCATACCACAAAATAACGACAGAGTCATCATGCCTTATATTGCTCAATTATCTAATTCATGGTTACGAGAATCTTACTACCGAATTTTTAAAAGTACAGAGATAATCTTTTGCCTCGAAGTTCTCGGCTTAAGCGTAGGCGTGCGATCGGGTTTTAGGGTCGTGTGTTCGCGAGGAGCTAGATGTAGCAGAGCAGGTGTTAAAATAAACTGGTATATTAACTTTGCCCAAAAAATCCGAGCGGAAACTCCTGACGATATGCACAACAAGGCTAGGTGACAAACATTCCATGAGGTTTGCGCCCCTTAGGACCTGGTTTAAACCTCCAGTTTATGATTTTGCCACTGATCGTTCCAAAGCGGTAACCCCAACGGTTCTTTTTATCGTTAATTGTTTTGTTGTGTCTAATTTGGAATTGGTTCTCTTATAATCTCAAGCTCTTTTTTCCTCTCCACCTTTTTGGTTTCATGGGGAGGCTGCTTTTCTATCTATGGCAATTGCTATATGCATATTTCATTTTTTAAATATAGAAGTTACTCTAAAAATGACTCATGGCCAATAACTCAGCTAAAGTAATCCGAGCGCAAATTCCTTACGATATGCACAGAGCTAGCCTTGGTGACAAACGTCCCTGATGGGTTTCAATAAAATTCCCCAAGAGTTTTTTGATGAAGCATGGACAAGTTTTTTTATAGAAGGTTTTAGAAAAATAAAAATAAAAAAAGAGTAAGGCCCCCATAACTCGGCCAAAATAATCCGAGTGAAAACTTCTCACGATATGCACATCTAGGCTCGGTGACAAACATTCTTGTTTGGTGTCATTGAAAGATGTTCTAGAGATTAAGTGGGAAAAACATTATTACCGGACGGACGGACAGTGCGATTTCTATATGCTTCCCTTCTGGGGCATAAAACAACAGTAACTGTTATATAAAAAATATTCTGCAAGGCATGATCAAACTTGACAGGTTATAATAAATTACCGCAGAAATGTTTCACACAAAAGTTTTTTGGGAAAACGCCTTTGTGAATGGTGTAGCAATACAAGACATGCTTATCAAAACTTCAGTAGAATTGTTATTATCAAATGACAATGGAAATACTATATTATAACTACAAGACTTGTTAAACTGTTGAAAGAAAGACGTTAACGCTTCGGAAATTACCAACTGCAGAAAAAACGAGATCGTGAACATAAATTACGAACAGCCGAAATAAGAGGTAATGTCAAGTTGATTTAGGAAAATAGAAAAATGAAAGAAAAATCTATTAGATAATTCACAAAGCGTAATAATTGACAAGATTTAAAACCAATAATGGTGAAAGAAAGAGAAATATCAGTTCAGGATTACGAGAACATTTCAGATTTTATAGGATCATTAAACAGCTCCAAAGGAATGGAATTAAATGCTTTGAGTCTTCGCTCCAGTTTGCAGACAAAATTAGATTAATAGGAAACAACTGCTCTTGAAAAATAATGTATAACAGGGGAAACACGCAATCGTTTTTTAATCTCTCAACTCAGGAAATTTTACAGACCAAGATAACATGGTTGTGGAATGATACAATAAAATCAATTTTTAAGTATTTCTTTGCAGGATATGACCAGAATTTCAAACAGAAACAGTCAACCACACAACAAAGTCTTGATAATTTCTTTAATTTAACTGGTGATATATCCATAATTTTTAAATACAGAATTTAAGTCTATTAGATCATCATGTCGACGATAACAAAAAAATCATAATTTTCTTCAGATAATTTAACCAAACTTCCGAATACTCATTAAGTTTGACTATAAACAGGTGAAATATGCATATCTGGAATCGCCACATTCAGAAAAAACAGCCTCCCCACGCAGTCAAGAAGAAGAGAGGGAGAGGGCATGGTTAATAAAATGATCAGTTTCAAAAGAGACACCACTAACAATTAACAAAAATGAGAACCCGAGGGGTTAATGCCTTGGAACGGTCAGTGGCAAATGAAATTGCCACTGGGGCATTAAACCAGGTTCTAGGGTGCACCAACCTCACACTTGCCCCAACAGGTTCTCATATCACAAAACAAATACAAGTTGTCTTGGTGAAACAACTCCAACCCACTTATTGGCTCAACAATGTTGCATGCAAAAGCACACAAACATACAAGAATTTAATAGCCTTGCAAAGCCAAAGGGCGGGTACTCAATGATGTTACCGATACCAGAGCTCCTGGAGTAAAATCAGCAAGAACACGATGACAGGGATAAAAGAAACAAATCGAGCTTCTAGGTTCTTTTAAGAAAAGATTTCCCCATAAACCTTCACAAACTCTTAAACCCCTGCCACCGTCGTGCAACCAAAGAGGTAAGCATAATGATCAACTGTAGAAGGGTTAATCACCAGGCATGCAGAGCGCTGTAAAATATCATGTTGGTAACCTTTTTTTTTTAAATTTACAGATGGTTTTTACGAATAACCGGGAGAAATTAACATTGCCCTTTATCTTCTTAAGTTTTTAAATTAAATCTCCATAAAAAACCGGCTGTGAAATACCTTGTTGCAATAGTGATTTTAAACTGCACCTGTATTTATGAATTAGATCTGGGTATCGACGATAAAACTTGCAAAATGTTTTCCTTAATTTGTGATACCGATAACCTTGTTTCAAAAGTTTTTCTGTAATGCAAAGATTACGTTCATTGAAATCATTAATATCGTTGCAAGCTCTTGAAAAGCGAACAAGCTGTGAAATATAAAAGCTATTTTTTGTTGTTTATGTACACAACGAAGAAAGTACCATTCAAATTGTACAGTTTACGGGTGTAATTAAATGGGGCTTGGAGAAGTGGGCAGTAATATGCATTTCCGTTACTGTCTACGAACAGGTTTGATAACACCGAGTCTCATATAGTTTTAGATTTCTTGAGTTCGGCGGTTCCTTTTTTATCTAAATGTATATTAAAGATAATGGTAATAATCATATTTACTCATTTTCAAAGGTGAAACAAAACATATTACTATTGAAACAGGATTAAATTTTAAATGCTCATAACACATTTATTTCGAAGAAAAGTTCCCACGCAGCCTTGCCCCGGGGTTGGCGAAACTTAATATTAACACCATTAACCATCGAGTAAGATAAAGAAACCGTAGAGAAAGGACCTACTAAGTGCTGGTGGCACTGATGCACAAAAATATATTTAAAGCAAGACGTATAGCTAGCTCTAGTTTACTTATAACAACTTAGGAAAATTGTTCCCTAGACATCATGCTTTACCGTCACCAAAGTATGTTTAACTCATTGAAAATCGCGAAAAAGGATTGAAACCATTTTCGGATTATACAGAACTTGACGATTTAACAAGCTTATGCATACAAGCTAAAAGCAGACATATTCAGTAAATAACCTTACCTCTTAAAATTCCCATAGAAACATCACTCCCTCTTAATCTAATTAAAGACAAGATACCTTATTGAAGGTGCAATGTGCGTTTGCAATTGATCGAAATTGCACTATTCACTTGAGTAAATTTCGATTGCGCTCAAGCCGGGCTAGGCGGCGTTGGAAGTGATATGCATTCACTTTCATCAACGGGTATGATGCGATGCCGGCATGGTCTTGTACCAATTTGTATACATGTAACGAGAAGATAAAATGTGATGGTCATATGTAGAAAGGAATAGAGAGCATAATCTAAAAAATGACAAGTTTCAAAATAGACACCACAAACAATTAACGAAAATTAGAATCTGACAGATTACCGCATTAGAACGGTCAGTTGGCCAGCTTTGGGATTTCAACCGGGTTCTTGGGTGTACCAACTTTACACTTGCCCCCAACACATACAAGTTGTCCAGGTGAATTAAAAGATAATCTCTGGTTTGCGAAACTAAAACTTTTCAATGTTTATAGGTTCCATAAAATTATATGAAAGCACCGGTAAATTAAATAAAGGATTCATAAACATTGCACCGTAATGGGTTCCAATTAAACAAGATTTAAACAGTTTGAACATTTTAATGATACGGTGACTTATTAATACTTTTTGCTAATTGGTTATTCAAAAAAGATAAAAATTTGTCTTATAATTATTATAGAAATACAAGTACAAAAAGTTGTATTTCTCAAAGACTGTAAATCTTATTTTTACACAAGCATTCAAAACTGTTTTTATTCCAACATTTAGTTCAAGACTGATGTACAAGAGTGCTTACTTCGAAAAAGCTATCATTGTGGTATTTCGTTGATAAAAACATCAGTTAAGAAAAAAATATAGTCGTTGCAAATATACGTTAATGAAATGATGAATTTACTGGATTAATTTATAGCATTACAATTAACAGTCATAACTTTAGCATGAAATGCGATGCAACATTATATAATGCATCATATACACTTGGAAACATTTCTAAGTGGCCGCAAAGTAATCGTCCTGTAAGGTAACCAAGAAATGCTTAAGTATAACAGTCGTGTTAAGGTCGTTCTCCCGCGATTCATACATCTTCAAGCGGTGATTTTTAATAATTTTGATAACCCATGTGCACATGTTTTAGTTTATTGAGTGTACAAATAAACATGTAAACTTGTAATAACTTCTTGTGATTTGTTATCAGTAAAACACCTTGAATGTTTTGTTTGGTGAAAAAGATAAAGCGATTAAAATGACAATACGCCACAGAAATGTACAGAAGCAGAATGGGAGTAATGAATAACCTTCCTTATTTCCAATTAAAACTGTGCAATAAGTTAAATATAAATACAAAGCCTGACAACTGCTAGCATTTAAATCTTTCAACTGTATATCTGATGTTGTTTTAACATGTTTACACTGTTAAAAGGATTGAATTCAGAAACCTTGTGGTATTTTTACTTTGACTTCCTATTTATGTGACATTGAAATTGCAGTGAAACTAAGTTTCTATTCTATTTGTGCTTTAATTCGATGGAGGTTTCAGAGAGAATATTCATAAATATTATTATCAAAGAGTTAAGTAGCCGTATGATTCTATGGAATGTGTTCGTTCTATCTGAACAAACAAAATAGTAGCCAAGTGAACTTTCTTAAAGAAAACTTGTCACTTTTCTTTTGTACAGATGATTTCCGTTGTTTAATATAAGAAAAATATTTGTCTATATCCAGTATAATTTTTTCATTTATATCATTATTACATTTTTCGGCGTTAGCTGTCTAAGCTCACTTTTGACCTAGTTTTTCGACCAATGAAATGTTGTAAATAATACTCGTATTCTCTTATTATGCAGAGGGAAAATGAAATAAACTATTTCAATTGGTAGCTATCTACACCAGAGAGGCATCTAGCAGGGTGGAGAGGTATCTAGTGGGATGTTTATTATTATGCAGCGGAAAAATCAAATAGATTAATTCGATTGGTTGTTAGTGGGCGTTGTATTGGAGGAAAAACATATTTACGATTTAAGTAACCAGTTAAGGCAATATTGATGGCTTAAATACAATATTATATGGAATATTCTTGGGTGTCAGGTAAACACTTGCATACAATACACAGTGTAAAACGAAAGAGAAGTGTAGATATTCATAGTTCTTACTGGTTCCTTTCTAGTTCCTTTGATACTGATTGTTTATTTCAAGTACGAAATACAAGTTTATTGTAGTGTAGTGGCTAACACTCTCGCCTCTCAAGCGGAGGCCCCGGGTTCAGTACTCAGGACGGACACTTTTTTTAAAGTTACATGTAATATACGTAAAAGTTTGTAGATTTCGCTCTTGTAACAGGCTGTTATTATTTATAATTATTAAATTTCAAGGACATTTATTCATCTTGAATTCTCACTCTACACGAGGTATTTTATTGAAACTGAATATTTTGCTTCAGTATCTTTAATCGACTTGTTATCACTGTATGAAATTGCTTCAACATTTTTTTGAAAGACACTTTCAATAAATTTATGAGTTGTCATGATTCGGTCGCTTAATCTCTAAGTCATACTAAGAAGGCAGGGAGGGTTCGTCGACAGCTATAACAAATAAAATAAAATAACTAAACTGTGTCTGCTTTGCCTCTCTGTATTTCTTTCTTTCTTATATACATGTATATATAAATCTTTTCCATCAACGCCTTTTATCTTTTTTTAAAGATATTTCTTCTTTGTTATCATATCCGTGCACTAAGACAGACGTGTCAATCTTAGAATGACATCGCCGCCAAAGACGTTGTTTTCATTTATAAATTTTCTCAGAATAAGCATAATTCCTAGAATTTTCTGACACAAATGTGATGTAGGAAAAGTGATTATCTTCCGAGAATTGATTGTGCTTTGACTTGCACATTTATTTCAGTTTCCATAGCACTCCACATAAAGAAGGTGAAAGATAGGTAAATCTTTAAAAGTAATAGAAATCTGCACTGCGCTACAAAACTACAACCGACTGTGAAGATTTAAGACATTTTATAGCAACTATATGCATTGATGTTCTTTTCACATCCTGAAAAACTGTTCAGGCTGTAGCAACACAAGTACTTGTCCGCGCAACCGAAAAAGCTGAATTTCTGTATCG
The DNA here is from genome assembly GCA_038501625.1 of Corbicula japonica. Classification (NCBI taxonomy): domain Eukaryota; kingdom Metazoa; phylum Mollusca; class Bivalvia; order Venerida; family Cyrenidae; genus Corbicula; species Corbicula japonica. The sequence continues at coordinate 681,343 of JAZAYU010000136.1, forward strand.
TAAGTTTATTATTATTATTATTATTATTATTATTATACAAAATGAAAGAAAGACGTTTTTATTACTGTAAACATCGAAAACGTGTGCTATTTTTCTTAAACATCTTGAACTAAAATATCAAAATAACGTCTATAAATAAATAGCAATATAACATTTAGAATATCTCAGTCTGGATAATTTTCAGTAATATTAATCTGAGTTTCATGGTTTATCTAAAGCTTCAGAGAAATAGCGTATTTCTTCAAATACCCGTAATATATTACAATTTTACAAGATAACGGTGATAAATGTGTAACAATCAGTCAGAAAAAGAAGATTACACTACAGAAAAATAATTTCAACCTTCCTTATCATGTTGGTGCAACTGAAATGCAGAATTGATTAATCAATTACAAGAATGTAATTATCTCTATCGAGACATGCTAATCTACTATTAGCACGTCTACAGAGTGTCTAGAAAATTATCTGTTTGAAAGGAATGTTTGTTCAAAATTAATGTAGCAGCTTAACCACTAGAAAACTATCCACTTAACGCCGAGAATCTTGAATGTAAGAGTTAGGGAAATGGAATCGCCACATGAACAATTACGCAAGAGCACTTATGCTTATTGTCTATTTCACTGTTTTTTTTTTTGTTGTTTTTTTCAAAGACACGTGTAATGACATACATCGAAATATATTTAAACACAAATTTCGGATGAAAGGGTAGTTATTCCGAAAATAATTAGGAGAAATAATGAAAAACACGGTGTGGATAGTCAGTCTTCATTAAGTTGTTAATTACAAGAAATGAACGATGCCAAGTGTTTTGCCTTTTTATACAGAGTGTGTTGTACAAGTGTTTAAACCAAAAAAGTTGTTAATTATTTTAGAGTTCAATCCGTCCTTTTTTAAAAATTGTAAAATTTTCTAGAAGACCTTCTGCCAAGAAGTAATCAGTTCATCTCTCGTGTCTGCATTTAGTTCAACATGGTCTCCTCATATACACTTATATTTGTTGGTCACAGGTGTTTACGAACATCAAAACAGTAACAATAGATTGATTAATAAATATTCAGATGCAGACGCACTTCAGGTTTTCAGTCTCACTTGTCATTCACAAAAACGACCGTATCATAAGTTGTATTATTGTCTTTAAGGTTGCATAGCGCTTCATTGCAGTATTAGTTTTTTTTAATTTTTTTTTTATTGCAAATTTATATGTTGCTTTAAATACAAACATGAAAATGCACTTCTACAACCACATGCAGAAAAAAAGCCTCCAACTTGGCCAAAAAATTGGAACAAAGTACATACAATTTATAACACATTCAGTCTCAAAATGGCACCAGAAACGTTAACAGAATTTAGAACCCCAAGGGGATGCAATTTGTTTAGGACACAGGTGCATAAATAACATTATTGACTTAACTTATCTGCGTGAAATACATTCTAAGAGCGGTTTAATTTTAACAAATAAGAGATTAGTTGGGATGAGTTTTCAAATTTTCCGAATTGGGTGGCTTTTAAAGTGTCATTTTCATCTATTACAATATCATAGTAGCTTTGTTTGTGACGTTTGGCGACTGCAAGAACCGTCCACGTACATTAAATTGATGCTTTTATCAATTACGTATCAACGCTTAGTATGAGTTTAACGTCTTTATGTCATATTCCGAAAATACTTACAATATTTGAAAATGGTTTCAATATATCATTCAGAATAGCTTTTGATATTGTGAAATCATTTCCAAAGATACCTAATGGCTTTTTAAGTGTTACCTCTGGTGCCCCCTGTGAAACGCACGATTTAAATTATCAGATCCCATGTCATAACTTATACTGTTTATTTGTATACATCCTGCTCAACCCGGGACCAATGCCCAAGGTTATAAAACTGAGCATGGAAACCTGTTTCAAATCTCAAGCATCTGATTGGCTGAAATGGCGACCAGCCACCATTTCAACCAATCAGATCCTTGAGATTTGAGACTGGTTTCCATGCTCAGTTTTATAACCTTCAACCCAAGTGTCATCGGTAGTAATACGCGTTTTTTATTATTTTCCATGAACAGATTCAATCAAACCGAGTCTGCAAAATTTTCATATTTTTCGTGTCTGGTGGCTTTCAAAGTTCAAATTTCATCTGTTTCGTAATTGTTGCAGCTGCGTATTGTACCGTTAACCAAGATATTACAATGCACTCTGTATCGTGTTAAAGTGCATTGCTCGGTTTCTTTTCAGAACTGCTGATTATTTTGTGATAAATCTTGAAAACAAACTAAGAAGTCCGTCGGTTTCTTCTTATCCTGCCTAGGTAACTTTGCTCATTTAATTCAGGGACTATAGTCACACAAACTATCTTGATAGTGTTTGTAGCTAATTTTGGTTTCTTAAAATAACATATGTATATAACTGGGTTAATTAAACGAGGCAACCTGTATTTGTTTGTTTTTGAAAATCTGGCTGGGCAGGTGTAAGCGAATTTGGTTTTATTTTCCAGCTGAATATCAATTTTGGCGCTAACAACTTTTGGGCGGTAACCTCTCAAGTTTTCATTTTTGCTAATTGTTTTTATGTTTTCATCGTCATCATGATCCTATTCTCCGTTTTTGGTATTTGAGCGTAAGTACAACAATAAATAAAATAAACTATTACTTATTCAATTGAACGTTCATGAATGTATTTTACTAAGAAATTGCAATCGGCAGGCAATCACTGAAATGGTTATTTATACGTGTAGGCTTAGAGGCATACACAGTACAGTTGGGACAGTGTGGTGGGTGTAGAGGAACAGTGTTGTGTTTTTCTTAGGTCAGTAAACAATAGAACATGACTATATGCCTAAGTCATCGGAGTGTAAACCTACATAACATATAAGTGTTTATAGGAATTATATGTTATGTAGGTTTAAACTCTGATTACAATTACTTGGAAATAAAGTCATTTTCTATGTTCTTGATCATAACATTGCGGCTCAACAACCTTTTTTCTCTTTTATTGTATATGTTATATGAAGAACATGATCCTTCAGACTATCATTTATATAGTGTCCAAAGAAACCATAGCCTCGAATGCTCTACCATAACACCATACCAAGAATGCAGACGTCATAAATCAAAAAGCGGCACGTCTGTCAATAGTCCGCTAATAACGTTGGTTTCATTGTCATTTTATTGACAACAGGCTTATATTCTATATTTTCCTTTCATTGTTTGTATAATAAAGAGAACATTTTTATGTCTTGTATTGACTTGTACTACAAATTACATTTTTCGTCACCATTTGTAGAAAGAAAAGTGTGATTTCTTTTTGTTTGCGTCATTTGATCATAACAGTTTTTGCCAGAACTCTTTCTATAAGATAAATGTCCATCATAAGCTTGTTAGAAATATCGATAGCGAATCTGCTCAAATCAAGTAATTATGATTTCCGATAAGCGCATCTTAGGACATCTGTATCGTTTACTCGTGCATTATATTTCTAAATAAATCTTCAGTTAACTTGAAATGATTATAAACTATCATAGTTTACATATTAAGGTATCTCCTAAACAAGTATCTTGCTGAATAAGGCTGCAAATAATGTATTATAGTGTGACGTATACACTATATTAATGTTCAAACTGAAGAGATTAATAGCGCTAATGCTTATACACTGACTTCTTCATCTGAGAGTGATATTGTTAATGCACACACTCTACAAATTACAAAAATCGCATTTTGTATTAAAAATATATATAATAACCATTTTCCATCACTGGTTAATAAGATTTATCCAAAAGAACTTCAGCTTAATAAAGCAAACACTTCAGAAAAGCAAGCAAACTTTCTTGATCTAAATCTGTCCATTGAAAATGGTTACATCACTACAAAAATATATGATAAAAGAGATGATTTCAATTTTAATATAGTAAATTTTCCGTTTTTAGACGGCAATGTTCCTCGTGCAACATCTTACGGGTTTATATCTCACAGCTTGTTCGCTTTCAAGAGCTTGGAACGATGTGAATGATTTCAATGAACGCAATCTGTGCATTATAGAAAAACTTTTAAAACAGGGTTATCGATATCACAAATTAAGGAAAACCTTTTGCAAGTTTTATCGCCGATACCCAGATCTAATTCATAAATACAGGTGCAGTTTAAAAACACTATTGCAACAAGGTATTTCGCAGCCGGTTTTTTATGGAGATTTAATTTACAAACTTAAGAAGATAAAAGGCAATGTTAATTTCTCCCGGTTATTCGTTAAAACCATCTGTAAATTTAAGAAGAAAGGTTACCAACAGGATATTTTACAGCGCTCTGCAGGCCTGGTGATTAACCCATTCACAGTTGATCTTTATGCTTACCTCTTTGGTTGCACGACGGTGGCAGGGGTTTAAGAGTTTATGAAGGTTTATGGGGAAATCTTTTCTTAAAAGAACCTAGAAGCTCGATTCGTTTATTTTATCCCTGTCATCGTGTTCTTGCTGATTTTACTCCAGGAGCTCTGGTCTCGGTAAGATCATTGAGTACCCGCCCTTTGGCTTTGCAATGCTATTAGCTTCTTATGTTTTATATGTTTGCATGCTTTTGCATGCCACATTGTTGAGCCGATGGGTGGGTTTGGAGTTATTTCACCAAGACAACTTGTACTTGTTTTGTGATATGAGAACCTGTTGGGGAAAGTGTGAGGTTGGTGCACCATAGAACCTTTTTTAAACCCCCAGTGAAATTTGTTTTGCCACTGACCGTTCCAAGGCGGTATACCCAGAGGTTCCCTTTTTCGTTAATTGTTTGTGGCGTCCTTTTGAATTGAAATACTTATAACAAGCATACTCTCTCTCTCTATCTCTTCCTCTCTTCTTTTTCGCTGCTTGGGGAGGCTGTGTTTTGTGATTGTGGCGATTCCTGATATGCATATATTTCTTTTTTGTTTAAATTAGCTAAGTTATAAATATCGAACTAACAATATTTTCTAGCATTACATGCAGTGATCCCATTGATACTGTTGATAAAGTAATTTTTAACAAATATTTTTACTGGAAAAAGTAAATATTCTTATTGTAAGGAGATAAAACAGTGCTGTTGATGCTATTATTGCTAAAGGAATAATTTTCGTTAACATTTTATAGATATTGCATTTTATCATTTATGACCCGAAGGATCTTACTTGTATGCATGGATACCAAAATTGTATTTAATATTTAAAACTCGTTTTGGTAAATCAGTAAAATTAGCTAAAACTCTCAAAATATATACGCATAAATAATTGTTAATATAATATTTAAATTAATATAACGTTAATTAATCGTGTTTTACGATTAATAAAATTGATCAACAGATTTTACTTATCAAGTAAGATGTTTTGTATTTATGAGTAAACCAAAGTCTTTAAAGATATACATAATAACTGTCAATATTTCAGAAACATGCGAGATTTCCAGAGAAGAATCAATCGATTTCTAGTCTTGTTATTGCTCAATAATTGTAACATATTGGTACGATGCCGAATAAATCCAATCTAAAAATGCCATTGATCAAGCCTATTTCCCAGCATCACCCAGCAAATTGCACGTTAAAATATCAGGTTAATGTCCGGTGACCGGTTTGGTTGAATACCATTTCACAACAAAACAGACGAAATTCCAAATAACAATGACTTTTGTTTTGTTTTTTTTATATAGAAAACACATTTTCCATTAAAACCTTATCAACTCCATATTAATAAAGCAACGAACAACCTTTCTTGACCTAAATCTTTCTTCGTAACAGCAAAATATATTATAAAAGAGATGATTTGATTTTACTATTTACTATTGTTTAGATAACGATTTCCCGCATTCAACATTCCTATTGGGATTTTTAATATAACTTTTTTTTTCGCATTTCTAGAGTACATGACTCTGTTTAAGATTACCGATTTAGAAACAGAGGTACAGGTGTCACAAATTAATAACAACATTTTGCAAGGTTGATCGCCGATATACAGATTTTATTAAAAAATCAATTGCAGTTTAAAACCACTAAAGCAACACAGTGTTTTATTGAGAGTTGAAATACAAATTAAATTTTGCTTAGAAAGTAAAAGAGTACTTCAACATGTAATAAGAACAGAGTGTTTATACATTTGCGTGCTTTAGCAAGCATCATTGCCGAGAAGATGGGCGGGTTTGAGTTAATTCAACAAGCCAAATAAACTTGATCGATCTTTCATTAAATCCAATTGATCTTCCTATAAACCCATGTTTTCTTTTCCTCTCTACATTTTTGCTGCATGGGTATGCTGTGTTTTCTGGGTGTGGCAATTCCTGATGTGCTTATTTCACTCATTCATTTATGTTTGCGGCGTTTCTTTAATTGTCGTAGTAATTTGTTATCCGATAGAGCAAACAGTGTTCATAAGCAGCAAAGTAAGTTTTCTTCTACTTGTTTCTAAATTATTTTCCATTATTATTTGTTTACCATAAAATCTAATTTACCAATTGACATGAGATAAAGTAAGTGTCAATCTATATAATATCTGACATTCAGATCGGCGTTTTAATTGATTTTGCTCTGGTTTAGAATATTACGGAATAAAATAATTGTAACTATGGGGTAAACATTCGGAAATAATTAACTTATTATTATTATTATTATTATTATTATTATTATTATTATTATTATTATTATTATTATTATTATTATTATTATTATTATTATTGTTATATGTTAATAAATAAGTGATTTGATATTGGGTAATACGACTGACCCGAGAAAAATAACAGGGCCAATATCAAATTATTTATTTATTGACAATTTTATTAAATAACCACAAGTACTTACAAGTTATAACATTACTCTAGCTTCACTTTGTAATTAATTGAGCACTTTCATTAATTTAATTACTATACGTCACGATGCCAATTCATACGTCATTTGAGAGATCTGTGACGTAATTTGACGAATGTTTACTATATTTAAACTTTAAAACAGTACCATTTGTTTATTTTGTTTTAAGTTTAATTCAACGGAAAGTTGGGGTATTTGCTGAACATTGAATGCTAGAAGTGATTCTCATGGTACGAGTCTGTAAATGCTATGATATGAGTGTGTTTCATTCTTATACCTGGTGGAAGCTTCGTAAAACATCAAGCTTTATGCGAATTACTGTATGGGGAAAATGAATGGAAAATAAAAGTGTAAAAGTGATTTTAAATCGGTATATTTCACTCACTGGTATGTACAATTTAATCTTATTTAATCAAGAAATACGACGAAACAATGGATAACATCAGTTTGTTTGGAAATGCTACATTTTGTAACTATAATATTGGTCATTATTTTTGTACAACAAAATGTCAGACTGTCTACAGTGATTCCTGTGAGCTCTCAATATCAGCATACTGCAAAAACTACCTCACTGGACTATTGGCCCCAAGAAAACCAATAACTCTTGATAAGATCTTCGGCAGATCGATAGATTATTTAACCGATATACCCTTAAGGCAAAAATCGATAAAATAAAGCGTGCACATTCTTAAGGTATCTCTATTAAACTAAAATAGTATGGATTGTGGGGTTAAGATGCTGTTTTTAATAAATTAAAAAGGAATATGTTAAGTATTTAAAAGAAAACAAGTCACGTGTATTCAAATCCATAATCGTTTTCGTAAAGTCTACTTCAACACTTGCATGACAGTAACTAGCAGAAATACCTTCAACCAACTATTTTTAAACAGTTCATTTAATCCTAATAAAATGAAAGCAATATGTTAGGAAAGAAACACGTATGTTTAACAATTTCATTTAAAATAGCGTGCACACTTTTGTTTCTGCTTTGCGGGTTACAGTAAAACTGGGCTGGGGGCTGGAATGGGGTCTGTTTGCGCTGAAATGTTCACTTTAGAGTTCAGCAACTCCAGCAGTTTCTCTCTTTCTTTCCTGAGTTTGGTTTAAATTATTAAATCCATATTCATATAACAATACTATAATTAACCTGTAATATCGGGAACCGAGTATAGCAATAATTTTGTGACCCGAGTACACCCAAATAAATTTTAAACTCGTTTAATGACGCGAAATCATTTAGAATAAAGATGATACCCACTTCAAGTTTTTGCGAAATTTATTTTTAAAAAATCTAAATAGGTAATACATGTACCGATTAAGCAACAGAAATGGAAACAATACTGCGTGTTGATTATCCATATCCAACTTTGCTCATCATCGGTTACCAAAAATCGATAACGAATTTCTCAATAGATTATGAAGGAACAATTCAGTTTTTTCTTTACTACATTTTTATTTCTTAAACAGTCGAAAAAACCCATAGTACATATTAAAGATAAATTTCTGCCGATTAAGATGGTTATTTTTATTTTAATTTATCTTAACGATAATTTGGTCCTTTTTGACTTTGAATATGGCCACCCTATTTTCCCTTTTATTTACATAGAAACTGTAGAGAAAGTGGGATTTTTTCGCTTATCCTTACGTATTCTATTGTTAATATCTTTTATCCAAATTATAAGTTTAAAAAACCCAGGTTACATATTTTGCAAAAAATGTTAAGCTATTGTTTAAACTAATTTTTACTAAATTAAATTCAAAACATTTTGGTCCTTTTTTAGCTTTTTCTAACACGACTATCGAATATTTTAAGTGAAAATTTAAGTCTGCGTAAATTTGCGAACATTCCCGATATTTTACGATCATTGACGGAAGATTGTTTAATTCGGCAGTCAAGTGCAGAAAACAATATAGAGCCTTAGTAGTTTGATTTGTAGAAGTTGGAGTATTGTTTTGAAATTTTGTGATATTACTTTGAATTAAAAAGTAGAAATACTAAATTTTGGCGAATTCGTTAATATTTTACAAATTTCATAGGCGAAAACAAATACGTTCTAAATTATTCATGGCATTTAGAAATAAGTATATTTATGGCTTATTTCCTGTACCGTGCATAACAAGGTAAATGGTTTCTGTAAACTGTGAACCTAGCGAATGCATCGATTCAGTGAATTTTAAAGTGTACCGATTTGTTTTTCAGTGTAATCACAGTGTCTAAGCGTACAGATAACCGAAACGGAAGTTGCTGATCTGTACGCCGATGATCACATAGTTGCTTACAGAAAAACCTGCGACATCGAATTATTTATTGGTAAATAAACCAAATTTAATGTGCATTTGGAAAAAAAATATTTCTGTGGTAAGTACAACGTTAGTTGTTAGGCCTGCTGTGATCATATAGACTTAAAGGAAGGGTTAGTATTGTTATAATCCATCATCGTTCCCAACTCGATCAGTGAAAATAGAAGCAAAACATTGAACAAAACGGGACGTTTTGGGTTCAAATTTCTTTGTGTAAATAGATTTTGGACCATATTTGTGTTGGTATGGGAGAAAATTCATTTATTCAACTTGTGTACTTCGTTGAACTGAGTTTGAACGACTTAGCAACGAGAAAATGATACTTTCTTTATGTCACTGTAAATGATAAGACTGTACGCATAGTTGCAACTGTACGCGATCGTTAGTTGGTAACAGATGCCTAACATCTGTACGCATAGTTGTCAAACAGATCATTAACAATTTATGGTTCCAGTTAATGTTTTCTGATTATATCGACAGGTTGTCATTTTAGCTTCAGTTAACCTTAATAATTCTTGCACGAGAACCTGAAAATGCATATTTTTTAAAAAAAATTTGCGCATTCTTTTAATAATACAATTGTATAAACAAATCTTGGCTTCTGTTTCAAAGTCAGATTTGTTTTTAAATCTCTTGTTAGCTCTTCATGAAAGGAGGCGTGGAAAAAAAGACTAGAGTCCAACCGAGCTATATCAGTGGTAAGACCGTGTAAGATATGTATAGGCCCGTTGTAATGTTTTCATTTCTTCTCTGAAGTGCGAACAGTAGAAGCCATAATATAACTGGACAAATACGCGTTAGTACTTCACCATAGTTTTTAAAGATTTCATAGAATGCTCCAATCAGATTAACATAAGCCCTGAAATCTACCAATGAAAGTCGGCCAAATTAAATCCAACTCGACATTTTAACGACCTTAAACATGAAATTCTTAGCAGCTGCAGACGTAATTGTAGACTAACTTAATTCAGTCACGAAGTGGTGGATTTCAAAATCTGAAACCACTTAATGGAATTTTCTTGTCAAAGACCAGATTGTTAAAGTCTTTATGACATTGGATAATATTTGTGCATAATGTATATTTTTGCCAACACCGGCATGGATTTCAGCAGGTTTATACTAGGTTTTATTTAATGTCACAATCAGGGTATTTAAGATAACTAGCAATTATCGGTGCCTTATTTGCAAAGTATACCAATTCGTTCATAAGGTTCAACAGTAGATCAGTGTAAAAACCGTATCAATTTTTTAGCTCAAAACTTGCTTGTCAGTTCTAAAATGTGATCATATAAGGTTTTATTTTTGATAAATAATACATTAGATTTGGTTGATTCCTTTTATTGATTCCTTTAACAAGTTCTTGCTTCATTGATGCTTTTCAGTTGATCAGTAAATGATGCACCTATGATCGCAACTGTTCGTACAGTCTGACATTGAAGTACTGTAACTTTGCGTACAGTCTTGTCACTTTTGGTTGCTGCACAGAAAGACCATTTTTTCGGTGCTAATTCGTTCAAGCACCGTTCAACGCATTTTGTGAGCTTCGGAAATGATTTTTCTTTCACGGGAAGTCAATTATATACCTTTCCGATATATACATTATTAAATATGAGGTCACAAATGCAGCTTTTCTCCACTCTTTTTCCCCATTTTGTACTGATCAAGTGTGAAAAGATTACAGATTGCAACTTAACTAGCCGTTAGTTCAAGACTTCAAGATCACAGTAAGACTATTAATCAACGATGTACTTAATATAAAAAAAAATTCGGCAAAAAGCACGTTTAAATTGAATATATTTTACAAATAAAAAGCCGATGTCGCGTGTTTTTCTGTAAGTAACTATGTGATCATCGGCGTACAGATCAGCAACTTCCGTTTCGGTTAACTGTACGCTTAGACACGGTGGTAATACTATACAAAAATCGAGAAAAGGCTACACAATTCTGCCGCTATTTTATTATGACTGAATGTGTAAATTCTTTAATGTATTAAGTTTACACACCGTTCCACCAGTTTTACACATAATATAAAAATTGCTTTCTTACAAAATAAAGTTCTTCACTAGTGCAATAATAAGGTTGAAATGGAACAGGCAGAAGTTAAATATCGCGGGGCTTAGGATTGTAAAATAAATAAAATAATCGGACGTCTATGTGCCCAAATCCAAATTAAAGAACTCGGCACTAAGTTGCACAGAACTGATAAAAACGAAGACATTGTAGAACGTATATTATTAATACGGTCGACTCAAGCCTGTGTGTAACGTTTGTAATATAGATGTGTGAAGTTAGCGGCCTGGCGGCCTAGCGGCCCGGCGGCGTGAAGTTAGCGGCCTGGTGAAGTTAGCCGTTTTACAGATAAACATAAATTATGATAAATATTAAGTTTAGGCCACCAGGCCGCCAGGCTGCTAGGCCGCTAGGCCGCCAGGCTTCGAAAACTGAAAAAAAATTCAAAGCTAGTTTTTGTTGATATTTTACTTAATCATCCCTGAAATGTACATTGCATGCTGTAAAAATCGATGTCAAGCCGTTTTAAAGATAAACATAAATTATGATAAATATTAAGTTTAGGCCGCTAGGCCGCCAGGCTTCGAAAACTTAGAAAAAAATCAAAGCTAGTTTTTGTTGATATTTTACTTAATCATCCCTGAAATGTACATTGCATGCTGTAAAAATCGATTATAAGCCGGTTTAAAGATAAACATTAATTATGATAAATATTAAGTTTAGGCCGCTAGGCCGCCAGGCTTCGAAAACTTAGAAAAAAGTCAAAGCTAGTTTTTGTTGATATTTTACTTAATCATCTCTGAAATGTACATTGCATGCTGTATAAATCGATTTCAAGCCGGTTTAAAGATAAACATTAATTATGATAAATATTAAGTTTAGGCCGCTAGGCCGCCAGGCCGCTAGGCTTCGAAAACTTAAAAAAAATTCAAAGCTAGTTTTTGTTGATATTTTACTTAATCATCCCTGAAATGCACATTGCATGCTGTAAAAATCAATTTCAATCCGTTTTACAGATAAACATAAATTATGATAAATATTAAGTTTAGGCCACTAGGCCGCTAGGCCGCCAGGCCGCCAGGCCGCTAGGCCGCCAGGCTTCGAAAACTTAAAAAGCTAGTTTTTATTGATATTTTACTTAATCATCCCTGAAATGTACATTGCATGCTGTAAAAATCGATTTCAAGCCGTTTTAAAGATAAACATAAATTATGATAAATATTAAGTTTAGGCTGCTAGGCCGCCAGGCCGCCAGGCTTCGAAAACTTAAAAAAAATTCAAAGCTAGTTTTTGTTGATATTTTACTTAATCATCACTGAAATGTTCATTGGATGCTGTAAAAATCGATTTCAAGCCGTTTTAAAGATAAACATAAGTTATGATAAATATTAATTTAGGCCGCTAGGCCGCTAGGCCGCCAGGCTTCGAAAAGTTAAACAATCAAACTTAGTTCTTTATCATCAACTGAAATGTAATTTACAAAGATTACATGGAAGCGAATGTACAAATAGATTCCGAGTCGTCTCTGCAGATAAGCTAGAACTTTGATTTAAAAAATAAAAGCTAAATCATGTCGATAACTTTCTTATACACCCCTGCAATTTACATTATATCTGTAAAAATAGATTTCAATCAGTTTTTAAGATCAACGTTAATTGCGATAAATTCAGCCATCTTCACGCCGCTAGGCCGCTAACTTCACGCCGCCAGGCCGCTAACTTCACGCCGCCAGGCCGCTAACTTCACGCCGCCAGGCCGCTAACTTCACGCCGCCAGGCCGCTAGGCCGCCAGGCCGCTAACTTCACACATCTAAGAAAAACTTATATTAGCAGTAAATACTCGAAATTTCCCTTAATTATAAATTATTGAATACTAGTTTTGTTATGTATAAAACTCTCAGTGATTTTTTTTACCAAAATTATTTATTGCTTATTTATTTCTTCGTGTTACCTGCGTTTTTATTTCTCTCAAATCTTTAGCTTTAATTTTTTTGTAATTTTGAAAATATTGCTTTTACTTCATGATTTCATTAATCTATTAAATTTATAAATTGTTGGTCAAAAATTTCTTCCTATATGTTCGTTTCTAATATTCGTGTAATTGGGGAATATTAACAAAAAGTGGTGTTCATTTTCTATCATCATTACAGAATTTAAAGATTCTGTTTTCCCTTGTAACACCCGTGTACCTTCCAGTTTCAATATTTAAGATACAACTATTCTGAAACGAACTGAATGCTTAATGATGAAACAATTTTGTGCTATTTTATTGGTTTTCCCCTCCGGCGCAAATGACATATTTTATTGACCCTAGACTTCGTTAATCTCCGATAATCTGGCGGCTGATAAGAAGGACAGATAATTGACAATACCACATAGTCAACGCCGTACACTCTCCCTTTATGAGATGATGAAGTGCCATATGTATCAATACTTTTAACGTTTTAACTTCCATGGTCTTAACCCTTTCCTCCATGTATACACATTTTTACGCATGTGCGACCAGTGTAGATCCAGATCAGCCAGCACATCTGTGCCATCTGGTCAGGATCTGCACTGGTCGCATTTTGGTCAGAGATCACCAAACAAATCAAAAAGCGAACAGTTTAGACGGCACGGATGTGCCAGCTGATCTGGATCTACACTGTTCGCCCATGCAATAAAGTTGCGTGTATGGAGGAAAGGGTTAATATTTAAATTAAAAAATTCAACTCCGGCAATATAAGTTGATAATGGGTTCTCCAAAAATGTATTAATTTAGCAAATTTTTCTGGACGTAAAATGCCTTCTGCATACTTAAAATTGCATAATTCTTCTGTTTAGTACCTATCTCATGCTTTTTTACCAGGGAAGTAAAAGAAATCAAATTCGATGGTCAGTGTACGTAATTGTTTCCTGCTTAACGGGGCACTTAATCCAGATGTGAACAATTATACTACAATCATGTGCAATAAAACACCAGTTGACGTATATTTAATACCTAAGGGCAGATTTTTGTTTTGTTTTAAAAGCCAATTAAAATAATACAGAAATGTAAACAGTTGTTGTAAAATAAAACTACTGTTAATTTTATAAATCTATCAAACAAATAATGCAAAATTGTGTTAAAAAATCAATGAATTTATTACAGTCATATTGAAGTCAGAATATTATTCAGGAATAAGTGTTGATTTTATTTAGTAAATTTACTGTTCTGACTCGATCATTTCGACAATACTTTGTAATTGAATATAAATTAACTATCTTGTTAGGTTACGCAAATTCTTTCAAATTCGGTATTATATGTTTGTTAAGATCATTTTACTTAATCTTAAGTCAGGTTTGTTGTTGTTGTTATTTCGCTGAGAAGAATCCATCATCCGATTTTGTGTCAGTTACTAAATGACAGGTGCGGAACCGTGGACATATGTCAAAAAATGTGGATTCAAATCTTTCACTGACAGGAAAAAAAAAACACCTGAGAGATATTCTTCGTTAGCATTCACTTCGCTCAGGTGTGAAATTTCATACTTTTTAGGACAAAAGTGATGACTTGCAACCTCCGATAGATAAATGCATAAAGACTTTAATAAATTCAGAATTTATTTCGTTTCTGGTTGGACACGTTTAAAGCTTTGGTGCCTCAAAATGTAAATTCTATATTTTTATGAATATTACAACAACAACAATTTTGACTTTACGAAATTTATCAAAACTTTACTATCACCAGCAAAACAACAACACCAAATCATATTGAAAGTAAAACACAAAGCATTGATTGAGTCTAATCTCTATAACTCTCAAAAAGTATACATGATCGTGTGATTTTACGAATTTGCATTTTTTTTCATTTTACTGCTGGAGTAAAATAGTTTTATTTAAATGCTGAAATGGCACCTTGTTAAACCGTCTCCATTCAACCGCGAAATAAGGTAAATGCCGCGAGAACGATTATCGATTCAGCGCAATATGTATCGGCTCCCTCCTTTTGAGAAAATTAAAAAATAGTCTAACTTCAACTTTAAAACAGACTATCGCAACATAATTTTTCCAAAGAAAAAAATATATCACTTGGAAGATAAATTTGTCTTCTTTTGGGATCCGTTTGCACCTAAGCTTTTATTTCAGTAGAAATAGTAAAATTAATTCATTAAAAACGATAAGATCGCCGATTTTGCACGATTTTCAATAGAGTATATAGGAGGCTGAGATGGTTAACTTTAACCTAAAAACAGACTATCGCAATATACTTCAATATTTATGAAATAAATATATAAATGTCAAGCAAAGATTCAATTTTATGAAACCGTTTGCACCTAAGGATTTAGATGAGCAGGAGAAAAGTTATGCACATTAAACCTGTAAGTGCCTTCTTTGTTCTTTATAGCGAAAATTTCGCTTATGGGATAACCCGGTGAGGTAGTTTTTGCAGTATGAAAACTTTCTCTTACCCGACATAATCTTAATGTTAAAAGCACCTCCAGAATTATTAGCGAGTTAAAACAAAATAGCTGCCATTTCCTGGAGTTTCTTGCTAAAATCTTTATTACCTTTTCGGTCCTGTCTTATTAGCCAATCAAATTGCTTCAGATGCGGGCTTTATATCTATAACACTTCTCGGCCCGGGGCCGAGAAGATGTTAATGATAATGGCCCTGTTATAAAGCAGGCCGTCGTGTTATTGAACGTGGCAGATGCTTTTTTATAGGGCTAACAACGTATATAGTTATTTAATAATAGAAATTTATGTCTGGGGTGTAATCTTTATCTGTTACATAATGTTTATCAGGTACATAATAAACTTTGGATGTTTTTACAAAAAGTTATTGCACGAAGATAAAACAAACGTGAATTACAGTTGTCCCTTTCTTCCTCATTTGACGATTTTTCGTTTCTCAAAACAGTTTTTGAAAGTGAACAAATATTAATTATGAAACCAGGCACAAACAACTCGTGAATGCCCTTGTTTAAAACGAATTTTAAAATATTTAGAATACTGTATATTAAATCGTCATGAAAGCATAGTTTTTATAAACCTTCGTCTTAAACATCTGATTATAATTCCTGTCAAGCTGTTATTCCTGCAAAACTGTAAATGTCAATCTTTTCCTAAAGATTATAGATTATAGAAATTATTGATGCCATTATTACAATCGGTAAATAATGACCGTTTTACAAGATAAACATTTAAGACAAAATGAAATAAAACCTAAATGATCGGGGATATTGATAAACAGTACGTCGTTATTTACGAGGGAGAGATAAAATTTGTGTCTGCAAATGGTTCCTGTCAACCATAAAACTCGTTTTCATTAATAATACACTTTACAGATGAAACAAAAAAATCCTATATTGACATTTTGTTTAAAATATGTGTCCACTTGAAATAAAAGTTGTTGGACGAATTTTTTAGTATTTTATTTTGGGGAAAAGTTAAATACATAAATCTGATAATCGATATCCAGAAGAAAGCACTTCGCCGAAATACAAACATCATAATAAGAGAGAAAAAGAATCAATAGTTTAGCAAATTCAAAAAGACACCACAAACAAAACAACACCCGAAGGTATTCCGACTTGGAGAAGTCATTGGCATGGCAATAAGCCACAGAGATCGAATCAAGTTTTTGTTTTGAAAACACTTATTAAATAAATCTTGGCACGTGTCCCGCCATTACTTAAAGTGTTTCAAATGAAAGTCTTGATAAATTTACTTGCTGCATGGAAACAAAAAAAAATAACCCTGCAGATAAAAAGCGATAAAAATGCAAAGTTCCAGAAATTCATCAGTAAAGTTTTATTTAAATCGTTTTGCTATACGTTTTGTTTCAATGTATGTTTTGATATACTTCATGAGTTAATCATTTAAATAATTCAACATCTTGAAATGATTGCTTTCCTTACCTCTTTGTTTGCATGACGGTGACAAACGTTTCAGAGTTAAAGGAGGTTTCTAAGGTAATAGTGATAAAAGAACGTAATAGCTCGACCAGTGTTCCTTATATTCCTGTCATCGTGATCTTGCTAATCGTTCTATTTTGTCATGGAACTTTTATCTATTTAAACGGATAGTGCAATTAGATTTTTGTGTGTTTTTAAGCTTTAACATACAATATTGCCGGGTAATGTGTAAGTCGGAGTTAATTTACCAATGACAATCTTTTAAGGTTATTCTCATTTATGATAGCCTGAATTGGCAGGTGATGGGGTGGTGCAACCTAGAACCGTCAGTGGCAAAATGATTTGCCAGTGATGGTACCAACGCGGTTTCCGTAAGATTTTCAGTTTCGGTAATTGTTGTTGTTGGTTTTTTAGGTTAATCATGTCATAAATTATATGCACTTTTTCTTCTTTACCTTTTTGCACCATAGGGAGGTTGTTTTTGTGACTGTGGTTATTCATTATATACCAATATTATTTCTTATTATGACAGCTATAAAACATAAAACCCACGCTAGTTTATTTTGAATAATTCAGAAATTACCATAAAAATACTAAATTTGTGTTCATCTAGATAATATGGGCATTAACCATTAAATTCAGAGAATTAATTCTTCCATTTGCGAATATTTATTTCGGTAAAAACTATTTTTGTAATGAAATCGTATGGAATAAATGCGGAGGATTATATCGTATAAAAAAGTCAGGTTAAAGCTGGTTGTCATTTTGGTAAACTGTGATTTACAGTTACATTCCTGCCATTTTCAAGAAATTTAAAGTATTTAACAAGCTTGTACGAGGAATCGTAAGCATACGTCCTAAATATAGTTTTGACCACTTAATTAACAGCAGATAGGAAAACAATGAACTAAACAATATATAAATAAATTAGTTTTAAGTATAACAAGAAGAAAAAAAAATACATATATAAAGACGGGTCATCTGAGCAGATACGTGTATTGAGCAAACAAATACACGATGGTTTGACGGAAGGAATACCAAAATCCATTCAACACGGCGATTATTGTATCCCTTTTGCCCTCGCTTCCCTCACGAACCTCCGTTGTCAGGTGTTTATGGAGTGTATGGAGATTCTCTGTTTGTTTCAAAACAGTTGTCGAAATCTCATTATGATCAAAGCGAATTTATGATAACTTTAGTGAACAAATATTGCAAATAATTCGAGACGTAAGTTCACGTTCTATGTGGAGAGGGTATGCCTCGAAGGAGTGTTTGTTGCACTGTTTTAATGCTTGAGGAAAATTATATGAATAAATATCCAATGAAAGAAAAAGATATATACAATTGCAAATTTATACTTAAATTGTTCAGATACCTAGTGAAGGAAAAATGTGACTTGTGTTCTTAAAAATATGTCCTTGCTTATTTATATCCAGGTGCTCTGGTCCTGCCTTTTTCGTTTAATGTCATAAGCTTCTCTTTTATGTTTATTGTCGAGTTGATATGTGGGTTTGAGTTTATACACCATGAAAACTTGTATTTTGTTTGTTCATCTGAGAAGCTTTTGGAGCAAGAGTTAGGTTGGCGCACGGTAGAACCTGGTTTGAACTTCAAGTTGCAAGATGATTTGACAGTTCCAAGGCGGTCACCCCTCATGTTCTCAATTTTGATGGTTCCGTTTCGGATGGATCGAGATTGTACTGTATACTGTTGTAAATATTAGGTTCCCAGGTCTAAGCGGCTAAGTCAGTATTATACATTTCCACTACTGCCCATGAACAGACTCAGTTAACCGATTCTGCAATATTTTCACATTTGTCGTGTTCGATGGCTATCAAAGTTCCCTCTTCATCTATTCTAATATCACAGTAGCGTTGTTTGTGCTGTGTGGCGGCTGTAAAAAGTCTCCCACACATTCAATCAGTGCTGTTATCAGTTACGCCATTTGAAGATCGTTGAGCACGATAATTATGTATTATATTAATAGTACTTCTAAAATTGCTTTTGTTTTAATATTTCCCCTCTCCAACTTCTATTCTGTTTAGTTTCGCCCTTTGTTTTCTCGATTAGGGCAAACCCATTCTTTTATGACCATACGCCGCTGGATATGGAATGGCATTAATCTGAAAATACCGCATTGAAGGTTATATGTTCACCGCCATATGCATACCATCGATTGGGATGGATGAAAATTGTACTCAGTCGTAAATATATAACTGTAAATATTGAGTTGCGCTCAACCCGGGGCTAGGCGCCGTGCACCATAAAATTTGTATTTCCATTACTGCCCATGAACAGGGGGTCCAACGTATTTGGTTTTATCGGAAAAGTAAGTGAGCGACATGTTCTCTGCGGAACAAAATGGCGGAAAATTGTGTGATTTGGTGCATTTCAGGAGATATTTTGACCTGGTAAGTAGATTTATATCAATGTTATCGTAATATAAATACGCCTACCCGGAGGCCAGATGTGTAAGCTCCACTCGGTTTTTTAACTTATGTTTCTAGAGGCCTAAACAAAAAAGTTATTGAATGTATAAACTGAAAGATTGTTTGTTTACAAAGTGAAAATAGAAAATGTTGTGACTTCAAACTGTGTTTTTAGTCAAAATATAACGTTCTTGGACCTATTTTAGCGAAATTATTATCGAGTTTTTGCATATATTTCTTCACGGCGGCTTTTGCACTTAACATGGGTCATATGAAGTTCTTGTTTCGGTAAAGCCATTTTCGGGCAAAGATATAAAGGAACATCCGTGTGTTTGGGTAAAATATTTGCTTATATAAACGCATACGAGTGTGTTATTCAGATTCTGCACCGAACAAAAACATGCTTACCACTTCCACGCCAAACATTAAAGTGTTTGAACATAAAAAAATTGGCCATAAAGTATCCATGTAAAGTGCAAAAACCGCCGTGAAGAAATATATGCAAAAACTCGATAATAATTTCGCTAAAATAGGTCCAAGAACGTTATATTTTGACTAAAAACACAGTTTGAAGTCACAAAATTTTCTATTTTCACTTTGTAAACAAACAATCTTTCAGTTTATACATTCAATAACTTTTTTGTTTAGGCCTCTAGAAACATAAGTTAAAAAACCGAGTGGAGCTTACACATCTGGCCTCCGGGTAGGCGTATTTATATTACGATAACATTGATATAAATCTACTTACCAGGTCAAAATATCTCCTGAAATGCACCAAACCACACAATTTTCCGCCATTTTGTTCCGCAGAGAACATGTCGCTCACTTACTTTTCCGAAAAAACCAAATACGTTGGACCCCCTGCATGAAGAGGCTCAATCAAACCGAGCCTGCATTTTTTTCACATTTGTCGTGTTCGGAGGTCTTTAATGTGCCCTTTTCATCTAGTTTAAGTCTTTTAAAGATTTGAAACATTCAAAAATCATTTATCTCGCAGAAACGATCATGGCGCTTGAAAATTTAAACATTTGTTCGATTAGGTTACAACTTAAAATAAGTATGACGTAGAGATTTATGTTTTATTGTGACGTAATTGCTTACGTCAAATTTCACTCTTCATTATTGATTTAGTGCTTATTCAACTGAAAGAGAAAAAAGGTATATATATTAAAAGGCGCATTTTGACAGTAGGCATTTCTCGTTGAGTATCTCAACTACATCACGATCGACCGTCGGTCTCGCGTGATATTTACATACCCAACTCGAAAAATACAAACCTACGTATTGCGTACTGTTATATTATTCTATATACCGTATTCCAAAGTGTCAATTAGTTGTTGCTGTTTTTTTTTCCACACAGCTTTATTAAACGACAGTGCAATTTGTATTATTTAAGATTAATTTATTGATCTCAATATTATTACATTGAACATATGAAATATTCTATTTTATCGTTCAACAATTTTTTTTGTTTCCGACCATACATTTTTTGTAGCGAATTTTCTCGTTTTTTTCCTAATATAAGAGATAAATGGTTATATAAATAAGATCCTTGACCGTAGCAAGTATAATTCGATATTATCCTTCTACAAGTAAGAGTGGAGAAGATGCCGTAAATATAGAGCAGAAATAGTTAACAATATAAGTGAAGATGATTTGCAGAGAATACGTATTTTTCTAGAATGAAATGTCAACCCAACCAAGATAACATACTAGGAAAGTAATTTCATAAAAATTATTTCTCTTTTGACGACATTCATTGGTTTTTCAGAATTTGTCCTTTATTAACCACCCCATGTATATATTTCCTGCTTTTTAAATTATAGGAATAACCATGCCGTAATTTTGAAGTTTGCGACGGTATACACAGATTTTAATGGTCGCAAATATTTTTAACGGCGAAGGCGCAGCCTGAGCCGTTAAAATGATTTAAGACCATTAAAATCTGTGTATACCGTCGCAAACTTCAAAATTACGGCATGGTTATTCCTATTCTAACGCTCTTCCATACTACCCTCAATCGGGCATCATTCCATACGTTAAACGGGTACCATGTTCTATTTATCCGTATAGTAAACAACGGTACGGTATTACCCAAGGGAACCCGATTATCCATACGTCGGTGAGATTACCGACAGTAAACAAGTTAAATAAATCACAAATAGAGGTCAAAACTTCAACATTTTTTATTACATCGACGTTTCGTCCATAATGCCTTCTTCAGGATTGTTTGTCATAACAGGAAATGACGTCAACGTCAAACGACAGTAAACAAGGAATTTTACGGTCGCAAATTTTCGCCATCTGACCAATCAGATTGCTCGAAATTTATTTAGTGCGTTAGAATTTGCTTTTAGCGATGACTGCGATAGCAAATCCATTCTTTTTCTGGGGCCATACGCCGCTGAACATGGTATGGCATGAATCTGAAAATACCGCATTGAAGGTTCCATGTTCACCGTCATATGCATTCCATCATTTGGGATGGATCAAAGTGTACTATTACTCCCAGTTATTCGTAAAAACCATCTGTAATTTAAAACGAAAGGTTACCAACATGATATTTTGCAGCGCTCTGCTGGCCTGGTGATTAACCCATCTACAGTTGGTCATTTTGCTTACCT
Source organism: Corbicula japonica (assembly GCA_038501625.1). Classification (NCBI taxonomy): domain Eukaryota; kingdom Metazoa; phylum Mollusca; class Bivalvia; order Venerida; family Cyrenidae; genus Corbicula; species Corbicula japonica. Next base: position 703,383 of record JAZAYU010000136.1, read on the forward strand.
CTTTGGTTGCACGACAGTGGCAGGGGTTTCAGAGTTTATGAAGGTTTATGGGGAAATCTTTTCTTTAAAGAACCTAGAAGCTCGATTCGTTTCTTTTATCCCTGTCATCGTGTTCTTGCTGATTTTACTCCAGGTGCTCTGGTCTCGGTAAGATAATTGAGTACCTACCCTTTGGCTTTACAATGCTATTAGCTTCTTATGTTTTATATGTTTGTGTGCTTTTGCATGCACTATTGTTAAGCTGATGGGTGGGTTGGAGTTATTTCACTAAGACAACTTGGGCTTTTTTTGTGATATGAGAACCGAACCTGTTGGGGCAAGTGTGAGGTTGGTGCACCATAGAACCTGGTTTAAACCCCCAGTGGCAATTTGTTTTGCCACTGACCGTTCCAAGGCGGTATCCCCAAAGGTTCTCTTCTTCGTTAATTGTTTGTGGCGTCCTGTTTGAATTGACATACATAAAAAACATGCTCTCTCTTCTTTTTCGCTGCGTAGGGAGGCTGTGTTTTGTGAGTGTGGCGATTCCTGATATGCATATATTACTTTCTTATATCCTTTTACTTTAAGAAAACTGTGATAATATTTAGTGAAAGACACAAATACATTAAGATTAAATATAAAAACAAACCGACACATGCATGTCCAATTAGTACGAGGTAAGGATGATGGCAACACTATGGTTACACCTGCAACGTTAGTTCTGGCATCCTCCGAAATAAACCTAGAAAATAGTGGAAATACTTAAATTATCATGTTATGATTTAGCTTAGAGAAACAATGAGTGTCTCGTTTTTTCTGCTATCATGACTATACATTTAAGCATCCAGTGCATGTTGATTTATCTTTCATGAAATAATGCTCACTTCTAAATTAATACACTGAATCATTGCTTGTTCTAAGAAGCCAAAGATATGTTAATTGAATGCAACATCAATACTTGTAAATAAAGAACTAACTTTTAATTTCAGCGTCAGAAATTGCAAGTATTTGCAATTTCTTTTGATGCAATTCAGATTAGGCCCGATTCTACAAGATAAACACAATTCAAGAACAATACCACAGCAAAAAGTTTCTCAATCCTCAACCAGTTCTTTATGGAGATTTCTTTTACAAATTTATAAAAATATAAACGATATTAAATTGTCAACTTTAATCTTAAAAGCGAAGAATTTAACAAATCTACCACAGGATATATTTTGAACTTGTCATAAATACTTTTTTCATATTTTGTATGACAGTTATTTTCCATTGTGTATTCTATATCAATTAAACACATTTTATATATAAACAAAATATAAAAGTATCTATTTTTCTTTTTTAAATGTTGTAAAATTAAAAAGAGAAGACTAAAAATTCTATATGTGAACAAACTTGCATTTCTGTTATCATTGCAAATAGAAAAACAATGTTCTTGAAAATCTGCAGCCACAACTAAGTTATTTTTCCCTATGTTATAATTAAGGTTTCAGGAAATAGTCAGTGATTCTTAAAAGTATTTACATTTATTTGAATTATATTAATTTCTCCACATCTTGTGATAATAAAATCACAAAACATTCACTATTAAAACAAAAAGTCCTCGATAAACAGCACAAGGAGATCCTACCATTTCCATTTACCTCCCTTTGAATTGAATATGTAGTGTTTTGTAATCAATGATTGATTGTTATTCGACTGACAGTTACTCCGGTATTTGTGTGGAAGATTATGTTCCTGTTAGTGTGGAAGATTACGTCCCTGTTGGTGCACCCTCGAACCTGGTTTAAACCTCTAGTGGCAATTTGTTTTGCCACTGACCGTTCCAAGGCGGTATCCGCAAAGGTTCTCTTTTTGTTAATTGTTTGTGGCGTCTTATTTGAATTGGAATACTTATAACAAACATGTTCTCTCTTCCTCTCTTCGTTTTCGCTGCGTGGGGAGGCTGTGTTTTTATGAGTGTGGCGATTCCTGATATGCATATTTCACTTTTTTATGAACAATTTAACTTAAAAACAACTGAGAAAAACAAAACACCATTCAAAACATTCCTGATTAAATGAAAATATGTTAATGAGAATTAAGCATAAAAAGTGGATACTTTTTATTTTTTGTTCAGTATACAAAATGATAGCTGCATTATCCTTTTTCCATTTTCTTTTTCTGTCTTTCTTCTGTATTTCCTGAGCTAGTCGATAACTATATTTCTGATGTTTATGTTGTGTTCAGTTCTCTTTATTTTCTTGTAAAACAATTTTGACAAACGCAAAGTTGAACCTAAATGGCTTTTCTTAGATTGCTCCAAATTGCCTTAATCCGTTCATAAGACAAATATCATTTTTCTCCTTATACATTGGTAGAAATGCATTTTAAGACAACAATTGGAAACTCTGAAAACGGGCAAAAAGATCTGGAAAATATTCTAAGAAATGTACGAATTTCGTTGTGATGCACAGTATAACAGAGAGCAAAAGAAAACATTCTCAATTGTGTAAGATATTTTGGATTTCGGATATTTTCATAAACGGTCATACTCTTTATTGTTATCCTGCTATTTTATATGTTCTGCTAATGTAATCTTTCATTATTTCGCCTTTGTAAAGGCGATAATGATACTTGAAGCTTTTACGAGGGGCATTTATAAAGTATTAATCAGTGTGGCGCTTTAGTTGTATACGTCATATTTCTGCTTAAATTTTTAGATCAACCCTTCGAAGTATTCCCCTTTGACTTGTATGCACTTTTCCAAGCGTTTAATCCAATCAGAAAATGCTTTTCGGAATGCTTCTTTGGGTATAGTGTTAAGACACTGGAAAAGCGCGCTGCCGACGGCGTGCCGAGATTCAAAACGCCGACCTCTCATGTAGTTCTTAATAAAGGGATTTAACCAAAAATCGCATGGAGCAAGATCAGGGCTATTTGGAGCGTGTGGTAAAGTGTCAATGTTGTTGTCTCTTAGATACGACGTTACCACCGCTGACTTGTGGGCCGGTGCGTTGTCATGCAGGAGCTTGATTCCGCGTACGCCGGTACGGGGACGGTCTGCAGTATAGTGGCATACAACAGCAGCAAGTACCGAATCTCGGTAAAATGTTCCAGTAACACTTCTACCTTCTGGTACAGGAATTCGAGCCACCATTCCCTGGCAATCAAAAAATAATGCATACATAATGCGTTTTGAGGTGCGAGCTCTACGGGCAATTTGGGGCCGTCCATCATTTTCACCGACCCACACCTTATTTTTTTGTTTACTGTCAGGCTCATAAAAATATACCCACGTTTCATCGCCAGTCACAATTTCATTCATGCGTTTTTGGTCAGCATTCTTGTATGTATCAAGCAGCTGGGACGCTATTCGCACGCGCTCGCGCTTTTGATCATCAGTGAGGAGGTGGGGTATCCACCTGGCGCAAACCTTGCGTAGCTTTAACGCGCGCGTCAATATTTGAAAAACCGATGACGAATTAATGCCACATAAATCACTTATCTCCTCGACTGTACAACGGGCATCATCTTCCACAGCTTTTTTAACAGCGGCAATATTTTCGTCAGTCATTGTGGTCACTGGACGGCCAGGACGGGCCTCATCTTTTATATCCTCCCTACCAGAGTTAAAAAGACGAACCCACCTTCTAACCGTGGAATACGAGAGAGCACAGTCCCCATAAACCTTGTCTAAGTCTGCTTTAATATCAGGTGCAGCAACGCCGAGCAATGCGCGTACTTTACAATAAGCTCTTTGCTCATCTTGAAATTTGTTCTCTTTGTCTGCCATTTTAACTGCAGTGTATCTGACCTTGGTCGATTCAAGTGAAGATTTCAATCACTGTAACGATTTTACCCGGTTTCCTCGTGCACGGAACTGTAGAGGAGAGTCTAAGCTTTCCATACATGTATAACATGTAGAAATTTCTTTCGGATTAACGTTAAACAATCACACTGATTAATACTTTATTAATGCCCCTCGTAGTTTATTTTTCTTAGAGGTGTATAATCATATCTAAAATATGCACCTGTCTTGCAAAATTGTTCTCCTATTATCTTTTTTGATATTATTTGCTTTAAATCTTGCAATTTTCACTTTATTTTCACTCTGACATATTAATTAGTACTCTTTTGACTAATTTGATTCATTATAAAGTAACCCCCCTCTTTTCAAACTTCCTGTAATGTATTTTTATTTCGTTACCGTTTCAGTCTATGTAACAAAATTTTCTTATGTAAAAGCAATGGCCATGATATAATTTTTTTTTAATTTGTGACAACAATCAAACCGCAAAGCAAAGAAAAGCTCATGAGCATTGATTTTATCAAAAAAGTATTTCGCTGGCTCGCTGGCACTCTCACTTACCCAACTTTCTTGCTGACATAATTGGTAATAAATCAATCAATCAATCAATCAATAAATAAATAAATCAAATCAGATCAATCAATCAATTAATCAATCAATCAATCAATCAATCAATCAACACAAATTGGGCAAGGAAACGGTAATACTGCAGCGGGCACCATGTGTGCTTTGTAAACAAGGCACTTTAGATTTGTCTTCTAGACAACTTTTATATGGGGAAACGATTTAAGAATAGGAATATAGCATCGAAAGGTCAAAATCTCTATTTCTACTAAATAAATTTTTTTTTTTGTTTTCTAAGCGAAAAACAGGATACAGTAGGAAGTGATGTCTTGACTGAATAGACCGCAGTGAAAGATAATTATTTAATAGGGCTAAACTCTGCTTATCCCCTGACAAGCAATAAATCAAGCATGGTATTACCGCAGACTGCTAACATGATGGATTGACGTTTTCTTCCGCTGGTATATCAGAATATCGGAAACACTTATGAAGGTCTGCAAATTTCAAATATTTGATAATCTATCAATAACGATTGATGCGCAGTCATCCTTTCCAACAATATATGGCTTGTCTGCTTTATAAGTCCCCCTTATTAATAACATGAGTTTAACTGCCTGCCTTCCTCCACCCTTTCATACAATTGCATCCTTCATACCGAGTATTCCAAAGTTCCATATTTGTCGTGTTCGGTGACTTTAAATGTTCACTTTCATCTATTTTAATATCATTGCTGTGTAGTTTGTACAGTAACCCCGTTCATTCAATCATTGTTGCTATCAGTAACGTCCTTTGAAGGTCGCTGGGCACGATATTTATGTATTTCTAAAATTACGAGAGGTGATCAATAAATTCGCGGAAAAGTGTTCCCATTTAGTTATTTATGAAAGTACATTTATGAAATTTCTCCATGAAACCAATCCATATTTTGTCTATTGATACGTAAAATTATAGACCAGAGATCCAATTTATGTTTGAGGAATGGTTTCCTTAGTAACGCCATTGACGTCATCTCGGCCCAAAATTCCACATTTTCCTATCAACAAAGGTACGAATCACGGCGTCATATTCATCCCGTAGCTAACCCACGTCAACCAAATTATCAGTGAAGATTCCGCCAATATTAGGCATGACGTTCATGACGAAAATTTTTTATGACGTTATGAAGGTAAAAAAAAGCGGTATTCTTTGATGACAGGTGTTAAAATGAGTGTTGAACAGCGATCATCTATCGAATTGTGCGTGTAAAATGGAATTTCGCAAGGAAAAACTATTGAAATGCTACAACAGGCTTATGGAGACTCATCAGTGAAAAAGACGGCGGTTTATAAATGGTATAACAGGTTCAAGGAGGGTCGACAAGGCACGCGTGATGACGAGAGCAGCGGCCGCCCGTTGACGACGACGTCATCGTACGTCGCTGACGTTAAGGATCTGCTGGACAAAGATAGGCGCCTTACGATTCGCGAGATAACTGAATGAGATGACTGTAGTTACGGAACAGTGTTCAACATCATCCATGACAAACTTAACATGCGACGAGTCTGCGCACGCTGGATTCTAAAACAACTGACTGATGAGCAGAAGCGGCTAAGAACTGAGTATTGTAAACGGACGATACAGCGGTATGAGCGCGAAGGATATGCCTTCATGGAGAAGATCGTGACTGCCGACGAGACCTGGATCAGCATGTACAGGAGCTGGGATTCGAACTTCTAGAGCACCCGCCGTACAGCCCCGACCTGTCACCATGTGACTTTTTCCTTGTTCCTGTGGTCAAGAGCAGCCTCCGGGGAATCCACTTCGTCAGCATTGACGAACTTTCCTCTGCAGTGAAGGTTGCAATCTCGAATATTCAGACTGAGTCATTTAGGAGAAGTTTTGTAGATGCCTGGATAGCCAGGTGTAGGAAGTGCGTATCGTTTAGGGGTGAATATTTTGAAAAGGACTAGACATACTGGAAATACTTAACGGTAAGTTGTCATGGGCAGTTTCGACGTCGTTGACGTCAATATGACGTTGGGCCGGGATTCGCTAGGTGATGTTACTATAGTTACAATAATTCGATAAGTGTATAAGCAATCGCCGTGAAATTTTCGGATCTAAGCAGAATTAAATGATGTTGAAATGTGTAAAAAAAATTACTGAAAACGCACGCATGCTAAATAAACGAGAAAACTTTTCCGCGAATTTATTGATCACCCCTCGTACAAGGAGGCATGGACAGTAATATGCATTTCCATTACTGCCCATGAACAGACTCAATCAAACCGAGCCTGCAATATTTCCATATGTGTCGTGTTCGGTGATTTTAAAGTTCCGTTTTCATCTATTTTAATTACAAGCCTTCTTTTTAAGTAATATCTTTTAAATTTCACGTTTTAAATGATACGCTGGACTTATATAATCACTTATAGGATTATGTTTTCGGTGTCAAAATCCAATAATGTTAAGTTCCGCCCAGATGCCGATTTTTATTATGCACATAATGACTGTTTTACTGGATAATTTATTTTCAAGAAAAAAAAGAGAAAAATATCAAAGATACATATTACAAAATGTCATTGTTAACAATACAGCGATAGAATTTGTGTCTGCATTATTAATTTTTGTCCCTAGATATATTTTATTTTATTTGCTTTGTTTCCGGTCAAACGTTTACAAATATTCTAAAGTTACTGCAGCTAATTAATAATATACATGCACACATTACAACAGAACAGCAGACGCAGTAAAACTATAACAATTATTCTGTCAACAATGCCATTTTAGTTTTGCTGAGAAAAAAATAATTTCCAGACCTTTAATAATACAAATAATATTTCAGTAAAATAATAATTATCTCAGTGGGGATCTAAAGTTTTTATTTGATTGTTTCCATATGTATTAGACAAAACATGTCATGAATAAAGGCACTGAGCAGCACGTGTATTTATGCTCCTCCAACTTTTCCTTAGAAAGAAATTTTACAAGTCTTTAGACAAATAAAATATTCCCTAAACTCCATTTCGATGGCTACTGATGTTTCTCGATGAATTTTGTAAGAGTGTCTCAACTGTTTATCTTTTGTTTACAAATACGCGTAGCAACGAAATTATCTGTATAAATGTCAAAATTTGATAAAGATATAGATGAAAAGGGAACTTTGAAAGCCACCGAACATGACAAATATGAAAATATTAGTCTCGATTTGATTGAGCCTGTTCATGGGCATTAATGGAAATACAAATTACTTCCCAAGCCGCCTAGCTCCGGGTTGAGCACAACTCAATATTTACACCAAGAAACAGTACAATTTTTATCCATACCAAACGATGGTATGCATTTGGCGGTGAACATGGAACCTTCAATGCGGTATTTTCAGATTAATATCATTATATGTTCAGCGGAGTATGGTCACCAGATAAAAGAATGAATTTACCCTATACGAGAAAACAATTGGCGGAACTAAACAAAATAGAATTTTGACAGGGGATCTGAGAATATAAATCCTGCATATCACAGACAACGCCAAAGGCAAAAGTTAAAAAGCAGGAAGTATTTGATCCATCCCAAACGATGGTATGCATATGGCGGTGAACATGGAACCTTCACTGCGGTATTTTCAAATAAGAAATCCTTACAATAGATTAAAATGTAACTTTCTAAGCCATCGAACAAGACAAATATGAAAATATTGCGGGCTCGTGTTGACGTTGCCTGTTCATGGGCAAATATGGAAATGCATAATACTGCCTAGGGCGGGTATCCCAGGGTTAAGCGCAACTAAATATTTAACAATTAAACAGTACAGTTTTGATATTTCTCAAACATCAATGTTCATATAGCGGCGAACTCTGGAACCTTCAATGCGGTGATCTCAGAATAAAACCTTTCCATTCAAAACGCAAAATTCAGTTATATTTACCCATTAAACACTTTCATTTGTCGTTCTACAATTCAGAAAGTGTTTGAGGGGCAATACTATATGAAATAGTATATACACTAATTATTGTCATTAAAATATGTGGAGACTATCAAAACTATATATTTATATTATTATATATTATGCATAACAATAGTACCTGTCAAACTATAAATCTTGATATTGTTTTCCTTTACCGCAATATAAAGCCTGATGCTGGTTATCGGAATATAAAATTTATGATTTTTTCCAAGATCAATTCTCTGAAAGTTAAAAATTGAATAACGACATCAGCAATTAGACAAATTGTTATGCAGTATTCCTTATTTACTATAGAAAATATAAAATTTGTGTCCTCAAATGGTTTTTGTCAACCTTAGATCTTGTTGTCATTAATCTAACAATGATATTCCCTTTTAATAACCTCTTTGTGATACCAATAACCTTGTTTGAAACGCGGCATTTTATAGAGAGAAAATTCAAATGCGAACGAAAGTAACAAAATAACAATTTACGTTCATATTAATGGGGCATGTCAAGGGAATAATTCAGACAGTTGACGTTAATTTTTGAAATGACGACATATAATTGATTAAACGGCATTTTGCGCTTAAACATTATTACGCTGCCAAATTGGGTAACAAAATCCCCAATTAATTAAGAGAAAATAATAGATAATTGTAGGTTGTTTTTTTTTAAGTGAAATTTGCATATCAGGAATCGCCACACTCACAAAACACAGCCTTCCCAAGCAGCGAAAAAGAAGAGAGGAAAAGAATGCATGTGTTTATAAGTATGTCAAATTCAAATAAGACACCACAAACAATTAACGAAAATTAGAACCCTACGGGTTACAGCCGTAGTGGTTTAAACCAGGTTCTAAGGTGCACCAACCTCACACTTGCCCCAACACGTTCTTATATCAACACAGAAGTACAAGTTGTCTTGGTGAAAAAACTTCAACCCACCTTTCAGCTTAACAATGTTGCATGCAAAAGCACACAAACATCTAAAACATAAGAAGCTAATAGCATTGCAAAGCCAACAGGGTGGGTACTCCGCGATCTTACCGAGACCAGAGCCCCAGGGTCAAATCAGCAAGAACACGATGACAGGGACAAAGGAAACACTTCGAGCTTGTAGGTTCTGATACAAGATTTCCCCATGAACCTTCATAAACTCTAAAACCTCTTCGACCGTCGTGCAACCAAAAAGGTGAACATAATGATCAACTGTAGATGGGTTAATCACCAGGCCTGCAGAGCGCTGTAGCAGAGCGCTGTAGAATATCATGTTAGCAACCTTTCTTTTGAAGTTTTCAGATGTTTTTTGAATAACCTGGAGAAATTAACATTGCCTCTTATCTTCTTAAAGTTTATAAATTAAATCTCTATGAAAACTGGCTGTAAAATATCTTGTTGAAATAGTGATTTTAAATTTTTTGAATTAAATCTGGGTATCGGCGATAAAACTTGCAAGAGGTTTTCCTTAATTTGTGATACCGATAACCTTGTTTTAAAAGTTTTTATTTGGTGTTGCAAAGATTACGTTCATTGAAATCTGTAACATCATTGCAAGCTCTAGAAAAACGAACAAGCTGTGAGATATAAACTCCGTAAGATGTTGCGCTAGAGACGTTGCCGTCTAAAAACGAAAAATTACTATATTAAATGAAAATCTTCCCTTTTATCATATATTTTTGTAGGTTCTAGGGTGCACCAACCTCACACTTGCCCCAACACGTTCTCATATCTACACACTTCAAGTTGTCTAGTATAGGTCGACCAAGCTAAATTGGCGATGTTTACAATTATTAATAGAATGAAAACACGGGTTAAGGCAAATATACGCGTTAAAAGTAATATTTTGCCTATGTACATCATATGTTCTCGATAGCACAGTGGTTAACGCGTCCGGCTGGCATATAATAACTTTTCTTCTGCGCGGGTTCGATTCACACTGAAACACGGCTTTTAAGGAAATATTTTATCTTTATATTAATTATGTTTTATTGCAGTTATTTCAGAGTATTGTATATATTTTGCTTCAGTTTATTTTATCGCGGAAAACGGAAATAATTATTGTGTAAAAAAAGTAAAAAAAAAACAAACAAAAACAACATGTTTCGAACCTACAACCTATAACAGCGTTGCTACCATTGCATTTCATATTGACTGCGTCTTAGACCACTCGGCTAATGGGACAAGTATTGGGAGCTTCTCGCTTTGTATTAAACAACGATTTAAATATTAATTCATTGTTTATATGTTACGTCAATGTAAACACCAATATAAACATTGCCAAATTACCTTTGTCCAATAATAAGTGAAATTCAAATCACTGCCCTACACGCCTCGCCCTCGGGTTCGAACAATTGTTTACATTTTATACCTATTATACAATTAATATTTCATGGCAAGATAAAAGGGTTAATGTCTGAAACGGATTAAGCAGTTAGGAATTAAATAGAGGAGCTAAAAAAGGAATCACAGCGAAACGCTTAAAAATGAGGATGGAGAGGATCCTAATGATGACTGACATATACAAACCGATCTCCGAAGAGCACAAAACTTGAAACAAAATCTATGATAAGTAATTAACAAACATAAATATTAACACTCATCTTGCAATCCACAATGACAAACGTCTTTCTTCATACTGTTTCCATTTTGCATTAGAACAAATATTCTGTCCGGGGACTGGATTGATGTTTGATTGTTCAACATGTTTTTCGACCTGCGTGCACTTGTTGCTGTGGGACAAGGCTGTTACGAAATGGCCTTGATGTCACAAATTCTTCTCAATATTATAAGTTCGATTCGAATACCCCAGCCAAATATGCTTCGCCCGAAAGAGCTCCAAGGGTAATCGTCCTACTCGCAGTTCGAATTTGGCAGATTTGGGTTAGAAAGAGAGGCCTCGACCAGGATTCGAACCACTGACATCCGGCTTACCGTGCCGTCTCTCTACCAATTAAGCTACCGAGGCCGCTGGTACGAATTCTACTTCACCTACATGCACCTTTGTTTCATCAAAGTCTAAACGTTTTGCAATTTGTAAAAGGATATGGTACATCTGTTCTCTACAAATGGACGTATCCTTTGAGCATGATACTTATGTACTATATTAATATTACTTCTAAAATTACCTATGTTTAAATATTTCTGCCAGTTTTGAGATGATCGGTTTCAATTTCCCAGCCAATATAGATTTGGATATTGTTCAATCACCCCCAAGGATATACTTCCTGTTTTTTAAAGTTTGCCTTTTGCGTTGTCTGTGATATGCAGGATTTATATTCTAAGATCCCCTGTCAAAATTCTATTCTGTTTAATTCCGTCCAATGTTTCTCGTTTAGGGCAAACCCATTCTTTTATCTGGGTACCATACGCCGCCGAACATGGAATGGTATTAATCTGAAAATACCGCATTGAAGGTTCCATGTCCACCGCCATATGCACACCATAGTTCCCTTTTCATCTATTTTACAAATTGCAAAACGTTTGGACACAGAAAAAGACACATAGAACGGGGATATGAGCGACATTTTCCTGTAAAGTTGCTTGTATGAAATAGAATAAAACAAACTTTAGAATAACAGTTGATGGTATTTTTAATCTTGAAACATGATAAAGCAATGTTGATAGGGCTCCGAGTAATTGGGAGGATGCAGGGGTCTGGAATGGGTGTGCATGCCTCACCTAAAGGAAACCGGCCCCTCTGAGTAACCTAACAAATAATTTAATATTTATCATACATGTGGGCCTTCTAAGGGTATATGATGAGAACAGTTCTGTTATATAAAACATATATTAGCTAATTACATATGTAAGGATTAGTTATAAACACAAAATATTAGTCTGATTATTAAAAGCAATTATTCTCTGTTCTAATAATCTCTTAACAATGTTGTATTTTTAAAAATGTCATTTATACAACTGGCAATCAGATAGAATCAAAATACGTGGCTATATAATATAAAGCTCTACGTAGCTATTTATAGCAATTTCTACATAACATATAACTGTTTTAGAAGGGTTCTAGAAGTGTTATGTTGAGGTCAATTTCGGAAAAAGACAGGTGTCATGTTTGTATTGTCTTTATAGAAATATTTTTCTCTAGAAAGACAACCAGGCGGTCTGGCTCTAAAAGGTGCTAGAAGTCTTAACATGGTAAATTTATGTCGAATTCGGAAAGAGTCATGGTGTCATGTTTGATCTTATTGTTTTAGTATCTAGTTTTCAACAGACAGGCGGACTGTGAGACGGACGCACAGACGGCCTATAACACCGACCATTTGACAGTCAGGCAGTTATTAATATTGTTATTTCAGTGAAAGTTTTAAGGCGACTCGATTGTCCTTCTCTTAAACTGTATATGGTGCCTTATTTTTAAGAGATCGTATTACTTAGTGTTTGCCCGATTGTCGCCGACAATCGATAATCAGTCGGATAACTTCAACATCGGCGACAATCGAGTCGAATTTTTTCAGAATCGATGTCGCTAGGTTAGGCGGATGAATTATTTCTCTCTTTTCGGTAGTAGCTTGCCGGTAGTTTCTTTCCGTTTATTTCTGAAGGGAGGTAATCCATCAAGACAGTAATGGATGGCAACAATAACGAAGACCTTTTTCCTTACCCGGGAAAGACGACTTCCCTGGTCTGGAAGTATTTTTACTTCCGAAAAATGAAAGATGCAGCTCCAGTTAAAGAAAATTTAGACATAAGCAGAGTCATTTGCAAGCTTTGCAGGAAATCCTACGCCAATAAAGGCATGAAAATAATACCCCACCCACAATATCACGCTTGTTACGGTTATGTTACCCATGATTTTTAAAGCCAATTTCGATTTGAGTTCCGATTTTTTGATACTTTTAAACTGAAAAGTAGTGTTCAGTAAGCTCTGAAATTGTATGGCTAGCTGTTTATAATCTAAGGGCCAAGTTTTGTGTCTGTCAAACAGTCTGACCTAAAATACTGTTAGAAAGTAGTTTGTAGCATTAAACATGTACAGAAACAGATTAACCTGGCTCATATTTAAGACAGAATGATAATACAGGACAACAGAAATTATAGCATTTTATTTTTTATTATTTCCATTTTAACGTATATTAAATCAGTATCTACTGATTCATTTATAACAAAAACTAGAACAGCTAATGTAACAACATGTTCCGATTATCCGATTATCAATCGGTTGAGCCAAGCCGATTTTCTCCGATAATCGATTCTGAAAAATCCAGTTGATTCCGAACACTAGTATTACTTACTTATATCTTTCTCTCTACTTTGTGACTCTGTGGGAGTCTGTGTTTTGTTCGTGTGTATTTTCCTAATGTGCCCTTTAAGCACTTTGTTAAAGCCGTTCATCTTTTACAAGATAAATTTCCAGAGACTCGTTTTTGTCCTTCACAAGAAAACTTACGCATATCCGAATGATTTCTTGCGGCGAAACTATGAGGAAATCCACACGGGAAATTGAAATGGCAGGCCACAGTGATTATCAGTATGGATAAGCCGACATTTAGCTCGCAGAATATAAAAAAGGTTATATGTATTTAGGACGGAATACAGTTCTGGAGACTGCGACAATACACTATTCATTTGTTTGTCTTCAAAGACTCATCGGATTTTGTATTCTGAGATTGTTGTATTTTTATCCGGCGTCATTCCAGTTTACATATACCAGTCTTGAAGATTTGTTTTGTTTTTGAAATAGATGAGACGGCAGATTTAAGTAATGCTCTTAATATACTGAACTTGTATGTGAGATTGAAATGAAATCCATGATAAAAAAGGTTCGTATTATTTCTCGTTGCGTTTGTAACCACATCACGCTCGACCTTCGGTCTCGCGCGATATTGTTTACATACATGTACCCAACTCGAAAAATACGAACCTACAGAATGCATACTGTTATAAAATTCCATATCTAATACACTCGTGAACTCCGGAATTGTGTATTTCACTCGTGGCTTCGTTACTCGTGAAAAATACGAATTACGAAGCTCGCTAGGTGAAATATATTTCTAACCTTCGCTCGTAAAAACAAATATTCTTGATATATTTTGTGAAAACTTATATGGATGTATTCAGTATAATTATTACAAATTATTATATCCATGCAGGAGGATCAAGTCCCAGACATTATCAATCTTAGAATGGCATTGAGGCAACAGGCGTCATTTTAAAATATGACAAAATCGGATAGTTCTCATAATTTCTAATTATTTCTGTCTTAGATGTCATGTAAGAAGCAAAATTATCCTCATGGGTATCGATTTTGCACAGACTTGTTAAATTGTACAGCTTCTTGTAACAATTCAAAATGAGCCCAAAATATTATAAATGTGCCGCCTCTACCCCGGTACCTTTTTATATTTAAAAATAAAATTATATTGTTTTAACACGTATTTTCGAACAAAATCCGTGTCCTAAAATACAACTTTACTTGAGGAAACAAAAGAACCTAGTTAATCAGGAAACCTAAAACATATGTGCGCAAAAAGAATATTTATTAAATATCCATTACATGTAACGAATTCCCTTTTTTATCCCGCAAGCCCGCACGCTCGTTCGCTCGCTCTCGCGCTCATGAACTAACAACAAATTGTATTACTTAATTACAACGAATATTGCAATAAATATTAGATGTTCGATTTATCTAACACTTTGTAAATAAAGGGGATTTCTTTCTAAAACACCTGTTTATGATTCTAAGAAATGGCAAGAAAACGATAGTAAATCAACGACAAGAACTGTTTTAGCGGTAACGAAGCTTTGTCGATTTTTCCATCTTCACATCACATTCATGCAAGATACTTATAAACTTGATTTAAATCTCAAATTGTTTTGCCAATGAACGTTCAATGGCGGGAACCCTCACATTTCCTTTCTCGTTGATGCCGTGCTGCGTCTTATTTGAGAGAGCTTTATAAACCCATGATTATTTTCCTCTCTCCTTTTTTTGACTTAGAAGTAGGGGTTTGTTTTCTTTGTGTGGCAATTCCTAATATGCATGTTTCACTTTCTTATTTAAATATGCGATGATTCAAAATGAACCAAAACCGTCATATACTCCAATTACAAAGACGTGAATTACTTTTTAAGATGACAAGACAAGCAAAAAATCTTGTGTTAAATGTTTGTGATCTCTCGATATCACCCACTTGTTTAAATTTATGGTGATACTATTTTATTGTTAAATGTTTCTGAAAGACAATGCAAACTGCAGTTTAAGTAAATGATGAAAGTTTTCACTAGAAATAATTATTAGCCCTAGAAATAATTATGAGATGTAAAGGTCTTTTTTAACAACATGTGCTAATTTTAATAAAAGCTTACGAATAAAATATATCAGGACAATAAATTATACCATAATGGACGTTCATTACGATATTACCGATATCAATCATAAATATCAGAGATCGGTTCAGGGTCTATAATTGACCACTTGCTCACATTTTTCTTTATTTTTACAAATACTCCGTAAGGCTTTAGATGAATAATGATCAGTTTCTTTTCATTCTTGCCATTGTGTTCGTGATTTAATTCCAGGTGCTCCAGTCGCAGTAACTTTCATGACTACTTAATTTGACTGTGACATTGTATATGTCCATGCGTGTGTGCGCGTGTGTGTGCACTATAGCATGCAGCATTGGTGAGTAGGGGATGTGGTTGGAGTTAATTCAGCAGTGCATAAAATAAGAATTTTTTCTAGTATATGAACATGTAATTTGTTGTAGAAATACTAAGTTCCGTGACAGTTACCAGTATTATTACTGTTCAGTTATACCACAGTGACAGCTTAAAGATAACATGATTATCCATTTTTCCTGAGGAAAATGTATACTGTAATAGATATAAAACAGACAGAAAGAGATCATTTCAGCGGCAAAAAGTAAACGTTGGATTCCTGAACATTTTATTAGTTTAAACTATATTTATTCATCATCAGCACATATAAGTACAACATAAATATTTAACATAAAGTGAGTGGATCAGAGAACAAGTGTTAACTAAACTTATATTAACTCTTTTCCGGATGTTTAAAATAATTTGTTTCAATGTGCATATCATAATCCGGTATCAAGTTGATTTACAAGTTACAGTGATATATTCAAGTTTAATACAGCATAACAAGGGGAACATAATGTAAAAAGATGGAGTGATAGTGAGAAAGAGAGAGAGGGAGAGTGAGAGGGCGAGAGAGAGGGCGAGGGAGGAAGGGAAAGAGTGAAGGTGTACATGAGGGAAAAAAGGAAGGATGGTAAGAGCAGCCAAGCGTAAAACAAGCTTATGCAAATCTTTTGGTTGCCTCGATGTATTTTTGAACTTGAATGAAAACCAACTTGTTTTCGTCAACTGAAAGATATTCAGATCCGAATAACAAGTTTTGGAGAAGAAGGGGGCAAGGTAAGTTATTAAGGTAGTGTTGTCTATGGTTGTCAAAGTTAGGGCATCTTAAAAGATAGTGGTCAGTGGATTCGATGATTCCACAAGAACATAAACGTGAGTTGGCAAGGTTTCTTCTGAAAAGGAACTGATTTAAAGGACAGCAATCTAATCGTAGTCTGCAGTGTTGGATCTGGAGTTGCCTGGTACCAGTATTATAATACAACGGGGGTTTATTTGTGTTGCCAGGTAACCTTGATTTAAACACTGTCAAACTTGAAATGTTTTTTATTTCTTCAGGTAGGTTGTTGTAGTTTTGTACTGTAGACGGCAAAAAGGAATTGGAATAAAGTGTTGTTTTGCATTGAATGAGTGAGTAGTTAGAGCTGTTACGAAGCGTGTAGGTTGATCTTGCTTCATTTCGTTCCGGGACTAGAGACTGAAGATAATCCGGACTTAAATTGTGGGTCATTTTATAAAACATCGTTAATTTATGTTGGTTACGTCGGATGATAAGTTTCTGCCATTTTAAATCATCATAAAGTTTATTAATTTCACAAAGTTTGGTGGCGCCAGTAACGATTCTGGCGGCTTCAGTTTGGATTGCTTCAATAAGGTTTGATTGTTCGATCGTACAATTGGACCAGACTATGTTACCGTATTCTAAAAGAAGCCTAATGAAACTAAAATACATTTTCTCAAGAGATTTCCTATCAACAATAAATTTAAACTGTCTGAGGATTGCAATACGTTTCCATGCCTTTTCTGTTATAAATTTTATAGTTGATGACCACTTTGCATCGTGTGAGAGGTAAATACCTCAATGTTTATGTTCTTTCACTTCGGCAATAATTGTGTTGTCCATTAAGAGGTTGGGATGATTTGGTTTAGGATTTTTTTCGGCTTATAAATGAGCGATTCGGTTTTGTTTGGATTAAAAGTAACCAGCCAAGTTTTAGCCCAATATTCAATTTTACTAAGATCGCGGTTTAATTTATTTGCTGCTAATACGGGATTTTCTACTATGACGTACAAACTAGTGTCGCCGGCAAAAAGTCTTATATTAGAGTTAATTTCATTAACAATATCATTAATATAAATTAGGAATAGTATCGGCCCTAGTATTGTGCCTTTTGGCACGCCAGCTGTAATGTGTTGAATTTGTGAGTGAGAGCTATGTAAGACTACCCTCTGTTTCCGGTCACTAAGATATGAGGTGAACCATTTATGTAATTTTCCATTTATACCAATGTTTTTTAAATTTTGTAATAACCCTTTATGCCATACTCGATCGAAAGCTTTAGAAATATCACAAAATACAATTCTTATTTCTTTACCCTCATCTAGAGCTTTACATGTGTCATTATAAATGTACAGAAGTGGATTAACGGTAGAATCTGATGGTATGAAACCTGATTGAAATGGCGTGAGTACCTTGTTATCACAAAGAAAATTGAAGATATATTTCATGACACACCTTTCCATTGTTTTCCCTATACAACTTAGAAGTGAAATGGGTCGATAATTAGAGGGATCTGACGGATCCGACTTTTTATAGATCGGGTATACATTTGCAAGTTTCCAGTTTGATGGAAAATATCCGTTACTTAAAAGTTTATTAAAATATTTAGACAAAATTGGTACTAGAACTACGTCGCCTTCTCTTAATAATCGTGGATGGACTAGATCTGGACCAGACGCTTTTGATACATTTAATGATTTAAGGATGTCTATCACGTCTTGGTCAGAAATAATGATTTCTTGTAGAGGATCAAATGTTGGTAAATGTAATGGGGAAACTGCACAATTATTGTCATCAAGCGATGATTGAGCACAAAAATAACCGTTAAGTATATTTGCTTTTTCTTGATCCGTATTAGCTATTTTTTATTATAAAATTTCATTAAAAACATGCCGTAAGACATGCAAACCCATTCAACAATATTTTGAAGAAGCTTCAGATTTGAAATATGCATTATATAAACACTAAACAGCTATGTTTAATGCCATCGAAGTTAACATAGAGAGAAAGAAAGCGATCAATTGTGATATTCACCGTATCACCATTCAAGAGTAAAATGCTGACAAACCACTCCTCTTACGCCATTTAAAATATAAAAATTAAATACTCTCATGCAAAGTGACACTTTTATAATGCATTTGACTTAAATTCAAATTCTTATTCAATATCTAAAGTATTTCGATTGAAAAATGTGTGCAAATTTCAAGGGAAGCCATGTTCAGAAACCCGTATAAAAAAGACAAAGACAACAACTAGTTTCGGAAAAAAACACTTCCTAGCCTGTTGCATTTGAAAGAGCGAGGGAAGAAAAAAAACCAATAACGGTTTTAATGCCAATGTATTGATGAAAACCTGTATACAAATTATGTAAACTATTTCTTATTTAAATAGCGGAATGTTGAAAGATTGTGAAATCTATGTTGAAACCATTGAATCGCATTTGAATGAATGCGTGCTGTGAAGGTTGTCAATGTAGTTTATTTTTGCTTACACAATTAGCAACACATCAATACGGTTATTAATATTTACCACTAGTCTCAAGCAATAATGACCTTATGACAAAAACATATAAATATATGAAAAAGTGACTTTGAAAGTCACCGAATACGACAAATATGAAAATATAATAGGCTAGGTTTGATGGAGCCTGTTCATTGGCAGTAATAATAAATGCATATTCTACTTTTTCAAAAAAATATATCACTGCCAACTGTCACAATGAACCAGTCTTTTCTTTGAATTCGAATTGTTAAAAACCTATCTGCCACGAGAATGTGTAGGTTACATATATGTATGCAAACCTTTGAAATTCCTCTTTGAATTGAATCAGACAGAACTCTCTTTCTCCGACTATTTATCCGAAACAAAGTCATATACTTAATATATAAGTCATATAATTAATAATTGATGACAACTACAATAGTGTTCTTTGTTTTAACTTTTCTTTAGGTGAATTACATTTAAAATAAACTCATATCAACATATGTTATAAACATATCACATTTCCAGATAAACTATACAGAACGAATAAAATACTGATTAGTACTATCTACACATGGATTAAATGCAAGACTTGTTTACCGTTTCTATAGGTGAAGAGTAGTTTTCTTTGATAAATTGTTGACATTATCCATGCCCAAGATTATACAACTGAGCATGGATACCAGTCAGTTCAGCCTAACAGGTTCTTGAGATTTGACTGGTCTCCATTCACAGTTTCATAAACTTGGAACCTGGTGTTGCTAAACAGTCGAATGTATCTTTATTGACTGTCATATCTAGAAGTTAAAGGTGCTTCTATATCACGCCCAGAAAACACTGCCTACTTCACCAAAATGTAAGGTAAAGAAACAGAGGCATGTTCATTTCCGTGCTGTAGGCTTCCATATAGTTTAATGACCCAATATACATGCAAACCTTACATGCTTTCAAAAATCAAAGAAACTTTACTAAGCGTGTATATTCAATAGGGACAAAACTACAAAATTGGTTGATATACAAATGAAATTCTGAAAGAAATAAACAACAGTTTTTTGAAAACATCCCAGTAGCATTTTTTTCTACTGGCTCTTACATCCAAAGGCAATAACTTAACCGCGGGTTTTGTCAGTTTTTTTCCCGATTGTGTATTATGTTTAATATCCGTAATTGTTGTTATTGGTTTTAACACTCAATATTGATTTCTTTCCTTCTTGTCTAGCTGGAATGGTCTATAACTGGGTATCTGGCTATTTTCGAACTTCCTTTTTTTAAGAAAGAAAAACATCATTCGCTGCATTTGCTTCAGCATTTTCAACATATTTTTGTTTGGAAACGATAGATACAGAACTTAGGACTTCCAAATGAAACATTTTGGTTATCATCTTCATAACGATTTCTGTATCGATTTGCAATAAGGACATGATTTGGAGTTTTCCATGTTTTCGTGTGGAATTTTCTTCGTTTGTTCAGTACAATTGTGACTGACATAGAATATAAATCAAGATGGACATGAATTATTATTGCACAAATGTAAAAGTAACCAAGAACGATTTTTGTCAACTCTACTTAGAAAGTCAACAAGTAAAATGTGTCACTAAGCGCATTCATAAATATGCATGAAAATACTTCTGTAAAGTCCAATTTTCAAAGCATGTTGACGTATCAACCTTGTTTTTCACATTGGAAAGCTGTAAAATGATATACTCTGTCAAAAAATGGAATATAGCAACGACATAAATTTAAAAACATTCAAGCAATGCACTTGTCACCAAATCATGTGACATCTAGTGACGTTTAAAGGAACACTCAATTGATATAAATGCGTTATATCGCAATCTAAAATTATTGATCATATTGTAAAATTATTACATAATTAATAAATAATTAGTTGTTAAGTCAAAGATCGAGAAAGGAAATTTTTATCTACTTATCATATTTAAAAAAAAAGAAGAAGAATATCTATAATGTCTAAAAAGATGTAACAAAATACTGATTTACAAATACAATTTATAAACTGATATGAAATACCGGTAGATGTCAAAACCATGATATAATATTTTAAAAACAGGTTGCAAACCGTTTTCAGAACATATAATTATGAGCTTGGTAGTAAATGATACATTAACCCTATTAAAAATTTGTTTTTGGTGTCCCAGATGTTATATTCGTGATAAAGGCTACATGCTATGTATAAATACGCCAGACGTTTACGTTTCTATGTCGATATTTTTAAATTTCAGTTTTACAATCATGTATAATCCTGGACACAGGATTCATTTTTTAAGCTTCATAGACAGTAATAGCGGCTCTTGGGCTTCGAGGAGCAACTGACCCCTATCTAAAGTGGTGTGTAAAATCCACTTGTCGGCGAAATTTGTAATCGCTTCACAAATGCACGTTTAACAGTCACCATTGCCGGTGCTACAGTTGTTCCTAGCAATAAATAATACACAAAAATAAGTTATTTGTTAAATAAATTATATCACTTTCATAAGTTTTCGTAGAATAAAGCAATACGAATACATAAAACTACAATGAATAAATAATCTGTTAAGACTTCCACAAACTTTTAAACTTTTGAAAATGTGGTTGATCTACTGATAGATGAACTGATTTTTCTTGAAAGATATCGAGATTCACGGGACTCTGACACGTCTGTGGCTGCCCGCTGATATGTTTTGGGCTCTCTTACACACATACAGGTCAAATATCTCTTGAAATTCTTTCTAAAATTCTGACTGAAAATACTGTACAGTATCGGATTAGCAGCCGAGTTCACGTTTGAAATAACAATTCCAAACACCCGAAAAGACCAGGGGGCTTGAAATGGTTCACGTGAGAAGGTATCGTAGAATAGCAGGACTTGTGGCGGAGCATAGCACACGATATAGACGAGAACACTGGTGGCTAGCATCTTCACGACATCTTTTCGTGCCTTTATTGTCTCCGCTGTCTTGTCGTTCTTCAGCTTGGTATCCTTGCGCATCTGAAACCGCGCGTGAAGGCTCTCGGTACTCGCGTATAGCTCCTTCCCTATCACCGCGTACAAGATAATCTGAAACGTAGGAAATTGATTTTTGGATAATTAAATAATTCAAATTCAAATTTAAAAATTGTAAAACGTGAAAAAATAAAAATAAATGTCATGTAAAGTGTAAATCTTCTTACGTACAAAGATACCTTTACCTACTTACGTTCAAAGATACCTTTATAGATTAAATACAGCACTGATAAATGAAAATGAAATTTGCGGTATAACTGTTTGTTTCTGTGTTTTAACTGTTAAAATATTTTCAATTTATTTTAAATCAATTTTTTTTTCGTATCAATTTCGTCGATGAATACAAAACCACCTTCAGATGTAACAAAGTAATTGCAAACTATAAATTCTTTCACTCATTTCACCGTTTGAATTGTACAACTGAGATGTAGAAATAGTTTACATCTAATTTGTATGTAAACCAGGCGCTACCATTGTTTAAGGTTCAATTAATCGTTTCTTCCGTAATCTTATATCGTTCTTTGGGTTGCTGACATAATTAAATTATTTTTAGTAATTTATAAACAAAAGATCATCAAGCAATTAATTTAATATACGAATCGTCACTATAAAATAAATTCTGAATTAACAACATAAAGTTCAACATGAAAAAATAACAATACATAATAAACACATTTAATCCAACTCAATTTAAACTAAATGAATAACATTATCATTTTTTTATAATTAGGGATGAAAAAACATCAATTTTCCCTGAACGAAAGTTTTCTTTTGTAAAAAATTGTTTTAATAAGTTTTACAATTAAAAATGAAAACAACAAAATCTAAAGCGCAGAAAGAAACAAATTAACGTTCACACCCAGTTTAGGCATACATACACAGTGAGGGTCTAAAACTTGTGCCATTCACTCACGGAAAAGCTGGACAATCTCGTATGAAATGAAAAATATAAAGGCAATTACCTGTACAGTGACCGGTACAAAGTAGAAGAATACAAACTGCAGGTATTCGAACATCTGATGGTGTTGTCTGTCTGGAAACATAATAAAGCATTGTCGATAGGGAACCGAGGGATGAGGGTATGCCAAGGTGTTATAGACCGCAGTGGGTACGCCACAACCAACGGAAACCGGCCATATGAATAGTATAGCAAACACAATCTTCCGTCTTCCACAAAGTAGGTGAGCTTTCAGAGGGTACACGATCGCAACGAACCTGAAATATAAAGCAATACATTAGATCATGTGTTTTGTTACGATCTGGGTTTTCCAACTGCAGTTTTTTCAGTCTTGTCAAATGTTACATGATATGATATTACAACATTTAGTGTAATGAGCCTTTTACACTGACACAATGAAATCAAAATTAGAATATATAAACAAATCGTTATAATATTCACCAATATTGAATTGCATTAATTTCCGTAATGTCAAAACATACATACGGCCATATAACTAACGAATATATTGATAAATTTGTCGACGGTCTCAGGTTTGAATCCAATCAAATAAACTGTTTTTGAAAAGAATTAATTTGAAATCGTTTTATTTCTTCTGGTTGTAGGATTCGTTTTAAAAAACGGCCTTTTTTACTTATTTTTTATTTCATAACATAATCTTTAATCATACCGCATTAACAATACAATTCAAACGAATTATCGATTTCAATGATTGTGTGTCAGAAATTTGAACAACGCAAGAGTGACTGGTCAATATTGGTGAACAATATGTTGCTAACAATCCTTTCAACTTTTAGTGTAGCTGCTACTTAAAATCATTGGAATTTTTATTGACGTTCTTTGGAATGTGAGGGATTATGAATGTGAAACTGTAAAACAGCTGTTACTATTGCAACAGTTATGCAACTGAGGCCCGACTGCTAAATCTGAAGTGTAATATTTTTTGAGTTTACAAGTGAATATAAATTAAAAATATTTTAAGTCCATTGCCACGTTTATGGAGAAATATTTAAACAGCAATGAAAAGGAATACCGGCCAACAGACAAGCAGACAGAAAAATAAATGATACTCATAGCCTTTCCTCGGGTTTTTGTTTTTATTTATAATTGTAATGTCTTATTTTAAAAACTAAATGTGTTTTGTGCTTGTTCCATTTTTAAAAACATATTTAACCTGTTCAATCCGTTCATCTTGTACATATGGAAAAACTTGCATTAAAATACCATGAACAAAATTGTGTTCTTATTAAGCACAAATGAATTTTCCATAGAACATTTGCGATGAAATCCACAACGCTTATACAATGGATTCCCCAGGAGAAATAGGAATGGCCGAGCACAGTGATTTTCAGCATGAATAGGCCTAAAGCAAGTTCGGTATTGGAATCTGATATATGGGATTTGAACGTATATAATGGGAAGAAGCAAGAAGACAAACGAGTCTCCTGGCATTCAAGACAGAATACAGTTCAGCAGATTGCGACAATGCATCACAATTTGTATTCAACATATTTTTACACAGAGTAATTCTGGCACTATATCATTCTAAATATAGTGTTTGAAGTTGTAATAAGATGGCATTTTCAGTACTATTGTCATGATGGATTTGTCCGTATGTTTGCGATGACATGTATTCATAGACTAAAGCATTCTCAAAATGATTTAAATGTTGAAAAGTTAACAAAAGCAGATCTTAGAAACTTTACTGCTTGTTATTATAGATTATTAGAATAACCGTTTACAATAAAACATAGACTTTTCGAAGGAAATTAAATATCCAAATGACTTACTTAGCTACGACTTATTAAAATGTCTTTTTAAATAAACCATCCTTCATTCAATTAATGTTACTGATTGGGTGCTACTTCTGTTCAGTTGTGCAATACACGATTGAACAAGCCATGAGTAGTTTTAAATTAACAATTTCTATGGCGATGTTCAAATATTTGAAAACAGCTTTATATCGAGTGCAGCAGTTTTTGAAAATGCACTGAACTTATTTGTACACGATTTTTGCGACCTCTTTACTGATGTTCATTGTCCGATATCACTGGTCTTAAAAAGTAAAACCAGTTAACATTATATGTCCAACAATGTTAAGGTAAACTGTAGAACAAAAATTGTGGGATACTGAAAAAAAGAAGATTTTATTAAAATTTTTGATATCACCCTAGTTGCAGAAATAGAAACCAGATAAGATGAAATTATTGAACAAAATATATGTAACCAACCAATTGTTGACGAAATAGTAAATAATATAGGAAGCTTATTCAAACAAAACTCCAATAGAAAATTCGGTACCGTACGATAAAATGGAATTATTAAAACAAAAACAAAAAACTTTGTATGGTTTAACAGAGAATGTCAAAACATCAGAAACATATACCAAGTTCAAGTTCAAGATTTTATCCTGCATAAACAATACAGTTTTTGCCCTTAACAATGGCAGATGAAGACATAAATATATGTACTTATCAAAACAAAAGAACATACAGACATGCAAACTAGTGAAAAAAAACATATACACGCAGACACACACTTAAATACCACGCAAGATTATTAGAGTTGTAGGAGAACAACCATGAAGAATTCAACAAAGTTTATGTATAAAACTAATGCCGCTGGTTCAGGCATTTGGGAGGAAGTAATTAGCACATTTAGTTATTGATAATATCATAGATGTAGTTATATCAATGCGAAAATAAACATGCCATGTAACAGTACGCCAATGAATATATATCACGTAGGTTTATTTTACTATACAGAATCCAATGAAATGCAACATCTCGGAATAAGGTCAGGGTCTGCAACCCGTGAAATATTCTGACGCAAAAAAAACCTGTCAGAGTAAGCACTAGTCTAGGACATAGCATTACACGTGGTAATCTATGGATAATCAAACATATTCTGTTAAACTATCAAATAACACATATTTATTAATTAAGAATGTTATTCTGCTGTTATATTTCAATTAAATCTTAACACATGTGTGTCCATTTTAAAACCGGAAATAAACAATGCCATGTGCTTACACGCCTAAATATAGTCAGAAATCCGGAATCCGGTATGTACCGGAATGTCGCTTAACCTAATCCACATACACTATTCGATATTAATTATTTATTATTTATTATTATTTTGTTTTTACAATACTTTATTTATCGTTTAATTTGATCTGCAAATTCATTTGAATGCGTTTTATACTTAAGTGAACTTTTATAAATAAAGCGTAAAGTTGTTGAATAAAATATGTGATATTTATATGTTCATAACTGTATAATTACAATTTTCGATCATAATTAATCTGCACTAGCATACTGCATAGCAATTCATCATAGTTTCAAAATGGAAAATTTATTTTTGAGTGGTAACAGGTAATTTCATTCAAATAGTTAATTTATATTGTTACACAAATATATATTTAATATGAATTCGATTCTTTGTGGAATATAATTTGTCTTTCAGTGACTGTGATGAATTTGGACAGCAGATCACATAATCAATAATTAATGATGCTCAGTTTGCCTTGAGACTTTCATTAAAGATGAAGAATAGAAACAGTTATATTCACGGTATGTTAGTTTAGTATAGTAACTGACCAGTCTATTTATAGCAATAATAACTCTGCTATTATTAATTAAAAAGTTATGACTTGGTTACATCCCCTGACTTGACCCTGAACTTATCTTGCACTCTTCCACACATTTAATAGATACAAGTTTGATATTTACTAGTATATAAAAAGAAAATAATCAACACTAAAAGTGAACAACAATTGGCGTATAAAGATATGACACTGATACTGTTTAAAATTAGCTATTGAGGGAATATTCATCAATTATAACAATTAGTTATTTAGTCATAAAATCACAGTTTAGTTCCACATCATTTAACATCTGATCTGGATTTTCAATATTACTATTTATCTCCAGAATAATAATAATAAATAGTACAAAATACTGACTATCCAAGATTTTATATTAAATATTAAGCAAAATTGAATTTCAATGACATTACCCTTAACATATTTATTGATTAAGGTAGTTTTCTCTGGCCAAATTAGCTAGGTAGATGAATTTCCCAATTCTAATCAATAGTCTTTTTTGTTTTGTTTTCATTAGTGAAGAAAATTTTTGAATTGATGGCCATGAACTATAGTACCGAGGTAAATTAGAATTTCTTAATTCCCTGTAAAAGGGACAAACCAGTAAAAAATGATACTCCGATTCTACAATATTCATATTGCACATTCTACAGATTCGTTCATCTCTTGGAATATTTCTATATCTACCTTCTTCAATCATAAGTTTATGAGCTGAACATCTAAATCTTGTAAATGCTGTTCTATGTTTTAAGTTCTCAATACAATTTAAATATTTTTCACAAGTAAATGTATCTTTAAACAATTTATATGATTCAAGTTTATTTGTCGTTTCAATTTCATTAAACCAATGTTGTATGTATTGGTCATATACTCTTTGAATTATAATGTTTAATTGTGCAATTGAAATTTCATCATTATTGAACAGATAACTAAACCCTAAATTTTCTAATAGAGTTTTTACATTAATTGCATATTCATTGACACAATTTCCATGTATATTTTTCATGAAAAATAACTTATACATAAGAGAAATAGGTTTTTTCAATATTTTGAACCAATATCTCAAAATTCTAACCTTTCTGCAAACATGCAGTGGGAACAAACCAAGTTCACCATATACTGCAGTTCCAATGGTTTGTTGCCGTACATTCAAAATTTGTTTAAGGAATTTCAAATAGACTTTCTCGATGTCGCGAGCTTTGTGAAAGCTCCACGCCTCGGACCCATAAAATAATATTGGTAACACCATAGAATCAAACAATTTCAACTTTTCATTTATGTGTAGTGGCACAGTATCAAACAGTGAATTTAATGAAAACAATGCTTTCAATGCTTGTTTAGACAATGATAGTTGTGCTTGATTAAAACATCCATTTGAAGAAATGGTAACACCTAAATATGTAAACTTTTCAACAATATTTAACTTTATTCCATTAAATAAAACTTCTGTATTATTTGATGGAACATTACCTTTTTTACATATCATTACCAATGTTTTGTCGGTGTTTACACTTTCACCCCATGCATTACAATAACTATACAATTTATCAAGCAATATTTGTAAACCTTCTTTTGTATATGAAAATAAAACGGTATCATCAGCAAACAATAACATAAAAATCTTAATATCATCTAAAGTAAACATTTCAATATTAGGATCATATACACAATTACACATATCATTAATAAAGAAAATGAACAACAGAGGGGATAGTGGCTCACCCTGCTTGACTCCATATAACTACTGAAAAAATTACTTTTTTCTCCATTAACTTTGACACATGATTTTACTTGATCATACATAGTTTGAAGCATTTTTACGATTTTAGTTGAACATCCCGTTCTTAATAACTTAAGCCATATACCGTCTCTATACACTAAATCGAACGCTTTTCGAAAATCAACAAAGGCACAATATAGGGAGCGGTTTTCTTTTATAATTACTTGTTTAATTATAGAACTCAATACAAATATACAGTCTACTGTACTTCTCCCTTTTCTGAAACCAAATTGATAATCTGATAGTAAATTATTTACCTCTGCCCATTTTCTAAGTCTATCATCAATCATTATTGAAAATATTTTAGAGAATATACTTGTAAGAGTGATACCCCTGTAGTTTTTGACTTCATTTAAATTACCTTTTTTAGGTACCGGAACAATTATGCCTCTTGTCCATGACTCTGGATATTTGTTACTTTCAAAAATATAGTTAAACAGTTTACATAGTGTTGGTGATAGTATATCTTTACCATTTTTAAAAATTTCAGATATTAGCTTATCATCACCACCACTTTTACCTGTTTTTAGTGAATTAATTGCATCATTAACTTCATCAATTGAAAAAGCAATGTCTAATTGTTCAACTAAATTTGGGTTTATATTATTTGATAACTCTTCCTCAACGCCATTATTACAAAAAATTTCATCTGAACAGAATAGATTTTTAAAGTGTTCATGAAATTCCTTTAAGCTTATATTTCCTTCTGAATCATTATTTTTCTTATTCTTTACTTTTTTATATTTTTTTCCAAAATTTTTGAGGCTCTTTTTTTGCTAAAAATTGAAGTTTATCTTTCTCATTCTGTTTAAATTTAAATTCAGCCTTCCTTTTAATATTTCTGTATTTTTTTCTAGCTGCTAATAGAATATTTCTGTTATTTCGAATATTATTATTTCTATATGCACGAGTGGCCGAGGAAAATTCTTTTCTAGCATTTTCACAATCATAGTTAAACCATGGGCTTTGAAACTTTCTGTTAAAAGTTTTTTTTTATTTGAAGCTGGTTTACCAAAGATTTCAAAAGATTTTTGATACAATAAATTGGATATTGTTAACACACCTTCGTCCATATTTATCTCTAGTGAAACAATTTTATCCACAGTGTTATTAATATTATCTAACTCATTTCTAATAATTTCTCTAAACTCTGGAACATTTTCATTATTCCAAACTAATTTTTCATTAAATTTTAAATTAGCACTATAATTTATATCATAACTAGAATTAATGTAAAATGTAACAGCAATCGGGGCATGGGTAGAACATGTTTGGAGTTCATGAACTTTAAAATTATTTATTAATTTGAATAATTCACATGAACAAATTACATAGTCAATTAGACTATTGCCTAGATTTGACATAAAAGTGTAGCTTCCAATCCCTGCATCATCCCCCATGCGCCAATTTACTATTTTGATATTGCTACTTCTACACAAATCAAGTAATTTTTTGCCAGAGCTATTAATATGTTTATCCATTGTGAATCTGTGTGGTATTTCATTACAGGTACCGTTGTCATTTTGATCTAAGACATCAATAAAATGATAAAAATCAGCAGTATTTAATATTTCATCAGATTGCTCACCGCATCTAGCATTGAGATCACCAATAACAGAGACATATCCAAGGTCAGAATATACTCTTACTTCATGTTCAAGAAATTCAAACAGATCCAATTTAGGTATGTTATAATAGGGAGAGTTGCTTGGTGGAATGTAAATAGAACAAATATAGAGGTCTTTTTCAAACCCAAAATAAGATTTGGATAATTTTGCACAAATAAATCCATTTTCATTTGTATTAACAATATCAATACCTTTTTGCAGATTATTTTTGTAAAACAAACATACACCTCCATGACCTCTTCTAGAATTTAAACTTGATTTTCTAGGCATAGAACATTTTATATACCCCTCAATTTCAAATTTAGATGAATGCCTTTCCCATGTTTCGCTGAAAAACAATATATCAAATTTTGTTACGTAATTTACAAAGTCTGAGTCTTCAAGACACTTTTTCAGTCCTTCAACGTTCCAAGCTAGAGCAGAGAGTTCATGATTTTCTCCTGTTTCATAGTCTTTGTTTTCATTAACACGATTGGGATTATAACGATTTTCCTGTATGATCAACTTGTCACGTCTAAGAAATGCTGTTTTGCCTTCGTTTCTCGCTTTAACTAGAACAGGAATCAAGGCTTTACGCTTGTCTTTAACTTCCTGGGGATATTGGTCCGAAACATTATAAGGTGTTTCCTTAAGCTTAGTGTATTTCAACACACTTTTTAATGTCATTTTAGAGTCAGGTTCTAGCCTTGCTACTATGGGTCTGATCTTTCCTGGAACATATCTACCAATTCTATGTGCAACTATAATGTTTACAGTTTTCTCAGGTTCAGGTATTCTAAGGATCTTATTGCAGAAATCATGTACTTTGGATTTGCAATCCTCACCTGCTGCAACTGAACTGTATGATTGCAAAGGAGCACTTGATGTTTTTAGCAAGGTTTCATCATGGTCACTATGATCACTTGTTTGTTTGCTAAGGTGACCAAGTTTACTATCAATTTTCTCAAGTCTATTCAGCACTGAATGTAAAATATCACTTGGTTGAGATTGAGATACCAGAAAACGCGTAGAGCACACAATAGATACAAAAATGATTTTTTACAAATAAATGAAGTATGTAAAGTTTATAAACAAACATTACGAATTTCGCAAAACAGGTACAATAACTACCTAACTGAAAAATTTACAAAACTCTGATCCTAAGCAATACTTTAAAATAAATAAATACAAATTCAACACGCACGAGCGAAGTTGCCAGTTTAGATAGTCTTTATGATTATTTCAAAGATTCTAATACAAACGATGTTGAAGACTCAGAAGAGATTAATGTAAATGTATCTGACGATGTTAATGAAGAAATTAATCGACCGATGTATGATGAAGAAATTCTAAAAGCTGTTAAGTAGTTGAAAAATAACAAGTCACCGGGATACGATCAAATAGTTAATGAACAAATTTAGTCGACGATTAATACAATGTTGCCTGTTTTCAAAAAAACAGTTTAATTTAGTTCTCAATAAGGGAATCGTCCCACAAAGCTGGACCATTGGTATAATTAAACCAATTTATAAAGATTTAGGAAACCCAAATTTAACCGAAAATTATTGACCTATCTCTTTACTTAATTGTTTCGGTAAACTGTTAACGAGTATCTTAAATACAATGTTAAATAAATGGGCGGAGAAAACAAAAAGGTGAAATATGCATATCAGGAATCGCCACATTCAGAAAAAACAGCCTCCCCACACAGTCAATAAGAAGAGAGGGAGAGAGCATGGTTAATAAAATGATCAGTTAAAAGAGACACCACTTACAATTAACAAAAATGAGAACCCGAGGGGTTACCGCCTTGGAACGGTCAGTGGCAAATCAAATTGCCACTGGGGGTTTAAACCAGGTTCTAGGGTGCACCAACCTCACACTTGCCCCAACAGGTTCTCATATCACAAAACAAATACACGTTGTCTTGGTGAAACAACTCCAATCCACTTATTGGCTCAACAATGTTGCATGCAAAAGCACACAAACATATAAAACATAAGAATCTAATAGCATTGAAAAGCCAAAGGGCGGGTACTCAATGATCTTACAGAGACCAGAGCTCCTGGAGTAAAATCAGCAAGAACACGATGACAGGGATAAAAGAAACAAATCGAGCTTCTAGGTTCTTTTAAGAAAAGATTTCCCCATAAACCTTCATAAACTCTTAAACCCCTACCACCGTCGTGCAGCCAAAGAGGTAAGCATAATGATCAACTGTAGAAGGGTTAATCACCAGGCATGCAGAGCGCTGTAAAATATCATGTTGGTAACCTTTCTTTTTAAATTTACAGATGGTTTTTACGAATAACCGGGAGAAATTAACATTGCCCTTTATCTTCTTAAGTTAATAAATTAAATCTCCATAAAAACTGGCTGTGATATACCTTGTGGCAATAGTGATTTTAAACTGCACCTGTATTTATGAATTAGATCTGGGTATCGGCGATAAAACTTGCAAAATGTTTTCCATAATTTGTGATACCGATAACCTTGTTTTAAAAGTTTTCCTGTAATGCAAAGATTACGTTCATTGAAATCATTAATATCGTTGCAAGCTCTTGAAAAGCGAACAAGCTGTGAAATATAAACCCCGTAAGATGTTGCACGGGGAACATCGCCGTCTAAAAACGGAAAATTTACTATATTAAAATTAAAATCATCTCTTTTATCATATATTTTAGTAGTGACATAACCATTTTCAATTGACAGATTTAGATCGAGAAAGTTTGCTTGCTTTTCTGAAGTGTTTGCTTTATTAAGTTGTAATTCTTTAGGGTAGATCTTATTAACCAGTAATGAAAAATGGTTATTATCTATATTTAATAAATCATCAAGGTACCTCGAGGTGTTGTTAAAAGCTGTAATAATATCATCTTGATGTTCAGTTGAAAGAGATAACATAAAGTCTCTTTCATAACAGTATAAAAACAGATCAGCAACAAGGGGTGCACAATTAGTACCCATTGGGATGCCTATTACTTGTTTATAAAAAGAGGTACCGAATCTAACATAAATATTATCCAGTAAGAAAGTTAGCGACTCTATTAGGTCTTGACAAGTCCATAAAGTATAATTATCATAAGAACCATCTTTAAAAAATGCCCTATGTTCATTACAAGCGATGAACATTTATTTTCTCTAGCAAACGTTTTTTCAATGAGACTGGTTAGTTTGTCTCTTATTAAATTATGGGGGAGCGAGGTATATAAAGTTGAGAAATCATAAGTAGACAAACAGAACGCCTGAAAATTATTTGATTTAAGCTTTTTCAAAACGTCATTTGAATTTTTAATCGACCAAAATAAATTTTTGCCAGAAGTTTCAAAAACCTTATCGCAATACCTAATTACATGTTCTTTAATAGCTGTAAGACAAGAAGTTAAGAGCACGGATAATTTAGTAGTAGTGCAAGAACTAGAGTTAGCAATAAATCTTGCTTTGTACGGTGTTTTATGCATTTTAATCAACCAATACATAGTAGGTACTTTGTCTTGTTTCGGCTCAATACTGATTCTAAATTTTGTAATTTGTAGAGTGTGTGCAGTAACAATATCACTCTCAGATGAAGAAGTCAGTACATAAGCATTAGTGATTAATGCCAATCAATCGGGGTTTCGGAAACACCATGCA
The DNA here is from genome assembly GCA_038501625.1 of Corbicula japonica. NCBI lineage: Eukaryota > Metazoa > Mollusca > Bivalvia > Venerida > Cyrenidae > Corbicula > Corbicula japonica. The sequence goes on from JAZAYU010000136.1 coordinate 737,093, forward strand.
ACCGTGGATAACTTATTTATACTACGAAGTCTCATAGATATAATCAATTCTAACAAGAACAATTTGCTCTGCTGTTTTGTTGTCTTTAAACAATGTTTCGATTCAATATGGAGGGTAGGGCTCTGGATAAAAATACAAAAAGAAAATATTAATGGAAAATGCTTTAGGTTTATTTACAACATGTATCAGAATATCAAGCCAAACGTACAAACAAACGAGGGACGCTCAGCCTTTTTCGATTGTCTAAATGGGGTGCGTAAAGGTAAAAATCTTTCACCTTTTTTATTCAGTATTTACTTAAATGATCTTAAAAACTTCTTACAAGGTAAAAATGTCAAGGGTACAGATACGCATTCGGCTGTAGAAGATGCTCATATGTGATACGCATTTGGCTATAGAAGACGCTCATATGCATTTAAAATTATTAATATTATACGCTGATGGCACAGCCATATTTAGTGAAAATGAACATGACATGCAAAATGCACTGAAATTCTTTAAAGAATATTGTTATAAGTGGAGATTAACTGTCAATGTAGATAAAACTATAATTGTTATATTTCGAAAAGGCAGGCGTAGACGCAATACAACATTTAATTTAGGAAATGAAAACATCGAAGTTTTAGATGAGTATAAGTCTAAGGTATCTATTTTACAAGAACCGGGTCATTCATAAAAACGGAAAAATACTAAGCGGAACAAGCTCTTTTCACTTTTAAGGAAAATTAACCAACTGTCGTTAACTTTTGTACAAATTGATCTCTTCGAAAAAACTATCAAGACCATATTGCTTTACGGTAATGAAATTTGGGGATTTGGAAACTTCGATATTCTAGAACGTGTTCAATTGAAATTTTATAAATATATATTCTGTCTAAAAAAAGTCAATAGAAGTAGGGAGATGGAGAGGTATTCCATCAAATGAAAGAATACAAAGTTACTGCGGATCTTAAGGAGATGAATGCCACTATATTTTGCAATGCCCTATTAATAATAACTATAACTTTCAATCACTAAGTAGAAGGCTATGGCAGATACACGTTGCGAATGAATTACCTGACTAGTGTGGACTACGAGAAACAGCCAAACTGATTATTGCAGAACAAAACATTAATTTAATTCTATTGATTATTATTAAACGTGTTTTTTAGAAGAAAGAGAACAATTTTCAGGTTTTAACCAAAATCATCGAGTATCCTATTTTACATAAATTACAGTCAATATTGCACAAACACCAACTTTTCCCAAGAAGTGTTTATTGATTTCTTGTCTAGTTAATGGTAACTTTATTGGTTTAAAATGGTTTTGCATCTATGCTGCCAAATAAATCCAGTCTGTGCAATACATTGAACAAGCATATTACCCAGTAAATCAAGCGATTTGCTGTGAATGTCTGTTACCCTGTTCGCTTTAAAATATTGTTCAACAAAAAAAGTGAAATATGCATATCAGGAATCGCCTCACTCACAAAACACAGCCTAATACATAAATTGCATTATGTCTAATAACATCATTTTATAATAGTTAACAGTTCCTGAATAACAATGTATTTTGTGTATTCATGTACATAAATTGCGAGTAACAACGACTTTCCGAAAACGAAAACGGATAATGGGATTAATTGGTGTAGGTGTTTGTTATTTGCACGTTAAAACTGGCACCTTTTTTGAAATTTTAGTTAAATTGCGAAAGGCATTAACGATTATTTAACTATAATATGATGAGCTTTGTGTACAAGACCTAATTAAAGTAGGTTATCTTCCAATGACAAGAAGTTACACTAGTTAGACACTGGACTGGAGCTTTAAAAAAAACTAGTAAATCAGAAAGTATGGCTTATCAAACACTCAAAATATAGGACATTTCTTCAAGTGTTAGTTACAAAAAGTGGAATTTCAAAGCAAATGATGATGTTCAGAATTTTCACGATCTTCTTTCTAATGATGGTGCAACCACTTAGCTAGCACTTAGCAAAATTGATAAATCAAAAACTATTTGGTGCTTATCATCTTTAAATACTTTGCGCGATTTCTGATCTATAATTAACAAACAAAGTGATGACGCTGTCATCGTTTAGAAACAAAATGCAACTCCAAGTTAACAAAGCACGAGAATGAATAAATTACATGTACCAGCTCAAATAAGAAAATTGCAAATTTTAGATACATATATAACACGAAAAGAAGTGCTTAATAACATTGAAGCAAAGATTTAGATGAGCCTGTTAGTTCTTTTTGTAAAAAAAAGAAATCTGCCAGTGCCGAGGAGATTGTGACCTTAGGAATTATGCACTTTTTGTGCAGAAATGTAACGCCACAACAATAAGACTATTATTTTCCTGTCAGATTGTGTCCAATTGTGACATGTAATGATGTGATGCAAATTATAACAATGATAAATTATGATTGTTTAACATGAACAATCTTGTTTAATGACAACTGTATGCGTTCTTTAAGAATATTTCTGAAATTTAAGTTTCACTCAACTCTGTTTAACAGATATTAATATGAAAAAATTAGCAGTTATTAATCTGGAAAAAATACTGTATTTGAAAAAGTCATTTGTTTGAAAACACAAAAATAAAATTTTAAATTAGAACACTCGTTTCATAAGTTCCTTTGATCTAAAATATCTAAAACAATTAAATAAATTCTTTGATTTATTCGGAAAGTTTCGAAACTTGTTCCTACAATGTCCCCGGTTATACGTAAAAACCATCTGTAAATTCAAAAAGAAATGTAACCACATGATATTCTACAGCGCTCTGCGGGCCTTGTGATTAACCCATCTACAGTTGATCACTATGCTTACCTCTTTGGTTGCACGACGGTGGCAGGGGTTTGAGAGTTTATGAAGGCTTATGGGGAAGTCTTTTCTTTAAAGAACCTAAAGGCTCGATATGTTTCTTTTATCCCTGTCATCGTGTTCTTGCTAATTTGACTCCAGAGGCTCTGGTCTCGGTAAGATCATCGAGTACTCGCCCATTGGGCTTTGCTCTGCTTTTAGCTTCTTATGTTTATATGTTTGTGTGCTTTTGCATGCAACATTGTTGGAGTCATATCACCAAGACAACTTATACTTGTTTGTTAATATGAGAAGCTGTTGGGGCAAGTGTGAGGTTGGTGCACCCTAGATCCTGGTTAAAACCCTCAGTGGCAATGTGTTTGCCACTGACCGTTCCAAGGCGGTATCCCCAAAAGTTCTCTTTTTCGTTGATTGTTTGTGGCGTCCTATTTGAATTGACATACTTATATCAAACATGCTCTCTCTTCCTCTATTCTTTTTCGCTGCGTGGGGAGGCTGTTTTTTGTGAGTGTGGCGATTCCTGATATGCACATTTTACGTTTTTTGAAAAAAACACACAAACATCTTACGTGGTTGCATGAAAACGCAAAATGAAATAAAGCGAAACGAATTCGAACTAACTCCATTCCATAAAATCTAATTTAATTAATTTAAAAGACAATGAAAGCAGCGACCTAATCAATAAACACTCACTCAGCGCTTATAAAAAAAGGAGTCACCTGAATGAAATGCGTGTCCCATTCAGACTGTTTATTAAATTTATAGTAAAACTTTGTTACGATTACATGTTATTGAAAGGCAATCAATAAGACAGATTGCATTTAAAATGAAAGTTTGATGTTTCTTCTTGCATGATTTTTGTTTGACAATTACGTTTTTGACAAAAATGATTGAGTCTCGGCGAACTTTAAGGTGCTATGGCAGTTGTCATTACACTGTTATTGATAAAAAAAGATAATTATCAAAATCTCTCTAACGGCAAAACGTAGTTCAATGAAACTTCGCACAAATCAATGTTATGAATGTATGTTTATTTTACATACGAACTTTGCAGAAAAGTTTGAACAGTAAAGACAAATATTTAGACTTAAAATACTTTAAATTCTATTTGCAACCTAACACAAAAAAACGAAGGAACACAACATAACAATTCAAATTGTTGGTCAAGTTTGATTGAACTGTATATTGATGTTTGAAAAATTTGAGATTTTTCGTTTTTAACTATGACATAGCATAGATGAAAGGAGCAACGCCTTAAGATACATGTAGTAAGAATACCGCAAAACAATGAAATGTGCATATCATCATTACCTCACAGCCAAATACGTAGCGGAGAGAAAAGACTGCATAAAAAGTGAATCATGCGTACCAGGAATAGCCATAAATGCCCAAACAGGTTCCCATAATGTAGGGGAGAGATTTTATTTAAACGCTTAATATTGGACGTTTTAAAATAAATTTATTAGACTGGTCCTTCCTTCTGCATACTTTTAATATTGATAACAGCTCCCTAAACAAATAAAGCATTGCACGAGAACGTGCAATGGAATATCTACTTTTCTTATCTATATATAATTTGGTAGAAATAATATGAGCCCGACAATATTAAGTATAATTAATGTCCAGTTATACCATAGTTTTGACAGGCAAGGCACGACAGAAAACGTCGTTAATCTTACAGCGACTCTGCCAATTCCACAAAGAATGTCATTTTAGTCTGTTTTCCTTAGAAAATATTGTCAGTCAAAGGAAAATTATCTCATTGGGAACGTAATGCAATAAATTTTATTATGATGTCGTCGACATTGTGACAGTGTGTGTGTTTGAATTATTTATTTCAGACACAATATATAATTATATTTGACGAGAAGAAGTCAACGACTTTTATCGCATAAGCGTTGATCCAGATAAGCTAGCACACCCGTGCCCTCTAAGAATCTACAAGTTTTAGCTTTCCAAAAAGCTAGTCGGTCATTAGCATGACGTTTTCACAAAAGACGGCCCTGGAGTGTTAGCTTCTCTAGAAAAATTTCGTTAGAATGTTTGTATTTATTTAGAATTTCCGCGCTGTACTAAATATACTCGCTCGCTCTCGTCACACGCTTTTGTTTCGATTTTAAATGATGTTAATTCATTGTATGACAGTGCTTATCATTGTGTCACCTGCAATATCAAAGTTAATGGTGCATATAACATTGAAACTCCTTGTCCTATTAACACAATACTTGAAATAAATCCTCATTTGCATAAACAAAGCAATCTCTGACAATATTTTTGAGTTATGCCCCTTTTAAAAGACATTAATATGAAACATAATGTTGCCTATAATTTTTGAAAGTTCTTGTTCTATTATCTTAATTGTTTGAATACATTACCTACATGAACAAAGCCATCAGTGACAATAAGAATAATAACTGCTGTTTCGTTATTGTAAGAGGTATGTTCCTTTCAAATGACTTTAAGGAAGGCTTCCCCTAATGAGCTTCGGTCGATAACGCCACAGTTCGGTCGCTGCCGTAGTTATCGTTTTTGCCCGGTGAAAAATGTAATTTTACCAAATAACACAAAATAAATTGTTATTGTTTAGGCTAAAAGTTAAAATGGTTCAAAATATGTTATAGAGGACAAACATTTCGACATATTTCATGTTTAGAAAGAAAATAATTTTAAAAAACCAAGTTCCGGTCACGTGACGTTTTGGGAATTAACACTTGCAAACCGAAAGTACAAAAACTAATGAAGGTAGAACATGATTTTCGAGTGAGATTTAATGCTCGCAAGGGTCAAACAATACGGAAACAACCCAGTAGAGCGTTATTGACAGAACACAACTTCGCCAACGTGTATTTGTGCGAGGAGAGGCTGTAAAAATCCTAGTTTCAAATACGGACAACACGGCCAGGTCGTAAAATAAAGTACGGCCCACAAAGGAAAACACCGTTCTCCCTTTAACTTTTTGATTTCCTAAGATTTCATCAAAATTCTTTTTGTATCTTAAAGATAACATTCCTGGCTATAATAGATGCATTTATTTTGAAACATTTTTCAACTAGAAGAAAAATAAATTTTGTCTTAAAGATTTGCCGTCTTTTGACTAAAATTTAGACGGAAACGGGAAACACAGTCCTACCATTTAATTCCTTAATTTTAAAATATATCTTCAAAATTCTTTTTGCATATTAAAAAGGATCCTACAAGTTATGGGAGAAACATTTTTGTTAGAAATATCTTGATTAGAAAATAAATTACGGGGTAGGGCTGTGTTTCACACGGTACTTTGAACTCTCATTAAATCTGCAATCTTTTGCACTGTGTTATGGTGAACATTACTTGTATAATTGCAGACATCACTGCAGTGTTATAGTTTATTGATTTATTAAGATAAACATCTTTCAGTTGTGATAATGTTTAGGAAAATGATAAAATTTTATTTAATATTATGTCTTTTTTTGCTCTTTGGTCATATCTCAAAACAGTGGGTAGTCATTTTCAAATCTTAATATCTGAAGTTAACTACGGTAAAAATATTTCAGATTGTTATATGTTACTCAGTTATGATTATGGGTGATATTTATGAAATGTTTATTGATGTACCTACTTTAAATTTTTGAAAAAAAGAGGCTAAAGTGACTTTGGCAATTTTGTTTTTTCGAGAATTTTAAGGAATTGTTGTATACTGTCACTGAAGTTTTCACTAATATAATAGCTATTTTATTAAAATCACTCATGATATGAACTTTTATAATAAGAACAATTATATCTGCAGTGAATTAATGCTCTTTTTTTGTATAGAAATTTGTCCAAAAACTTCAAAAAATAAACTTTTTTGAAATCATGTACCATTGTAATTTTTCCCATACACAAAAGAGAGGTCGCGGAATTAAAAAAATGTGAAAGTGCAAAAAGCACACGGTCAAAATATGTTTAAATGTGTATTTAAATTAGATAATGAAAATACATCACAATTATAAGTTTTAGTTAGTATGAATTTTTTCCCATTAGGGGAAGACTTCCTTAAAATGGAACTTTATGTAGGTTCAACCTAAGTATTTCTAATTGCCATAGGGCTCAAATTCCCAATATTCAATTAAATATAATTTCTTTAATCTTAATTCATAGACAACAATATATTTTTGCGAAGATTTGCTTTCCATCTATTCGAAAACACAAAAGGGTTAACTTACTTGCAAGAAAAGTAATGATCTCTAACCGAGCAGACCATACTTTAAACGCGGAATCGCAAATACGGTGCTACAAATATACATCCGCTGCTCCGGCACTAGTCCACCTATATCAAACAAGAATATTATCTTGAACAAACAAGATATATGGATGAAATTGCTTTCGTTTCTTTTCCTGACATGTAATCCCTGCAAACAAGAGGCCCTCGGATGAAGAGAAAAAGTTCTCATATATTAAAACGGACTATGTGATGTAATGCAACCTTTAAATGAAAATTCCAAGTGACAATCCTCTTCATACAGCAAAACGAATAATACTGTACACGAGGTAGTGCTGGTCAAGTACCAGTGGTTGTGTTTGTTTTACAAGCTGGCAACAAAGAATGCATTTTACACGTACATTTCTCGTTTAAATATCTTCTATCTCGACTGCTCGAATTTATCTCCAACATAAAATTAAATGCATCCCAAACAAAGCCTACAAATGTACTGATTCACTTTTTTATATCTTAAGACTGCTAGTATGTTGAAAATCTCGCAGTTTTACCATTTTACTTGGATAATATTTGAAGAAATGATGCAAATAAACACAAAAAACTTTTGGATAGAAAGCTTAAGTGAATAACAATATCAGTTTAAACTTTAGAATACTTGGAATAATTGTGTTTCATGGAATTCATTATCTTCGACCTGGTCTGTGGACTATAGCATAGCACGGACTTAATATTGGCTTTCTACAATTTTTAAACTGATCTCTTAAAAAGCTGCAGTGGCATAGTCTGTCTTCTCAAGCAGGTTTATGCAGATCGACTTTGATTTACCGGGGAGCGGCGCGGACTGGCCAGTCCCGACTCAGCAATAAAGTATTCCGACTTTGCCTGTAATTTCTTATTACTCACATGGAATACTTACGGATTATAACCTTTACGTGAGTTATAAAGTATGGAAATTCTGTAGGCTTCGCTTATATGATTACCGGTGGCGTCGATATATAAACGCAAATAAGACAAGTACTGTTTCGCCATTGGCAAATATTTGTCTGAAACGCGAACTTGCAAAAATAAATGTTTGTTTTTTATCTACTGTTTCTGTTGGAATTATTGTTTTGTCGGCTTGTAAATGAAGCTCAATCACCTTAAGTTTATACTTTAAATATTTGTTCATTTCCCTCTGTTAAAACGAAGCTTACATAGTGTTGTTATTCGTGAATAATTAGATCGTCTATTACTGAGATTTACATGAACTTGCCCATGAATGAAATCAAAATTGAGCTCAAACGTGCAAAACATACCCGCGAAACCCCTAACCCTAATGTCTGACCCCACATACACACACTATGTCACTGATCTTGTTCGGTCTGAAGCCACGGCAACGCTAAAACAATAAATTATTTTTAAAAGTACAGTAAATTAGACAACACAAGCAATCATCTTAACATTTAATGTAAATGGCGATCGTTTTGAATAAACTATAAGACCACCACCTTTTGATGTAATTTTCTAGCTGAGTAGGAATACTTGTGAAACACCTTTAAAACAGTGACATAATGCCAATATTATGGTCATAGAATTAATTAAAAACAAATAAATTTTCTTTGTAACAGTTTCTGAGCAAATCGTCTAAACGATAACAAAAACAATCAATGTGATAAGCACAAAGTTCAAGTGAAATTAATAAATGCATCCAACATACGGATACATTTCTTTCCGTCTTCTAACGGTCACTGACCTGATTTGACCTGATTTGCTGACCTAACTATATAAATAAGCATCGCTTGTCTGCTAAGTGTACAAATACGCATCGGCTGTGGAAGTTCTATGGTATCGCTATGACCTAGAAGGCATCCACTTTCACGATACTTAATCAAAGCGCTGAAAGCGTTGAAAGACTGACGCGCTGGTTGAATCGAACATGCCCTGCACAGATATCCAGGGTGGGGAATCACGTGACAAAAACATGGCCGCCAACCAAAAAATTCTCTCGGTTCGAGGTAAGTTTTTACTTGTTTCTCGCTTATTCCTGGACCATTTTAAATGAAATAAACACTAAAGTACCCCGTACACAAAGACAGATTGCATAGTATATTCCAAATTTTGCCAGCATTTGTAGTTTATGCGGTATTTCGTGTACAGTGTTTGGCAGCTTGCACTGCTCGGTGATAGGATACACTTGGATCTTGATAAAATCGTTCTTCTGGCAAGTTTTCGCAAGTGAGCTGATTGTTGCATGAAAAATTTGTTACATCCCGACAGAAAAAATGCTTCTGGTGCAAAAATATCCAATATCTGTATGCAACTGATGTGAAAAACGCAAAAATGGAAAATGATAGGGAACACTGGCCGCAACGTTGGTGATAGGGAACACTTGCATTGTTTTGTGAAGCAAACTGATTGCCAGTCCGAGCGATAAGTTTCGAAACGGAGCGAGTCCGTTGTATTTTTTTTTCAATAAAACATGGATATTTTGTTTCCTTTGTTTAAATTCTTATGATCAGCTACGAAGTTGTTAGAAAGAAGTTTTATTTAATACAGATGAGTCTTGCATAGCTAGAAATGTAAATCTCTGAAACGTTTGCATTTATGAAACAAAGCACTAGAAAAAAAACACCACAATTTGTATTAAGCAGATTTTCAGTGAACGTTAAAAATTATATGATGCGCCAGAAAAATAATAAGCAAGAAAGCATGATTACAGTTAAAAATTTTATATACTCAGTACACTTAAAAATGTAGATTTTAATGTCATGTATTTTGAAGATTTTTCCATTTGTACAAGATCTGATACCTCAAGCAGAGCAAAGTCTTGAAAACTAGACTTACGAAATTTAATGTATCGACGCAGGGTCTATTTAATTAGTATTGATTAAATAGACCCTGGTCGACGTCATGATGCACGTGACTTGTTAAATTCCACACTTTGCACTTGATTTAAACGTGTATAAAAATTTCGCAATTTTATTGCTATGTACGTGTGAGCAGTAGACCGATACAGAGTAAAACATGTTTAAAGGTTTTGTGCCAATCTGTATTAATGTCACGGCTTATTGTATTGCCGTTCTTACGTTTAGAATCGTATGCGTAATCTACAGCATGAAAGGCAAGGACGCATAGAGCTGTTTTCACACTCATTTTCTTAAAACAAAACAACATCAATATTTTAGACTAGCTATTCATGTCTTCAGATATGTCGCCGATCAAACACATAAGGGATTGGGGGAAGAAATTCATTTATTCACGTGGTCAGCCACAATAAAATCTTGCTGAGCTTCGACAAGCACTGACTTATGAATTGAATAAAATGCCCCAAGAACAAAGTCTTAGTAGCGTAACCTCCGTGTTGTAGGCCACTGGCTGGGAAGATGCTTCTTGGGACATTTACAAACAAGTATTTTCTGAAAAGCCTCGTCTGTCCCCGATTCATTTTGGGTTGTTTGCACTCTGGGACATATTGGAGTTATGGAGGTTTTTATTATGCTACCCCTGAAATTTGAAGAAAAATATATGGATTGTAAATTCTATTTTAATTCAGCAGCTATGAATAAACAAACATATTATTTAAGAAAACTTGAAAAAGATTTCACACCAGAAACTTACTTGTAGATGTTTATTAGCCAGCTTAAATTAAAGGCGCTTCCAAAGCTTTATAACAAAAAACATGAAACAGTTTTTATTTGTTTGAAATCACACTGGCAAAAGTATTATTTTAACAATAATATATTTTAATACATTTAAAATAGAATTAAAAATGAAAAATTCAAAGATTCCAGCTAAGGCCTACAAAACGGAAGTTAAGCTACTACGACTTAATTAATCAAATCACCGTCCCCCGACTTTTTTTATCAAGAGAAGGAAAATCTTTAAAATTAAATTACAAATGTAGTTTCAAAATGACTTTGCTTATGGAAAATCACAGTCGTTTTATGACTGTCTCTAATAGTGCCTGCTCGTTAATGTGGGTTCCTGTCATCATATCCCGAAAAACATGCTTATATAAAACTATAATAAGTATTAAAGCATTTGTGTTTGTTAAGTAAATATTCTAAGAACCGCATCGATATTTATTGCTGTCTGCAGCAAAATAATTTTTTATTCTAACAATGTCTATACTATCTTATAATTCAGCAGGTTTCAAATATAAAAATACATTATTATAGGATATCTCGCCTGTATAAAATATATAAATATCTTACCGGTGTCCAGATTTTTTACTTCATGACTAAAAGTCAAAAACACATTTCAATATCTTCTCTTTTGAGATTGCGGAAACCGAAAGTCGTTTTAATACTCAGAAATAGAATTTGCAATCTAATTTTGCAAACAAAACGCCCTGGTTTGTTTTTACACTATATTACACTAAAACTGGAAAAGTTCGTGTTTTGTATAAACGTTCTAACTGTTATCATGATTTCGCACATATGTTGTTTTCTGGCGCATCACTATAAGCACCATACTCTCTATTTCATTCGGAAAATCTGCTTTATACAAATTGTGATATCTTTTACAGTGATTTGTTTCATATATGCAAATGTTTCAAAGATTTACATTTCCAGCTAAGAAAGACTGTTTTGTTAAATAATACTTCTTTCTAACAACTTTGTAGCTGATCATTAGAATTTAAACAAAGGAAACAAAATATCCATGTTTTATTGAAAAAAAATACAACGGACTTGCTTGGATTATTCGCAAACTGATCGCTCGGATTGGCAAACAGTTTGCTTCTCAAAAATACAAGTGTTCCCTATCTCCAACGTCGCGGACAGTGTTCCCTATCATTTTCCATTTTTGCGTTTTTTACATCAGTTGCATACAGAAACTGGATATGTCCGCACCGGTAACATTCAGTCTGTCGGGATATAACAAATTTTTCATGCAACAATCAGCTCACTTGCGAAAACTTGCCAGAAGAACGATTTCATCAAGATCCAAGTGTACCCTATCACCGAGCAGTGCAAGCTGCCAAACACTGTACAAGAAATACCGCATAAACTACAAATGCTGGCAAAATTTGGAATACACTATGCAATCTGTGTTCGTTTACGGGGTACTTTAGTGTTTATTTCATTTAAAATGGTCCAGGAATAAGCGAGAAACAAGTAAAAACATACCTCGAACCGAGAGAATTTTTTGGTTGGCTGCCATGTTTTTGTCACGTGATTCCCCACCCTGATATCATTACTGTAAACATTTGAAACTATGTGTGATTTTACGAATTATGGGTCATGTTTTATATTTATTATTTAACTATTAATAGATGATGTTTAATACGTACATCTAGTTTGACCCAAGAGAGATAAGAGGGTTACTAAAAACGTTCAGAAAAGATGTTGTTTTGGTAAATACGTGATTTTTGTTACTTAAGCATTCAAAATTATTGTTTTAGAAATAAAATGTATTGTTATGAACTTTTTATGGGTAGAAACCTAAGTTTTTGAAGTGAAATTGTTGAGTGATTTTGACGGGGTAAAAAACCGTTTTGAACATCCCTTTCAATAACAAAAGATATGTTTGATAAGGGCAATTTTCGAAGTAATTTGTTTGCATTTGGTAAATTGTGTGTATTTTTTATTTTTGTTAAATATGTTTTAGGTGTTCTTTGATAAAACTTTATTTTTATTTGCGGGGAAATTTTATTCGGATGTGCGAATGTATATCTCGTGAGGATTCGGCGTAATACATCATTGCGCGTGATATCTTTGAGCAGACCCCTCTGGATTTTCCAAGATGGCGTGCGACATGTGAATGCTTTAGAAATAAATTCGTTAATTTTACTGTGAATGCATAGTGGATTGTATGAGGTTAGTGCCAGAGATATTTATTTATCGTTTTATATCGATGTTCAGTACATAACTAGATCAAAATATGTTATCTCAAAGGTCGGGAGCATTCTATAAATAGCGGTCACGTGCTAACATATACCTCGTCAACAATGTTACTTTTTATCAGGAATGTAGTTCTAGAATTCTGTTTTTATATACCCTTCTCGCTCATAATAAATTTGAATGCGCTGGAAAAAAAGTCGACATCATGGTTTAAAAACAAAAGCAACATTAGTTTCATGCTGTGGCGTAAGAATATCGTAATGGTTATAAAAATAACAGCGATAGGATTTTCCAAAACTATTTCGGAGTTCGGTATGTGCCGTAGAGTAACGGAAAATCACGATCAGAATACACATTCTCATAATACATGTAATACACACGCTGTAGTGATAATTTGATCATGCTGGTCTAGTGACAGCCCAGGACATATCTAACTTCTACGTTTGCTCAGTGGAGGGAGAAGTTTAGACAATTTGGGAGACTATTTCTGCAAAGTCTCCCTCTAAGCCATTCCCTGGCAATTATTAAGATCTTGGTCGATTTTCATGTATTTCTTTATTTTTTGTTGTGTGCTTCTGGTGTTTATGTTTTTGACCAATTACATATGTGTTGCATGGCTGATCCCAAACCTATTGACAAGCAGATAAGCATAACATCATGTGTATTTGTAAAGGAAATAACCGTTACTTTTTTGTAGGTGTGGTTTGGAATAGTCAAGATTACCCAGTTTGTGGAAGTGTGGCAGATTTAGGAATCATTATTGGACATGTGGACTGGTAGACTGATGGTGTGTGGTTGCTTGATCATAGGTCAAATAACTATTATCTTCATATCTACAATCAAATAGATCCAACCACAACTTGGCTCAGGGACATTACATCATTTGCATAAATGTCGTCCACATATAACACGTGTGTGTTATACTTTTCTTGTTCGTTAAACTTTGTGACAGTTACTATCGTCAACATTAGCAAATAATTCTGTATATTCAGGGATTTTAATAGATGCAGGTACTTGTATTTTGATGCAAGGAAATTAGGTTTTCCACTTTTTCTTCACCTGAATCTTAGGTGGGGGTCTTTTTGATGCAGAAGCGTATGATTAGTGGTTAAATTTTGCTTGAATAACGATGATCAGGCTCCGCCACAACTGAGTAGTGTCAACAATGAAATGCACAAGGCTCACGTACCTTAAGAGACTGAAACAGTTACAATCTTAATTTTTACGTCGATCGCAACAATGCATGAACAAAAATATTCGCCAACTAACTAACGGTCTCCCCAGGATTTTTGGAAGGGTTGTCGCTGGACTGTTCGTGGATTTAAGCTCGCGAAACTTTATTTTTTAACTATCATTTTATACAATTTTATATTTGTACCAAAGTTTACTGCAAAACTGTATATAGTTCATAGATGTTTTTTTATCTCTTTAGAGCCAAGAAATGGACAAAGTTAAAAAACATAAATAATGTGAAACAATGTGTAAACAGTATGTCAACATGTGTTTTAATAACATAAACTGATCTGATCTCATCAAGTTACAATGTCAACTATATACTCTGTATAGTTAGTTTTTCACCTTCATTGTCCAAGATATCTCACACATATCAAACTCAGTGTTTCATTACAACTGACAGAATTAGGATTAAACTTTCAGAAGCCTCTTTTTTTCTTGGGCCCAAGTGCTGACTGCCTTATTATAATAAAACTTCAGTACATCAGGACCTTCCATGGATATCATTAACAATGAATTTAATGTTGAATTGTTAAGCCTGCTTCTTAGCTTTGTCTTCACTCTTGATAAGGTGGAAAAACCCCACTCACAATCTTAAATTAAATTAATTTACGATACCAGTAAACATATAGACAGCTTCACATATATAAAAATAATATCATAATAGGTATTCAGTTAACACAAACAGGTATAATAAATTATGTAGTGCACCCCTAGAACCTGGTTTAAACCCCTAGTAGCAAATTATTTTGCTACTGACTGTTCCAAGGCGCTAACCCATACGGTTCCCCCTTTTTGTTAAACAATCAACAAACAAATCATTTATTTTCCTCTCTTCTTTTTGCGGCAGGGGAGGCTGTGTTTTATGAGTGTGGCGATTCCTTATATGCATATTTCCCTTTTTAAATATAGTAGCATGAAATTGAGTTATTTTATTTATTTAATGCAAGTCACAAGGCTAAGTAAATATATATAAAAAAACCATTGCCAACTTCTTGCAACCAGGAGTAGACTTTCTTCTAGGCGGCGTGGGCAGTAATAAGCATTTCCATTACTGCCCATGAACAGGCTCAATCAAACCGAGCCTGCAGTACTTTCATATTTGTCGTGTTCGGTGGCTTTCAAAGTTCCCTTTTCATCTATTCCACTTAGGATCGACACCTGACTGGATCGAACTGGCTGTTCGAGGTAGCCGGCGTTGATTCAGAGTCTCGGCATGTTGGGGTACCGCGTCCGGGTCGGAGTAATTTCACGACGTGAAGGGCTACTTGGCGTCGTCAGAGTCGCTCTTGAAGGGCTATCCGGAATGATCTCGATCTCATTTCTAGAATTTTGAAGTTCAGAATGCCCGATGAAGTTGGCATCAGCCTCACAAGGCCGGTTTCTCTTGAAATAAGATAGAATTGACGAGTCGTCGTTCTTTCGCGCATGCATACTTGAAAATGTGTCCGACGAAAATGAACTGATCGTTACGATGATAGCGCAGTAAAATGCCACAGAATGTATTTCTTTTGCAATTTAAGTTCTAACTGCAACTTGCCAATAGATTTGTTTAAAACAAATCCATTATCGCACAATTATTTTCATACATGTATACAGTACAATTTTCGAAGTGTTTGTCTTCTAATCACAGAACTAAGAATAACCAAATAATTACTCATGATCGCATCTCATTAAAATCATTGAACATTATGTTAAACGCACCGGGTTCCGCTATTAATTGAGAATATCAAGAGTCAACAGAGCCAAAATACGATCAAACGACACCGACAGACTTGCGAATTCACCACGTGGAGAGGCGGAGTTATCCAGCTGATAGTAAAGAAATCGATTGTGATTGGTCAAATCGCCCATTGCTTAACCTTGAATGAGGTGTGTATTGAAAAGCGACCTGTGTTTACAATGCAAGAAACAGAAAATTATGACATGTCGATTTTGAATAAACGGATGTCGGCGAATTTAACACTTGTTGGAAATAGATCAAAGCTTGTTAATGGTTGTCTGGGGAGAACACTGGGACACGGCCCGGTCCTTGTTAGCCGAGCAAAATCTCGATCCACAACTACTCCAACCTAACCAAAATGGCAACCCACGCTATCTCCCGCTTGTCACGTGACTGATTTGTTTTTAATCGTTCTTTTAATATCCTTTCATAGTTGTTCGAATCACAACATTAAATTGTTTTCTTGTTTTTATTTGTAGCATTATCTTTCAAAGTTCGCATTCCTTCTCGAAATATTTGTATTTCCTTAAAATGCACTACTTTTTATGCCACACAACTACGAAATCTTTCAGGCGTAACTAAACTACTCATTCATATCCAGTTGCTTGTTCACTGCCGTAGCTGGTCATGATTTCACTCTACATTTGTTCGATGGGATTTTTGGCATGGATGCTCCAAAATTACACGGAAACTTACTATCAATCGCTCAGAATTCGTGGAATGGTGTGCTGCATTGTGCTTCACACTTGTGCAGAACATTTCGGCCTGCTCTCGCGGTGACCACTTACTTGATACGCTCTCGTGGTCGAAATGATACACACGAAGTTAAGGACTGCGCGTCGCAGAGTTCAAAGCATCTTTAGTTAAGACTGGCGCATGCGCGCCAGTCTAAAAAACAACATTATTTCTACGCGTCCTGAATAAAAGTATAAATTAAGTATCAAGAAACATGATTATATACATTTATGTCTTTTCCGGTTAAGGACTTCTCTATATATCAAGCAATCAAACATCAGCCTCTACACTATCCTTTTGCATGCGTCTTAGGAACAGGTGGCATAGTCTTAACTATCCGTTCTGGACCGTGAGTCACTGTTAACCGGTGTTCAGGCTTAAGAGCTCAAGTTTGGTCGATTATAAAGGTCAGAGACCACTAAATAGTTTCCCATAGACTTACATTATAAGATTTGGTCCTCCTGTGATTTTATTTACACGACTTGTTCCAAAACTACCCCAGATTTGCATAGTGGCACTCTTGGGAAATGCAAAAATGACCAAGAATTGGTGCCTTCGCCAACTCATTCTCTCAACATTTTAAACCGAAAGTAACCACCCCCAGAATGTAAACAAATCTCTAACCCAAAATAAGGAAAGTACCAACTTCTTTAAAGTGACACAAATCACCTTTCAAACAGTGTTTTAAATAATCATTTTTATTTTTAAGTATATAATTAAAGTCATTTTACATTTTTGAAAACAAAAAAATATTTCTATTCTCTATAGTTTTGGCGAATGAGTCTTTGAAAATAAATTAAGCCCGAATCGTCCCTAGACAAAATTGTCCAATCCGCGACAGGCTTTTCTATTTACTGTCCTCTGACCTATAATATGTCGGTCATCAGGATGACCGACAATAAGAATCGAAATTGCCTCTAAATCACGTTTTCCGGTAAGGATCGTATATCGGTCAGAAGGAGTGGGGTTGTCAATTAAGGTCAATGTTAAAAATAGCGAAACAATTATAAAACATTTTATTAGGTTTAGCTTTAAATTGTTACTTATAAAATTATCTAATGCTGGTACTTTAATATAAAGTTTAATTTCTAAATTCAAATTATCAACATTCTGGGACAAAGCTAATGTTGCTCTCACAATTTCTAATCAAGAAAACTGATAAATTGTCATGTCATTTACATTATTTTAACATTAAATACCTGTATTATATAAATTTTTGTTGATTTCAAAAAAAGTTTGAATATCCGATCAATTTTACGCAAAGTTGCTATTTTATTATTCATTGGCGTACCTCCCTGAATGATTGTTCGGAAGGTATGGCTTCCGTTTTTAGACAATAATTTCTTTAAAGGTCAATTCGTTTATTGATTATTAAGTCATTTCTGAGCAAGAAGCGAACAGTGTAGATCCTTCTCAGAATGTGCCGGTTGATCTAATTCTTCACTGTCAGCACATGTAATAGAACAAGTATACGGGTCAATCGTCTTGAAAGGATTGGAAGTTTGTTGATAATAAGTCGTTACATAATGTTTATAGGAGTGTTTGCATGTACATGTCCGATTTAATTACAATTCTGTCAATATACCTTGTCATATTTACCCATTATTCAATCAAAAGTAGCATTAACACACATTTCTTGGTATGAATTCTTTAAAAGCAGTTTTGATATTTTATCGTATGTAATTTTCTTTGCTGTTAAATATGTCAATATTTGTTTGGTAGTAAAGCAAATATCAAAGAGGATTTTAATAAATGCCACACATAACATCCGACTTTTATCGAAAACAACAATTATGTTGAAATATGCAAGAAAGCAAAAACACTTCCCTTAATGAATTCGGTCCTTCTTCATTCTTTCTTTTTATGTGTTACAAAAATTCATACATAATTAAGGCAAGTGACATCCACATCACTGTAATATTAGACGCACGTCAAAATGATACGGAACTAAATTGGCTACCACCCTGAAACTTCCATTTGAGTTAATGTGAATTTAGAAGACTCTTTTCTAAAACTATAAAACAAATCACATAATGTGACTTCTCCTTGAGAACATCATTATATTAGTAGCTCACCAGAAAACAAACAGGTACTCAGTTGCTGATTTGAAATAGTTCGCAACAAAATAATAAAATACAAATCGTGTGCAGAAATAACAGACCCTTCACTCAGAAAAGGAAGATAGAAAAGCAAAGAAAAAAGCAGTTGAGGTAAAGTCAGGTTACCTATGCTCGACCAGTTTCATAACTTATTCTGTACAACTATTTTATTTATCGATCGAACTTACATGTTCAATGTTGTTATGAAGTCACCATGTATTTACAAAATTACGTCATACATGCAAGCGCCTGGATTACGTCAGTTAATGTGTAAAATTGGTACGGTTTTTCAACAGGTTCAACACAACTAAATTTCAGTAGATTTGGTACTATGCTCGGCCACGTATTTTACCAGCCAATTAACTGTAAATTTTAAAATTTAAGGTTATAAAGTATTAGAACAATAATTAAATATCTAAAAAATGAGAGTTATTGTGAACTTACATCCACTTAGTGCTTATTTTGTTTTATAGATTCATACATGTATAGATACCTTCCTTGATGCTGATGTTTTCTTATTTCAGCACTTCTGAATGAACAATTATAAAGAAGTTGCAAACATTATCCATATAACTAGTTAAATAAGTTAATTTAAACATAAAAAGATCGTTAATAATTTTTTGGGTCTAACAATTTTATCCTAGTACTCTTGTGGTGCAGTTCTAGTTTTACTCCACTGTTTATTTGGTGGGTGGGGTATTTATTTAGATGGCATTTTAAGAAAAAACTGTGTTATCATTTCATAATTGTTCAATTGGATATTTAAGGTAACATTTTTCCACAACGATTCCCACCCAATTAAATGTACATTATGTTTTGCTTTTTTTTTTAAAGAAATACGTTTTGGTTTAGAGTTTTAGATAAACCAGCATCTGTTATTTCTTGAAAGCTATCGTCTGCTGTCCGTATTCAAGCGCTTTGATGATACTGATCTGGCTTTCTTTCTACAATGTCGTGTTGGGTTAAACGAAAAACAAACAATTTACTTTCCATTTCAAACTTGAATTTGATATACAACAGATGTAAACAAAAGTGGCCGAGCATTGGACTGGCCGAGCATAGGTAACTTGACTCTATAAATTAGTGCATCTGCCTGGCTGAAACGGAGAGAATGAGATACTTGAGATTTGAGACTGTTCTCCATTCTTAGTTTTATTTTCGTGGAATCAGGCATTACATTAACTCTGATTTAAAGGAAATGGTAGATACACACTTATTAGGCACATTTAATGATAATATACTGCGAAAACCTGTTTTGATAAAATGTTTTATTCTTCGTAATGGTTCTAAGCTAGAGGGTGAACTTGATAAAATGTTTCATTCTTCGTAATGGTTCTAAGCTAGAAGATGAACTTATTCTGCAATTATTCAAGAAATCTGGTTATAAAAGTGTATGTTTTAAAGTTTGTTAAATGAATACACATGCACTGTATATAAATAATAACATAAAGTGTTATTTAGTAAATAACAAGCAATAAATAGAAAATTAAATCAGGCATCCACCATTTACACCATGGTAGGAAGTTAATATAAAAAGACATGGCGAGAAATTAATTACTTAGTCTAGAAAACAATCAATAAATTGTATTTAAGGGAAAGCAAAACTAGTTTTTATCGCACGTTTTACAACGTTTCCTTGTTTAAATTCTTTCAAGAATTATTTTCAATTTCGAAATGCAAATGTATGAAATGTTCAAAATTTTGAATCGTTCACTAGAATGACATTAAAACGTAAACCTTTTTTGGGGGACAAGCTGGAAGCGAAATGGAAACATTAACATTTGCGTAACGTATAGAAAAAATTTTGTCTTAAATTAAAAGGGCGCCGATTAACGTAAGTCCCTTTCGGCGAGAGGTGTAAAGCGTTGTCATTTATACCGCTTTTCGCGAACGAAATACATGCATCGGTCTGAGGTTTGTATAATGCATTTTAAATGTCTGTACATTTCAGCTTATATATTAAAAAAACAAATTTAATCAAGTATTTATCTGGGTATGTATACAAAATATTGATCACGAAAAACAATATATCTAGGGTAATTTTGCAAAATAAAATAACATGAAAACACATTACAAAAGTTATATCATAGCCACCAGATTTATCAATAGGTTTCAGAATTTGAGAAAGTTTAGCGTCCAAAACTTTTGTAAAAACAGTACAATAGTATAAATACTTGTCAAAAGCTTATCAACCCGAGTTTGGTCGCACGCTTTTGGATTAATTATTTTATAACAACTCTCATGATTGATTGAAATATCTTTTCTTTTGGATTTTAGGATGTCTTTGGATAAATAACTGTTATGATTGAGGTACATTGAAAGTATGTATTCAGTGCAAACATGTTACAAACAGAAACGACTGCTCCTGTAGCAAACGGATATAGCAAACGACCTTTTCAAGGCATGCTTACCGCTGTTAATCATCTTAGTTAAATGTTTTACTCCCATTATTGCTGAAATTAATAATGGTCAAATGTATAATGTTAATGTCTCTATTCTGTGCAGTGTGGGAAGGCTGGGTCTAAAATATTATCTAAATTGCACATTGTTTGGCAGTTTATTAACATCATTCACACAGGCATCTCAAAGTGACATTTCTCAGATTGCGTATCAGATTGCATAAATCCTCTTTCATGTGACAATGATCACGTTCTTTGCCTTATAAATTGCTATAAAGGCAATAAAGGACTGTAATGCGATTTCGGAAAAAATCTGCAGTCTGTTCTCATAAATGTATTGTATAACTAGGGCCTTCACTTGCTGCCGTTCTGTATAATATGATCTAAAATGGTGATGATTAGTTTTTTGCCTTATTGTGTTCGGTTTTCAATCTTTTCCTCACTGCAGACGTGCAGACTGGATAAAAAGTAATAATGAAGTTTTAGGAAACAACGCAGCCAATGGTAGCTTTGCGGAAATATAATACTTTCTATAACGTTAAGTTATTTCTGTTACAGTATCAATGTTTGAAATTAAAAAGTTGTTTTGCAATTAATTGAAATGTCACTCCGTACATTTAATCAATGTTGTTATCAATTCACCCTGTAAAGGCCCTTGGAAGGCCGTTAGGCACAACATTTATGTTTCTGCAATTTTGAGATGAGCCCAAATCGGGGCTTGGCGGCAGGGACATTGAGATCCATTTACATTACTGCTCACGAACAGGGTAATCAAACCTAGCCTGAAATATTCAGATAATTGTCGTGTTTGGTGGCTTTCAAATTTCATTATTCATCTGTTGAGTACAAAAAAATAACAGGAATCAGAAAATTTCAAACCAAAACAAGGCCATTATTTATCAAAACAAGAAACAGTGTAATGTTACGTTGGCATTACTTACATTAATACGATGTCTATCTAATCTCCAACTTATTTATTAGCTTTATCATTATTATAGTTCTGAATATTGTTGTTTTGTTTTTCCAACACTTGCCATTCATTGTTTGTTTTGTGATTTTTGTTTGTTGTTTTGTATTTTTAATTTTGATTGTAAACCCACACATGATGTTCAATTTTTGCATTTATTCTATATCAATAGGTACTGTGTAAATAACATATGTCCAGTAATGTTTTTCTGTTCCGAGCAAGGGTAGCAAAAATATTCTTAGATCACGCATCCATAAATAAGATACATACTTAAACATTACGAAATTATCTTTCTGGATCCCTTATCAATTGCAAATTCCTTTCTCTTATTTATTGAATATGTTACATTGGAAAAAACTGTCCCCACTTCAATACCACTTTAGAAAATTGTGTAAATTTAAATTCGCTTGTATAATTTTACATGACAGTCTGTTGCTACCTCTTTGTAACCTTGACAAATAACAGTTGTTGTTGTTGTTGGAAATTGTCTTATTACTGCAAAAGACTGGCATCAGAACCACAGATTGACTTATATATTGTCTACTGATTATTCGATCAAGAATTTAGAGATAATAATACACTTTTAATACAGATTGCACTGCAGAACTACTCCAAGTTTGTCTCAAACTGTTTGTTATTCAAACATATTTTAACATCAAATTCTTACACCCAACATAAAAAATCAATAGAGCATTAGAAGGCATGATACAAATGTACTAAACGAAAAGCAATCGACCAAATTTGGTTTGGTAGGCTATATTTACAAATATATTATACAATAGTGTACTCCAACAAACAAAAGCAGTGTAAATATTAAGGAAATAGCACGAAGAAATAAAATAATACAAATGTTGTAATCTTTGAATACATCTGCCTTGACAAGAAAAAACTACATGTGAATCTTGGCCTAAATTTTATTATATGTGAACATTTTAATTTAAAGACTCAAGGCTAAATAAATGCTTTAATCATAAATATGATTGTGACATCTTGAAAAAAGTTTTATTATAATTACATGTCAAGAATGACGACTAATTTATAACTTGTTTTATATAATTATCCGATTATTCTCTGTTTTACCAACAATTCTTCTAGTTCGCTTTTAAAGCAAGTACTTGTATGCAAACTTTAAGATAAATTGGCGCGAAGTTGACGTCTAAAAAAGAATGAACACATGAAAAGTATAAAACGCTTATTATCCGCTTGATAGTTCAGTGGTCTAGACTTTCTGTCATGGACGCTAGCTCAGCTGGTAGCGTTGTCGGAATTGCATGGCTAGGCGCTGTCGCCGTGATAGTACGGGTTCGCTCCCCAGTAGATGCAAAATCAGTAGATGTATTATTTAGTCCACGAGACTAACGTTCATCGGTGCACTATAATAATCGATGACTAAACTTCTATTATTTTACGTGATGTTACGCCAATGTAAATATTTCCATTTTTATAGCTTGCCTCTAAAGACAGTTTATATCATAATGGATTTCAAGCAAAAGTTTCAAAAGTTAACACTTAATTCATTTGTTTCTTGAAATTGAAATCGTTTGGGATGGATCGAAATTGTACTGTTTATTGGTGTAAATATTGAGTTGTGCTTAACCGGAGCTAGACGGCGTGGGCAGTAATAAGCATTTCCATTACTGCCCATGAACAGGCTAAATAAAACCGAGCCTGCAATATTTTGATATATGTCGTGTTCAGTGGCTTTCAAAGTTCCCTTTTCATCTCTTTTTAAAATATTTTTAAGAACTTGTACACGGAAACGTTTAAAAGGTACGATAATGAGAAGTTTTACATTTGTATCTGCACTTCGCCTTATATGCAATTAATTAACTTAGTGAATATTTGCTCGTTCTGTCTTATTACTTTACGTCATACCGTTGTATTACATGTTATTGCGTATACACACAATTATGCGTGATTTAATTTTCTATTTAGTTCATGTCACTTAGTGAACAACACTTTCTTATTCATATACAGTACATGTGCACTTATGATTAAACAAAAATGTTAGCTTACTGAAGCAAGACCACCAATCTTTAAACTTCACTGAAATGATGAGTTCTACATGTATGACTAGATTTCTTATAATAATAGTTGCTTTGATTACGAAACAACTGAATAAGTTCAGCCTCTGGCTTAGAACCAGTGTAATGAATAAAACAGTTTATTAAACATTTTTGGATGCTATTATCATATTTGCCAAAATAAGCATTTATCAGCTATTTCCTTTAAAACGGAGTTAATGGAATGCCTGGGTCTACGATTATATAACTGAGAATAGAGAACAGTCTCAAATCTCAAGTGACTAATGCTGAAAGGAAACTTGCCTAAAACTACCTTTCTGATTTATGCGTCAAGTTTCATCATTGAGGAAGTCCAGACTTGTATTCAAGTAGATCTTAATCAGACGGCACGTTGTGTTCAACAAAATGGTTTTTGAACAGTGGTGCTCTGAACTTCTCTAAGTCATTACTAAACTCTCTTTCGCTAACCTTTTAGTTGTTTATGAATTTTCATTCCTTTTTTAATAGCAATGTTTACCCCAAGGGTCGAATTCGATTCATCTATGTTTTATTACCTTAACATTTATTTTCTATTCTTTGTCTTCCTATATCTTCATTGTCTGTTTGGAAGGTTTATTTATTGCTTAAGTTGCAGTTTAATATTTTGTTGAAAAGTACTTTGCATGTGTACTTATTTGTTTTCTGGTGAGCTATTTATAATATATGTTTACAAGGAGTCAAGTTATGTGATCAGTTTGTAAGTTCTAGAAAAGAGTGTTCTAAATGCAGGTGAACGAGAAAGGACTACTGGTATGTAATTAATCGTTCCAAGGTGGTAGCCCATTTAGTTGCATATCATTTTGACGTGTGTCTAATATGACAGTGATGTGGGTGTCCTTTGCTTAATTATGCATGATTTATTTTTGTAACACATGGAAGGAAAGAGAGAAGTAGGTATAAATGCATTCAAATTCAATGTACGTGTAAAAATACTTGTATTTTTCTTTCTTGCATGTTTCAATATATTTTCCTTTCGTTAAAATATCTGGTGTTGTGTGTGGCATTTATTTAAAATTCTCTTGATGGCAAAAATAAAACAGTTAAGAGATTTATTAAACAGCAAAAAAATTAAGAAAATTTTATACGATATAATATCAAAATTGATGTTAAAAAATTTAATGCAACAATTTTTGATAAACATGTCTATTGATTGATGTATGAGTATATATGACAACCTTTTTTGACGGCATTGCCTTTTAAACTGATTTGTTCTTGCAACACCCTTATTTAGTCATACATGTAATGCACAAACTTTCAACAAACTTTCAATGCTTTCGAAATTATCCATTCATGATTCAAGATGATTAATACAATATACATAATATATACATGTTTATAGCATGTGAGAATAGTGTAGATCCAAAACAACCGGCACATCCTTGCCTTCTTGGTCAAAAATGACTTAGTTAATCAAGAATCGAATAGATTAGATCCTGATTAGACAGCACGAATGTGCTGGCTGCTCTGGATCTACACTGCTTGCAATGCCATAAAAGTGATATATTTCTTTGCGTTTAATGTAATCATATATTGTGTCTGTGATAAATAATTCAAACACACAAACTGTCACAATGTCGACGAAATCAGTATAAAATTTATTGCATTTACGTTCCAAGATAATTTTGTTCTTGTGCAACAGACGAGAAAACGAAGGCGGACAAGGACACGCTGCAAAATACGAAGCCCTGTTATAAAGAGAAAACGATGCCTATTTTAAATAATTAAACTGCAATAATACAGGATATTATCTAAATCCGTCTATCGTTTGAATTACTTTCATCTTCAAACTGTTGCAAAAACAGACGAAATGCGACCTTCTTTGGAAGGACAGATCACCTTCTTTCAAGGAATTTAAAAACTTTCATCACTTTGATATCTTTCGTAAAAATTATTGATGACTAATGATTTTATTAGTTTGATTTTTTCTGAAAACATTTATAAAGTGTTCGTTAAGGTAAATCTTGACGAGAAATGCGCTTTAAAAAGTGAAATAATTATGTGAAATATATCAGGAGTTTACATTTCCAAACAATCGTCCTTCCCTCAGAGTCAAAGAAGAGAAAAAAAGGGGTTACACAATCATCAACCTCAAAAAGGACAATGCAAACAATCAACGACACCATAAACAATTATTAAACATGAACCAGATGGTTTACCACCTTGGAATGGTCAGTGGCAAAACATTGTTCTACAAGGGGTTAAACCGGTCTGCAGGGATTTAAAAAGTGCTATAGTGCACCAACCTCAAATCTTTCTCAACAGGTTCTCATACGAACTAACAAATAAAACGTGAATTAAATAAACTCACTAATCAAAATGACAATGTTGGAAGCAAAAACACATAATCATGTAAAACATAAGAAGCGAATGGCAAAAACGGTGGGTACTCATACCATCGTTTGGGACGGGTCATAATTGTACTTTATTGGTGTACTTATTGAGTTGCGCTCAACCCGTGGCGAGGCGGCGTAGGCAGTAATTTCCATTACTGCCGATGAACAGGCTCAATCAAACCGAGCTTGCAATATTTTCATATTTGTCGTGTTCGGAAGTATTCAAAGTTCCCTTTTCATCTATTTCAAGAAACAATAATAGATTAAGATTCGTTTTCAAACTGCAAAGGTCTTTGTTTGTGTTTATTAAATCTAGTTATGAAACAATAGGCTATGAAATTTTAATTCCATTCGGATTATACAAAACGTGTTTTGTAAAAACATTCCACACTCCAAAATGAGATGTGATCACTGTTGAGTGTTTTACTCATAATAAAAGAGAAAAGCAAACAACCTTACACATGCAAATCCAGAATCACATATGATCAAACATGAACAAGATGCCTTGATGAAGTAAGTCAAACCGACTCACTTACATGGCTCAATTGTACATTTTACCCAAAGGGATGGAACCACATAATAAAAAGGAATCTAATGTTATTTTTAAACAAAATAGATACATTCTTCAGACAAGCCTTTCAGAACTTTTTTTCAGAGGATATATCAATAATTTGAAATGTATGCAGGTGGTGGGACCAGCCTTATGTTTATTATAAAACTTCAACTGAAAACCTTTCGGGCAAGTGTGGCTATTTCTTGCATGCATGAATCACATTTTTATGACGTCTATTCTTAACGTATGTGACTGTGTGGTAATGCTGATATGAATGCCTCGTCTTTTTTGATGATATTCTTAATTTTTAGTTCCGTTTATGTTTTGCAACCTATGTAGCCTTACTCTAATATTAAAATTCATCCGGACTGAACAATACATTTGTGAAAAGTTTTATTTCTTTAGAAATTTCTGCAAGTCTGCAAGAGGAATCAGAAAATTTTCATTATTTAATGCAATCTGCGGTATTGCTTGTCTTTCAGTTACATGTAGTCGCAATATTTTTATCCTAAATTGAAAAAAAATGACTTAATGAGATACAAGAGTTATTATTCATTGATGAGACACAGCTTGCTCGTCATTTTTTCAAAATTACTTAAAGATATGTTTTCAAGAAATGTTTGGTTTATTTCATTTCATTTGCTTTTAAACACTTAAAACTATTTTCTAATATTTCCGAATAAATAAAAATACATATATATTTTAAGATATATTTAAAATAAAGTTTTTTTCGGGTTAACTACTTTAAAAACAGGGTGTACAGAAAATTTAATTTTAGAAACATTCTGAAATAACCACATACGAGGTAAAGTTTAACAGTTGTCATAAAACATGATTTATCTTGTGAAACAATCATAATTTATCATTAATCATACTTTGCATTACTATATGTCTCATTAGAGATCTTCTTGTAGGAAAATCGTCTGACTGGTTTTACTTGTGTCGACTTGTAACATTCTTTCATGTTTAAGTTCGGTCGCCATCCATGTTTTGGGCATCTGCAGATTATTTTGTACAAAATGAACTAATAGTCTAATTTAGCGATTGAGCATTTTAGCATATGTTGAATAACATCAATCTCTCTACAAATAGTCATTTTTGTTATTAACGTGAAATGAATGACATCTAGTGTATTTTACACACAAATTTGTATTTTGCATAGATGAGAAAGTACGAAAAGTTTTAAAAATGATAACCACACATTACTTATTGATTTATCAATTTGCTAAGAAGTTTCTAAGTGGTTGCACGATACTTATAAAATGCCTTAGAAAAACGTAAACATCATCATTTTCTTTTAATATTTTTGTATGTATAACAAACACTTAAAAATGTTCTATATTTTAAGTGTTTGATAAGCCATACTTTTTTATTTACTTGTTTATCAACATTCGGTGTCTAACAAATACATTTAAAGTTAATGATTAAAGCCGTTTGGCTCTACGCCTCGTGCATGAATACGAACGTTTAAGCATTTGTTTGCTCGTTTAAAATGCAAGACTGAGAGAATTTCAACATTAATTTGTGAATTTGTAAAGGTTACACGGTATCTTGCATTTATAAAATTTTTTATGGTGAAACTGTTTCCAATCGTTTATGTCCGAAAACATGTTGTTTACCATGAAGCAATGTACGAGTCTAGTATATTTATGTTGAGCTGTTGCTGTAGGTGTTAAGGGAATCCCTGACAATGTCTTCAATCTTCATTGTTCCCACTTGTATGATCTCGAATCAGATTTTTTTCAGAGAAAAATACATAGTTAAAACTCATGCATATTGCATATGACATGATAATCTTTTGATGTATTTCGGTACCAGACATTTAAAGTAACATTTAAGATTATGTGCATGTTTCCTTGTCATACTGCCAATCAGCTTGGTCTCGGTTTATGCGGAGTAATTTTAAATTCAATAACTATTTTAACGTATATGTTTAAATCCGAGTCTAATTGAGAATTTAAAATTTAGACTAATCATATGAACATATTTTTAGATCATATAGTGGATATTTGTTTTTACATGTGTAAGATAGAAATATATTTCATCGAGTGTGCTCCGGAATTCGCATTTTCACGAGTGACGAAGCCATGAGTTCACGAGTGATATATATTTCTATCTTTCACTGGTAAAAACACATTTTCTTTTTGTTTATGCTTTTAGTGCACAATTTATGTGAATTTGACAGAAAAATGTCATGAAATGGCGCCAAAAACGTTCGTTTATGTCGTGACGTAATGACGTCATATACCCAAAATTGAGCCCGTTTTGTAAACGTTCTAATTCAGAACGTTATGTTCATTTGGGTACCAACGTGAAAAAACACTGAAAATAAAAATGCTAGACCACTTTTATTTCACCGGGAAAATTCTATAATTCACTGAAAAGCATTAAATAAATAAACATATTTCTGCAATATTGCTATTTCATTCATCAAGATCAAACAACTTCAAAATTGCATGTTTTTAATGAATTATGCAACCATTAATCAATTCAGGACGTCTGAATTCAGAGTTTGTTGTTGTGTTTATAGAATTTGATTTACAAAAATGCATATTGCTGTTATTAATCATCATCATTATAAACACATTTTGAAAACCACGAGACAATTAACAACAAACTAATTTTTGTGAATAGAAACGAAGATTTAATTAGTTTTATAAGAATACAAATACGAGCGCAAATTAACATGTTGTTACTGCACCAATCATATTACATGTATTTTACATTTGCAAAGTGGAATCTGTGTAAACTCTAAAAGCTTGAATCATCATAAGATTCATCATCTTCACATCTTTTAATCAAATAACCATTAAATTTCATGCATGCATCTGGAAAACACTGGCATTTAATCAACGCAGGGGCAAAAACAACAGTCACCAAACGGGTTTACAGAATTATCCTTTGATGACAAGTCGTGTCTCTTTATTTAAATATGGATTCTTGAGTAAATGTGAACAAGTCGATGCGATTTTACAACAGTGTCATTGCTTAGCTGATGATGTTCCAGCATTTTAGCCGATTTCGGTATTTGCTATGTACAAAAGCTATCGTCAATTTTATGACATTTGTTATACTCGACCTTGTTTAATGTCCTAGATATACTAAGGCACAAATTATTTTCATTTTGCAAAATTCTTTACGCAGATTTAAAACTGATATATCTCTTCATGTATAAAATTTGAAGAGTGTACTACAATTCAATGCGGAGAAATCAAAATGTTATGATCAGTGTAATAAGAACATTGGTAAAGTGTATCAGTAAGAAGTTTTGAAAAGCCTTGATTAAGAATCAAGGTTGGCTTATGCATATTTTCTTGTGGATGTCAGGCCCTACGGCAAAAACTAAGACTAATTTCAAATCTATGTCACTTTACAGATCTTTTCTTCAAATATTTGTTTGCGAAACATCCTTATCTGGATATTAAGAGAAAACCCTACAGCTCGCCGCGAACAAGACGACTGTTACTAGGGTTATAATTTTGATTCTCTTTAAGAAGTAAAGAAGGACATTATGATAATACCGATTTGCAGGAAAACGTGTTTATTAAAGACATTGAAACTTCTTAAGAAGGCTGCAAGTTAATCCTTTATTTTTCTACGCGCACGAGAATATGAAATCAAATATCAATATAATATTAACTTGAAAGTAATTAAAATGCATGTGTACATGTATGTAGTATGGCGTTTTCTTTCATTTTAAAAGATGTACTTGTCGATAAATCACAATCCTGAACCAATAATTCACAACTCCTGATTTTATGGTTTTATTATTTTAATTACTACGTTATTTTATGGCAAAAATTTTCTCAAATTCTTAGACCTGTAAATTTGGGATTATAGAAATATACATATTTGTTGACGGTAAAATATTCCCTTCGTAATTGAAGTCCTATAACTTGTTATATCGATCATAAATATTGTATTAACTTTAAAACTTTTCCCCGTATATATATCAGTAAATGTTCAGTTTCCGGTGCAATGGTGATTACGTTTCTCGGGGTTATCCAATCTCATTTTTTGTGTCGCCCCTTCGAAGAAATGGCGATACATAGGGACCGCTTTGTCCGTCCGTCAGTCCGTCGGTCCGTCGGTCCGTCACGAAAACTTAACGTTGGCTATAACTTTGCCATTTCTTAATATTTCTTTATCAAACTTTCAAATTATATTGCTTATGACAACACGCTCGAGATGATGCAAAACTCTCAAGGTCAAGGTCACATTTTATGGAGTTATGCCCTTTTTTCTACTTTGATTTAGATACAAAAACCTAACATTGGCTATAACTTTGTAATTTCTTAATATTTTTTCATCAAACTTTCTAATTATATTGCTGATGACAACACGCTCGAGATGATGCCAAATTCTCAAAGTCAAGTCACATTTGATGGAGTTAAGCCCCCTTTTGTACTTGGATTTTTACACGAAAACTTAACGTTGACTATAACTTTGTAATTTCTTAATATTTTACATCAAACTTTCAAATTATATTGCGTATGACAACACGCTCATGATGATGCCAAATTCTTTGTGTCAACTTACATTTGATGGAGTTATGCCCCTTATTGTACTTGCATATTTATTCCGACATAGCACCAGAGGGCGACACAAGTGTTCAACTGAACACCCATCTAGTTATTATTTAAGGTGTCATTTTTTAAATTGATCATTTTATAAGCTCATGCTCTCCTCTCTATTTGTTGACTGTGATGTGAGGCTGTGTTTTCTGGGTGTTGCTATTCCAAATATGCACGTTTCACTTTTTTGCTTGTACTAATCTTATAACATAGTTCTGCTTCAATAGATAAGCCCCATATTAATACAGTGAAACCTCGTTATTTAGACCACCTTTGCGTCTGGGGAAAAGTCGTATTAATAGTGTGGTCTTCATTTCAGGGTAGAAAAAAAATGCAAAAATTCAAAATGCATGGATAGTAGTCTTTTTAGAGCGGTTGTCTAAATTGAGGGGTGTTCTTAATGAGGGGTTTTACTGTATATGTATTTTACAGCTAACAGCAAGAATATCTTTCGTTATTTGTGTTCGATCACCACAAGGGCATTCATCTTTTCTTTTCATTTTCTGTGATACACTGTATGTCATATTTACAACATTAAAATATAAAGTTGTATATCTCCCTATTTTTAAATAGCCTTAAGTTCCTGCAACCAATGGCGATGGTTTCTTACAAAGAGAAAAGTATTAAAACAATACTTTACACCTCGCACGCAGTTGACATGTCGGTTCAACTTTATGAAAGAAACCTGAATAACAATACTACTTCCCCAACCACCTTTTTAATATAGAAACTCCTTGTGCTACTACTTCAGTTCTTATATTTCACTGCAGTCCAAATAAAATACAGTGAAAGAGAGTTCTCCAGCAGTGGTAATCATCTCGTGCAAAAAACTATTTTTTATTTAAAAGTTTGGACGACAAAATACTGTATCTTAATTAACGACGAGCCGAGAAACCGTAGACATTTTTTGAAAAGGCCACTAGTAATATTATGATCATTTGGTGCATCTTTAATAGAATACGTGCGATATAACTGTCATGTTCACCAGCATTATGACATTAATGGGTTTATTATTAAATCAAAAGATGTTGTAATTTATTAATCATCATCATATATTGCATTGTTAACATTTTTGATTTACACTGTCGTCTATGGTAATTTTGGGCGTATCAATTTTGTGACAAAATGAAAACATTGCACAATAAAACATCGTATATAATGTTTAATGCATCAGTGACCAAAGGATATTTTTCATATTAAACAACTGTGAATAAGGCTAAGATTTACATTTTCGACAAAGTTTAACCTTTGTAAACATTAAGATTTCCTTCCTAGTAGTGTTAAAGAAATTTAAAATTTATGTATTTACGCAAAACGCGAGGAAATAGTATACGTGGGGAAAGGGGATACGTTACGAAAAGGGGACTTCCGATACACTGCATTTCCTGGATTTGCCTCTGCTCTGCAATAATTCGTATATATGTAATTTAAGGATTGATTTTACAATAAATTCAATGTATCACTTGAAAAATATTTTCTTAAGGACTAGTAACATTATGCAACCTGTACAATTAAACAAAGGTATTTACATAATAAGGCTCAGTTTATTCTATTGAAAACCATTTTACTCACCTTTCGATGCACACGGAGACAAGGGACAATATGGAGACATACAGACACACGACCAGCACAAAGCGGTTCATCTTGCAAAAGACGGGACCTAGCAACCAACCTCTATTCATCATAAATTGAACGATCTCTGGGATTCCAGCAAGCATTATTATAAAATCAGCTGCCGCCAGGTTTAAGATAAAGATGTTAGTTACGGATTGCCGCATTTTTCGGTCACATAAAATAACAATGATAACTAAGCTGTTCCCTATCAGGCCAACTGTTCCAATTACACAAAACAGCAATGAAAGAAATGCGATGATTTCCCTGGAAGCCGGCTCTTGTGGCCACACCTGACCGCTGGGAGTATCGTTTCCGAAACTTTGGTTAATAGTTATATATTCCATATCCGCACCAGTTCCAGTAACGTTCACGAACGATTTGTTATAGTCCTCGGTGTTGTAATTACCGAATACCTCTGCATTGAGGTCTAGCACTTTTTCTGTCAGGCTCATAACTGAATTTAACTTATTCATTTCATGTTTAAACTGCTAAAAGTAGTTAAATATTTAAATGTAAAAATAAGTCAGCGCGTAAGTTGATTAATTTAGATAAAACTAAGCGAATTATTTCTAAATTCCATTATATTTATTTATTTCACTTTTATTCAATTTCAGTTTAACGAATATTGGTCACTTTAACATTCTAATAATATTTTCTCTATACAATCACATGTTTGTTTCTAGCCTCAGATTAATCCGGACAAATTGTTTTCCCCATTAAAAAGATAAACGATAAAAATATATTATCCAATAAAACTAACTCACTAATGGAATATCACATATAACCTGACAAATGATGGGGAAATTGCTACCACATAATATTTCGTCTTTCTTCCTACCAATCCTGAATTCAATTTCCATATGTCGCAATTTTTACAGCGCATTTTCTTTTATTAATCCGATTTTCTCTTGGCCGATTTCCTGTACCATAACTTGATCATAAACTCACACGTCTTTTCAAAATGATCGTTTAATTTACCTAAGCGGCTAACGAGCTTTCCATTAACGTATCTTTCATATGTAAATGTTTCAGCATTCTATATCCAATAAACATAACTTCATTAGCCTCAACACTATATTTATCAAAAGGAAATATAAATATAATTCTTTCAGCTATAAACTGTTTATACCACGGCCGTCTTCTGTTCTAACTTTTGGCTTTTCAATTATTGCTCGATTTCCGTATTTACAGCTTCTGTTTAACCAAACGAAGCGCGGAATATTTTCGGTATAAATATTTCTGTCTATCTGCAAATGCTTCGCCTCAAGCTACAGTTTAACTGACAAATTACGCTTTGAACTCGGTTTTGTATTTGACAGTCTTTTGGGACACATATGGTGATTTTCTTTAATGTTTTGTAGAAATATAATGGAAATTGTTGGGAGAGACATTGAATGAGAGAAAATATGAAGCCTGAAATATACATTCGCAAATTGTTCATGACGTTTTGTTGCTTGTAACAAGTATACTATCACGTTACTAGTCAGAAGCGTGTGCATGTATTTATATACCATGTATTTATATACCATGTATTTATATAAGTTGAAATGAAACATTTAGTACAGTTTTTTATATATTGACTTTTGTCTTTGTGAATCACTTATCTCAGTTGGTGAAGTCCTTAGAGTTATGTTGCTAAGCGCTGTCACTGGACGGGATCGATACCCGATGCATATGCCATTTAAAATTCACAATGCAGCTGTTTTTGCAGTATTGGGGCCGTAGAAAGTTTTCCCGTGCAATTAACCGTACCATACAGCAAACGAGTTTGATTATTTTTTAAAACAAACAGTCTAAACCAGAAAAAATGTGTAAAGGGTTTAAAAACACAAAAAATAAAAACTTAACTTATTTTTTTCGCGGAAGAAAAAAATGTTTTGATTTGCATTTAAAGTTAAATAATAAAGCTTATAAGGAAAAACATGTTCTTAACTATAGCTATCGCCGTTAAAATGTGAGAAAAGTGACCAGAAAACAAATGAAGTTTGAATATAAATAAAAATTAAAGGAACAATTTATGCTTAAGTTGTATGCAAGAAAACGTATTCACACACGTGCTAGAGAGAGCCTCGTTAAAGCCGAAATACAATTCGTTCAAGTAGGATTTTTTTATTTGAACCTAGCATTTTAACCAGATAATTATTGGAAACAAAATGTTAAATATTGTTCCTTTCTGATCATATACTTTGCTAAACATGAATAAGTCTTAGAAAGGGGGAAGAATCAGAAAAAAAGATTAAAGCTTATTAGTAAATACAAAATCATACACCTTTTTATCCTTTCATATCTGCATTCACCATATTTTATTCTACAAAATATGAAAAACAATGATAGGAAACTGTAATACTAGGCGTGTATAAAAGCACTAAAGTATACAGCATTAAAAAGAAAATGTACATGTAAACCCAGTTTGTGTTTTATGTTCAACATTCAGCATACGTTTTTTTTCTACAAAATATGAGAAAAGGAAAGGAAAAAGAAAATTCATGTATGAAAGGAAAATAAATGGCAGAACTTCAAATCATCTACGATAAGCTCCCACTGTACGCTGATGATGTGACGCTTTTTAACGAATATGTTTCAATTGTTCAGTGCAAAAATCTGACAGATACATCATATTAACTTACTTTTTTCAACAGAAATACTGATAAAATGTAATGAATATAAGAAATTCTAGATTCTCTTCGTTCATTTGTCTCAACAATAGGTATTATTTATGGAAATCCGTGTTCGCAAGTAATTTTCTCCGGAAGTCAGCGGAGACAAGCGGTGACAAATGAGTTGTTATAAAGGCGATGCTAACTGCTAATTTACTTTATTCCATTACTTTGCCTTAAAAGGCTTTCGTCAGACAACATACGCCCTTTTGTAAATTTAAAATGCTAATTGTAAGAATTTATCTTTTATAATATCTGTTTCATTTCACATAAGACCTTGCACTTCAGAGTATTGGAATGCGCATATCTGTAAAAGCCAGACAGAAAAAACTGAATAAAAAGCCGAAAAAATGACAGAGCATTACTAAATCGCCACCTAAAAATAAGAAACAAAATCAATTGATGAAAAAGGAATCACAAACTGTTACCGATCTAGAATTGTTTGTGAAGTTTAACCACGCTCTGTTGTGAGCCGACTTCTATCTACACTCAACAAAAGTTTTTAATTGGTCATCAATTGTATTTGTTTACAATGTATGCTAGTTTCGTTTCTTCCCTACGTCAAGAGAGGTTGTGGAAAGAACTGTTTTGTCTTGAAATCAATTCTCTAATGTCTTTTTAATCTTTATTGATTGTTTTCTAAAATGAATCCAACACCATTTACTTACACCGCAGGGTCAAAATTAGAACAGTCTTTAATTGAAAATGAGGTAATTTTAAAATTTGATACTTTGAAGGGGATTTATTTAAACAAGTGTTTGTTGATTAATAAATGTTTATTTTTTCCTACTAATGATAGGTCCTATTAAAACAAAAAAAGAAATTTAGAGCAAATTTCTGTTTGCTTGACCTTTTTATGCAAGAAATGCATTTTTATCAAAATTAAGGATAACTCTCACCAAACTGTTCCAAAGTCAATTATTACAAGATTAAAGTTTAAGTTGAAGACTGTTGTTGGCATATAATCATAAATAAAGAGTGAATTCAATGTCTTTCTAATAATAAAATACGGACAAAAAGTGACCAATTAGAACTTTGTTTTAGTGTATTCTATTCATTCTTTAAAATGGCGTTTTCGATACAACCACAGTCTCTCTGCCCATGGTCTTAGGGCAAACACCGTGTATCGATGAAGTCCAGGATTGTTATTATAATTGCCATATTATATTGAATAAACAGTAAAAGGCATACATTCCTTAAATCATTTTTCGATTTCTTCCTGTGATAATTTTGCTGAAAAGAGGCAGATTTTGAAGCTGAATAATAAATCACCTTAATGAACGAGAGAACACCAAGCTTTTACCGTTATCTGACAAAATGATCATCTGTCGAATGAATTATGACCTACCAGAAATCGTTCAATTAAACATTACTCGATTATGTTTTAGAATCGCCTTACGTTAGGTTCGACCATTTCTTGTATAGACTTTAAGACCCTATTGGAAAATTGACAGAAAGTCGGATTGTTTAGAGCCGCCAGTCAACAAACATTTCTGTGAGATTTATTAAGCAGCTAGACTTTAGACCATTTCGGGACCCATGTAAATTATACAATCAATAATTGTATCGATATCAATAACTAGACCATCAAAAAGGTTAACTTGTTATAACTAATGACCATTATTATTATTACTCTTCTTCTTCTTCTTCTTCTTATTATTATTATTATTATTAGTAGTAGTAGTAGTAGTAGTAGTAGTAGTAGTAGTAGTAGTAGTGGTAGTGGTAGTAGTAGTAGTAGTAGTAATGTTGTTGCTGCTGTTGTTGTTATTGTTTTTCTTGTTGTTGATAATTTTGTAGCAGGAAAAATGCAAAAAAAAGTCAAAACTGAGGAAACCGTTCAACAAACATATAATAATTACATCCTTTATTAAATGCACTTCTGATATCGGCACTATACGAAAGAAGCGGTTTATTAAGGATAATATTCCTTTAAATACGGAGATGTTGTTTCAAACTTGGGTGTAACCATTCTATTGTTCACATTATACCGCTGTATACGAGATATATTTTTAAGAATATTTCTAGGATAATCATAAGCGGTTTACATGTATATACACACTCGGTAGAGTCTGTAAACTCCGAAAATGCTTGTCAGCAGTGTTTTAAAATATTTTAAAAAGTTGAAACTCGAATATTTTAAAATGGCGTCCAACTTGCCCGCTAAAATCTTATAAACAAGATACAATAAACTTACTGTACGAAGCATAATTATATTCGTTAAATATTTTAAACATTAAAATTGTGTTTCCTGTTAAAGTTACGTTTCTTTAGTAATATTACAGTAATAAGTGTATAGTTCATATGTAAATAATTGTTGATAAAAGGAAGAAATTTTAAAGTTGATTACAACAACATTTAATATTTCACTATTATATCAAAATGTATGCTTTAGTTCATATAACAGTCACTAATTATTCCATTTAAATATTAAAATACATCCGCAATAAGAAGTTATTGTGAAACCGCATAATTGTTAAATAATGTTGATTAATAGCAATTTATTCGTTTTTCCTATTTTATACAATATATAGAAATGTTGTTTGCAAAAATAACCCAGACCTTTGTTCGCTTTACAATCCATTACTTCATCTTTTAAATGTTTGTATGCTTTTGCATGCACCATTGTACATGTGATGTAAAATGTTTTATTTACTCTCGGAGGAAATGATAGGAAAACAGAAACTAGTTTCACTTTATTAGCAGAGAAACTTATATCTTTGGCATTTATTCAAACATCACATATCAGTCATATAAACTCTGAATAACAGGTATGCAACATATGATATGTTTAATAAATTACGCATTATTATCATTATTTATTGCATATCATTTTTGTATTGTATGCTTTTACACTTTTTAAAACATCAACAATTGCTTTTAAATCGACAGCGAAAATTAAAATTACTACACAATGCCCGCTCGGTAATGATAGATAACTGCATGAACCCTCACCTACTATGTTTGTTTCATCAGAACATTTATATTGCACGTCTGAAGTCAAATAGACATGATCTCTACCGCATTTTATTTAGATCTTCATTCCGTTCTATTTAGTTGTAAAAAACTTTCGTTGAATATTCTACCTATCTATCTAAACCGACAATGTAAGACTGAGCTCATTGAAGGTCTTAAGTATTAATAAAAAATGTCTTTTTGAAAGCTAGGTATGAATCTCATCATAATGTAATCGAAATCTGCTTTGTATAATTATGCTTGTTGTTGCTTAATACTTCAAGCCAAAATACTGATAATTTCGTTTTTCCAATAAAACAAATAGCATTCAAATCATTTCTTTCACTTAATGCTCACCTGCACAAATAACCTAATGTTTTAATTGGATAATGGAACAATTGCTTTGTAGGT
This sequence comes from Corbicula japonica, assembly GCA_038501625.1. Lineage (NCBI taxonomy): Eukaryota > Metazoa > Mollusca > Bivalvia > Venerida > Cyrenidae > Corbicula > Corbicula japonica. The sequence continues at coordinate 776,213 of JAZAYU010000136.1, forward strand.
TACATTTCTACGTAATGTCGAAATAGTAGTCAAGGAAATTGAATGTTTTGAAGCGTTCATAATTCGCTTGATGGTTATGGTTGTGTTGCTGGTAGCGATGATGGTGGTGGTGTTTTTAAAATATATTTGGAAAGTAAAAACTTAAAAGCCCTTAATTTATCTTCTATTTCATAATACATAATTTCGATGTAAAGTGTTCAATTTTTGTCTTAAATACATTTAACCTTCATGCATTGTAACTTTCGGATGAGCAAAAAAAACGAGGATGAAAAAACCCATAGATTGCATTTAAATTAATATCTGCATGTGTTTGAATATTAGCAGACATGTACTTTTGAAGCATTTCAAAGTTATCATACCCGTACAATCACGGAAAACACACTTCAGTCTTGAGTATGTCTACGATGACTCTTGTCTGTAGTAATAAGTAGAAATTAGTTCTCATAATTCTCGAACTTTAATGATTTTTTATTTACCTTTTAGAAGCCTGGAGCACGTGCGTTTGGATTTGTAACGGGACCAGATTTTAATATACCTATTTGCATGCCTCTTTAATTGATCAAGTATGTTGATAGTGTTGTTACTATTTTTAGAACATGGGTAGTGAGATAGTTTTATGCTATTCTTGTTTTTCGCCAGAAATAGTCAGCTGGTCTCAGTGCGCATGTAGATTTTGTAGAAGAAGGATCGTGTATGCTGTGTCTTAGAAATCAACTATTTTTGTTACTTTGGAAGGGAATTTAAGAATGTAGTTTGGTATGTATTAATGCTTGAAATGATGGTTGTAATGTTTGTATTGTTGGTTGATTGTTTGGCGTGTTGTTCTCTGGCATTATTATCGTTTGTCATGAGTTTTCGCGAGCGGGTTGACGCGGGAGATCGCAGAGTTGAATCTATTCCATTCTGTCTTTTCTCGTTACAAATGCATGAATGTTTATGGGTTTAACTTACAGCTAACCTCACCACTTGCGTGATCACGGAGACTGATGATTTTTGGAAGAAAGCGTGAGACTTTGTATGAACAGTTGAGCAGGGATTGATGTCACAAATCTGTAAGTTCTGTTGTACATGTATTGTTATCTAGCAACTGAGATATAAGTAATTATGTATTTTAGATGTCTGTGAAAGCATATATTTTTATTATGATAAACAGACATCCAGAGAGAATGTAATGCTTAGAATCATAGTTCTATATTGTTTGTAATGAATATTATATTTTGGTATGAACTGTAAACAAGTAACTTTTTATATTATGTATAATGGATAATGTAATATTGTTCTAAGCATCCTTAACTGTTTATTTGCTGGTCCCATGTTCTTAGGGTGTACTTGTGTTCTTCGGTACATATGTTCTCAGGTTCTTCAGTACACACGTTCTTCAGTACACTTGTGTACATCTTCATATTGTAATCATTATGGACATCTGAATGGACATATATACTAATGTCATTGAACCATAGTTGTTATCATGACACATATTTTCTTCAAGAATAAATTATGTGAACTGTCAAGAGTTAGACGTATATCTGTAACTCCGGGATAGGTCATATAAAATAAACACCAATACCACCATTGGCCACAGATTTCTTTCAAAAACAGCACTTTGAAACCAAATACACAAAGTATCATCAAATAAATGAGACATAAACTTTCACAATGAACATGACGTAATGGACCTAGAATACAACAAGAAAACTAAGCGGATTTAAATTAGTTTAATATATATAGTCATTGTCAATTTGATTATAATTTTTATATAAATTAAAGAATAATATTCAGCAATAATAAAATAGATAAAAATGAATTTTGAAAGCCACAGAACCAGACGAATATTCAAAATATTGCGTGCTCGGGTGAATTGAGCCTGGGCTGAAGGTTATAAAGCTGAGATTGGAAACCAGTCTCAAATCTCAAGCATCTGATTGGCTGAAATGGCGACTGGTCGCCATTTCAGCCAATCAGATGCTTGAGATTTGAGACTGGTTTCCATGCTCAGCTTTATAACCTTGGGCACAGTTCATGGTCAGTAATTATTGACTTTTCTAGAAACGTTTGAAATTTCTAATTGTCACAGTTGACGATATTAAGCATTTTTTGTAACATGTTGTTTCATAATAATTCTCATTGGATGGCGTAGATAAACATAACTTGTTTCTCTCATTTCTTTTTAGTGCTACTACCGCCGCGAACCGTGATACTCAACGCGACTTTTACGTTTTACGGAACGCAGCCTCTTCGGTTTTTATTATTATGTTTGGAGATATCTTTTCATGACAGTAACTAACTTGGGGCATACCGACACCATTGCCTCGGTTAATTCCACAAACTAAACACCGCTACACAATAACATTAAATAAAACTGAAATTAAATCAAATGTACAAAGCATATCAATATGAAATCAAATATGTCTATAGGAAGTGGAAAATATATTCAATGCATTTATCACTATTATTAGTAACGGTAAAATGTACAGTAAAAAATGAAGAACAAAATAATTGTCCTCCACAAAACTCTATAATTTACACATAACTCAACCATAGTGTATTCGAGACATTTATTGAAGCATGAAGCCATATCCCCTTAAATATCAGGGTTTGTGTTTGCTTCCTATTCGAGTACATTCACGTTTTCACCAAATCCCGTGTTACCATAACAATATAGCATTAAAGATCCCCTGTTAGTTAATAAAATCAAGTATTGAATTTTTTCCCAAGTGTTGACATGATCCTGCAACCCTTATAACAATAGAAGTGATATGCGCCGCATGATTTATGACTTTTGTTTTTATGAGTTTATCAAAAAGGGCTTTGTGGTTGAAGCAAACGTCAACGTTCTCGCATAAAAAGAAAGTCATCAGACAAAGGGGAATATTCAAAAGAGTGTCTGGTATATCATGATCAACTCGATTTATGATGACATTGTTCTCACATTAATTACGCAATATATTTATTACGAAAGAAAATTAAATCTGATATTATATGTTGGTGATTGATTTATATTAGAAAAGTTCTGATGTACTTTGTTTAGTTCATTAAGTTATTCATATTTATTTCGAAGTTATTTGAATATAATTGACACACAAGCGTCATTCGTGTTTGTGAGAAATTATCGAGTGTTTGCACTTTTTTTATCTATTTGATAATTCTCTTGTGTTGCACTAACCCACCGGTATGCAATCGTTTTGTTAATGGAACATATAACCAATGGCACAGAAAAATGGCGTGTACTGTTGTCCTTTGACATTTTTCTTGGTCGATTCGTTACGGCAGATTTAGGAAAATGATTTTTAATGCTTAACTGAAAATTAACAGAAATTTATATACACGCAACAGACTCCATAAACATAAGCAGGGTCAAGTCGGTGCGCGGAAAATTTTTTTAATTGCTATCACGGGTACTTCACATCTGCAGGGCTGAAGGTTATAAAACTAAGATTGGAAAACAGTTTCAAATCATAAGCATCTGTTTGGCTGAAATGGCGACTGGTCATTTTTATAACATTGGGCACTGAACTACGACGAGAATATCAAAATGCACTGTCAACATGCCTCCTAGATTTTCTCAATGTCAAGATCATTATTTAATGGATTTTTTGTTTATACCCCGAAATGAACTGTTCGTTTTGTTTCCGTTCCAATTAATCATTTACTGACCTAATCTTAAGTCCATATACAGTAAGGTAACAAAGGTTTCATTATTATTCTGCGTCTTTTTCATTGTTAATGTCAGTGTGACTATAACCTTTGATCTAACTACAACAACATAGAAAATAACCTTTGATCTAACTGCACCAACATAGAAAATAACCTTTGATCTAACTGCACCAACATAGAAAATAACCGTTGATCTAACTGCACCAACATAGAAAATAACCTTTGATCTAACTGCACCAACATAGAAAATAACTTTCGACCTAACTGCACCAACATAGAAAATAACCTTTGATCTAACTACACCAATATAGAAAATAACCTTTGATCTAACTACACCAATATAGAAAATAACCTTTGATCTAACTACACCAACATAGAAAATAACCTTTGATCTAACAACACCAATATAGAAAATAACCTTTGATCTAACTACACCAATATAGAAAATAACCTTTGATCTAACTACACCAATATAGAAAATAACCTTTGATCTAACTACACCAACATAGAAAAGAAAATGTCGAATTATTTATAGAAATTAGCACTTGCAAGTGATTTACTTCTTAGCAGACAGAAACAGGAAAGGTTTTTAAAACAGTAATTGCTATTAATTATGTTTTGTTTCGCTTTATTGACAGAAAGACTTTCATTTACACCCATTGTTTATTATAGCTTGGAATATCATACAATATGCGAGGCAAATTGATCGAGGTTGTTTCGGTATATTTTACTAAATCTTTCTTTATAAACAAATTCTTACTTTTAAAACAAGTTAATCGGTATCACAAATCAAGCAAAACACTTTTGCAAGTTTTATAACCGATACGCAGAAAATATTCAAAAATACAGGTGCAGTTGAAAAAATCACTATTGCAACAACATTTCACAGCCAGTTTTTTTATGGAGATTTAATTTTAAAACTTAAGAAAATAAAGGGCAACATAAATTTCTCCACGTTATTTGTAAAACCCATCTGTTAATTCAAAAAGAAAGGTTACCAACATGATAGCCTACAGCTTGCATGCCTGATGATTTTACCCATCAACCGTTGATCGTTATGCTTACATGTGTAATTGCACGACGGTTGTAGGGGTTTTAGAGTTTATGAAGGTTTATTCGGCAATCTTGTAAGAGATTTTATAGAAGCTCGATCTGATTCTTTTATCCTTGTCATCGTGTTCTTGTTGATTTGGAGTTATTCACCAAGACAACGTTTTCTTTGTTCATATGAGAACCTTTTGGGTCAAGTGTGAGGTTAGTGCATCACAGAACCTGGGTCAAATCCCCAGTCACAAATTGTTCTGCAACTGACCGTTCCAAGACGATGACACCAATGGTTGTCTTTTTCGTTAACTGGTTGTAGTGTCTTGCTTTAAATTGATATTCTTTTAAACACATGCTGTCTTTTCCTCTCTACTCTTTAGCTGCGTGGGTAGGCTGTGTTTTCTGAGTGTGGCGATTTATGATTTGCATATTCAAACATTATTAATTTGGCGAAACAAATTATTACATATTTTAATCGTTGTGAATGCAAAAGATGCAAAAATAAGCTTTCTAATTCAATCAGTTTACCAAAAGTAGTTATGGCTGACCCGAAACATCTCTAGAAATCATGAAACAAACGATGACAATAGATTATTAGTAAAAAGATAGGCACGTTGTATAATTAGAAAAAATGTAAATGTTGTTACTTATAAATAATGATAGAAATTGATTTTCTTGTCGTCAACTTTAGTGTAAAATAGTTAAATAAAATTATATAAAAATTGTAAAATATGTAAGCAAATTTGACACTTTAGACTGCTGTCACACGACTGCTTTTCTTACGATAAGCTACAGTATGATTACTTATTGTATTTTTTTACATATGCCAGACACAGATGAATACTATATAACAATAAAAGGTTTTAAAACGTATTAAACAGTGGCACCGAAACAAAAATACGCTGTGGACAGACCTACATGAAAGTTGAAATGCTATCTAACAAATTTTTAAAACGCAAACTATACAGCCTATACTTGGAATCGAACCCGTACCGTACAGCGAAAGTGCCTAGTCATGCAAACCCGAATACTCTACCCACTGAGCAAGCCAGGACAATCACAAATCTCTTTCGATTTAACAGTATAGCGTTGTGGTTACTCTTAACCAATTATTTTCGACATATGAATACAGTAACAGTCACGTCTGAATACAAAGAAGCTGCTGGGATTAAGACATCAGTGATTGCAAATAGAAATGTATTTATTCTGTCAACATGCTGACAATTCATTCGAGCTCTATAACAGAATGGTCGCTTTATGAACGGAAAAAGACAGACACATATCTCAAAACAGAAATCCTTTTAAGCACGTTTCTTACTCTAGATGGAACAAAACGAAAATTTGAAAGCAAAATGAAGCCATATTGCAGGGATGGTTTGATAAAGTTTTTTCATGAACAGAAATGCAAATGCATAACACTGTCCACGCCTGCCTCCTAGCATCGGGGCTTCGGTTATTTTATCGAGATGCTTGTGAGAATTATTGTGCTCAATGGCAATCTTTACAAGAAGTGAAATATGCTAATCAGGAATCGCCAGACTCAAAAAAAATCACAGTCTCAATACACAGCAAAAAAAAATAGAGGAAAAGAGAGCATGTATTTATAAGTATGTTATATTCAAATAAGACACCACAAACAATTTACGAAAATGAAAACCCTTGTGGTTAATGCCTTGGGACGGACAGTGGCAAAACAAATTGCCACTGTGTGTTTGTGTGTGTGTGTGTGGGGGGGGGGGTTAAACCAGGTTCTAGGATGCACCAACCTCACACTTTCCCCAATGGTTCCAATGCTGTTACCCCTCTGGTTATCATTTTTGACATATGGCCATTCGTCATTCTTAGACAGCAGCTGACTTTCCTTGTTTAAGCTGTCGTGAGTATTCCGTCGTCAAACTGGTATACTACTGATACGTTAATACTCTGGATGAGAGCTAACTCACCAAGACAACTTGTACATGTTTGTTCATGAGAACCTGTTGGAGCAAGTGTGAGGTGGTGCACCCTAGAACCTCGTTAAACCCTTAGTTGCTTTTCCACTGACCGTTGTAATGCGTTTACCTCTCAGGGTCTCATTTTCGTTAATTGTTTGTGGTGTCTATTTTGACGTTTATCATTTTATTACCCATGCTCCATTTTCCTCTATGCTTTTTCGCTGTGTTGGGGAGGATGTGTCTTCTCGACGTGGCCATTCCTTATAATATTATGAATATTTTACCTTTTTCTCTTTTCTTTATGTTTCTATCAATGTTCCGGTTGTTATTTATTTGTTTGTTTTCAGCGAAATAACTATGTTGTTTTACCGAGTGAACATCATAGTTGATTATTTCACGTAAGACGCACTTATCACTTCTGAGAATTCAATTTGCCTTTTCAGGAGTGAAATAATAACATCACCATTTAACTGGAATACAATTATGTGGTTTTTACAAATGGTGTTAGACAATTAATTTGATTATCCATGAATCTGTCCATGAATCTAATCCGTGTGTTACTTGTTCATACAAATTAGTAAGTTTAAAATTAATATCACTAAAAGAAAATATCAAAAAACAATCAGACCTTTCTTTAAAGAGGTCACTAACATTGCAAATGGCGAAAACTTGCACAAATTTCAAAAATGAATTTGGGGGAAAATACTCATTGACACCTAGATTTTAGTGAAGAATTGTATTTATCTAAGGATGTACTAATGTTTGCAAGCTCAGTTTAGTCTAATTCATGTTCTAATAACAGCGCTCATACTAAAATAAAAGAAAAACCATTTGCACGAGAACTCTGAAATTCATGGATAATATACCGAAACAACTAATACATGAAATAAGTATATGATGGTCTACAACCATTAGTGCCAATTTGTCAAAATAATAGAGTTTCCAAGAGATTCAAGAAAAAAGTACTTCCGGGTCTTCTTTCGGTTTCAGTGGCAAATCATTTTGATGAACCATTTCAAAACTCGACATACACTCACCCAAAGTTCTAATTTGTCATCAATTGTATATGTTTACAGTGTATACTAGTTTCGTTTCTTCTACGGCAAGAGATGTTGTAGAAAGTACAGTTTTGTCTTGAAAACAATTATCTAATGTCTTTTTAAACTTTATTAATTGTTTTCTTAAACGAATCCAATACCATTTACTTACAGCGCAGGGTCAAATTAAAAGAGTCATTAATTCAAAGGGAGGTAATTTCAAAAGTGGATACTTTGAAGGGGATTTATTTTAACAAATGTGCTGTTGATTAATAAAATTAAGTTTTTATGTTTTTTCCTACTTATGAGTGGTCCTATTAAAACAAAACAAGAAATTAAGAGCAAATTTCTGTTTGGCTGACCTTTTTATGCCAAGACTGTTCCAAAGTCAATTATTACAAGATTAATGCTTACGTTGAAGACTGTTGTTGGCATATCATCTTAAATAGTGATTTCAATGTCTTTCTTATAAAACAATACGAACAAAAAGTGACCAATTAGAACTTTTGTTGAGTTTAAATTCCCATCGGCACACCAATGAAAGTAAAGAAATATAGTGTCATGTGGCTGTATTTAAGTTTGGATGTTCGTGTTGTTTGAAAAAAAAGGTTTATTTACATAGAACAGACACACGCAATAAGGAAATACCGTTAGCACAAGAACACTGTAATTGCTGTTTAAAACTTCTTTAAAAAGGAAACAGATATCGCATAAACACGTTTTTACAATAGTTTGCGGTCATCTGTCAAAATAATGTCAGAAATTTTAAGTACGTGTAGCACATCAAAATTTTTGACCGTCAAACCGAAAGTAGAACCGGAACTTGAATTTTTTCGTTCTAATGCGGTAACCTCGGGTTCTCATTTTCGTTAATTACTTGTGGCGTCCATTTTGAACTTATTATTGTATTACCATGCTCTCTTTTCCTGTCTACGTTTTGGCTGTGTGGAGAGGCTGTGTCTGCTGGATGTGGCTATTCCTGATATGCATATTTCACTTTTTTGAAAACCCTACCATTATTTTGACGATAATTGGCACTAATGATTATAGACCAGAATATTATACTTATTTCATGTATTATTTGTTTTGTATATTGTCCATACATTTCAGAGTTCTCATGCAAATGGTTTTTCTTTTGTTTTAATATGTGCTTTATGTGCTTGTTAATTAGAACATGAATTAGACTTAATTGAGCACGCAAACATTAGTTCATCCTTAGATAAATAAATTTTCTTCACTAGAATCTAGGTGGCAATGAGTATTTTACCCCAATTTTTTATGTTGAAATTTTAGCAAGTTTTCGCCATTTGCAACGTTAGTGATACCTTACAATATGTTCTACAAAGTTTTTATTATCTATCCTTATAAGCAAAAGTTTTAAATTTATTGAATAATCATAATAATTGTTGATACGATTGGTTTCTGTAAGATCCAATTTTGCATGCAATGATATCAGTGTGACTGAAATTCAAACCATGGAAAATGATTTTGGACTGAACTAAATGTTTTAAGTGCACATTTTACATTCTCAAAGAAAGCAAAGAAAACAGTGTGATATTTTGTTTAAGAAGGTCAGACAATAAACGGTGTAATTGTTTTACTTAGCATTTCACTCAGTTTATGCAAATTCCCACTGCGGCATTCGAAAATGACGGTTTTAAATTTTTTACATGTTGTCTCAACCACAGAATGTTTCAAACATCACATTAAAACATAATAAATATAGAACGTTTGACAACAGGAGACATCGATCATGAAACCGACATGCTCCCAAACTGGATGTTTAAGTGAAATGATATGGGACATCAAAACATTTCTTTGGAGATACTTCAATTAATAAAACAAGGATGTGGACGTGATGCCAGACACAATAGAGAATTTATGAATCGCTTTCAGAATACGAATGAGATAAAATGTTTTATTTCTCACACGCGTTTTGCATTTCAAGTTTTGCTTGTGTTAATAAGTTATAATTGATAACCTTTATTCTTATATACATAATGTACAATATTTAAAAAAAGCTTTTTTAAATGATTTTTAAAATCAAGCTGAATGTAGTGCGCACTAAGAAATGTTGTGTACGGAAAATGAAATGGGATGTAGAAGCTCGGTATCTGTTGTAATAACGATCAAGAAGGAGGGCTAGTGTTCGTTAACAACAAAAATACGTATGTGTTTTATTTGTACGAGTCCCCGTCCCGTATTGCCGTTTTCATAAATCCCCGTAACATTCTAAGGCAATAACCACTCGGGTTCTTTGCTATTATGGGTTGTAGTGGTTATATTTCCAATTATAATTATAGATCGTATAAAAACTTATAAACTTTAATTCATATCTACTTTCTGGCGGTGATGATAAAAAATTGGAATATGCATATCAGAAATGGCCACATCCAGAAGATACATCGTCTCCTTACAGAAAAGTACAGAGGAAAAAAGATCAGTTTTAAAATAGACACAACAAACAAAGAAACAAAACTGAGAACCCGAGTGGAAACCGCCTTGGAACGATCATCGGCAAAAAAAATTGACACTGGGTTTAAACCAGGTTCTAGGTTATGAACTAACCTCACTCTTGCCCCCAACAGGTTCTAAAATAAACCATAACTTCAGTTTTGGTAAAACAGCTCCAATGCACCCAGAGGGGTTGTGTTTATGAAAGAGATGAAAAGGGAACTTTGAAAGCCACCAAAATCGACAAATATGAAAATATCGCAGGCTCGGTTTGATTGAGCATGTTCATTGACAGTAATGGCAATGCATATTACTGCCGACGCCGCCTAGCCCCGGGTTTGAACGCAACTCAATATTTACACCAATAAACAGTAAATGAAACAGTAAACAAAGCATATTAATTTTGCAAATAGATGAATCTAAACAATAGGAATATGTATCATAAAGTTATTTATTGTTAAATAGTATACTGTTCTAAATATATAATTCTTACAATACAAAATATCTTTAGAAAAAAGGATTATTGAAATGAAAAATACTTCAGACTTAGTAAGGGTAGATTTCTCTGACAACACAAGCAATTTTCAAACAAACCTGACCTGCACATAACTAATTGGATTCTATAGAGTGGCCAATTAATTAACCTTACAAATGAGTTTTTTTTTGCTGAAGACTTTAACCCTATCTACAAACCCTATCTACAAAACATATGAACAAAAATGAATGTTTATTACAAAAATTATTTACAAGTTAACATAATAAAATCAAATACTTTTTATATTCTTACCAGATATATTTTGAGATGTCAGAACAAATATCTTTGAAAAACGACCTGTTGTTGATTTTCCTATAAGCGAATACATTGAAGATCAGTGGTGTATAACGCTCGCCTGTACATCATTAGATTTGTTACTTATTTGATAATAATATTTTGGACGGTTTGTTCTAGAATACTCGTATATTTTAATTATCAAACCAAAAGAAAACAAATAATATTCAAAATGGATTTTTAAACTCATCTCGACCTGGTGTTTAATGCTGACCACACACAAATCACTTATGCTAATAATATGTTATATATAATTTGTTTAAATTATGGTTTATAAACTTTGTTGTCTACAAATATGTGGCTATTTCTAAAATGAATGTTTAACATTTTACCAACAATGTCAGTTTGAGTATTTGGCATAAGAACACAGTTTTGTTCCTATATGTTTCATATAAGCATTTGTGAACGGAACATATTTATTCACGTCCCGAATTTAGACAAATCTCACCTGAATGTTGTAATACTATCCAATGCGACATATTCTAGCCGCAAGAAATGGTACATTGGCCGGTTTCCTTGCACAATAATTTCAAAAGTGTCTCGGCTATGAGGACTCTTTTACTGTGTAAGTACTTCCTTATTGTAATCAAAGGGCTAAAACTGCGTTCTCCTTCCATTTATTCATATTTATACATATCAGGAAATGTTAAATCCAGGTAAACTAAAACCTGTATATTATGATAACAGCGATGATCTTGATTGTCATATTGTAAATGTTAAATTATTAGATGGTTAAGTCCCGCGTTAAACTTTTGCTTTCGGATTTAAATTTTACAGCTTGTTCGTTTTTCTAAAATTTTGAACACATTTTTTTGCACAACAGATAAAAGTTGAAACAAGGCTATCGAAATTCAAAATAAAGAATCGTTTTGTGATTTTTATCGTTTTTATCGCCGATATCTGGGATCAATCATAAATACAGTTAAGGTTTGAATCAGAAAGCTGCAACACGGTATTTTTCAAAGGGTTATATGGAGATTTAATTGATAAATTAAAACAAAGGCAATACCACTGTTGTTACGTTACTCACAAAAATACTGTAAATTCCCAAAGTATGATATTCTACAGCATTCTGAATGCTTGGTTTGTAACCGGCTTTACTTAATCTTTGTTTAGAAGGGGCTTGAGCGTTTATTAAGATTTCTTGGAAGATCTTGAATAGCACTTAGAAGATAGATAAGTATCTTTTATTCCTATCATAGCGTTCTTGCTGATTATACTCCCACTGCTGCTGCTGATGCTGTCTCAGTAAGGTCATCGAGTACATACATATCTCGCTTGATAATCGTTTTGGCTTCGTATATTTATTACAGTTTTTGAATGCAACATTTTCAAGTTGATGGATGGGTTTTTGTAAAAAAAAATACGGAAACAGTTACTTTTTGTTGGAGTAATTTGTCACCGACCATTTCAATGCGTTAACCCCTCCGGATCTCTTTTTCGTTAACTGGAAGTTGTGTCTTTTGATATGTTTCTTTAGAACAGAAATGAAAAGAGGAAAAATGACCATGTGTTGATAATATTCACCTTTTCAAAAACACGTTACAAGCAGTTAACAAAAATGCGAAAACCGAAGGAGTTTACTTTTTAAATGCAATCAATTTGAGCACAGTCAGTTAAAACCAGGTTCAAGGGTTTAAACATTTCACAATTTCCATGTTAGTTTCTAAATTAAACAGGTAGATCCAATTCATCAACAACTTGACTGACTGTTGCAACATGAATTGTGTAACGTATAGAACTTGACGTAGCCCGTCTTCATTAATATTAGAGATAGGATCGAATACCAAATCACTATTCGAATATTCGTTATGCATATTCAAATATATTCGAATATTCGAATTTTGTCCAAGTCTGTTAATATGTCCACAAACTCAATGTGTCCGATATGCTATAATGCAATGTATCCGATGTTGATGCGGTAATTCTCTGAAAAATGGTAAACTAGAGAACAATAAATAAATTTAAGTTCGTGTTTGTTTTTGTATTTGAATTTTCGAAAGGGCTTTATCTACCTACTTATCAGTGGTCTTCAGGTCGGAATATAATTCATGGACATATTTCATTACGGAAACGTAGAGTAATTTTAAAACAACCGTTCTTTAGTAGGGACAACCTTGTACATATTTTAGAATATTCGAATACAAAACCGTATTCGAATATTCTATGTCTTATTGAATATTGAATATTTAACTTAATTCTTAAAAGTTCGATAGTTGTCGACACAAAATAAGACAGTTATTTAAACGGTTGCTTTAAAACAACGAAACGTTTCAACTCAGTCGTACACATTGTGCTATTCGCTCACGGAAGACTGGCAGTTTGTTTGGTGGCTGACAATACGAAGAAAAATCGTATTATAATAATAACTGGTGTAGATTTAAAATTCTAGATAAGACGTTCGAATATAACTTCGAGTGATACCAACCCTCTTAAAAGAACTGTAGAAAATAAGTTATATATTTTTAAATTATAATTATTTTGAAATAATAGCAACAACGCATATGCGTTCATTAACATCGTCAACAGAAACTGTTGTTCCTCCAGTTGACCAGAGTTCTCCGAGTATGGCATTAGACATAGCCACTGACTACATTGTTATCGTATTGTAACCGACTTTATCTGCGCAATAAAACACTCTGTGTAGGCAGAAACCTATTTCAAAAGGCTCTTTGTGGAAAGATCTTGCACTTCAATGTCCCGTCATTTAATAGATTGTTCTTTTTTGTTGTCGAGATTGGTAATTGACGTAAGAGACGCATGTGGATACAATATCATATTGACACTAGAATAAGTTCATTACTTTATTATATCAACTATCTGAGGGCCTTTCACACTCAATTCGTTAGGAATGTGGGAGGGTAATGAAGCAAACGTCAACGTGCTTACATTAAAAGAAAGTCATCCGACATTGGGGAATTTTCAAAAGACGAAATGTTCAATTGTCTCGTCGAAACATCGAGATATTCTATGCGCAGTTGATTCATTACAATAATTCAGCAGTACATTTTCTTGTCATACACGAGCATACTTCGCTTTATTAGATTTTGCAAAGACCAAATTATCAGAGCATGCATAATATTTTAAAAATGAGTTGATGGTCGGAGTTAATACACTTAGGCAGCTTGTGCCCAAGGTTATAAAACTGAGCATGGAAACCAGTCTCAAATCTCAAGCATCTGATTGGCTGAAATGGCGATTGGTTTCCAAACCAGCTTCAGCATTGTACTTGTTTGTCATAAGAGAACATGTAGGAGCAAGGGTCTAGGGTGCATCCTAGAACGTGCGTATACCGTAATGGCAAATTACTTTGCTACTGACCGATCCAAGGATATTATCTGCCGTCAATTTATTGTGACTGCCTTTTGAAGAAAAATTATAGTATAAACCCATATATGTAAGTTCATCTCTACTTTGTGTCTGTGTGGAGAGGCTGTATTTGCAAGATGTGCTTACTCCTGATATGAATATTTCACCTTTTGACATCACTTGCAAGGTCAATATTTTATTTCTGGTATCAAACATAATATAAGGTAACATTTATATAAGTCATTTTTAAAATTGCTATATTCCGTTGCTGCTGAGTCTGGGAATGTAAACAATATATACAAAATCTATACAAATATTCGTCTGCACTTGAAATTTATGGTATTGTCCAACAATATTGACCTGGCACTTCATTAATTTTCGTAAAGGTCATTGGATAAACACGGGTATCAGCGAATACACCGATATATTTACACGCCAGTGATGTGTGGTGTATTGGGATAGATGCCGGACTACCTTTTCGAAGTAGATCGTAACATTTACGAAATTTAACGAATATGGGGTCAAGTGCAAGAGTGCCAGGTCAATATTGTTGGACAATACTTCATAATACTTCTTCTTCTTTGTTTGATTACATGTATACGGGTCCAAAGTGTTGGAATTCCCTTCCCAGCAGTTGAAAAATATTCAGTCAAAAGCCAGCTTTAAATCAAAACTAAGTCACATCTTTTTAGACAGTTTCATGGAATTTAAATTTTGGATTCATGTGTTATATCAGACTGTGTCCATGGTCTGGACTGTGCTGTCCTGAATAGTACATTTAATTTGATTGGATGTATTTGTTTGATATTTATATTTGCTATATGTGTTTGTAAAGCGCAATAGAATATTTTAATTTTTGCGCTATAGAAATGTCATGTATTTGTATTATTTGTATAAGTTGGTCGTACTCTTGTGGGTCGGCGATAATTTCGTACTGTTTACTGCGCATGCAACGTGTATTTTACTAATTTACAAAATCAAAATACTTTCATGTACTTTAAAGAAACTTCCAGGAAACTACTGCTTCAAAATCATGTTTTTTGTTGACTCTAGAGTTAATTTTGTCTAGACCTTCATTCGGATATTCTGCCGTGAGATCATTAACTGAATTCGTAAATGTCATCGTGATCTTTAATTGTTAAATCAATTTGTACGTCATTTTTCTTCAGGTAAACAGAAAATAAATCAACTCAGGTTTAAATGTTCGATGATTTATCAAATTTCCAGAAACTTCAGACATCCGCACATGGTATGCCTGTAACTGCAGTTCCATCGTGCGGGAGAATATGAGATTACTTCTCTAAATTGTAAATACCCATATCGAATAAAGTAGCATTACGAAAATAGAGCCTGATAAAAGCTGTTTTATCTACTTTTATCACATGTCTAATATTGAGTTTATTGAATTCTTAAGTAGACACATCTGGAAACAGAACGTGAAAATATTCAGTCATGTTAGCTAAGGCTTGATTAAATAAGTACATCTCTTAGTACAAAAAGTTAAATATACAAAGCAGGAATTGCCACACCAGAACAACACAGCCTCCCCCTCACGCAGCCAAATAATAAATAGAAAATAGAGAGAAAAAGAGAGCTTAGTTTATATGAAGACCAATTTACAAAATGGCACCACAAACAATTAACAAAAAAGATAACCTTTCGGGTTTCCGCCATGGAACGGTGACTGTCAAACAAATTGCAACTGGGGGCTTAACCAGGTTCTAGGGTGCACAAACCCCATAGTTGCCCCAACAGGTTCTCCATTGAACAATCAAGTACAGGTTGTCATGGTAAAATAACTCCAACAAAACCATCAAGTTGACAATGGTGTATGCAAAAGCAAAGAAACATATAAAACAATTAAGAGGCTAGCAATAGCATTTTCAAGCAAAATGGCCTTACCGAGGCCACATCCCCTGAAGTCAAATAAGCAATATCATGATGACAGGGATAAAAGAAACAGGTCAAGCTTCTGGGTTCTTTTATAAGATTTCCCTATAAACCTTCATAAACATTTCAAAAACCTCGCTACAGTCGTTCAAACAAAGAGATAAACATAACGATTAAGTGAAGTAGGGGTTAATCAAAACAAGTAATTGTTAATGCCGTTACGTTAATATAAAATAGAACAGTAAATAAAAAGCATAATAGTTGACTTCCTAAATCTACAATATAATGATTATGTCTTTATTATTGTGACAATAATTTATGTTATTCTTTCCCGTGAATAATAGTTTTCAATTGTGGATTATGTTAACTGTGAACTATCATTTTATGTTTACCTTTCACAGTGGTACCAATACGTACACACTATTGCGAGTAAGGACGTTAAGAAAACTGGATGATTATAACAGTACTATCTTGTCCTTTTGTCTAAAGGAGGGTGATAATGCTTTTACCGACAATAAAAAATCAGTGTTTCAATTTGCAGACATACATGTATATATCACCGAAATTGAAACAGCAAAAAGTCATGATTAACCTGAACCTCTTGCTTTCAGTTGTTATGTTTCCTTTTCTCTTTCTTGATTGTACGGAGAAATTGTCCTTTATGTATGTGGCTGTTAGTAATTTTAATATTTCACTTAAAATGTTTATTTTAAATTGATTATCTTATATTAACACTTAGGTTCATTAAAATTTATAATTCAAATAGTTTTTAATATTTGTCAACAGAATTATTTTGTTATTTAATTGTTATCGAAAACGATAAATTTCTTTGCATAAACAGGTTTTCACAATTGACATATATTTGAAAATTACATCTTAAAATAAATGTCATTAAGGAGGCACAAAATTCCGTTTAAAAATATATATATGGTACCACAATATATTTAGTTTTTCATTTTAAGGAAATCTATCATGTTTCAACGAATTTCAATTATAAAATTAGTAAAATTAATAATTATATTAGTAGTACTTGTAGTAGAAGATGAATAAGAAGTAGCAGTAGTGGTAGAAGTAGTAGTAGTAGTATTTGTAGTAGAATGAAGAGTAGTAGTAGTAGTAAAATTAGTAGTAGTATAAGTAATAATAATAATATAGTAGTAGCAGAAGCTGTAGTAGTAGTAGTAGTAGTAGAAGTAGTGGTGGTGGTGGTGGTGGTGGTGGTGGTGATGTCGTTGATGGAAAAGTGAAATATGCATATAAGGAATCACCACATTCAGAAGACACACCCCACCCAGACCGCCAAGAAGAAGCGAGAGAAGGAGCATGGTTTATGAAATGACCAAGTTTACAAAAGACACCACAAGCAATTAACAAAAATGAGAACCCGATCGATTACCGCCTTGAAAAGGTCAGTGGAAAAACAATTTTCTATTGTGGCTTTAAACCAGGTTCTAGGGTTCACCAACCTCGCACTTTCCAAAATAGGTTCTCATATGAAATTTTCTTGTTGAAATAACTCTAACCCACCCACCAGACCTACAATGTTGCATGCAAAAGCACACAAACATACAAAACATAAGAAGCTAATAGCATTGCAGAGCAAACGGGCGGATACTCAATGATCTTGCAGAGACCAGAGTACCAGGAGTCAAGTCAGCAAGAATACGATGACAGGGATACAATGTGGTGGTAACAGAGCGTGGAAGTTTATTGTTACTTACATTGTACTAGTCTCTAAGAAATGGTACTCGATATTTAAATAGCTATTAGCTATCTTTCTGTAAAGAAAGTCGGTAGAAGACATTCTGAATACAAAGTAGGTATCAAGATTAAGAAATCCGCAGTGGCAGATACAAGAGTATTACGTCTGTCAACACATTGACAATTGATATAATTCAAACGGAAGAATTGGTGTTTCTGGAGATAAAGGTTTAGCAAAAGTTACGATATGGAACTGATAGCTTGGATTGTATTTCTTTATCTTATTTTGTACATATCATAACTTAATTTTGTAGAAAAGCAACATATGCATATCAGGAATCGCCACACTCAAGAAACACAGCCTCCCCACGCAGCGAAAAAGAAGAGAGGAAGAGAGAGAGAGCGCATGTTTTATATATGTATGTCCATTCAAATGGGACGCCACAAACAATTAATAAACAAGAGAACCTTTGGGGATACCGCCTTGGAACGGTCAGTGGCAAAACAAATTGCCACTGGGGGTTTAAACCAGGTTCTAGGGTGCACCAACCTCACACTTGCCCCAACAGGTTCTCGTATCACAAAACAAGTACAAATTGTCTTGGTGAAATAACTCCAACCCACCCATCAGCTCAACAATGTTGCATGCAAAAGCATACAAACATATAAACATAAGAATTTAATAGCATTGCAAAGTCAAAGGGCGGGTACTCAATGATCTTTCCGAGACCAGAGCACCTGGAGTAAAATCAGCAAGAACACGATGACAGGGATAAAAGAAACAAATCGAGCTTTTAAGAAAAGATTTCCCCATAAACTTTCATAAACTCTTACACCCCTGCCACCGTCGTGCAACCAAAGAGGTAAGCATAATGATCAACTGTAGATGGGTTAATCACCAGGCCTGCAGAGCGCTGTAAAATATCATGTTGGTAACCTTTCTTTTTAAATTTACAGATGGTTTTTACGAATAACCGGGAGAAATTAACATCGCCTTTTATCTTCTTAAGTTTATAAATTAAATCTCCATAAAAACAGGCTGTGAAATTCCTTGTTGCAATAGTGATTTTAAACTGCAGTTGTATTTATGAATTAGTTCTAGATATCGGCGATAAAACTTGCAAAAGGTTTTCCTTAATTTGTG
This sequence comes from Corbicula japonica, assembly GCA_038501625.1. NCBI lineage: Eukaryota > Metazoa > Mollusca > Bivalvia > Venerida > Cyrenidae > Corbicula > Corbicula japonica. The sequence goes on from JAZAYU010000136.1 coordinate 795,209, forward strand.
ATACCGATAACCTTGTTTTAAAAGTTTTTCTGTAATTCAAAGATTACGTTCATTGAAATCATTCACATCGTTGCAAGCTCTTGAAAAGCGAACAAGCTGTGAGATATAAACCCCGTAAGAAGTTGAAGGAACATCGCCGTCTAGAAACGGAAAATTTACTATATTAAAATTAAAATCATCTCTTTTATCATAAATTTTAGTAGTGACGTAACCATTTTCGATGGATAGATTTAAATCAAGGAAGTTTGCTTGCTTTTCTGAAGTGTTCGCTTTGTTAAGCTGTAGTTCTTTAGGATAAATCTTATTAACCAGTGATGGAAAATGGTTATTATCTATATTTAATAAATCATCAAGGTATCTCGAGGTGTTGTTAAAAGCTGTAATAATATCATCTTGATGTTCGGTAGAAAGAGATAACATGAAATCTCTTTCATAACAGTATAAAAACAGATCAGCAACAAGGGGTGCACAATTAGTACCCATTGGAATGCCTATAACTTGTTTATAAATAGAGGTACCAAATCTCAAATAAATATTATCCAATAAAAATGTGAGCGCCTGGATAAGGTCTTGACAGGTCCATGAAGTATAATTATCATAAGAACCATCTGTATAGAATGCCCAATGTTCATTACAAGCAATAAATGGAACTATTTTAAGCATATCAGATTCGAAAATGAAGTCAATCAATCCCTTTGTAAAAAAGCATTTCCCATTACCAGATTTTCAAGATTAAATTATAAAATTGATTTTTAAAGGTGTATACTGACTTTTTAATAAGTGAAACAATACAAGAAACACTAAATTAATGTAAATGTAGAGTAAATCGAGAGTAAAAAAACTGTTTTACATGGCTCTAAGCAAAGAACATATTTATTTAACTACAATAGATTCTTATTTTCCTTTGTGAACATAAATTTGACAACAAAAATTGGGAAACAATTTATACACACTTTTAAGATTAATAAAAGGAACTTTGAAAGCAGTCAAAAATATTGAAGGATTGATTTTTTATCATATTCTTATGCAATAATGGAAAGTTTATTTATGGTATTTTACTGCCCGAGTCCCCTAGCCCCGATTTGTACGGATCTCAATTTCAGTACAAGTTAACAGTATGTATACATTTTTAATTCATCCAAAATGACAGTGAATCAGGGCCTTTCAATTCACTATTTTCTAATCAATTTTATTCCATGTTCAACAGCGAAATGTCAAAACTTGGAAGAATGGTTTGCCCCTAAAAAGAAAACTGACTGGAACTCTGCTATTGACAGAAGATCTAATAATATACGAAAATCTGCGTATGACGAATCATGCCAACGGCTAGGCATACACAACAGGCGGTATATCCCTAGGGCGACTGAACAATGCCCGAAGCTAAACTAGCGGGAATATGGATACGACACATTAAAAGAAACAAATATTATATATGTGTGTGTGCCTCACCTAATTTTATTTCCCGTTTGGAATAGTAATAACCTATATAAGTAACACTTCCGGGACTGGACAAAAATTGACCTGTCGTAGTAAACCAGTGTTAATTCCGTGGTAGAAAATATTGAAAATGTTAAAAGAGCCATTGAAATCGTGGTTTTATTACGGGGCTGTCTTAATTTTGGGGTTGTTTCATGAGGGTTTTATTGTATTACTTTTTAGCGTCGAGTTGAAATTGCACGGGTTTGTTTTGTTGTTGTTTTTTGTAGTTGCTGTTGTTTTGGTGTTTGTTGTTGTTGATGATGATAAAGAAATATCACCTTTCGTAAGTTGCTATATTTTGGCTGAAAACGACATAGGCTCAAGATCATAAATCTGAGAATTGAGACAAGTCTCAAAGCTCAATCTTCTGGTTGGCTAAAACGGAGGCAAGGTTGCTTGCAAGAAGCCTTGTTGTTGTTTTTGTCACAAAATACTTCTCAAATCAAGGTCAAAAAGCATCGCGCTCTATTTTTGAGTATATCTCTTTTTATAGTACTTTTTATAGTACCTAAATATCTTTCATTCAAGCTGATCATACTTTTCAAGATATTTCTTGTTTTGCAAAATTAATTCTTTTTTTCTTTGAATAGAAAAAGAACTTTCAAATTGAAAGTAACTGAACACGATAAATTTCAAATTACGCTCGCTCAGTTTGATTAAACTTGTTCAATGTAGGTAATATTATAATGTTATTAATCAAGTGAATTCATATTGGACTTGTTATTGGGCCAAGGGTAGTCATATTGGCTCGAGGCCGAAGGCCGAGGGGTAATATGACTGCCCGAAGCCCAATAACAAGGCCAATATGAATTCACTTGATTAATGACAATTGTATTAATTAACACAATATTCATAGTTATATACTTTAAAATTTCTAATTTACCGGCATGAAGAGATGAGTGTCAACTCCGATTCAAATGTCTGGCAATCTTCAATCAGTCTACAGAAGTGACCTGGCTGGTATGAGCTACCAAGGAGTTGCAGGTATGCAGGTTGTTTTGTTTTGAATAAAAAACAACCTGAACATTACTACACACTGTTGCAGCCAACTCTCTTGTACATCCAGTCTAAATTTAGTTATTATCCAAATATATCCAATAAGTTTACTTTTCTGGCACATTCCATCCACGATTTCCGCATGTAATACTCAGTTTAACATGTCTGTAGGTTATCCAAACTAAGCTTTGATCCTTTTTGCAAAGTTATGCTGAATTAACTTGCTCAAATCAAGAGATATCCCTTAAAATTCACTGTTTGATAGTTTCAAGAATTCTTGCTGCAGACATCCGCTTTGTTGTTGTACTAGCGAGTAAGATAAACTCAAAGATTTTTATTACACGGAAAGATATCACCAAAATCAGCAACCAAATAGACATATCCTCTGCCCCTTTGTGTAACTGCACCTCTTGTGCCCAAACTCATACTATCTATTACCTTTTTATCCATAAAAATGACTTAGAAATTGCAAAATGGCGACATTTTTGTTTTTAAAAGGAAGTGATTCAATTCATATTGGACCAGTTCATTATCCAATCAGAATCATGCAATCTCATATTGGCCCAGTAAAACCCGTATTGGCCCAGGTTATCTCGTATTGGCCAACTTGAGATTTCATATGAATTGAGTGCAACCCATATAAGGTGGACTGAATTGTACATATTGTGTCAATTTTATTTTAGTTAATTAATAAGAATGCATATTACTGTCAACGCCGCCTTACACCGGGTTACACAAATATATGTACCGTTCTCACTGATGGCCAATAACTTAGAACTGCAGACTTCGTGTCAAACATTGCAGCATTCAGGTTAGCAAATGTGTGCTTTATTTAAAATTTGAAGTTATACTTTCCTAGCATTGTTATATTGTTCAGAAAATGTCCATTCCAGATAAATCTTCTGTCTTCAATAGAAAACAATATCCTATTAGGAAATGACAATTCTCTTAATATCTCTGCATATACAAAAACAAGAAACATCTTTAAAAACGATAAACGGTGGTGATTTTGTATACTGTTTTTCAGACTGGTCAATCGTTACTTTCGATTTCATTTTGTAGAGACTGCAAGTGATAATTTTGATTTTTGATCGTAATTTCATATTATATCCGTTTGGAAAAACGACAACAACAAAAACAAAATAGTAGCACTGTTCTTCAATCAATGTAAATAAATATTTTAAACTTGTTCAACACCACACCTCCCACTGGATATTTCTTTTGTGAAAACAACCACAAATAACCTAGTGTTTGAGTTTCCCGCTACATAATTTATAATCCGCGTTTATTTACAACATTTAATTGATTTAAGAACTAGATCAAAACCAGCATGGATATCTAAGCTAGATGTTTTAATAAATCGAAGTAAATTTCAAACTCGTCGGATGCAATAGGCTTTGTGATATCATCGATTATGATAATTGATGATAAAAAGCCAATTTAAGAAAACTAGTGTATTTAAAAAAAATACTATTTTCGAGATGCCTCTCATATTTACGCATATCCCTTCACAAAACCAAATGTAAATTACCGATCCAACAAAGACAAGAAGAGACACGCCTTTTTGCACACCGTGACATTGATAATGTTGCAAGATATGCATGCACTTAAAAAATATGCCGTACCCGACTAAATTCTATTGGTTATAAAGACGATTTAGTTAGACAATATTTTTGTTTTCAATTTTTTCAGGTTGAGTCATGAAATACTATATTTTATCCTGCACTTACGCCAGATAAGACGAGCCGGATAAGGCGAGCTTTGGATAATTGGAATAAAAATGACGGGCCCGACTGTATTCGGATCAAATAACTTTAGCGTAGACAAGTTATAAAAAAGAAAACGGAAGTATTTGCACATAGGGCCATTTCGGAAAGGATGTAATACGTGTTTCACGACCCTCAATAAGCTGACTTACTGATCTTTGATTGATACGATACGTGTACAATAAGATGTAATTTGCGTTTGACTTTATTCGTTTAATGCATGCTAGCAGTGTGTTCTACTATTATCTCAAAGTGAGAAACTATTAAAGGTGGCATAAGAAGGTGGTGCTGTGTATACGATTCTTTTCAATAGCACTTTCTTTTATGTTTGAGTAGTGTACTTTATGAAATCTCATAGTTGTGAAGCCAACCTAACGCAAAAACGCCGAACACTAATTTTCATTTTTGTTTTCTGTCATGTTTGTGTTTGTTAATACCTTTCAATCATTTTATTGCCCGAAAGAGCTATTTAAAAGTTCTCTGCTGTTTTTTAATTATTTCTTTATGAGGACTGGCGGTTTCGCACGTCTTTTCATACAGAAGTAATGTATGCATCTCATGAATTATGAAAATAAGAACACACAACATTTCTTTAGAACAGAGATGAAAAGAGGAAAAATGACCATGTGTTGATAATATTCACCTTTTCAAAAACACGTTACAAGCAGTTAACAAAAATGCGAAAACCGAAGGAGTTTACTTTTTAAATGCAATCAATTTGAGCACAGTCAGTTAAAACCAGGTTCAAGGGTTTAAACATTTCACAATTTCCATGTTAGTTTCTAAATTAAACAGGTAGATCCAATTCATCAACAACTTGACTGACTGTTGCAACATGAATTGTGTAACGTATAGAACTTGACGTAGCCCGTCTTCATTAATATTAGAGATAGGATCGAATACCAAATCACTATTCGAATATTCGTTATGCATATTCAAATATATTCGAATATTCGAATTTTGTCCAAGTCTGTTAATATGTCCACAAACTCAATGTGTCCGATATGCTATAATGCAATGTATCCGATGTTGATGCGGTAATACTCTGAAAAATGGTAAACTAGAGAACAATAAATAAATTTAAGTTCGTGTTTGTTTTTGTATTTGAATTTTCGAAAGGGCTTTATCTACCTACTTATCAGTGGTCTTCAGGTCGGAATATAATTCATGGACATATTTCATTACGGAAACGTAGAGTAATTTTAAAACAACCGTTCTTTAGTAGGGACAACCTTGTACATATTTTAGAATATTCGAATACAAAACCGTATTCGAATATCTTAATGTCTTATTGAATATTGAATATTTAACTTAATTCTTAAAAGTTCGATAGTTGTCGACAAAAAATAAGACAGTTATTTAAACGGTTGCTTTAAAACAACGAAACGTTTCAACTCAGTCGTACACATTGTGCTATTCGCTCACGGAAGACTGGCAGTTTGTTTGGTGGCTGACAATACGAAGAAAAATCGTATTATAATAATAACTGGTGTAGATTTAAAATTCTAGATAAGAAAAAGAAGCTTTAACGTTCGAATATAACTTCGAGTGATACCAACCCTCTTAAAAGAACCGTAGAAAATAAGTTATATATTTTTAAATTATAATTATTTTGAAATAATAGCAACAACGCATATGCGTTCATTAACATCGTCAACAGAAACTGTTGTTCCTCCAGTTGACCAGAGTTCTCCGAGTATGGCATTAGACATAGCCACTGACTACATTGTTATCGTATTGTAACCGACTTTATCTGCGCAATAAAACACTCTGTGTAGGCAGAAACCTATTTCAAAAGGCTCTTTGTGGAAAGATCTTGCACTTCAATGTCCCGTCATTTAATAGATTGTTCTTTTTTGTTGTCGAGATTGGTAATTGACGTAAGAGACGCATGTGGATACAATATCATATTGACACTAGAATAAGTTCATTACTTTATTATATGAACTATCTGGGGGCCTTTCACACTCAATTCGTTAGGAATGTGGGAGGGTAATGAAGCAAACGTCAACGTGCTTACATTAAAAGAAAGTCATCCGACATTGGGGAATTTTCAAAAGACGAAATGTTCAATTGTCTCGTCGAAACATCGAGATATTCTATGCGCAGTTGATTCATTACAATAATTCAGCAGTACATTTTCTTGTCATACACGAGCATACTTCGCTTTATTAGATTTTGCAAAGACCAAATTATCAGAGCATGCATAATATTTTAAAAATGAGTTGATGGTCGGAGTTAATTCACTTAGGCAGCTTGTGCCCAAGGTTATAAAACTGAGCATGGAAACCAGTCTCAAATCTCAAGCATCTGATTGGCTGAAATGGCGATTGGTTTCCAAACCAGCTTCAGCATTGTACTTGTTTGTCATAAGAGAACATGTAGGAGCAAGGGTCTAGGGTGCATCCTAGAACGTGCGTATACCGTACTGGCAAATTACTTTGCAACTGACCGATCCAAGGATATTATCTCCCGTCAATTTATTGTGACTGCCTTTTGAAGAAAAATTATAGTATAAACCCATATATGTAAGTTCATCTCTACTTTGTGTCTGTGTGGAGAGGCTGTATTTGCAAGATGTGCTTACTCCTGATATAAATATTTCACCTTTTGACATCACTTGCAAGGTCAATATTTTATTTCTGGTATCAAACATAATATAAGGTAACATTTATATAAGTCATTTTTAAAATTGCTATATTCCGTTGCTGCTGAGTCTGGGAATGTAAACAATATATACAAAATCTATACAAATATTCGTCTGCACTTGAAATTTATGGTATTGTCCAACAATATTGACCTGGCACTTCATTAATTTTCGTAAAGGTCATTGGATAAACACGGGTATCAGCGAATACACCGATATATTTACACGCCAGTGATGTGTGATGTATTGGGATAGATGCCGGACTACCTTTTCGAAGTAGATCGTAACATTTACGAAATTTAACGAATATGGGGTCAAATGCCAGAGTGCCAGGTCAATATTGTTGGACAATACTTCATAATACTTCTTCTTCTTTGTTTGATTACATGTATACGGGTCCAAGTGTTGGAATTCCCTTCCCAGCAGTTGAAAAATATTCAGTCAAAAGCCAGCTTTAAATCAAAACTAAGTCACATCTTTTTAGACAGTTTCATGGAATTTAAATTTTGGATTCATGTGTAATATCAGACTGTGTCCATGGTCTGGATTGTGCTGTCCTGAATAGTACATTTAATTTGATTGGATGTATTTGTTTGATATTTATATTTGCTATATGTGTTTGTAAAGCGCAATAGAATATTTTAAATTTTTGCGCTATAGAAATGTCACGTATTTGTATTATTTGTATTAGTTGGTCGTACTCTTGTGGGTCGGCGATAATTTCGTACTGTTTACTGCGCATGCAACGTGTATTTTACTAATTTACAAAATCAAAATACTTTCATGTACTTTAAAGAAACTTCCAGGAAACTACTGCTTCAAAATCATGTTTTTTGTTGACTCTAGAGTTAATTTTGTCTAGACCTTCATTCGGATATTCTGCCGTGAGATCATTAACTGAATTCGTAAATGTCATCGTGATCTTTAATTGTTAAATCAATTTGTACGTCATTTTTCTTCAGGTAAACAGAAAATAAATCAACTCAGGTTTAAATGTTCGATGATTTATCAAATTTCCAGAAACTTCAGACATCCGCACATGGTATGCCTGTAACTGCAGTTCCATCGTGCGGGAGAATATGAGATTACTTTTCTAAATTGTAAATACCCATATCGAATAAAGTAGCATTACGAAAATAGAGCCTGATAAAAGCTGTTTTATCTACTTTTATCACATGTCTAATATTGAGTTTATTGAATTCTTAAGTAGACACATCTGGAAACAGAACGTGAAAATATTCAGTCATGTTAGCTAAGGCTTGATTAAATAAGTACATCTCTTAGTACAAAAAGTTAAATATACAAAGCAGGAATTGCCACACCAGAACAACACAGCCTCCCCCTCACGCAGCCAAATAATAAATAGAAAATAGAGAGAAAAAGAGAGCTTAGTTTATATGAAGACCAATTTACAAAATGGCACCACAAACAATTAACAAAAAAGATAATCTTTCGGGTTTCCGCCATGGAACGGTGACTGTCAAACAAATTGCAACTGGGGGCTTAACCAGGTTCTAGGGTGCACAAACCCCATAGTTGCCCCAACAGGTTCTCCATTGAACAATCAAGTACAGGTTGTCATGGTGAAATAACTCCAACAAACCCATCAAGTTGACAATGGTGTATGCAAAAGCAAAGAAACATATAAAACAATTAAGAGGCTAGCAATAGCATTTTCAAGCAAAATGGCCTTACCGAGGCCACATCCCCTGAAGTCAAATAAGAAATATCATGATGACAGGGATAAAAGAAACAGGTCAAGCTTCTGGGTTCTTTTATAAGATTTCCCTATAAACCTTCATAAACATTTCAAAAACCTCGCTACAGTCGTTCAAACAAAGAGATAAACATAACGATTAGGTGAAGTAGGGGTTAATCAAAACAAGTAATTGTTAATGCCGTTACGTTAATATAAAATAGAACAGTAAATAAAAAGCATAATAGTTGACTTCCTTAATCTACAATATAATGATTATGTCTTTATTATTGTGACAATAATTTATGTTATTCTTTCCCGTGAATAATAGTTTTCAATTGTGGATTATGTTAACTGTGAACTATCATTTTATGTTTACCTTTCACAGTGGTACCAATACGTACACACTATTGCGAGTAAGGACGTTAAGAAAACTGGATGATTATAACAGTACTATCTTGTCCTTTTGTCTAAAGGAGGGTGATAATGCTTTTACCGACAATAAAAAAATCAGTGTTTCAATTTGCAGACATACATGTATATATCACCGAAATTGAAACAGCAAAAAGTCATGATTAACCTGAACCACTTGCTTTCAGTTGTTATGTTTCCTTTTCTCTTTCTTGATTGTACGGAGAAATTGTCCTTTATGTATGTGGCTGTTAGTAATTTTAATATTTCACTTAAAATGTTTATTTTAAATTGATTATCTTATATTAACACTTAGGTTCATTAAAATTTATAATTCAAATAGTTTTTAATATTTGTCAACAGAATTATTTTGTTATTTCATTGTTATCGAAAACGATAAATTTCTTTGCATAAACAGGTTTTCACAATTGACATATATTTGAAAATTACATCTTAAAATAAATGTCATTAAGGAGGCACAAAAGTCCGTTAAAAAAATATATATATGGTACCACAATATATTTAGTTTTTCATTTTAAGGAAATCTATCATGTTTCAACGAATTTCAATTATAAAATTAGTAAAATTAATAATTATATTAGTAGTACTTGTAGTAGAAGATGAATAAGAAGTAGCAGTAGTGGTAGAAGTAGTAGTAGTAGTATTTGTAGTAGAATGAAGAGTAGTAGTAGTAGTAAAATTAGTAGTAGTATAAGTAATAATAATAATATAGTAGTAGCAGAAGCTGTAGTAGTAGTAGTAGTAGAAGTAGTGGTGGTGGTGGTGGTGGTGGTGGTGGTGATGTCGTTGATGGAAAAGTGAAATATGCATATAAGGAATCACCACATTCAGAAGACACACCCTCCCCAGACCGCCAAGAAGAAGCGAGAGAAGGAGCATGGTTTATGAAATGACCAAGTTTACAAAAGACACCACAAGCAATTAACAAAAATGAGAACCCGATGGGTTACCGCCTTGAAAAGGTCAGTGGAAAAACAATTTTCTTTTGTGGCTTTAAACCAGGTTCTAGGGTTCACCAACCTCGCACTTTCCAAAATAGGTTCTCATATGAAATTTTTTTGTTGAAATAACTCTAACCCACCCACCAGACCTACAATGTTGCATGCAAAAGCACACAAACATACAAAACATAAGAAGCTAATAGCATTGCAGAGCAAACGGGCGGATACTCAATGATCTTGCAGAGACCAGAGTACCAGGAGTCAAGTCAGCAAGAATACGATGACAGGGATACAATGTGGTGGTAACAGAGCGTGGAAGTTTATTGTTACTTACATTGTACTAGTCTCTAAGAAATGGTATTCGATATTAAAATAGCTATTAGCTGTCTTTCTGTAAAGAAAGTCGGTAGAAGACATTCTGAATACAAAGTAGGTATCAAGATTAAGAAATCCGCAGTGGCAGATACAAGAGTATTACGTCTGTCAACACATTGACAATTGATATAATTCAAACGGAAGAATTGGTGTTTCTGGAGATAAAGGTTTAGCAAAAGTTACGATATGGAACTGATAGCTTGGATTGTATTTCTTTATCTTATTTTGTACATATCATAACTTAATTTTGTAGAACTATTTTAAGCATATCAGATTCGAAAATGAAGTCAATCAATCCCTTTGTAAAAAAGCATTTCCCATTACCAGATTTTCAAGATTAAATTATAAAATTGATTTTTAAAGGTGTATACTGACTTTTTAATAAGTGAAACAATACAAGAAACACTAAATTAATGTAAATGTAGAGTAAATCGAGAGTAACAAAAACTGTTTTACATGGCTCTAAGCAAAGAACATATTTATTTAACTACAATAGATTCTTATTTTCCTTTGTGAACATAAATTTGACAACAAAAATTGGGAAGCAATTTATACACACTTTTAAAATTAATAAAAGGAACTTTGAAAGCAGTCAAAAATATTGAAGGATTGATTTTTTTATCATATTCTTATGCAATAATGGAAAGTTAATTTATGGTATTTACCTGCCCGAGTCCCCTAGCCCCGATTTGTACGGATCTCAATTTCAGTACAAGTTAACAGTATGTATACATTTTTAATTCATCCAAAATGACAGTGAATCAGGGCCTTTCAATTCACTATTTTCTAATCAATTTTATTCCATGTTCAACAGCGAAATGTCAAAACTTGGAAGAATGGTTTGCCCCTAAAAAGAAAACTGACTGGAACTCTGCTATTGACAGAAGATCTAATAATATACGAAAATCTGCGTATGACGAATCATGCCAACGGCTAGGCATACACAACAGGCGGTATATCCCTAGGGCGACTGAACAATGCCCGAAGCTAAACTAGCGGGAATATGGATACGACACATTAAAAGAAACAAATATTATATATGTGTGTGTGCCTCACCTAATTTTATTTCCCGTTTGGAATAGTAATAACCTATATAAGTAACACTTCCGGGACTGAACAAAAATTGACCTGTCGTAGTAAGCCAGTGTTAATTCCGTGGTAGAAAATATTGAAAATGTTAAAAGAGCCATTGAAATCGTGGTTTTATTACGGGGCTGTCTTAATCTTGGGGTTGTTTCATGAGGGTTTTATTGTATTACTTTTTAGCGTCGAGTTGAAATAGCACGGGTTTGTTTTGTTGTTGTTTTTTTTTGTAGTTGCTGTTGTTTTGGTGTTTGTTGTTGTTGATGATGATAAAGAAATATCACCTTTCGTAAGTTGCTATATTTTGGCTGAAAACGACATAGGCTCAAGATCATAAATCTGAGAATTGAGACAAGTCTCAAAGCTCAATCTTCTGGTTGGCTAAAACGGAGGCAAGGTTGCTTGCAAGAAGCCTTGTTGTTGTTTTTGTCACAAAATACTTCTCAAATCAAGGTCAAAAAGCATCGCGCTCTATTTTTGAGTATATCTCTTTTTATAGTACTTTTTATAGTACCTTAATATCTTTCATTCAAGCTGATCATACTTTTCAAGATATTTCTTGTTTTGCAAAATTAATTCTTTTTTTCTTTGAATAGAAAAAGAACTTTCAAATTGAAAGTAACTGAACACGATAAATTTCAAATTACGCTCGCTCAGTTTGATTAAACTTGTTCAATGTAGGTAATATTATAATGTTATTAATCAAGTGAATTCATATTGGACTTGTTATTGGGCCAAGGGTAGTCATATTGGCTCGAGGCCGAAGTCCGAGGGCTAATATGACTGCCCGAAGCCTAATAACAAGGCCAATATGAATTCACTTGATTAATGACAATTGTATTAATTAACACAATATTCATAGTTATATACTTTAAAATTTCTAATTTACCGGCATGAAGAGATGAGTGTCAACTCCGATTCAAATGTCTGGCAATCTTCAATCAGTCTACAGAAGTGACCTGGCTGGTGTGAGCTACCAAGGAGTTGCAGGTATGCAGGTTGTTTTGTTTTGAATAAAAAACAACCTGAACATTACTACACACTGTTGCAGCCAACTCTCTTGTACATCCAGTCTAAATTTAGTTATTATCCAAATATATCCAATAAGTTTACTTTTCTGGCACATTCCATCCACGATTTCCGCATGTAATACTCAGTTTAACATGTCTGTAAGTTATCCAAACTAAGCTTTGATCCTTTTTGCAAAGTTATGCTGAATTAACTTGCTCAAATCAAGAGATATCCCTTAAAATTCACTGTTTGATAGTTTCAAGAATTCTTGCTGCAGACATCCGCTTTGTTGTTGTACTAGCGAGTAAGATAAACTCAAAGATTTTTATTACACGGAAAGATATCACCAAAATCAGCAACCAAATAGACATATCCTCTGCCCCTTTGTGTAACTGCACCTCTTGTGCCCAAACTCATACTATCTATTACCTTTTTATCCATAAAAATGACTTAGAAATTGCAAAATGGCGGCATTTTTGTTTTTAAAAGGAAGTGATTCAATTCATATTGGACCAGTTCATTATCCAATCAGAATCATGCAATCTCATATTGGCCCAGTAAAACCCGTATTGGCCCAGGTTATCTCGTATTGGCCCACTTGAGATTTCATATGAATTGAGTGCAACCCATATAAGGTGGACTGAATTGTACATATTGTGTCAATATTATTTTAGTTAATTAATAAGAATGCATATTACTGTCAACGCCGCCTTACACCGGGTTACACAAATATATGTACCGTTCTCACTGATGGCCAATAACTTAGAACTGCAGACTTCGTGTCAAACATTGCAGCATTCAGGTTAGCAAATGTGTGCTTTATTTAAAATTTGAAGTTATACTTTCCTAGCATTGTTATATTGTTCAGAAAATTGCCATTCCAGATAAATCTTCTGTCTTCAATAGAAAACAATATCCTATTAGGAAATGACAATTCTCTTAATATCTCTGCATATACAAAAACAAGAAACATCTTTAAAAACGATAAACGGTGGTGATTTTGTATACTGTTTTTCAGACTGGTCAATCGTTACTTTCGATTTCATTTTGTAGAGACTGCAAGTGATAATTTTGATTTTTGATCGTAATTTCATATTATATCCGTTTGGAAAAACGACAACAACAAAAACAAAATAGTAGCACTGTTCTTCAATCAATGTAAATAAATATTTTAAACTTGTTCAACACCACACCTCCCACTGGATATTTCTTTTGTGAAAACAACCACAAATAACCTAGTGTTTGAGTTTCCCGCTACATAATTTATAATCCGCGTTTATTTACAACATTTAATTGATTTTAGAACTAGATCAAAACCAGCATGGATATCTAAGCTAGATGTTTTAATAAATCGAAGTAAATTTCAAACTCGTCGGATGTAGTAGGCTTTGTGATATCATCGATTATGATAATTGATGATAAAAAGCCAATTTAAGAAAACTAGTGTATTTAAAAAAAATACTATTTTCGAGATGCCTCTCATATTTACGCACATCCCTTCACAAAACCAAATGTAAATTACCGATCCAACAAAGACAAGAAGAGACACGCCTTTTTGCACACCGTGACATTGAAAATGTTGCAAGATATGCATGCACTTAAAAAATATGCCGTACCCGACTAAATTCTATTGGGTATAAAGACGATTTAGTTAGACAATATTTTTGTTTTCAATTTTTTTCAGGTTGAGTCATGAAATACTATATTTTATCCTGCACTAACGCCAGATAAGACGAGCCGGATAAGGCGAGCTTTGGATAATTGGAATAAAAATCGACGGGCCCGACTGTATTCGGATCAAATAACTTTAGCGTAGACAAGTTATAAAAAAGAAAACGGAAGTATTTGCACATAGGGCCATTTCGGAAAGGATGTAATACGTGTTTCACGACTCTCAATAAGCTGACTTACTGATCTTTGATTGATACGATACGTGTACAATAAGATGTAATTTGCGTTTGACTTTATTCGTTTAATGCATGCTAGCAGTGTGTTCTACTATTATCTCAAAGTGAGAAACTATTAATGGTGGCATAAGAAGGTGGTGCTGTGTATACGATTCTTTTCAATAGCACTTTCTTTTATATTTGAGTAGTGTACTTTATGAAATCTCATAGTTGTGAAGCCAACCTAACGCAAAAACGCCGAACACTAATTTTCATTTTTGTTTTCTGTCATGTTTGTGTTTGTTAATACCTTTCAATCATTTTATTGCCCGAAAGAGCTATTTAAAAGTTCTCTGCTGTATTTTTTTAATTATTTCTTTATGAGGACTGGCGGTTTCGCACGTCTTTTCATACAGAAGTAATGTATGCATCTCATGAATTATGAAAATAAGAACACACAACATTTCTTTAGAACAGAGATGAAAAGAGGAAAAATGACCATGTGTTGATAATATTCACCTTTTCAAAAACACGTTACAAGCAGTTAACAAAAATGCGAAAACCGAAGGAGTTTACTTTTTAAATGCAATCAATTTGAGCACAGTCAGTTAAAACCAGGTTCAAGGGTTTAAACATTTCACAATTTCCATGTTAGTTTCTAAATTAAACAGGTAGATCCAATTCATCAACAACTTGACTGACTGTTGCAACGTATAGAACTTGACGTAGCCCGTCTTCATTAATATTAGAGATAGGATCGAATACCAAATCACTATTCGAATATTCGTTATGCATATTCAAATATATTCGAATATTCGAATTTTGTCCAAGTCTGTTAATATGTCCACAAACTCAATGTGTCCGATATGCTATAATGCAATGTATCCGATGTTGATGCGGTAATTCTCTGAAAAATGGTAAACTAGAGAACAATAAATAAATTTAAGTTCGTGTTTGTTTTTGTATTTGAATTTTCGAAAGGGCTTTATCTACCTACTTATCAGTGGTCTTCAGGTCGGAATATAATTCATGGACATATTTCATTACGGAAACGTAGAGTAATTTTAAAACAACCGTTCTTTAGTAGGGACAATCTTGTTCATATTTTAGAATATTCGAATACAAAACCGTATTCGAATATTCTATGTCTTATTGAATATTGATTATTTAACTTAATTCTTAAAAGTTCGATAGTTGTCGACAAAAAAATAAGACAGTTATTTAAACGGTTGCTTTAAAACAACGAAACGTTTCAACTCAGTCGTACACATTGTGCTATTCGCTCACGGAAGACTGGCAGTTTGTTGGGTGGCTGACAATACGAAGAAAAATCGTATTATAATAATAACTGGTGTAGATTTAAAATTCTAGATAAGAAAAAGAAGCTTTAACGTTCGAATATAACTTCGAGTGATACCAACCCTCTTAAAAGAACTGTAGAAAATAAGTTATATATTTTTAAATTATAATTATTTTGAAATAATAGCAACAACGCATATGCGTTCATTAACATCGTCAACAGAAACTGTTGTTCCTCCAGTTGACCAGAGTTCTCCGAGTATGGCATTAGACATAGCCACTGACTACATTGTTATCGTATTGTAACCGACTTTATCTGCGCAATAAAACACTCTGTGTAGGCAGAAACCTATTTCAAAAGGCTCTTTGTGGAAAGATCTTGCACTTCAATGTCCCGTCATTTAATAGATTGTTCTTTTTTGTTGTCGAGATTGGTAATTGACGTAAGAGACGCATGTGGATACAATATCATATTGACACTAGAATAAGTTCATTACTTTATTATATGAACTATCTGGGGGCCTTTCACACTCAATTCGTTAGGAATGTGGGAGGGTAATGAAGCAAACGTCAACGTGCTTACATTAAAAGAAAGTCATCCGACATTGGGGAATTTTCAAAAGACGAAATGTTCAATTGTCTCGTCGAAACATCGAGATATTCTATGCGCAGTTGATTCATTACAATAATTCAGCAGTACATTTTCTTGTCATACACGAGCATACTTCGCTTTATTAGATTTTGCAAAGACCAAATTATCAGAGCATGCATAATATTTTAAAAATGAGTTGATGGTCGGAGTTAATTCACTTAGGCAGCTTGTGCCCAAGGTTATCAAACTGAGCATGGAAACCAGTCTCAAATCTCAAGCATCTGATTGGCTGAAATGGCGATTGGTTTCCAAACCAGCTTCAGCATTGTACTTGTTTGTCATAAGAGAACATGTAGGAGCAAGGGTCTAGGGTGCATCCTAGAACGTGCGTATACCGTAATGGCAAATTACTTTGCTACTGACCGATCCAAGGATATTATCTGCCGTCAATTTATTGTGACTGCCTTTTGAAGAAAAATTATAGTATAAACCCATATATGTAAGTTCATCTCTACTTTGTGTCTGTGTGGAGAGGCTGTATTTGCAAGATGTGCTTACTCCTGATATGAATATTTCACCTTTTGACATCACTTGCAAGGTCAATATTTTATTTCTGGTATCAAACATAATATAAGGTAACATTTATATAAGTCATTTTTAAAATTGCTATATTCCGTTGCTGCTGAGTCTGGGAATGTAAACAATATATACAAAATCTATACAAATATTCGTCTGCAAATATTGACCATGCACTTCATTAATTTTCGTAAAGGTCATTGGATAAACACGGGTATCAGCGAATACACCGATATATTTACACGCCAGTGATGTGTGGTCTATGGGATAGATGCCGGACTACCTTTTCGAAGTAGATCGTAACATTTACGAAATTTAACGAATATGGGGTCAAATGCAAGAGTGCCAGGTCAATATTGTTGGACAATACTTCATAATACTTCTTCTTCTTTGTTTGATTACATGTATACGGGTCCAAAGTGTTGGAATTCCCTTCCCAGCAGTTGAAAAATATTCAGTCAAAAGCCAGCTTTGAATCAAAACTAAGTCACATCTTTTTAGACAGTTTCATGGAATTTAAATTTTGGATTCATGTGTAATATCAGACTGTGTCCATGGTCTGGATTGTGCTGTCCTGAATAGTACATTTAATTTGATTGGATGTATTTGTTTGATATTTATATTTGCTATATGTGTTTGTAAAGCGCAATAGAATATTTTAATTTTTGCGCTATAGAAATGTCATGTATTTGTATTATTTGTATTAGTTGGTCGTACTCTTGTGGGTCGGCGATAATTTCGTACTGTTTACTGCGCATGCAACGTGTATTTTACTAATTTACAAAATCAAAATACTTTCATGTACTTTAAAGAAACTTCCAGGAAACTACTGCTTCAAAATCATGTTTTTTGTTGACTCTAGAGTTAATTTTGTCTAGACCTTCATTCGGATATTCTGCCGTGAGATCATTAACTGAATTCGTAAATGTCATCGTGATCTTTAATTGTTAAATCAATTTGTACGTCATTTTTCTTCAGGTAAACAGAAAATAAATCAACTCAGGTTTAAATGTTCGATGATTTATCAAATTTCCAGAAACTTCAGACATCCGCACATGGTATGCCTGTAACTGCAGTTCCATCGTGCGGGAGAATATGAGATTACTTCTCTAAATTGTAAATACCCATATCGAATAAAGTAGCATTACGAAAATAGAGCCTGATAAAAGCTGTTTTATCTACTTTTATCACATGTCTAATATTGAGTTTATTGAATTCTTAAGTAGACACATCTGGAAACAGAACGTGAAAATATTCAGTCATGTTAGCTAAGGCTTGATTAAATAAGTACATCTCTTAGTACAAAAAGTTAAATATACAAAGCAGGAATTGCCACACCAGAACAACACAGCCTCCCCCTCACGCAGCCAAATAATAAATAGAAAATAGAGAGAAAAAGAGAGCTTAGTTTATATGAAGACCAATTTACAAAATGGCACCACAAACAATTAACAAAAAAGATAACCTTTCGGGTTTCCGCCATGGAACGGTGACTGTCAAACAAATTGCAACTGGGGGCTTAACCAGGTTCTAGGGTGCACAAACCCCATAGTTGCCCCAACAGGTTCTCCATTGAACAATCAAGTACAGGTTGTCATGGTGAAATAACTCCAACAAACCCATCAAGTCGACAATGGTGTATGCAAAAGCAAAGAAACATATAAAACAATTAAGAGGCTAGCAATAGCATTTTCAAGCAAAATGGCCTTACCGAGGCCACATCCCCTGAAGTCAAATAAGCAATATCATGATGACAGGGATAAAAGAAACAGGTCAAGCTTCTGGGTTCTTTTATAAGATTTCCCTATAAACCTTCATAAACATTTCAAAAACCTCGCTACAGTCGTTCAAACAAAGAGATAAACATAACGATTAAGTGAAGTAGGGGTTAATCAAAACAAGTAATTGTTAATGCCGTTACGTTAATATAAAATAGAACAGTAAATAAAAAGCATAATAGTTGACTTCCTTAATCTACAATATAATGATTATGTCTTTATTATTGTGACAATAATGTATGTTATTCTTTCCCGTGAATAATAGTTTTCAATTGTGGATTATGTTAACTGTGAACTATCATTTTATGTTTACCTTTCACAGTGGTACCAATACGTACACACTATTGCGAGTAAGGACGTTAAGAAAACTGGATGATTATAACAGTACTATCTTGTCCTTTTGTCTAAAGGAGGGTGATAATGCTTTTACCGACAATAAAAAAATCAGTGTTTCAATTTGCAGACATACATGTATATATCACCGAAATTGAAACAGCAAAAAGTCATGATTAACCTGAACCACTTGCTTTCAGTTGTTTAATACTATTATATGTCATTTGAACGTTTAAAATGTCACGTATGAAGCGAGAAGTTCATTGGCATTTCAAAGAAGTAACGTGACATTTGCAGAGGCAACTTGTTATGTAATGTCCTTTTAATACAAAGACCATTTAGTTAAGCATTGAAGCGATTAATTTGTTCCGGTGTAAATAATCTGTTTTGAAGCTCCGTTGCAATTTGTCCATGCATCGTCAATACAAAAGGAGGAAGCCAATTTCTAAGTCTCCGTTTGTTTTTATAATTTGTCGATTGCATCATCTCCGCTTTTCGCAAAGCTGGCTATTTCATATACATGTATTTTGGTTTTCTTAATTTTTATATTATTATTAACCTTTTGTTTCCTAACAATTCCTTAAATAATCGGTAAGTCAATCTGAGAAATTCAAATGCTTTTAAGCCATTTTAGCCGGTGCAATTACAGATATGAAACTGATTTTCAGGAAATTGATTTTAAACAGTTCTTCTAATTTGAAATGAAACATAATATAATCATCCAAATAAATAAACATCTCCCGAAGGATGTAAACAGTCCTGTTAAGTGCAGGTGCGCAGAAAATTGGAAATACCTCTAGGTTGCTTGGCTGTTTAGAAACTGATCAAAATATAGTTATATCTGTTATTTTTGTATTTTTGTAATATTGGTACCTAATTGGAAGCCATGTCTCCGAAAATATTTTAATCTATGAGTTATGTCAAACAGTAAATCAGAATTCTTAACAGCGCTGGGTTAAACGGCGGCGTGGACAATGTTGAAAAAAGGTGAAATATGCATAAGAGGAATCGCAACATTCATAAAAAAACACCCCACACAGTCAAGAAGTCAAGGGAGAGAGCATGGTAAATAAAATGATCAATTTCATAAAGACACCACAAACAAGTAAGGGCTAGGAACATGCTTAATCAAACCAAAACTTTCTTATTCTTATTTGTCATGTTTGGTGATTGTCAAAGTTCCTTTTTCCATCCTTTATTATCACACCAGAGTTTACTGCCCTGGTGAAGCCGCAAAAAGTCCGGTCATTCTGTCTAACTGTCATTAATGAGACAGAACAATTCGTTTTGTACTGTACTCAAAATGAGCATGTTTGACCGAATTCAGTTATGGGAGTTACTATCACTTGGGGTACCACAGAAGCATTAAAATTTAACAAATGCAATGTCATTAATTTTTTGAAAATAAAACCACACACCTTGTAATTTGGTCCATCTGTTTAATGGTTATAAAGCTTTAGCCTATTGGTAAACTGGTTGTCAATTTTCCTATCTGTTTCATGTGACGGACGCTTGAAAGAATGGCAGTTGCATGATTTAGTTTTGCCGAAACTATACCTTATAAATTAACATTGTGTAATGGCATATATTTCGATCTTAAGTTGCCATTTTACAAATACACAAGTTTGTATCTACAGAATGATATGAAATCTGGTATCTATCATAAAGGCGACTCATAGAATACATACTTTGTAAAACCCCGCAACGGAAACTCACATACCTAAAAGCGAATGTCTGTATGAATGTATTATATCTCATTATTATGGTACAATGGTTATTTTGCTTTAAACGTAGACTAAATGGTAAAATTGATGGTCGGGTGATACGCTCATTTTGTGAGAGATTTTTTTAAATATATTATAATACATTGAAAGTATAATTATGATAAGGTTAGTTTTTTTAAAATTGTTTTGTTCCTAGAATAAAACAGTTTGCGTAATCTAAATGAATAGAAATTGTAATAGATTATAGTATTTTATAATTTATTAATAAATAATTAACTGTGATCAATATTTTAAGAGTGCATTCTTATTTTTGATGAAAAATATGTCTAATTCACCTACACAGCATATTTATATAAACGTATTACGGGGTTAGTTGCACGGATAGAAATGTAATCACGCCGTCTAGCAACTTACCATATAGACAAGATGTTGATCTATCTCAAAAAGAATGTCAAAAGACGGTAACTGCGAAATTTTTATACGAAGACAAAAATGTATTTGCTTTAAAATAGAAAGAATATAAGTATCTTGCATGAGTGTGAGGTGAAGATGGAAAAATCTGTCACCGAGGGTGAACCGTTTTTTGCGGGAACGAGGCTCTGCCGAGTTCCTGCCAAAACAGTTCACCCGAGGTGACAGATTTTTCTATCTTTACCGAATGTCTTATGCAAGATACTTTTTCTTGCATACCTTTAACGGTTCATAACATTTGTGTATAGCTATACAAACTAAATTTTGTTTCCTTACGCTGAAATATTGACGTTAACACAAACCTTAATTTCTAAATGACGTCACTTACTTGAATATATTTCCCTAGGGAAAAGATAAGATTTTCTTTCCCCGGTAAATCACGCGGAAATACATATCCGGTATGCAAGAATGGTTTAAAAATCACGTTTCAAGATTTTATTGTTTGTAATTTCATTTTGAAACCTAGAAACATGTATTATATTTGTGAAATCATTTTACATATCAATACTTTTTGATTGATAGTTTTTATCAGAACTTCAAAACACTTATAGAAAAAAGCAAATTAAAGAGGTAAGGTATTCTTTCTGTTCCTGGCCCCTATGTAAAAAAGGGAAGTATGCATATTAGAATTGGCCACATCAAGCATACACAACCTCCCCACACACAGCCAAAAAGTAGAGAGAAGAATAGAGCATGTTTATACAATTACTAGTTTCCAAATAGACACCACAACAATTAACGAAAGTGAGAACATGAGGGGGTTACCGTCTTTGAACGGTCAGTGGCAAAACAATTTACCACTGGGGGTTAAAACCAGGTTCTCATATATAGCAGGATAAGTTTTGTATTAGGAACAAATACTTAACGCCAAAATTCCAATACTGTTTATGAACACAAAATTACTGTTTTATGACAGATTACAGGTTTGTAACAATTGTTTATTAGAACCTTTTTCAAAATTCATTGCCAATTTTCCTATTGGTTTTGTTTCACGTCACTAAGGATCCATTTGCTTACTTAACGGCAACTCTTCTACCGGACAATGATAAACTGACAGTTTGACTGAATTTGACAAACAGAATATGTTGGCGCGGTAAAAGGGGTTTAAGAAGATATGACGATTTCTGGGGCAATCGTGAAAAAGAACGTAGAAGCGCGATCAGTCTCTTGTCTCTGGTCTCCGTAAGATCACCCATTACCTATTCATTTTACCTGACAATGTCATAAGCTTTCATACGCGTTTTCATGTTTGTGTGCTTTTGTATAAAACATTATCAGGTAGATGTTAGGTCGGGGTTAATTCATCAAGAATACTCGTTTATTATGATCAAATGTAAATCGAAAGGGTTTTTTTTACATAGGAACCTGACTGGCAAATGTTCCCTTTTTTGTTAAATGTGTGTGATGTCGTTTTGAGATTTGTCTAATCCTACACTCAACATTTATTGTCTACATTTGGCTATATCGGGAGTCTTTGCTTTCTGAATGTGGCTTTTTCTGATATGCCTATTTTACACACATTTTACGAATAAAGATTTACTAATTGATTATATGATACTTTTGATATTTTCATTATAACAACAACATTTTATATTAATGTCATTATTATTTGCATTGAATGCTTAAAGATGAATCGCTGCTAAAATACAAAATGTACATAACATTTTGCAGAATAGCAGTTTTTGTTTGATATAAACACCTCAAGCACTTAAAAAATAGATCAGGATATAATTAACTATAAGTGGCAGAGCAAGACAGCATACATAGAAAACAAATGAAAACTAGACATGTAAGAAAAAAGAACAACACACACGCCGCTTTCTTTGATCTTATAATTACAACAAGATCGAATTCAGCAAAGTCTAAACAAGAATAATTGATCTTCATGTCAATTAGCAACTTAATAATCATTATTTTAGGAATGTTTATCTGAAACAAGTGGTTTACACCTGTGCATTAGTTCAATGGAGAGGTTACAGAGTAAGCTATTAGAACAGTAAGCTATTAGAACATTAATTAAATAAAAACATCTATTGTTTGTTAAACATCTGAAGGTATATGAATTCATGAAATGCATAAATTATTCGTTGGCATTTCACAGCCAAAGAAGGTTTAAACAGACAAAATTTACAATATCTACCAAAACTTTCCTATTGAATGTTCCAAATGCAAAACTATGTCATAATTGTTTTGAGTTATCATGGCAGACTACGTCAAAAGAGTTTTCTCCATTCTATGTATAAATTGCAGGATTATTGTAATGAGAAATCCAATCGACAAATACATATTCAACAGGCGATTCTCGTAGCACTTGTTATGAAAGACGTTGTTACCTTTTTTATGCAATATACTTTTTAAAAAATCGCTTAAATCACTCACACAAAGTACCGTTTGCACTGTGTACTGTTATAAAATCAGCGTAATTGTTTATGTTTTAACAGGTTTCTCATGCTAGCGATGATGAAACATATCATTTTTATTCTTACAATAATTATAATACTATAGCTGATAAATTAAACATCTAAACATTAGACCAAACGTGCATGTAGCTTCGACCCAGACGGTATCATTTATTGAACATTTCAACTCAATCATTTGTATGTTTCTAGTGATCTATGTGTATCAGTTATGGCGATTTTTTAAAGATGATTTTATTATATTTTTCGGATTTAAGAACAACGGCTTGATGTAATAACATGTATTAAAAGTGCTTCGTACAGAGAAATGTGATTCGTTATGAAATATAAGGGCCTCGGTGCCTTTATATACTGCGGCGACACGAAACAATTGGATCTACCCGACTTCATTAGTTAACACCCAGGTCTGAGAACTTCAATTTACAACAAGCGATAATTAATGTCGTCCCAAAATGTTTTAGATTTGATAAACATAGTCTAAGACTTTTTAAGGTTCACGATTATAAATACATACGCAGGTAGGCGTGGCATACAAATTCTGAGGAAGGGCAAGCTATTTAAATACTGATATTTTAAGCTGATGATAAATCCTTTACTCAATGTACGACCAATGTAGATCATCGTCAGCTGAAACATCCATGTCATTTGATCGGCATATACAATGGTCACTTGTTTTCAGAAATATACTAATAAATGTAATACATATCCCATGGAGTAAAGGGTCAAATGGAACCTTAGCAAAGGAATCAATGTCTTGTTTTCCGCCCAAGGATTGACTATCACAAAGGTCTTCCCTTGAGAGTCAGTTATGTTTCCATGCTGATTTCAGTTAAAGAAATTAACGACTTCGCTTTCTAACATATTCTCATAATACATTTATACTAGCCATTAAAATACTGTTTTGACAACTGATTTGTGTAAACTATGTGAATGCCAATTTATCAGTTACAAAAACAGTTCATAGTTTATTTCGAACAATTAAACGGTCGCCCAGCTGCGTTGGGCCTGACAGTTTAATTTTTATACAAACCTCCTAACTAACAATAACGTATAGTCACTATTGTTGTATCATTCTGTTTTATTATTTTAAAGTTCTTCTCTTCATGTTTTTGTACGCCATGATATATTATTTCTCCAAATATACCCGATTTGTATAGAAAATATATGTAGACAAACTCCTTCATCTTACCTAAAAGCATAAACTTGATAAAATCAGCAAATGCGTATCGCCATAAGTGATACAGATTATTGGAAAATCATTCAACGAAGATCGCTCTAAATGTACAACAGAAATACGTGTGTTTGCTATAAATGATAGTATGATAATGCTATAGATGATACAGTCATTACGAAACACACCCCTCAAACATTTTAATAATTTTTAATTAATTAAAGGTAGATATTGCTATAATTTACTATATGTAATTTATTGTAAATGTGAAATATATATTTATAAATTATAGTGGAAAAAAGTAAAAATACAAAATAGATATCTGATCTTTTTCACACAGTTGTAAAAAGTAATACATTTGTGTTTGATTGCTTTATGTTACAAGCCATGTGCTGTCGTAAACAATTGAATCTTCTGTTTCAAGTTGTCAAATGTTATTAGCGAGTTTAACGATTTGTCTGGAGTTTATAACCATATCAGGACATAGTCTCAGCGAATCAACAGACTATTTTACATGCCTTCATGTCATTTCGTATTTTCGTACATTTTAATTTTCATTCTTGACATTATTATCTTTCCATGTTTAAAGTTGATCTTATCTATTAGG
Organism: Corbicula japonica; assembly: GCA_038501625.1. Lineage (NCBI taxonomy): Eukaryota > Metazoa > Mollusca > Bivalvia > Venerida > Cyrenidae > Corbicula > Corbicula japonica. The sequence goes on from JAZAYU010000136.1 coordinate 820,489, forward strand.
AGATTTATTCGATATGCTTACATATATCTATGGGTCCCACTTAGGACATGTTTTTCGATAGCACATTACTAAAAGCGAAATTACGGAAATTTTGACAGAACAAATTGTATTAGGTTTCGACGCTCACAACCTCTGCTTTTCATTTTTTCATTACTTATAAAATGTATAAAATGAGAACTTTAAAAGTAAACATACAGGATTTTTAATATGAAAATCTTGCAGGCTCGGTTTGACTGAGCGTTTTATGGGCAGTTATGGAAATGCCTATCCCCGGGTAAGCTCCCCTAACAACGTTATTGACTAATGAACAACACATAAAACGTGAACCAATAAACGATTAAAAACGTTGGAAAGTGATAATGTTGAATGTCACTCTTGAAGTTACAGCAATTTCCTGTTTATCTGGATTGTGAAACTGTAACACTTTCTATTCAGATTTCCAGAAAGAAAATACTGAGGAACACTTTTGAGAGCAACCAAATCGTTTAAGTTTAATTTTGAATGTTGCATGGCAGACCTCGCTTAAATAATTCCATAATACTTTTGAAAATATGTTGGTTCTTCTGACACTGGGAGTGAACTTTTATTTGTTTCTATGATTGTGTGACATATATGTCCTAATAATTGGGAAAAGGTTAGAAAATTTAACTGGGAGCGAGTTATGGTTGAACGTTTATTTTCCAGTTACATGGAAATGATAATTGAAATAGATCGCATAAGTTCAGTTACTATTCTAGCGGTCTGCTTAAACCTTTCGATTTATATTTTTGTTCAGCTCCAAAAATTTATATATATCACTGACAACACAGGTCATACAAAATAGCTGAAGAGATGTTTGTTTTCATTCTTTACGTAATCTTTGCATTACAGAAAAACTTTTAAAACAAGGTTATCGGTATCACAAATTAAGGAAAACCTTTTGCAAGTTTTATCACCGATACCAAGATTTAATTCATAAATACAGATGCAGTTTAAAATAACTTTTGCAACAAGGTATTTCACAGCCAGTTTTTTATGGAGATTTAATTTATAAACTTAAAAAGATAAAAGGCAGTGTTAATTTCTCCCGGTTATTCGTAAAAACCATCTGTAAATTTAAAAAGAAAGGTTACCAACATGATATTTTACAGCGCTCTGCAGGCCTGGTGATTAAACCATTTACAGTTGATCATTATGCTTACCTCTTTGGTTGCACGACGGTGGTAGGGGTTTAAGAGTTTATGAAGGTTAATGGGGAAATCTTTTCTTAAAAGAACCTAGAAGCTCGATTTGTTTCTTTTATCCCTGTCATCGTGTTCTTGCTGATTTTACTCCAGGAGCTCTGGTCTCGGTAAGATCATTGAGTACCCGCCCCTTCGGCTTTGCAATGCTCTTAGCTTCTTATGTTTTATATGTTTGTGTGCTTTTGCATGCAACATTGTTAAGCCGATATGTGGGTTGGAGTTTTTTCACCAAGACAACTTGTACTTGTTTTGTGATATGAGAACCTGTTGAGGCAAGTGTGAGGTTGGTGCACCCTAGAACCTGGTTTAAACCCCCAGTGGCAAATCAAATTGCCACTGACCGTTCCAAGGCGGTAACCCCTCGGGTATTCATTTTTAGACACGCGCGCATGCGCCGGTCTTAACCAACGATGCCGTGAACTCTGCGACGCGCAGTCCTTAACTTCGGGTGTATCATTGCGACAACGAGAGCGTATCAAGTAAGTGGTCACCGCGAGAGCAGGCCGAAATGTACAAGTGTGAAGCACAATGCAGCACACCATTCCACGAATTCTGAGCGATTGATAGTAAGTTTCCGTGTAATTTTGGAGCATCCATGCCAAAAATTCCATCGAACAAATGTAGAGTGAAATCATGACCAGCTACGGCAGTGAACAAGCAACTGGATATGCATGAGTAGTTTAGCTGCGCCTGAAAGATTTCGTAGTTGTGTGGCATAAAAAGTAGTGCATTTTAAGAAAATACAAATATTTCGAGAAGGAATGCGAACTTTGAAAGATAATGCTACAAATAAAAACAAGAAAACAATTTTATGTTGTTGTTCGAACAACTATGAAAGGATATTAGAAGAACGATTAAAAACAAATCAGTCACGTGACAAGCGGGAGATAACGTGGGTTGCCATTTTGGTTAGGATGGATTAGTTGTGGATCGAGATTTTGCTCAGTATTAAGGACCGGGCCGAGCTATCATAACTGTTGTCGCGCCCGACAACCGTTAACAAGCTTTGATTTATTTCAAACAAGCGTTAAATTTGCCGACATCCGTTTATTCAAAATCGACATGTCATAATTTTCTGTTTCTTGCATTGTAAACACAGGTCGCTTTTCAATACACACCTCATTCAAGGTTAAGCAATGGGCGATTTGACCAATCACAATCGATTTCTTTACTATCAGCTGGATAACTCCGCCTCTCCATGTGGTAGAATTCGCAAGTATGTCGGTGTCGTTTGATCGTATTTCGGCTCTGCCGATGTTGATATTCTCAATTAAAAGCGGGTGTGTTTGACATAATGTTCAATGATTTTTACGAGATGCGATCATGAGTAATAATTTGGTTATTCTTTGTTCTGTGATTAGAAGACAAACACTTCGAAAATTGCACTGTATACATGTATGAAAATAATTGCGCGATAATTGACTTGTTTTAAACAAATCTATTGGCAAGTTGCAGTTAGAACTTAAATTGCAAAATAAATGCATTCTGTGGCATTTTACTGCGCTATCATCGTAACGATCAGTTCATTTTCGTCGGACACATTTTCAAGTATGCATGCGCGAAAGAACGACGACTCGTCGATTCTATCTTATTTCAAGAGAAACCGGCCTTGTGAGGCTGATGCCAACTCCATCGGGCATTCTGAAAATTCTAGAAATGAGATCGGGATCATTCCGAATAGCCCTTCAAGAGCGACTCTGACGACGCCAAGTACCCCTTCACGTCGTGAAATTACTCCGACGCCGGAAGCGGTACCCCCAACATGCCGAGACACTGAATCAACGCCGGCTACCTCGAACAGCCAATTCGATCCAGTCAGGTGTCGATCCTAAGTGGAAGAAAGTCTACTCCTGGTTGCAAGAAGTTGGCAATGTTTAATAATTAGTTACTGGGGGTTTAAACCAGGTTCTAGGGATGCACTATATAATTCATTATACCTGTTTGTGTTAACTGAATACCTATTATGATATTATTTTTATATATATGAAGCTGTCTTTATATTTACTGGTATCGTAAATAAATTTAATTTCAGATTGTGAGTGGGGTTTTTCCACCTTATCAAGAGTGAAGACAAAGCTTAGAAGCAGGCTTAACAATTCAACATTAAGTTAATTGTTAATGATATCCATGGAAGGTCCTGATGTACTGAAGTTTGATTATAATAAGGCAGTCAGCACTTGGGCCCAAGAAAAAAAGAGGCGTGTGAAAGTTTAATCATAATCCTGTCAATTGTAATGAAACACTGAGTTTGAGATATCTTGGACAATGACAATGAAGGTGAAAAACTAACTAAACAGAGTATATATTTGACATTGTAACTTGATGAGATCAGATCAGTTTATGTAATTGATCAATGACTTGTCGTTGCTTTTTTTCTACTCTTGAGTATGTGTATTATAATTTATTACATTATAATATTTTGACTTCTCAAAGTATTGCCCAATTAACATATGTGATTTTGTATTGTTCATCTTTTTTTATTTCATTTTAATTTTTTTGTTTTGTGTGTGTGTGTAGTTATAATATTTCATGATGGCCTCTTGAAAATAAGATTTGTATTATTGTTGTTTTACATTGTACAAAACTTAAGAGTAACCATCTATAAATAAAAAATCTATTATTATTATTATTATTATAATTAAAACACATGTTGACATACTGTTTACACATTGTTTCACATTAGTTGTGTTTTTTTTTACTTTGTACCTTTTTGACGCTAAAGAGATTAAAAAACATCTATGTACTATATACAGTTGTTGCAGTAAACTTTGGTACAAATATAAAACTGTATAAAATGATAGTTAAAAAAATAAAGTTTCGCGAGCTATAATCACGAACAGTCCAGCGTTAACCCTTCCAAAAACCCTGGGGAGACCGTAAAAAAGTTGGCGAATATTTTTGTTAATGCATTGTTGCGATCGACGTAAAGATTGTAACTGTTTCAGTCTCTTAAGGTACGAGCGCCTTGTGCATTTCATTGTTGACACTACTCAGTTGTGGCGGAGCCTGATCATCGTTATTCTAGCAAAATTTAAGCACTAATCATACGCTCCTGCATCAAAAAGACCCCTAACCTAAAAGTGGAAAACCTAATTTCCTTGCATCAAAATACAAGTACCTGCATCTATTGAAATCTCTGAATATAATGAATTATTTGCTAATGTTGATGATAGTAACTGTCACAAAGTTTAACGAAAAAATCACACATAGTTTCATATGTTTAAAGTAATGATATTTGTGCAGGGCAAGTTCGATTCAACCAGCGCGCAAGTCTTTCAACGCTTTCAGCGCTTTGATTGTTTATTGTTAGTGTTGTCTTTTTTGAAACTGATCATTTTATTAACCATGCTCTCTCCCCCTCTCTTCTTCTTGACTGTGAGGGGAGGCTGTTTTTTTTCTGACCTGATATTTCACCTTTTTTTAAGAAACCAAATCAACTAAAAGTAAAACACTTAAAAAATTATATAATTATATAATTTATATACTATAATATGTCATCGTGACGTTAAAAATGTCACGTATGAAGCGGGAAGTTCATTGAGATTTCAAAAAAGTTACGTGACATTTTCAGACGCAACTTGTAATGTAATGACCTTTTAAAACAAAAAAGAAACAACATTTACTTAAACATGGCTGGATAAATTTGTTCCGACGTAAATAATCTGTTTTGAAGCTCCATTGCAATTTGTCAATGCATATACAAAGTAGTCAATTTCTAAGTCTTCGTTTGTTTTTATCATTTGTCGATTGCATCATCTCCGCTTTTCGCAAAGCTGGCTGTTTCATGTACATGTATGTTGGTTACCTTTCGGTAAGTGGATCAGAGAAATTCGAATGTTTTTAAACAAGTTGTGTATATGAGCCGGTACAATTACAGTTATGAAACTGATTTTCACGAACTTGATCTTAAACAGTTCCTCTAATTTGAAATGAACCATAATCTAATTATCTAAGTAAATAAACATCACCCGAAGCATGTAAACAATCCTGTGAAGTGCATTTGCGCAGAAAATTGGAAATACCTGTAGGTTACTTGGCTGTCTAGAAAATGATCAAAATAGTTATATCTGTTATTTTTTGAAACTAATAGGACGTCATGTCTCAGAAACTATTTGAATTAATAAGATATGTGAAACTGTTAATCAGATTTCTTAACACAGAGCTTGGTTTAACGGTGGCGTGGACATTGTCTGCATTGTAGTTAGGGCTAGGAACAGGCTTAATCAAACCAAGACTTTTTTGTTCTTTTTTGTCATGTTCGGTGATTGTCATAGTTCCTTTTCCATCCTTTAATATCATACCAGAGTTTACTGCCCTGTTGAAGCCGCAAAAAGTCCGTTCATTCTGTGTAACTGACATTTACGGAGACATAACAATTCTACTTGTATACAGTCCTCAAAATGAGCATGTTGGGGACACCCAGAAGCATTAAAAATTAAACAAATGCAATTTAACTTATTTTGAAAATAAAACCGCACAGACCTTGTAATTTGTTCTATCTTTTTAATGGTTGTAAAGCTTAAGCATATTGCAAACAGGTGATCATTTTTCTCGCAAGAGCTGTTCCATGTGGCTAGTTGCATGATTTAGTTTTGCCAAAATATAACATATAAATTAACATTAAATGGCATATATTTCAATCTAAACATGTCATTTTACAATTACACAAGTTTGTTAGTAAAAGCAATAGTTGTGCTATCTACAGAATGATATGAATTCTGGTATTTATAATAAAGGCGACTAATAGAATATATACATTGTAAACCCTTGCAACATAAACTCACATTTCTAAAAGGGAATGTTTGTAAGAATGTATTATCTCTCATATTAATGGTGCAATGGTTCTTCATTGCTTTAAACGGTAAAATTGACGGTCGGTTTTTCATACGCATGTATTTTTAATACATTAAAAGTAAAATTATGATATATTTAGTTTTTTAGAATTGGTTTGTTCCTAGAATAAAAAAGTGAAAAAAGCATATCAGGAATGGCCACATCCATCAGACACAGCCTCCCCATACAGCCAAAAAGTAGAGGAAAAGAGAGCATGGTATTACAATAATCATTTTCAAAATGAATACAACATTTTGCATATTAATGAATAGAAACTGTATAAGATTAAGTAGTTTATAATTTATAAATAAATATTGCCAGCTTGTTAAACGCGTGAGCCTGTTCTAGATAAATTTCTAAATGTAAGCTGTGATCAATGCTTTAAGAGTGCATTCTTATTTTTGATGACACACATTACATAATTATATAAACATATTACAGGGTTAGTTTGATAGATGGTTCTCAGACAGAAATGAAATGAGGGCCGTCCAGAAACTTACCATTAAGACAAGATGATGATCTTTTCAAATAATTAACGAAAAAAAGAACCCTTGGGGTTACCGCCTTGGAACGATCAGTGTCAAAACAAATTGCCACTGGGGGTTTAAACCAGGTTCTAGGGTGCACCAACCTAACACTTGCCCCAACAGGTTCTCATATCGACAAACATGTACAAGTTGTCTTGGTGAAATAACTCCAACTCACCCATCAGCTTAACAATGTTGCATGTTAAAGCACGTAAGAAGCTAATAGCATCGCAAAATCAAATGGGCGAGTACTCGATGATCTTGCCGAGACCAGAGGCTCTGGAGTCAAATTAGCAAGAACACGATGACAGGGATAAAAGAAACAAATCGAGCTTCTAGGTTCTTTAAATAAAAGATTTCCCCATAAGAATACATAAACTCTCAAAATGGTTATAATCTATATTCAACAAATCATCAAGGTACCTCGAGACGTTGTTAAAGGTTGTAATAATGTCATCTTGATGTTCGGTAGAAAAAGATAACATAAAATCTCTTTTATAACATTATAAAAACAGCAACAAAGGCTGCACAATTAGTACCCATTAAAAGTAACAAGGTAAAATAGATGAAAATGCAACTTTGAAAGCCACCGAACATAACAAATGTGAAAATACTGCAGGCTCGGTTTGATTGAGCCTCTTCATGGAAATGCATATCATTGCCCACGCCGCCTAACCCCGGGATTAGCGCAATTTAATATTTACACCTATAAATAAATGCGAATTTTCACATTAATACCATTCCATGTTCAGCGGCGTATGGTCCCCAGATAATATAATGGGTTTGCCAAAAAACAAAAAAGATGGTCGGAACTTAACAGAATGGTATTTTGATAGGGGATCTAAGAATATAAATCCTGCGTATCACAGACAACGCCAAATGCAAAGTTTTAAAAAGCAGGAAGTATAGCCTAGGGGTGACTGAACAATTAAAGATACAAATTATTCTTTCTGTTCCTGGCCACTAAGTAAACAAGTTAAGTATCCATAACAGGAATCGCCACATCAAGCCCACACAGTCTCCCCACACAGCCAAAAAGTAGAGAGGAGAAGAGCATGTTTACACAATGATCAGTTTCAAATTAGACACAACAAACAATTAACGAAAGTGAGAACATGAGGGGTTACTGCCTTGGAAAGGTGAACGCCAAAATTCCAATACTGTTTATGAACACAAAATAACTGCTTTATGACAGATTACATGTTTGTGACAATTGTTTGTTTAAACGCGTACTTTTTTCAAAATTCATTGCCAATTTTGCTATTGTTTTTGTTTCACGTTACTATTTTCCATTTGCTTCCTTAGAATAGTTATTGGCAACTCTTTTACCAAACAATGATAAATTGACAATTTTGACTGAATTTGACAAACAGAATATGAACTTAATAATAAAGATTGACAATTTGACTTAATTTGAGAGAAAGAATAATGGTTTGTGTTGTACCCGCCGCTATGAAGGCCGTTTAGCACGATATTCAACCAGGGGCTAGGCGGCGTTAACAGTAAATAAATAAATATGCATTTCTAATACTTCTCATGAACATGCCTCATCAAACCAAGCCTTCAATATTTTATATTTGTCTTTTTGGTGGCTTTCACATTTTATTTTTTTTATCTATTTAATTACAATTATACATGTATGCATGTAAATGTGTGGTGGGTGACTGTTTAAAATCTGAATTTAGCGAAAAAGGAGACACGAGTGTAACGATAGGTTTATGTTTGTTGTCTACATGAAAATAATGTTTCGGAGTACCAAACACAATTAGTTCTTATCAACTTTATTTTTCAAATTCCTGTAACAACTCTATTTAAATAGGATGTATGGTCATAATAATTCAAACTCCTAAAAAGCCATGCAATGGGTCATTTTTGTTTACTATGTTGTTTAACTTTGATATTTTAAATACATTTTCTACTTTTCTATGCTGTCTTTTCATTCTGTTTTTGCTTTATCGATTTCACATTAACTCATTTAAAGTGATTAGAAGTCTGCCATTTAAAATGAGGATTCGCCTTCATGACATTTTCTTGTTTGTTCATTCTTGTTTGTTATTATGTCAGAAAGCAATTTATTTTCAGTCACAGAGCAATTACATTTTGTGAAAGAAATAGGACTAATTGATTTGACATTTCCTGTAATGCACTGCGCTTGTCCCGAAATGGCAATACTCGGGATTTACTCCTATAACTTTAGCTCGAATAAGTTTGTAAATTGTGAGCTCCATCGCCTAACATTTGCATTTAGAAAATGATACGTTTCCTCAATTTTCGTAAAAACGTGTTTTTTTTTGTTTTTGTTTTTTTTCAATAATTCGTAGAATGAATATAAAACATGTAAAATGTTCTCTGCGTGACGGTTGCTCGATTTATATTCAGCAGTTTGTTAAGAAATAAAGGGGAAATCTTGAAGAAGAGCGTAGAAGCTCCATCAGTGTTTTCCTTGATTCCTGCTGATTTGATTCAATGTGCCCTGATCTCAGAAAAGTCATTCAATGCCCACCTAATTTGCATGACAAGCCATTAGCTTCCTATGCTGTATATATGTGTGTGATTTTGCATGCAAAATATTCGAGTTGACGGGTGGGTTGGAGCTATTCACCAAGAAAACTTGTATTTGTTCGTTCATACGAAAGCCCGTTAGTAGTGTCTTATGTGAAGATTGCTCATTACTTAATGCGTGCTCTTCTTTCCTCTCTTCGTTTTTTTTTTGGCTTTATGGGAGGCTGTGTTTTCTGGGTGTGACTATTCCTGTGCATGTTTCACCTTTTTACAGAATTTATTTTTCAGATATTATGATTTTAAACATTTATTTTCCAAATTAGCAGTTGCTATGTTTTACATTCAAATCTTTAACTTCATTTAAACAAACAAATCTCTTCATCGTATACCTATGATTTAAAATTTCCAGTTTTCAGATACAAATATTTAACTAAAATATGGTAAGTTACCTTTTGCAATGGTTTCAATTATGGCATTTTTAGGCGAATGTTCTTTAGTGAAAATTGCCTTGAGTTAGATAGATATTATTTTATTTTTATTTTGTTGTTGTTTTTAGAAAGATGACACTAAGATAACTGCTCCATAAAGAAAGCGATTACTAATAGGTGTTTACATTTTCTTTGAAATCACAAGAGACCTCCAACGCTCCGTATATGGATACTCCTTATAGGAATTGCAATTTCCGAACAAAACTGAACTTAACTTCGGCGTCATAAAAAATACAAATGTTTCTCTCGATAGTGAGATTAATTTTATTTTGGCATAATTTTACAATTTACTTGCCATTAGTTCTAAGCTGAAACGTTTCATTGGTAAATTTTTATATAACTTCCTCTGTCTTTCTTAAAACAACCCAAATGTGATTTTATATATGCCAAACGAACGAAGCAAATTCTCGATTGTCCTCATGCATGACCTCTTTTAATGCTTAGTGATTAAACATCTGCAGGTGATCGCTTTGCTTACCTTTTTGTTTGCGCGATGCAGGGGTTTAAGTAATTGTGTAGGTTTCTTGGGCAATCGTGAAAAAAGAATGTAGAAGTGTGATGAGTTTCGTTTGTCTCTTTGTCAACCACTATCTACTCATTTACCCTGACAATGTCACAAGCGTCTTGCGCGTTTTCGTGTTTGTGTGCTTTTGCATAAAACATTATCTGGTAGAGGATAGGTCGGGGCTAATTCATCAACAATACACGTATAAAAATGATCAAATGTAAACCGGAAATATTTGTTTATATAAGAACCTGACTGGCAAATGTTCCTTTTGTTAAATGTCGTTAAATGTGTGTGACGTCGTTTTGAAATTTATCAAACTATGCACTCGTATTTTATTTTCTACATTTGGGTGTATGGGGAGTCTTTCCTATCTAAACGTGGCTATTTCAGATATTCCTGTATGACGTAAATATTACGCATATAAGTTTTACTACTTGATTTTATGATACTTCTAATATTTTTATTTTCATAAAAGAAACTTTATATTAATGTGATTATTATTTGCATTGAATGCTTTGGGATCAATAAATGCTAAAAAATAAATGTTTACAGAATAACAGTTTTGGTTTGATTAACATTAAACACTAAAACCAAAACAAAATAGATCAGGAAATTATTAACTGAAGGTGGCAGAGTAAGACAACCTAAACTGAAAATAAATGAAGTCTTGAAAAATATGAAAATAAAACAACACACACGTCGCTTTCTTTGATCTTATAATTACAAGAAGATCGAATTCAGCAAAATCTAAACAAGAATAAATGATCTTCATGTCAAAAAGCAATTCAATAAACATTACCGGAGGCATGTTCATCTGAAACAAGTGGTTTACACCTGCGCATTAGTTTGGAGAGGTTACAAAGTAAGCTATTAGAAAAGTAAGCTTTTAGAACAGTAATTAACCCAATAAATTGAGTGTTTGTTAAACATCTGAAGTTATATGAATTCATGAAATACATATTAAATTATTCGTTGGCATTTCACAGCCAAAGGAGGTTTAAACAGACAAAAGGTTCAATCTCTACCAAAACTTTCCTATCGAATGTTCCAAATGCAAAACTATGTCATAATTATTTTAAGTTATCATAGCATTCTAGGTATATTGCAAGGTAGATCCAGAGTCGGTTTCCCGAACCCATTTAGGGAAGCAATATTTAACAGACAGTTGGACATTATCATGAAGCTACCTTGCCACTGCCCCAAATGAAACGCCTTTCTGGAAATCCTGAATCCGACCTTGGCTCAATGATTTTTGGATATGTCTTGATTTTACAGAATCAAGTAAAACATGCATACCTGAAATTTCTACATTAAGAAAACATCAAAATGCAGAGTAAAAAACTATATCATGGATTTATAAATGATCAAATAAAAAACATACCACAAACAATTAACGAAAATTTTAAAAAAAAACCTACAAGTACCTGGTTTATAGGCAAATTAACTACAACCCACCTATTAACTCGAAAATAATGCACAAAAAACTTTGAAAAAAATACACAAAGTATTGACGCCAATTGCAATGCCAAACGAACATAGGTGGCTGGTACTCATGACAAGGACCTGAGACAATATGCAGAAAATCGGCAATAGACTTAATGATAACAGCAGACGTATGGTCCTGATCTCGCCAAAAGTGCTTGTTTCATATACCGTCATTAGTAAAAAGATCAATTTATGTGAAGCCATTCCTATGTCTTCAGCAAGTTTTAACTGGTAGTAATTACCAAATTGGTACTTTAGATTGCGAGTATAGTTTTTAAATGCAACTGTGTTCGAAATAACGAGAGAAACGCACACAGTATTGTTTTTGATGCTTTCAGGCTATAACATATTTGATACCAACTTCGGACAAAATCTTTTTTATTCATTTATTTAAATTTGTTAAATGATTACTTTTGATAAATTGACCACTTCTTCATCTTAAAGTGTTATTACTTCGCCATTCATAAGTATTTATACGATGTTCGGTGTGTAACTGGGGATCTCTTAAACATAAAATGTATTTATGTCAGGAGCATTTATGGTCATCTAAAAGCTTTCACCAGGAATGAAACTCATGTCAAGATATTCAAAATGGTCGCTGCTTTCAGAAAGACAATGCTTATCAGAATTGAATTATGATATCCATATTCTTATACCTTTTGGGACCTTTTTGTAATAATAAAAATAAATTTTGTAGTTGAAATGTCATCGAATTCTTATGCATATTTCCCCTTCTTACATTCGTTTGTTTTGAAATCATCCAATGTAGAAAACAGAAATAAATAAATTCAAATTATGTTAAATTTTACTTTTAACAAGATGCTGGTGTACACAGTCCGAAATGCAATCCAGCATGGTCGTAACTCCACCCTAATAAAATGTTTCCTATCCCAGTGATCCTATCGCCAACTTACACAGGCCACGTCTTTGGCTGTAATCTGTGTCTAATACATTTCGTTTTGACTGATACGGCTCCACTGTTTCATTCGGACTCAGAAATGCAACACGATTGTGTAAAGCAAATGTTGTTGTTGCCCTAAAAGCAATGAGATATAAAATATGATTTGGTGATATAATTATGCATTGAACTTATTTACATAAATGGCTATTAGATCACAATATTTCGCATTATACATTGTCATTGCTTCCTTTCCATGCTTTGAAAGATTCTTCGCAATGCAAAAGCGTGTTAAGTTAAGCCGAAATCCAGTAAGTACATTTCGAAAAATACCTCAGACCTCTAAATTGTTTTAATCTTCGTAAGAGAATACTGATCGAAGAATGTGGGCAGCTATATGTTTTTAAAGCATGAAAACGTTTTATTATACTGTTGTTCTTTAAAATTATGTTGCTGGTTTCATTTTGTAAAGAATATGGATCTAAAACTTATGATCTATCGGCATGCTATGCTTTTTGTGCGTTGAAATAACCAAATCATATACCCCATTACGATTCTCTTTTAGAACTTAAAAGTTAAGCAATACTCTACTTAACTACTAATTGGTTGTTATTTGTTTCTAATTGTTTTGAGGTAGATATTGCTATAATACTTTATATGTAATTAATTGTAAATGTAAAATATATTTATAAATAGTGGACAAATTGGAAAATACGCAATAGATGGTCTAGTTCACACAGTTGTAAACAGCAATAGATTTACATGTTACTTCATCAACAACAACATCATCGAAATAAACAAAACTGAATAATTCCAGCATACCTGTCATGATCTGTATGTTTATACATATGTAGTAAGCGGTAGTGTTTGCCGGTTAAAGTATTCGAATAACCTGTGTTTGACTTCTCTTGAAAAGCACTACACATAAAACAAGAACAAATTTGATGCAGAGAACGGATGATAAAACATATTATTATACCTCAATTTCATTTACAATGTTAATCTTCCATAGGCCACCGTGACATAAAAGTACTGTCAAAAAAATATACTGTCGGAAAAATACTGTCACCCGTCACCCGCTACCATAGGTACGGAATGTTCGAAAATTATACTGTACCATTCGCGCATGCGCAATATCTATTTTTAAATTTGCGTTGTAAACAGACGACAATACTGTCAAGCAACAAACGTTTTTCTACCATAAACGAGGCAGATTTAAAGACTCTGGATCAAGAGAAAAACTCAAAAAACACGAAGCGTGTTGTGAAGCGTGGGGTTAATTTGTTTAGCGAAATACCATAATTGAATAAAGTGGTTCATGGTTTGAATAGTTTTTCGGTATAATAAAATAAATATTACATGTCTGACAGGGTGACAGTAAAATTGTCAACTTTCTAAAATTGCCTCAAGTTGACAATTTTACTGTCACCCTGTCAGACATGTAATATTTATATATTATCAATGTCACCACTGCCACCATTTCATCATCATCATCATCATCATCATCATCATCATCATCACAACAACCATCATCATCACTGTCATCATCATCATAATCATCATCATCATCATCATCACCACCACCACCATGCCACAAGTTGCTTGGAAATGAGGATCATAGTACATACCGCTTTTCTAAAAGTTCACCTTTTATCATCAATATCATCATCATCATCATCAACCCCACCATTATCATGATCACTAAATCATTGTCACCAACACCCTCATCATCATCATCATCCTCATCATCATCATCATCAATAACAGCATCATCCTTATAACTATCATCATCATCATCATCATCATTATCATCATTTGATCATCATTTAGACTACTATGCATCCAGATGACTGTGACTTTGACTGCTTCAACAACTAAAGTGATAATCATGTAATGTTATAATTATTCATTTTAATTGTAATGTAATTTATTTATTTATATATTCCTTTAAATATATATTTTGCTAAATATATATCATCATCAATTGATTAGAAAAATACTCCACAAAAATTTGGCACCAAAAAGCCTGTGTGGGACTGATGCAACGTCAGACGTCAATATGACAAACATTTCTCTTAACTTCCTGTATGTATGTTGTGATAATAAGAAAATGTAAACTTGTTGTGGCAATTTCAACTGAAGAAGGCCGATGGCCGAAACGTTTTGAAATTAAAGAGTTTAAATAAATATGTGATTATTATTTTCTATCCCTTCATGGATAAACAAAAAGTAATTTGCTTTAATTTTTCTGCTAAGACAATAATTAATGCATAAACTTTATTTTATGCTAACCAATGAAATACTGAGTTCTATCAGTGAAATATATTCCATATCACTCACAGTGTGACTGATATAGATTCTATATCAGTCACTGTGCCGAACTACTTTTTCAGACAATATTCTGTACGAATTCGGCCATTTTGTTTAAATTGTTTTCACTTTTATAATGTGTAGAGAATACTGAAATATCAAAGAAATATGAGGGGTGTCTTTAAGAATTTGAAACAAAAATAATTTTGCGAAAACCATTGGGAACAGTCGACAAACCTGTCATTATTATTATAAACAGCGGGTTTACGGGTCGTAGGCTTCCAACATGTCCAATGTGCAACATCCAGTTTCTACTTTTTCCAGCTGACTAGAATACTTGAAAAAAAAAGCTAGTCTCTGTATTTCCTTGTCCAAAAGAATAGTCTGTATTTAATTTTTTCCTTCCTTCAAGACTTCAGTCAGTTGAAATTTAACACCAGCAACAAAGCCATTTTCAGTTTTTATTTCGAAACCAAAATGGCCTAGACGCAGGCATAGAATCGGGATTTCTTATCTTTAACCATATAAATCCATCAGCACAGAAAAAACACATTTTAGTCTAATCCAATCCAAAAAATATGTCCGAAATTGATTACACACTTGTCATGCCGGAAGGAATATCGTTTCTCGAAAATGACGTCAGTTTTCATTAGCCTTGGCTAGAGCGGCTCCTGTTTCAACCGGATTATAATACTAGACTCTCTCGTAGTACAAATGGGACTCTCTCGTAGTCAAATTATCTGTGAATCGTTTTTATTTGTCATTGATCACAAGTTGAATAAATCGTTAAAATTCAACACACTTGTTTTCCGATTTCTCATCCAATATGGCGGATTGTGTATTGCCTGACACAACTGTCAATGTATTCATACGCGACATATTGGTAAGTCAAAAAATAGTACTGTTATTTTTATTGAAGTCAGCATAAAATAAATATAAAATTTGTTTGTTTTGAGTGGATATGGAATATATCACATCTCGAAGTGATACAATTTTTATATTTTCACTCGCGCTACGCGCTCGTGAAAATATTTAATTGTATCACTTCTCGATGTGATATATTCCATATCCACTCAAAACAAACAAATATCCTCTATTTATTTGAAATCGGAAAAAACTGATAAAGTTATATAAAAAATAAGTTGACTTTGGTGTCTTTTACAATATAAAATCATAACATTATGCAATAGCTGTCTTCTGAAAAGTGTGTTGATTTCTATAAAGTTTGATAATGCATCCACTGCAATCACCTCTAGCAATCAAGCTTTTCACAGTCTTATCTTCAAACCGACATATATGGGTTTGTTTTCCATTGAAGAACCACAAAGCATAGAATAATTTATAAACTGTGTTTGATTGCTTTATGTTATAAGCCATGTGTCGTCTTATCCAATCAGGGGTTCTGTGTCAAGTTGTAAGATGTTATTAGCAATTTTACAGCCTGCCTGTATTTTAACCCTCTTACGCCGGAGTCATTATTTTAGGATGTTGTTGACGTCGCGGCGGAAATGACGTTACGGAGCGCCAAAGTTAACGTCGCTATTAATTTCGATGCGGTTTGAGACTCATATGTATTTGTTCAAGCGTCATAAGTGTATCTTCATTTACTTTTTATTAAAATTAATAATTTTAATATTAGTACATTGCATTTATTCATATTGTATATTTACAACTTTCTCCGCGATTTGTGTTTGAAGAAACTAATGCTATGAAGCATAAACGTACTCTGAAACAGAACATGCGTATAGTATGTTTGTGATCGGACACAAAAACCGACAACCGGTCTTTAACAAAGTACCGGAGGAAACTAATTTCTCAGTTAAAATGCCCGTGTACCGGTGTACTCAATTTCACTATCCGAATGCATCATCTTCCGATTTTTTATTGAAAGAAAAAGAAAATGCCGGTAAATAATGCCGGTAAATTATTTGTTCTTATTTAAATTGTGATACACATGAATGGTTGCACGGCAATCCATCTGGTGTGAGTTTTAGATATAACTAATGATTTACTTTAATTGCATTCGCATGACTCGTGGATAGTTTATGCGCAAACGAAATCTTTGAAAAAAAAGATCGGGAACCGGACTACTAAAGAAAATATTTGTTTCTATCAGGCAGTAAAAACGGTTTGCTGAATTTGTTGTCCATCCGTCCCATTCGGGTTGGAGTTCCAGATTTCCCGGTATTAAAAACTGGGGTATAATACGAGTAAAGCGTTGGTTGTGCATCTCAGCGGCCTTTCGAAGAGAAGTGGGAGAAGTGAATTTTATAGCCGTCATTGTATATTATATACCGGGTATTTGTTCCGCTTTTCACAAAGGATTAACATGATTTGTATCGATTGCAAATTTTTAAAAAATGCGTCAGATTTTGACAGGAAAGTTCACAGGTCTTTTTACATGTATCTGCTCTGTGTATTCGTCAAAATAAATGGGAAAAAGAGACAACCACTGAATTGAACCAATTAAAGTGCCATATATTTTCGTCTTCCAGATTTCTGATTCATAGAAATTTAAGTATTTCTTGATTTAGTTTTGTTTGCCTAGAAAAAAATATAGCCGTTTTATTGAAAAACCAGCATACTTGTTTTTATGCCAGGATGGTACATCGTATTTTGGTATTCGTTTACTAACAAAAGTAGATTCTAATTCCGGGCAAATCAAACTTTTACCGAAATGCAACTTTTTCATAAATATCGGGGTTATTAGCAGATTTTCCAACAATGCTTTAGTAAGGAAAAAGTATTTATAAAAACAAAAATTTTCTTTTAATCCGGAGAAATATTCTTTTATCATCATTAAAAATTTTAGGCGCATTACAAATACTGATTGATTGTCTGATTGATCGATTATTTGGTTGATCGATAAATTGTTTGATTGATAGGATAATCGATTTATCAAATGATTGACTGATCGATCTATCAACTAATCAATATGTTAGCATCCGAACCCTTTATACATTAATCAGTCACCTTTTATTTTTCCACAATCTGCATCCAGCCGACCGATTGATACATTGTAGACTAGCCACCCAGTACTTTTTTCTTTTTGTAAGAAATGATACGTATGCTATCCGTCGGCTTGTTTATTCAGGACTAAATAATGTTCTTTGCATGAAATCGCAAAATGCATGTGGATGGGTTTTAATTTAATCGAATTATAAATTATTAGCATTCCAAACTTCATTATACTTCGTTAAATAGATAAGGTACACGTAATTTTTCTGGAAAATGCTTAAATTGGAACTCTTTGCCTAGGCCGACTGTTCTTGCTTTCACGGAAATTTCATCCTCGCCTATAAACCTTTTACAACATTTAACTATAACATTTCCAAAGTATTAGACAATGAAATATAAGATCTTGATAAGGAACTCGCACACCCGGATGGTTAAATTTTTACCATGCAATTGATGTCTTGACGCGACCGCCGTAACGACATCGAGCATATGACGCCAAAAGTGAGCCCGAAAATGACGTCGTTTTTTTTGTTTTAATGACGTCATTAAAGAAAATATGTTTACAAGCAATCATGGCGCGCCATTTGCTAATATTTACATTCCTATTGATTTCTTCGTTTAACAAAATTCGGTTCATTTTGCATGAACCGCATGACCCGTAATGACGTCAGTAACGTCATGTATGTTACTATTGAAAACTCCCACGTATTACTCCCCCTTTTTACTTAATACTAATTTTTGAAAGCGTTCGACTTAAGTTTATTTAAAGAAAAAAATGAATAAAATGTAAATATAAGTAATGATTCTTATTTTGGTGCGGTTCATGCAGATTGGACGTGCACGCGAGAGCTGGCAAATTTACCATAAAGCGCTAGCGCGCTTTATGGATTTGCCAGCTCTCGCGTGCACGTCCAATCTGCATGAACCGCACCAAAATAAGAATCATTCCTTAAATAAAATCTTACAACTATCAAAATATGACAAGGAATATACATTTTTGTAATTTAATATCATTGTATTTTAAAAGCGACTTATATGTCGCTCTCGGTCTCTCCCGATCAGCGACTTTAATGTCGCTCTCGGCGTTATACGGGGGCGACATAAAAGTCGCTCTCGGCGTAAGAGGGTTAAGAATTATAAGGACATAGCTATCGAATCAACATACTAATTTGCATGCAATCTAAATATCATTTTATTTTTTTATTCATATTATCTGAATTAACATTCGTGACATTATTAGACTTACATGTTTAAAGTAGATCTTATTTATTTGGAAATTCATTCGATATTCTTACGTACTGAAACATATGTAAGGCTTCAAATTAGGACATGTTTATGATAGCACATTACTTAAAGCGATTTAAAACACGACTACTTTATATGAAATATACAAGTTCAAAAGCAGTCTTCACGATTACAGACCTTTCTTCTTAATATAGTGGGAAACCTAATCGACTTAAACTATTAAAATCCAACAGACATTACGGAATATTGTGGCAAAAGAAATCAAATTAGGTTAAGACGCTCACAACATCTTGCTTTTCCTACCCAAACCTAATTAAACAAAGTTACTGCTAGGGAATTTTCAAAGCCAACGAACTATTATACAGGCTCGGTTTGATTGGGCCTGTTTATGGGCAGAAGTTGGCATGCATATTACCGTCAACGCCGCATATCCCAAAGTGAGATCCCCAAACAAGTTAATGAACCACGTATGTGTTGCAAAAAATAATTATGATCTGGATTTAAAGTATTTCGAGATATAATCAGTGTTTATTTAATCAAGTGATTGTGGCATGGCGTCAAAAATAATTTATGATAGATCTAATTAGCGATAATCATTAAAATTTACATTACGCGAAGCAATTTTTTGCAGAGATTTTCTTTTCCGTAAGGATATACAGGCACATAGGGAAGAAAGACATTTTCAGAAAACGCAACTTCTCCACAGTCATGCAGACAAAAGAGTTGAAGAGGCGTTTGTTTTCGATGTTTAAGAAAATTAAAAACCAAAAATAATACATCTTATTTAAATATTATGCAAAACCGACTGTTGCCGCATTCGAACTGTCGGTGTCAAAGTACTATGTCACACGACGTAGAGGTAAATGACCTGTAGGTGCTACAACCGCACAATATTTCCCTGTACTTTCAGATCAAAAAGTAAAGGTTGTACTTATGACAAACCTCTCTAGTACACGCAAAAGGTTGAGGAAAATAAAATGTCAAAGACCTTCGAGTTATTTCAACTGAGAGGTTCTTTATGAATAGTAAATGCCTTAAATTAATTTTTAACAGCTGGTTTGAATATATTTTGGTTTTCAATATCTCAAGTGAAGTATCAAAAAATCATAAAGCCATACACTCTCAAGCGTCCTCTTCTTTAACTTTCATTTTTGTATTAAGTTCTCATAAATGATATTGGTACTGGGGAGCGAACCCGTACGGCGATTGCGTCTTGCCATGCAATGCCAATTACTCTACGTTTTGACCTAACGAGGACAATCAGAATAAGATTGGTCGGATAACCCTGATAAACGTTCTGATCACTGGATGACACCGGAAATCGATTATTAACTAATAACGGTACTGGCTATAATCATGTACTACGATGTTATGGGCCTTATGGCCGCCACACTGCTCAAATAGCGCTACCGTGAATTAAGTTAGAGACAAGTTTACATGTACCAGTCACATTATTTAAACGTTTGCAGAATATAATAAATTATTTAAAGTTTGTAATGAACAATAGCTTTTTCGTGATTCTTTAGAAATTCGTCAGGTTTAGATACAATTATTCTTATTTTTACTGAATTATTTTTTTATAGACGTGGTATATCTATTAATAAACAACTAATAGCATCCCTAATGTACTGATTGGAGCACAGATTGTTCCTGGTCTGTTTTGCTTTTACAAGAGACATTATTATTCTATTTGTTTCTTCTCAAAATACATTACAATGACATTATCGCAGCATATAACAACATGTCGTGTTATCCTGATAATTTCTAACAAGACGATCAACTGTTGTCGATATCATTTACCCAAATTAGTTTCAGCTTGATAAGGCAAATACCTTAGAAAAACAAGTAAAGTTGTCTTGATCTAAATATGTCGTATTTAATCACAGTCAAAAATATTTCATGTGATGATCGACGAAATTTGTCGAATAAATATAGTTACTGTTCCTGAACATATGATCTAAATTGCGTGAATATCCAAATGATTCTATTGCTGACTTAGCTGAGGCAAGTGTAATGTTGGTTAACCGTAGAACCTGGTATTTACCCCCAGTTGCAAAGTGTTTTTGCCACTGACCGTTCCAAGGCGGTACCCCCTCAGGTTTTCGTTAATCGTTTGTGGTGTCTTATTAGAAATTGTTTATTTTAATTTATAATTATCATCTTATTAACCTATGCTCTCTTGTTCTTTTGCTTCGGGGAGGGGAGGCTGTGTTTCATTTGCGCTTGCAAATCCTGAAATGCATATATCACTTTTTATAATCTGCTCATTTATTTAAATTTCAACCTGTTTTTTTGTATTAAATAATACTTTAATAAGACTAGTCTACGTTTAATTTATCATTATATAAAGCGTCATTCGTAGTTTAGTGTGACGAAACTACGTGATTCGCAATTTCAGGATAGGGGTCGTTTTTTTGTTGTTGTTGTTGTTTTGTTTTTTTTTGCTTTTTGAAATTTTTGTTTTTGAATTTATCTAAAGTATTGTATTTTTTGTATATACGAAATTTCTCTGTGCATTCATACAATAATTAATTGCTCTTTTTTAGCCTCGACAAGTAATTGTCGTCCTAGACGGAATTGTTATTGTGTCTTTAGAGAATGCTTCAATTGTCACAGAGGCGGTATCATCATACTGAAACCAGAGAAACGTTATTACATAATCTGGCCAGGGGCCTTTGAGTTCTAATCAGATAGAAATATCTCATTGTAATGAAGCAGCCGTTAACATGCAGATATACAAAGTAAACCTATCCGACATCGTGGCATTTGATTTCTGACGCAAAGTTCAAGTGTCTGGTCGCAGTGATGTGAGTTCATTGAAATAGATTTATAATCTTCTTTTTTTTCAAGAAATTTATTATTAGGTATAATCTGGATATCATTGTGATCGTTCTTTTCAATCTAGATGTTAATTGCGGATTGTCTATTACTAAAAGATGAAAATTAAGGTTATATACTGGCGATTTATAATCAATTACATTAAACAAGAAATTCCAAAAACTTTAAAGCTCTCTTCCTTAAAAAATTGCTGTCTAATAGAACTTATGGCTTAAATACCAACAACGTTTTGTAGGTCAATTCAACATTAACATCCTTTTCAAAGTGAAGAACATTATGCAATTATATTAAAAATGTTGATATCACCATCACATGTTCAACAAAAATAAGTTTGTTTTGAATAACTATATCCCATCGCTGAATTACTCATATTTTATGTTTTGTACAGTATGTGGAACAATTCTAAAGGTCCCCGATAAGGAATTATTGGGCTTTATTGTTGATAAAATATCACAAATCTGAAAGTAAATGTAACCTTGAGGTTCGAGCATAAAAATGATTCATCTACTTACCACACGTTACCGTCTTGGTCATTTTAAGACACCAAGTTCAAATGCAGTGGAGTTATTTTAAAATTAAACATCGTTTCAATAAACATCCAGATCACACCATTTAACGTTGGACATGCTGAGCTGTTGAGCAAAACTCCCTTTTTACTGCCAATGTCATAATTTGTAAAAAGTGAAATATGCATATCAGGAATGGCCTAATCCAGCAGACACAGCCAAAAAGTAGAGAGGAAAAGAGAGCATGGTTTTACAATAATCAGTTTCAAAATGGACGCCAAAAACAATTAACGAAAGTGAGAACCCGAGGGGTTACCGCCTTGGAACGGTCAGTGGCAAAATAATTTGCCACTGGTGGTTTAAACCAGGTTCTAGGGTGCACCAACCTCACACTTGCCCCAACAGGTTCTCATTTCACAAAAAAGTACAAGTTGTCTTGTTGAAATAACTCCAACCCACCCATCGGCTCAACAATGTTGCATGCAAAGGCATACAAACATATAAAACATGAGAAGCTAATAGCATTGCAAAGCCAATGGGCGGGTACTCAATGATCTTACCGAGACCAGAGCTCGTGGAGTAAAATCAGCAAGAACACGATGACAGGGATAAAAGTAACAGTTCGAGATTCTAGGTTCTTTTAAGAAAATATTTCCCTATAAAGCTTCGTAAACTCTTAAAACACTGCCACGGTCGTGCAACTTTCACATACAGCCGAAATATAAAAAATGCATCATTTGTCATAGCAACCCCTACCTTTACAATCTGTCCCTCACACTAGCGAATTTGCAGACCGTCTTCATTTACAGTTATGTTTCACGCGAGTTCCCCCGCTAATGTCAGCGTTAATACTGAACAGAAGAAAGGAATCGTTTGTAAAATAACACGGCAACTTACTATTACAAAAAGTTAAATATACTACAAATTTCGATTTCAGTTAATTTTTGGCTTGTAACCAAAACAACAAACATGATTCCCGGCGACTGATGTTTTCGTTAAGAATAGCGCGGGAAAGTATAATTGACAGAACGTTGTTAATTGTCAATCACGCCTTCAGGTTGCTTTACTTTACACCCTTTGTTATTGTTTCAACATCCGCAGGGGAAAGGACCTACAGCGACAAAATTTGATTGACAGCAAAACCTAATTTTGACAAATACAGCGTCTTTTGATTGGAGCGGCAGTTCTAACAGTCGTCGCATGACTAAAAATTGTGGTCGGCGTTTGGTGAAGTGCTGGAGTGCAACAGGTGTTTACAACAGATGCTCGCTGGGGCAAAATCTACTTTAAATCGAAATTTCTAGTAAATATGCTTTAAAGATGAAAATTCACCATACATTCCATCGAATTCCTTCAGTCGCAAAATCAAAATGCAACTCGGATAACTTTTATATAACACTTTTTCCGTTAAAAACGTGTGAATACTGAATCTTCATAAAATGAAAATGTCTACACGTATTTTGTATTGCTGACAAAAACATAAATCTATTTAAATAAAGTCAGGGAAAGTTGGTCAGTTCTTTCGACTAATACGTGATTATTCATTGTTTTGGCCACTAAAATTTGACGGTTCGCTAATTTTCTGTATCTAATGTGAGTTGCGCTTGTGTTGTCAATATTAATATATTTCGTTATTGTTTCTTCTCCCTATTCTCGCTCTTTTCAGTTCATTAAATTCGTTTTCCTTTTATTTCTTCAAAAATATTTTATTTAACGTGCTTAAAAACTTAAATTAAATAAAATTATTCACGTTTGACATTGTTTCTGATTAGTTATGTGGCAAGTCTATATGAAGTATATAGCTAGTCGATGTAGTTTTTCAAGCTTTATGATTTTCCCGCCTTTCTTTGACGTTAAGTATGTAGATTTCGTGCTAAGGCATTTTATATTCCGATATTACTTTAATTTAAATAACTCAATGCTAGTATTTGACAGTAAACATTTGTGGATGATTCCCAACCACCCACCCACCCAGCTGTTTTGTATGTGTATGGTTTGGCTTCAACACTTCTTTACATTTCTTATTTGCAGAAGTACATACTGGACAAGAGATGAATTTTATGACATTTCTGGATAAAAAATCTTCTGTCTGTATTCTCAATTTTAATTATTAGTATTTTTTAGGTTTGATGTTATTGCACTTGGGTACCTAGAACAGATCGTCTTTTCTACCTCGGGTTTGCTCACTGGCTCGCAGAATGGCGCTTATCCTATGGCTCGTGCACATCTCTCTACTCCACTTGGAAGTGCAATTGCAGTTAACAAACGTTATAGAAAGAATAATTGTGTTGGACATACATGATTACAAAAACTGAGAAAGATTTTCATAATAACAAAGACTGACACTCAGATACTTTGTTCAAGAAAGATTTTGTTCATAATACACGATATATTAACTACTACATTTGTCGATTGAAAAGCTGTCAAATACTATGACAGATTTTTCTATCTTAACCGAATGTCTCATGCAAGATACTTTTTCTTGCATACCTCTATTGTTTATAATATTTGTGTACATTTATTTCGTCTAGTTGTTTGTTTCAATGCGCTAAAACGTTGACGTTAATATCCCTAATTTTTCTAGATGACGTCACTTACTTAAATACATGACGTCAAATACCTGATGACGTGACGTCACTCATGTGAGCACGTGCTCATTCTACATGGGGGTGTAGGATCGAAATTTCCTACACGGGTGAAAACACTAGATGACCGGATCTGGTATGCAAGAAAGTCGTTTAACGACCACCTAACAGCACAATCGAAACTAACGAAATTATATGATTAGGAAAACCCTCCCAAAAAGTGATAATTTAGTGAACTAGTTAACAAGATAGTTAACTTCTCAACCTTTTGCACCGAGACAACAAATTCTGGAATGATTTATGGCAAAAATCTGAAATTCTGGGAATAATCAGCTGCACAATGCGTATTAATCGTGTTTTAAAAAACTCCTACGGCTTTTCTCTCTTTGATCGTTTTATTAAAACATAATTGATTTCTGAAATGCAAAACGAAGAAATGATTCCACATGTCAATTACTAACTAGATAAATATAACCCAGAGCATGTGCGACAGAAATTAGTGGTTTACAGGTGTGCATTAATTTAAATAAAAAAACTAATATGCTTTGAGGTAATGATTCGGAAAGGAATTATTAGAAAGGTCTAAAACAAAACTAATAACATTTGATTCCATTAAACATACCGTGCTGACAAGTAAAAGATTCAGAAATATCCTGCTCGTACATTTGTATACAGTCACGCACGTATAGTTTTGAAGTTCACACAGAAGTGAAAAAAGACTACCGGTTTCAAGATGTAAGATCTCTGCTAATTGATATATGACCCCTACTTTTCTTGCTGGACTTATCGCCCTTGATCAGGTTGAAAGCCGCGTTTTTACGAGGTGTCAAAAACTTGTTATTTCGAGTGTTAAAATCAAAATGCGAGACTATATTTTGTGTTATATTTGTTCCTGGGGCATAATCCCGTCTTCTTCCCCTGAGGGGAAGTTGAGTTTTAAAATAAAATACAACATGATGTATATAAATAGTTATGATCTGTATCACCTAGACGCTTGATTTTCATACATCGTCAAACATCGTATAATTCCGTTAAAACAATTTTTCAATATACATATTACAGATAGGCTATTACGGAAAATGCCTTAGGCTAATTACAGTACTCTCTATATATAGACTTCATTAAATAGCTAGTAAATATATTGAAACTGAGTTCTTCACGTTTAAGTCTTAATATTGTCTGTATTTATTTACTTACTATCATTAAACTTAATTACGTTCATTCCGTATAAGCGTTAAAAACACATTTCCCCACACCCAAACCAAGGAAAAGTCCCGTTTTAAGGTAGTATAATAATATAGTTGGAAACTTTGAATGTGTCCTTCAATTCCCTTTTAATAAGCACTTTATTACATAATTATAAGTATATGTATCTGTATTTAAACATATACTACCGTGCAATTCCCCGGGTAAGTTGCCTAGAGCGTTCATTCATTGCAACATGAAGTTTTAATATATTTTATAACGTTCATTCGTTAAATGTATACTTTTAAAACAGTTACCTTTCCCCCAAAACAAGCAAGCCCCATTTTTTGGTAGCATGGTTTCCCCCCTAAGAAACCCTATTTCCGTGAAACACTTCCCCTTTACAAGGCATTACATCGAGCTCTAGCTCGGATCGCGAAGCGACCCGAGCGTTAAGCTCGTCTTAAGGTCGCAGGAATGCCCATTCACTAAGGCTAAAAAAACGATGTCCTTCCGTTTGCGCTGGTTACTGGTTGTGCAAAGCATAAGGGCATGTAAACACGGGAAAAAACCTGACCGGTAAAAACTTACGGCAAAGTATTGTTTTGACAAATTTTGTTATTGGCTTTATTTTTATAAATCGCTAATTGCAAAATATCTTTAAAAATTAAAACTTATTATTCGGTAGCATTGTTATCGGACTAGCATTTTGGAAAGCAAAAAAAACTAAATCGTCAGCTTAGAGAGTAGGTTGTCGTTCGTTGTAACCAATAGCAATACTAGCAATCGGCCATTTTTAGAAATTAGACTGAAGAAATCAAGTTGAAAACTACTGAATGGTAGCTTGTCAGTGGATTATTAGGCCTTTAAATTCAAAGGAGCATAAGGCCCAGTGACGGAACAATCAGATGCATGGAGTTTTTCTTGAAAACAAGATGTAAGGCTGGTGAGAACCAACTTTTATGTGAAGTTGCATTGTGAAATGGACCTCGCAATGTTCAGTCACTCACAGTCACAGTGTGAGACACACTGAGCTTAGCGTAGACCAGCGCCACAATTCAGTTTTGTATAAGAGTTTTTTGTCACTGGTCATGTTCGTCATTTAGACATGTGAGCTCATGGCAGTCGAAGATATTGTTTGTGAGAGTAATGAACTCGAGGTATGAGATTTCTTTTATTTATTCTTATAAAACACATGGCACAAGAGCAAATCTACACCACAGGGGCTTTGAAGACTGACCCTGTTTTCTAAAAAGAAAGAAACTGGCCGCCGCCATTCCCCCCCCCCCCCCAAAAAAAAATGAGGGTCTACACTGGGTCTACACTGCATAAACATAATGTTTATTGTTTTGGTTGATAGATTGGGATCGTTATCAGTCTATTCACACCAAATTTATTATTAAATACCATGGAATTGGTATATGGATTACAGTCAATAGGCCACAAACAAGTCAAATGAGCCACACTTTGTTTTGAAAAAGCTCAAATAGGCCTCAAAAATTGGTCACATTTTTATTTTATTTATAAAGTTTTTAGTATCATTGTGTTAATATGTTCTATGTCAGTTTATGATGTTTTATAAAATATTTTTCATGAAGAAGTTGCTTCATAGATTGGACATTTTGTACAAAGCAACGTGTACTTTTTCCGGATTTTTGTCCAAGACTATCATGACTAAACAGGTGAGAAAACAATTAACAAAATGTTGCAACAAAAGAAAAGACATCATTTATATGTCAATATGCTCTTTTGATCAATGACCTTAGTCTACAAAAGTCACTCGGTCTACACTAGCACAGAATCAAATATTGATGGTTGCAACATAAGCTGTGTATTTTGCATTGTCCAACATGGAAATTGGTTTAGAAATAAATTTATTTATTTATTAAATACGACACCTTTGATTGCATTAGCACCTCTGACTTTTACTGCAAGTGTTGTAAATTGTGATCTTATATAACAGTGTGACACCCTGACAAAACTGATTGAATCAACATCTTGGGTAGGTGTAGAGAATTTACTTTTTGATGACAGTCCAATTTTTAAAGCAAAAATGACAATCATATGATGTTTTTATTTGTTCTTGGGTTTCAGGATGACAAGCACAATTTTAGATATCAATTAAACAATGATACTATTTTTTAAAAGCTTGTGTAAATATAAAAACAAAACTAACTCTTTACAGTGATTGCCATATACAGTAGACTTACAAGTACTACTGGAATTGACTTGTGGCCTATTTGACATGGTACCTCCAGAAACAATTTATTTTTTATATATTTTGGTCAAATACATGACAGATTGTCCTAAATGTATGAAATTTCAGGTTTATAAATTTTATAGACAATAATTTTCTCAAAGTAACCACTGAGTATTACCTTTTTAATTTTAATACACAGTAATATGAGATTTTAAATAAAAGAGAAATTTACGCTTTTACTCTACAGACATGCCTTTTTACCCATGTGAGACCAGTGTAGATCCAGATTAGCTGGCACATCTGATCAGGATCTGCACTGTTCACTTTTTGGTCAGAAATAACCTAATGATTTAAACAAGTGAAAATTGCAGATCCTGATCAGACATAATGGATGTGATGGCTGATCTGAATCTACACAGTTTTTCCATGCCATAAAGGTGTTTACATGGAGGAAAGGGTAAATCTCCAATATATTATCATCAGTTGGGACCAAACAGTTTGACCAGAAAGCAGAATACATGTGTACCAAGAATAGCCTCAAATATCAAGTTAGTGCTCATTTTGGGAATTAAAAGTGTTCTATTATTACCATATTTTCTGTCATGTGCACATTTCAACATGATTTCATAATCAAAATATGTATGTGAGGTACATGTATAATCAAATACACTATTTACAAGGTGTCTGTTTTGTTTTGTTTTATTTTTGCAAATTTTGTTAAATATTCATGGTGTCACTAAATTTGCTCAGCATCAAAAAGTTGTGTTTTAGAAAATAAAAAAATCAAAGCTTTCATAATCATTAAAATTGTTGAAAAAAGTAGATTGCTGTGAAGAAGAAGAAAAACATTTCTTGCCATGTCAGTGGGTTTTTGGCCTCTTTAAATACATGTAAAAATCTGAATATACCGGTACTTGGATCTGCTTAAGCTGGACTTTTACACAGAAAACTGGAAGTTGCACTCATAATAAAAACAATGATTTTTTCCTTTTGTATGTTTATGTTTTAGCAATTGTAACAGTAGAGAAGTTTACATTTTTTAATATATGGTACTTTTTAAAGAGAAATTTACCTATTTTGAAGTAGCTTTGCCTACATTTCTGCAATGAAAAATACAAAATAAAGAAAATACCAACTGGAATGAGCTTCAGAATTTGAAATTCACATTTTCCAGTATATATATTACATTTATAAAATACTTACCAGACAGAGATCCAAAAGTGGTTATGAATAATGGCATGTTTTATTGCTAATTGATGTGTTCATGGGTTTACATTTTTTTGCAGACAATAATCTCTTTACATTGTTATTATACATTTTAAAAAATGGACCAACAACATTTTTAATGCATGATTTGATTGGCAACCACAATTCATTTATGTAATGAAAATAGATATAAAGAAGCATTTTGTTTCAAATCAGTTACTAAGACCTGTAAAGGAGTGTTACATATGGATAATCAGACTACATGAAATTGTACATGTTTATGTTTAATTGATTGAGATTATTTCATCTATTTTGGCCCAATAGCTGAACTATTTTTCAACTTAAATAAGTAATTCTGTCATGCACATTCAAGTAACTTGGCTCAAATATGTACCTTATTGTCACCAAATACGTACCATATTGTCACAATATTTTTCACACAGCATCTATAGCTTCAAATTACTGTTGTTAATAACTGTAAATTCCTATGGCATTGTCATTCCTGGAGATATTTTCAAATGACTTTGCACAAATATGCCCCAAAATCTAGGTGATGTATCACACTACATATTGGAGTCTCAATGTGGTGTTAATGTGATGTACATGTATATTAAAACATTACTTTTTAGGTCTAGATTATAACTTTATTCATATACATGCATAAATATTTTGTTTAATATCATGGGACAATTTTGTGCAATTGCAAGTTACAAATGCAATGGTAATCAAGGTAACATTATAAAAAATAAAATTTATTTTTCAGACAATAATATATTAATTTTCATGCACATGTGACAATGTGACATAATATTTAGAAATTACATGTATCAATGAAGAATTTATCAATATTCAATATTGCATTAATTGAGGTAATGGAAAACATTTGGGTTGTAAATTTAAGCAAGAAGCCTTTGTGTTTACACATTAAAAACCCAAATGTTTAATAAAAGTCAGATTGCCAGTTGTACAGCTGAATTAAGTTGATGTAGACTTAAATTCTTTCCAAAAATCACATAATTTTATCGTGCATGAGTAGGCTAACAAATGTTAGAAACAAAATTATTTTTTAATATAAATCATTATCCGACATTATTAAAGCTAGAGCTCGATAAGAGGCAGTGCCTTAGTTCATATTAATATCAATGTAAGAATATCTTTCTTTATGTATATATACTACCGTCTTGTTACCCGGTGAAGAAGACGGTAGTATATATATACAGTGCTTTTATTACATTGTGTACTTTATTGCCTTTTAAGGGAAATGTTCCCCGGGAATAGGGATTCTTAGGGGGATAGCTTGCTACCAGAAAACGGGGCTTGGCTTTTTTTTTGGGGGGGGGGGGGGGGGGGTATGGGGAATGTAAGTGTGTTAAAATGATACATTATACGGAATGAACGTTATATAATTAACACGTTGTTTTTCATGTATATGTTAGAAGAAATGAACGCTGTAATTTGATGTAGGCAACTTCCGCGGGGAAGAAGACGGTAGTATATATATATACAGTGCTATTATTAAATTGTGTACTTCATTGCCTTGTAAAGAGGAAGTATACCCCGGGAATAGGTTTTCTAAGGGGGATAGCTTTCTACGAGAAAACGGGGCTTGGCTCTTTTGGGGGGAAAGGTAAGTGTCTTAAAATGATACATTATACGGAATGAACGTTATGAAAATAACACGTTGTTTTTCATCTATATGTTAGAAGAAATGAACGCTGTACATAATGCGATGTAGGCAAATTCACCGGATAAGACTACGGAAGTATTTACATACAGTGATTTTTTTACATTGTGTTCTTTTTTGCCTTGTAAAAGGGAAGTGTTCCACGGGAATAGGGTTTCTTAAGGGTAATAACAGTTTAATAAATACGATATAAAAATATTAATATCAATTAAAACAACTATATTAACTTAAAAAAATTTATAGAAACTAAAAAATAGCATACGGCATAAGACTACGTTATATGTAGATGAAATATGTTGAAATACATTTGCTCTATATATAATTGTTTGTAAAATATTAAAATGCTATAAAACTTGCTTGTGTTGGAAGTATTTTCCATATAAATATGTGCTTCATTATACCCTTAATAATACCTCAATTAATGTAAATTAAACATTCATTAATATATCTGTAATAGTACATACATGAAATGCACGGATATATCGTGCATGATTTTACTTTCAGTTATTAAATAACATTGCATTGTAATGGATAACTCAAATCGAAATAGACGTACATATAATTTGTGGATGCTTATTCAAGATATTATTTTCAGCGAATATTATCAGCAGCTTTTGTGTATGTTAATGGACTGAATCCCGAATTTTTTTTGAATGGGTGGATATTAATAACTTGGCAAGGGATAGGGCAGCGCATAATCATTTCCGAGCATTATTTAGACTATTTGAAAGGGGAAATTACAGTACTGCATTATATGCATGGAATGTTACAACAAGAAGATATGAGAATTTAAATGGAACTATTAGAATATATCAACCAAAGTTTAAACGATAAGGTAAGAACAGTTAAAGACATATATTTATTGCATGTTATATTCATAATGTTATTGAATTTTTTTTCATTATAAAATGTCTTGCGCATGCGTATTATTTTATTTTCTTAACAACCTACTTAACTATTCTTCATTCCGTATTATAAATTTAACAAAATACCACAACTCCGGGTATGAACGATATAAACGATAGTTATAAAAAGCCCAGGGATATAAGAATATACATGACGATTGGCTTATAATTTTATATTATTTACCGTTATTAAAGCAGCTACTACTTGCATGGTATATAAGGTAAGTGCTACTTGAAATATGTTAACATAAAGTTGTTAGGTGAAAGAATGTTAAGTTTGTATTAGTAAGTTTCTAAGTGAAGGAATCATGGCGGAAAGTCAGCAAGAAGAAGACACCCTTTCTGGTGGTTTAACTCAAAGAATAGGTGGAGGATTTAGGAAGAGAAAGAATAATCATGAGGAAATCACTATATCAGATTTCTACAATCCATGGAATTTTTATTTACTTTTCCTGCAAGATGACAGTGTTGTAATGAATTGGTGTGTCAATAATGGTCTTATAGCGAATAATATACCTTGCACAAGTAAGCCTCAACGAGACCATGAAGGTAATCTGAAGTCTTGTGACGGTTTGATGAAAATGTGTAAATGGTCAGGTGGATTAACAGATTATACTTTAAGGTGTAACAAAAAAAAAACCATGAATGTGCGTCAAGGAAATATTCATTTTTTGAATATTCTAAATTGTCAATTCAAGATGTCATGGACTTATTAAATCGTATGTAGAAGGCAATTCCTTGTTTCAATGCAGCCGATTATCAGGAGTCCATTACCAAAACACAGGAGTAGGCAGTTTCGGGAGAGAAATTCTCAAGGAACACTTTCGTACTAACATAAGACGTCGACAGCTTAAAGGCCAAATATAAATAGACGAATCTCTATTTGGATGAAGGGTGAAGCACCATAGAGGCAATCCTAGGAAAGGATGCAAAATTTGGGTGTTCGGCATGGTGGAAAAATCCACTAATACGGTTATTCTATATCCTGTTACCGACAGGTCTGAAAAAAAAACCTACTTCCATTACTTTTAAGGCATGTAGAGAGGGGATCGATGATCTACAGCGATCAGTGGCGTAGCTACTATTAGGCCATGTAGGCCCGGGCTTACAAGTTGGACAGAAAAATGACGTTTTCAAAAGTCCCAAAATACAATAAAATAGAACGGGGTGGTATGGTACCAGGTTCAAGCCGTTTTTGTCGAATCAAATATATTTCTGGCTTTGATTTGCATCATGCCTTCTCGGTTAAAGATTTTTTCTAGATGTAAATGCAGACATACGTTCTGTTTTGTCAGGCTTTATTTGCATTGCATTTTGCTACATTTAATCTCCACTTGTAAACTGCTTCGTGGGGGGGGGGGGTGCACCCCATACCCCCTTATCAAGAGGAAACCGCCACTATTTATAAACCGAAGAAGATAAAGGGCAATGTTAATTTCTCCCGGTTATTCGTAAAAACCATCTGTAAATTTAAAAAGAAAGGTTACCAACATGATATTTTACAGCGCTCTGCATGCCTGGTGATTAACCCTTCTACAGTTGATCACTATGCTTAGCTCTTTGGTTGCACGACGGTGGCAGGTGTTTAAGAGTTTATGAAGGTTTATGGGGAAATCTTTTCTTAAAAGAACCTAGAAGCTCGATTTGTTTCTTTTATTCCTGTCATCGTGTTCTTGCTGATTTTACTCCAGGAGATCTGGTCTCGGTAAGATCATTGAGTACCCGCCCTTTGGCTTTGCAATGCTATTAGCTTCTTATGTTTTATATGTTTGTGTGCTTTGGCATGCAACATTGTTGAGCCAATAAGTGGGTTGGAGTTGTTTCACCAAGACAACTTGTATTTGTTTTGTGATATGAGAACCTGTTGGGCAAGTGTGAGGTTGGTGCACCCTAGAATCTGGTTTTAACCCCAATGGCAATTTGATTTGCCACCGTTTCAAGGCGGTAACCCCTCGGGTTCTCATTTTTGTTAATTGTTAGTGGTGTCTCTATTGAAACTGATCATTTTATTAACCATGCTCTCTCTCTCTCTCTCTCTCTCTCTCTCTCTCTCTCTCTCTCTCTCTCTCTCTCTCTCTCTCTCTCTCTCTTCTTCTTCTTCTTGACTGTGTGGGGAGGCTGTTTTTTCTGAATGTGGCGATTCCTGATATGCATAGTTCACCTTTTTTAAACTCTTTTTCGACATGGGTTCGATTCACACTGACACACGGCTTTTAAGGAAATATTTTAGATATATACTTGCATTCATTTCAAAGTATTGCATGTCTTTGCTTTAGTTTATTTTATCGCGAAAATAATGATTGTGTAAAACAAAAAGAAAAATAAAAGTTAAAAAACATGTTTCGAACCTACAACATGTAACAATTGCAATTCAAAGTATTTAATTGACTGCGTCTTAGACCACTCGGCTAATGGTACAAGTATTGTGAGCTTTCGCCGCTTTGTATTAAACAACGATTAAAATATTAATTTATTGTTTACATGTAACGTCAATGTAAACACGCCAATGTAAACATTGCAAAATTACCGTTGTCTAATAATACCTATAGTTACCTGTAAAACCGTGTAACGGTAAAATAACTGTATACAATAATCAATTGTTTGCCAAACAATAGAAAGGTGATCGGATACAAAGCCGTCGCTACAGAAATGCGAAATTATATTACTGGACAAAAATATGGCAGAGTGTAAAACTCAATATAATAGTGAAACAGACATTGATTTAAGTTTAAGAGAAAAAAGGAAGGGAAGCGACGGTTCAAGTTTAAGTGAAATTGAAAGTCCTATCGACAAAAACACAAAAATCAAAACAGTCAAATACAGACACATCGAAAACAAAGAAAAGAAAGCCAAAAAGACCAAACAACAAGGAGACGAGGAATTTGAAAACACTAACACAAACATGAGCACGAACATTGATTTAGCACAAATTCAGAAGCAGTTAGTAAAAATAAATGAACGATTATCGCAGGTCATGACAAAAGATGATGGTTCACTGCGAGAGACAATACAAAGTGTATTTGTTGAACTTAAAGAAGATCTCCTGCAGTCAGTTTCAAAAGGAATAGATATCCTTGAAAGTAAATTGTTTGATAAGGATCTCGAGAATGATAATTAAAGGAAGATCTGAAAAATATTGAAAGAGAACTTGAGAACCAGAAAACCGAAAAATGAAAATTTACGTAGAGAGCTAGATTTAAAACAAAGTAATTATGAACAAAAACTGAATAACCTTGAACAATATGGCAGCAGAAATAATTTGAGAATAAATGGTATTGATCAAGCTGATGAAAAAGAATCTGCTGAAGCCATAACAAAATTACTATGTGAAACATTAAACGAAAAATACAAAATATTGAAGCTAAATATAAGCAGAGGTGACATAGACGTAGCTCATCGTCTAGGTAAACTTAAGAACAGTAAACGCCAAATAATTTAAAATTCAAATCAAGGATGACAAAAGATTTCATTTTGCGAAATAGAAAAACATTGAAAGGCAGTGGTATTTTTATTACAGAGGATCTCACCAGCTTAAACAATCATGTACTTCAAAATGTGAGATTTAAGACTCCAGATGAGGTGAAAAATGCATGGTCCCGCGATGGAAAAATTCTTTATGAGGATAAGACAGACACCATCCGCGAAGTCAAATATAAAGACTTTCAACATTGGATAGAACTTAGTTGGCCAGAGAAAACAGAACGCGAAACAGATGATTAAAAAAAATAAACTAACTTTAACATTTATATGCATCAATATTGATGCATATAGCGTGACACGTAACTTTTGTTGTGTGGTCTTAATAGGCTGGAAATTTTGTAATTTTGTTGACGCGCTCAATAATAAAATATCAACTACTACATTAAAGGGTATATATTATACTCAAACGTAATTGTTTGGAACAGATATGTTTAGGCAATATTTGTTCACCATACTGCATGTTGGTGAACAAATATTGTTTGAACACAAAATTAACATGTGTATTTCCAGATTTAAGAAAATTATCTAACTTCTATATGTACATTCATCATTATCGGTACATAAAGCGTGACACGTAGCCTCTGTTGGGTGGTAAAATACACTTGTCTAGAAATATAGTTATAAAATATCAACTGTTGAATATATGGTAAGATAAGTTAAAACAATACTTGTTTACCATAAAGCATATTAGTAAACAAGTAATGTTTGAACACACAGATAAACATGTATAATACCAGATTTAAATAATCAACTTAATAAACCTTTATATGTACATGCATTAATACTAATGCATAAAACGCTACACGTAATTTTGGTCGGGTGATTAATACACTGGAAATTTCGTACTTTGTTGAGCGTGACACGTAAACTTTGTTTGATGGTGTAGATACACTAGAAATGTAGTAATAAAATATCAGCTGTTGAATATATGGCAAGATAAGTTTAAGCATTACTTGTTTTACCATACAGCATGTCGGTAAACAAGTAATGTTAAAACACACAGATTAACATGTATATTACCAACGTGACGTGAACCACATTGTTGTTTCGTTGATTTTCTTTTGTAAACGTCACCAAACTAGATTATTTTCCAAAAAAATTGTATAAAATACAAAAGGAATACACATTTTGAGAAAGTCCCGACCTGTCAATAAGGGCGCAGGGTACAGTTTCCGAGGCGGCTTTCGGAGTCTGGGACTGCGCGCAAACTCTTTTTTACTGAAAATACAAATTTTGTACTGCTAAAATTGTGTTGTTGTATTTTCTGTGTTATAGGGGGGTGGCTTCATGCAAACAACAAGCAACTGGTCTACAGTAATTATCCTTCAGGATTTAATAATACATATAAGCTCACCCCTACCCCTTTTTTCCAGTGCAAATTTGGCTAAAATCCTACATATCTGAAAGCCTGCAAAATATTTCCTGCAAGAACTTTTGAAATAAAACCCCTTTTCTGTTAATATTTTATCTGTGCCCAATTCCCCAAGCAGATGGAAAGTGTCCCCCATCCAGCTTGATTTTCAGCATTTGTCATTGAAATACCTCACCGTCAAATTATTCTCAGATTCAGCCGAGCAGACTGTGTTTATATCCGGTTACTATTCAACTCAGAACATACAAAGCTACCATCCATGCATTTTAGCCACCATGATCAGATTTCTAATTGCACAAACTATACATAATTCAAAAAGAATCTCACATTTTAAATTTAAACAATGATTTTAATGCATTAAATTCAAGGGTACACCAAATATTTAAAAAAATCGACCGGGACCAAAGTGCGAAACTGTACCCTGCCCACTTAGTATTTTCGCTAGACCCTCGTCTGTTTTGCAGCTTTTGCTAGCCTTCAGTTCGTTTCAGCCATCTATTACCGAACCAATATTTACTGTTCTGACCCCTCTAATACGTGCTGATGCCGCTTTCTTCCTACGTTTTCCCGCTGAGCTTACTATTCGTGGTGGCCTAGGCATTTTGAAACAAATGGCGACGTCGATAGTAGGCAAGGTACACCGAATGCGTATTTTGGTAGAAGTGACCACGGGACAATCCCAAAAACCACCGCGGCTTTACGCGGGAAATACAAAAAAGCTAACCTATGCGCGTCGCATAGGATAGGAAACACCATTTATATATCTTTTTTATAAAATATTGGTTTGAAATATTTCGGGTGTAAATCAATATTTGAGCTTCAAATAATGATATTCAACTGATCAATAACCCTTTTCGCAAATCTGTTCCATCCTGCACATCTCCCTTTAAAGGTTTCAGAACTATGTAATCGGTTTGAATGTTTTATATGTTACGATACGATCAGTATCACGTGACTGTTATAGTACTAAACGAACTTTCCAAAGCCAATAACAACTAGATCTACAAAGAAACACTTTATCCATGAAAATAAGAGCTCAAATCTTACCCTCCATAGACTGCTGGCGAGGAAGAATTGTACCACCTGCTGTCCCAACAGGTCTTTCCTTTCACTAAGCCGACTGAAAAACATATAATTTACTCGAATAAGCTGACCGCATAAACAGGCTTTAGTACTTGAGGCCAAGCCTTGAAAGACCGGTATGTGGCCTTCTCAACTTGTCCGCCATCTTTATCGATTAAATAACAATGGATAATGCCAACTTCAGTTGAAAAAACCCCTGCAACACTAGAATTGGTGTTTGAAATGGCTCCATTGTTGAATTTAATATTCGGTCAGACATTATTGTAATTACATTTCAGGCCCAAAGTCATTTTTTTTCAAGACGGTAGTTTGTTTAATATATTTATTGTAGTGCATATATATGTATTAGCGTTAATAATATTGGAAATGTTATAAAAACTGCTTTGTCAGATTTGGAGAATGGTGGATGTGCAGTTCAAACACAAAAAAACCCATCCATATTCCGTAGAACCAGGGCTGATAGTTACATACCTGAAATTGGAAATCAGTCTCAAATCTCAAGCATCTGATTAGCTGAAATATGACGACCAGTCGCCATTTCAGCCAATCAGATAATTGAGATTTTCGTTGTTTCCATTCATATTTTTAATACAATTAGGAGAAACAAGGTTTACTGGGTGTGGCAATCATGGCATGCGTATTTCATTTTTTTTTCTTTTAAAAATGTCAGACTATTTCAAAATGTTTACGTTCAATTATCTAGTTTTATATTGTATTATCAAACTAATATATGTGTTTTGATCAGATAATTTTAAGACAGAAATTTACCGCCTCACTTGCAAATTCATCGGTATCCAGAACATTTCGCCGCTGGTGGTATCAAAGAATAGGAAGAGTTAAAAAATGGATTTCAACTTGAAAGACAAAGAAGAAATTAAAAAAAAAACTTCAAGGCTAATAATACTGACCTCGTAAAAGTATCTAATAACCCTCGGTATAACTTGCGATCTTCTTCAAGAACTGATATTGAACACTTTAAAAGATAAAACAGCTCAATCGGTATGATTGTATCATGGCTGATCTTATCTGTATATTTATGTGTTCAATATTGTAAAATGAAGATCCCTGGTTATTTATGTAGCTATTGATACCGGTAATTGAGATACTACTTAATCAAGTGTAGTAATTCAATATATTGTTCAGTGTTGCTTTCTTTGTTGTTTAGATGCAGGGCATGCATTGAAGCTGGGGGAGAGAATGACATTATTATTTCCATTGATGTTTACTGCATATATATGTCCAATTTTTCACTATATTAATAGTATAATACTCCCGACCACAAGCACTTATCCACTTTTCGCACTTCTGTTCGTTTGTTTTTGGTTTTGGAAAGGGTATAAAAAATACATCTTTCATGTCATCTTTGTCTGCATACCTCAAGTCATTTTTACAAACACCGTAGCAACAATGTTTTGTTCTACCAAAGTATGTTTTAAAGAATTTAGTTGCAGATCCATACCTAAACACATGCAAATCTATAGTAAACTGCATGCAAGTGATACAAAATTTGTACCGCTAGCAACGGTTGCTAAGGTCAGTTCTTATCAGGGAATCTATTCTTAGCATATTGGCTACCTGTGAATCCTTCCTATTTATTTAAATTATACTGAATCGCCAATGGTTTGTTATAAATACAACAAACCAACTAGAAATACAATTTTAATTACAATTAAATTAACCCGGATTTACAGATCATTGAAAATACACCAAAAATCTTGAGAGTGTTTAACTTCTAAATATTGCTATAAGCCTGCCGGTCATATTGTTACCGGTGATCTTAATGTAATCAAAGACTCTAGAATTCGCAATTTAATTTCTAAAGGTCCCAAATATAGAATATCATCCGAAATTGATTTTTATGCATGCCGTGCAGAAATTGCTGAGTCTTTAAACTTATTTTGCAATAAATGGTGCAAAAGAGAACATGCTGAGCTTAATGCACTTTCTAAATGGAAAAATTCACATATTCAAAATAACTGACACTCGTATATCATTTTGTGAAAGAAACATTGCTTTATTAACACCTCGACCATGTTTTAACTTTCGTCATTTGAAAAAAAGAATTCAAGACTTTCATAACAAATTTGTTTTAACACCTGCTGATAAGGCTTCTAATAATGTAATTATAGTGTGACGGATACACTATATTAATATTCAAACTGAAGAACTGAACAGCACTAATGCTTATAAACTGACTTCTTCATCTGAGAGTGATATTGTTACTGCACACACTCTACAAATTACAAAATTTAGAATCATGATTGAGCCAAAACAATACAAAGTACCTACTATGTATTGGTTGCCTAAAATGCATAAAACACCGTACAAAGCAAGATTATTGCTAACTCTAGTTTTTGCACTACTTCTAAATTATCCGTGCTCTAAATATCTTGTCTTACAGCTATAAAAGAACATGTAAATAGGTATTGAGATAAGGTTTCTGAAACTTCTGGCAAAAATTTATTTTGGTCGATTAAAAATTCAAATGACGTTTTGAAAAAGCTTAAATCAAATAATTTTCGGCGTTTGTTTGTCTACTTATGATTTCTCAACTTCGCTCCCTCATAATTTAATAAGAGACAAGCTAACCAGTCTCATTGAAAAAAAAAACGTTTGCTAGAGAAAAAATCTTCATCGCTTGTAATGAGCATAGGGCATTTTTTACAGATGGTTCTTTATGGACTTGTTGTCAAGAGCTACCGAGAGAACCTATGTCTTTATCAAAGACTGTTCAAACTTTTAGCCTTGAACAATATAAATGGGTTTGTTAACAAGGTGGCGATGCCTTAGACTGTGGTTGATATACCAACTATATAGTAATTTTTCTCAAGCTACTTTGCTTATATGATTGGATGAAAAGTTGAGCTATGTGATTTACAATGATTTATATAAGAAACTAATTAGTGTTGATCACAGACGTTTTGGCCTAAACACCTAGATGGTTTCTTTCTAAGCTACGACTTTCTATCTATGGGCTATCTATCGAGCAGCTTCAACTCTGTGGACGTTAGCCACCACTATTATGTTGAGACTATAAAGTCCTAACCGTATGGAGTTCCAAATCCTATAACCTCTATCAATCTTGATAACAGATTGTTCGATCTATGCTGCCTTCTCAGAGAAGCTGAGCTTCATAAGAGACTACGGCAGCAGTCGAAGGAACCGTACACTGTATATCAGATTCTCCCGCGGAAACCTTTCGGTAGCACAAAAATTGGCCTCGCTAACTATACTCGGCAAAAAAAGTTCTGCACACTTGGACATTTTATAAAAAAAACTTTTTAATTTCACCAAACACAATAAAATGATACATATCAAATAAATCAGCAATCCATAGTTAACAATGTAAAAATATCAGAAATAAAATCCGATCACTACTTTATAAGCAATTCATTGTTGAAGCCACTAGGGGTTACAACTCAAAAGTTGCAAAAATCGCTAGACTTATACTGAGTAAATACACCACGACGAATCCGGTATACTTCTAAGCGTCTTTTCATGGAATTCACCGGATGACGAATTTTCAAGTGTGGAATTAAGATCCATTCGTGAACAAGAAAACTGGGTAGATCAGCTAGCCGACCTACTTCACGCGCCCTGTCTTCTTTAGAAAGACGTCTAGGTGGCCGGTGTGGTCCAACATTTGCCATTAAGGTCAAATTAACGATACTCTTCCTTGTTGACCATGAGAAATAAATTAATTTGAATAACAAACAATGCAGATCTGTCTTTCTCTAAGACTAGATGTTGATTGCATTGTTTGGTTATTTTTTATACACTTAATAAACAAGATGCTTTGATTGATTAATACAGAATGAAAACTGTTCGAGTCACCACTAAACTGTGTTAACACACCTTTAGGTCAATGAGTGAGACAAAGTGATATAATGTGATGTAATTAATAAAAACTTATGTTTGAGTGTTATTCTGGAAATGGCTTGGTATTAACTATTGATTACTTCCTGTTACTAGCATCACAGTGCATGATGATAATTGCATAAAACAAAACAGACACTAGTGAAATGTTGACTGATTTCATAGATTTCACACCTATACCTCGATACAGCAAATTTTGCAACTTTTAACTGTTGACCCCTCTCATACTCAAAATGATAGTTCTCGGTTATTTA
This sequence comes from Corbicula japonica, assembly GCA_038501625.1. Classification (NCBI taxonomy): domain Eukaryota; kingdom Metazoa; phylum Mollusca; class Bivalvia; order Venerida; family Cyrenidae; genus Corbicula; species Corbicula japonica. The sequence continues at coordinate 862,640 of JAZAYU010000136.1, forward strand.
CCAACAAATTTTAATTCTGTTTTTGTCTTTTACTCCGCAAACAATTAATTTTGATATAAATGTAAGTATTTCTGCCAGTTATTTGCTATATTATAAAATTAACGCAAAAGAGCACTTGTGTGCAGAAATTTTTTTGTTGGGTATACTTTAAGCCAGCTAGTGTTGTATTTACACAACTTCTTGGTTGCATTTAAACAAATTCTTGTTCCAAAAGTTGAAACTGACCCTTTTATATTTACCTTATATTTGACAACACAATGGTTACAAGCTACAATACAATTTTGCTTAATTTTTAATAAGATGAAAACGTCTTCAAAACGTCTTAAAATCACAAAATTAACTAAATGTTATACTTTCACAAAATGACATTATCTATGTCAAGCAAAATTGTCAGTGCATCAATCTGTGTGACTAAAGCAACTTCAATCTAATCGATACAATTATTATACATGAATTTATGATTTCATATATATATTTATATATGTATATATAATAAAACAGACAATTAAAAGCATTTCTGACACTTGTCAAGACCTAATAGAGTCGCTAATTTTCTTCCTGGATAATATTTATGTTAGATTCGGTACCTCTATTTACAAACAAGTAATAGGCATCCCAATGGGTACTAATTGTGCACCCCTTGTTGCGGATCTGTTTTATCATGTTATGAAAGAGACTTTATGTTATCTCTTTCTATTGAACATCAAGGTGATATTATTACAGCTTTTAACAACACCTCGAGGTACCTTGGTGATTTATTTAATATAGATAATAACCATTTTCCATTACTGGTTGATAAGATTTATCCTAAAGAACTGCAACTTAATAAAGCGAACACTTCAGACAAGCAAGCAAACTTTCTCGATCTAAATCTGTCCATTGAAAATGGTTACGTTACTACTAAAATATATGATAAAAGAGATGATTTTAATTTTAATATTGTAAATTTTCCGTTTTTAGACGGCGATGTTCCCCGTGCAACATCTTATGGGGTTTATATCTCACAGCTTGTTCGCTTTTCAAGAGCTTGCAATGATGTTAATGATTTCAATGAACGTAATCTTTGCATTAATTCTGTTTTTGTCTTTAACTCCGCAAACAATTAATTTTGATATCAATGTAAGTATTTCTACCAGTTATTTGCTATATTATAAAATTGACGCAAAAGAGCACTTGTGTGCAGAACTTTTTTGTTGGGTAAATATTTAGGCAAAGCGATGTGCAATCTCTTAAAAAGCAGTTGTCAATCGGATGTTCTGTTTCAGAATGATCTTAAACCTTTTATTACCCTATTTTTTATTTTTGAAATTCCTATAATTCCAATTATAGAATAATATTCGTGTTTAAATATTTGCATGTATTTCATGAGTTATTCTTTACAAAGATCCATATCATTGTGTACAAATCGTAACATCGTCACTCTGTGTTTTGAAATAATTTTACCTATATACTATGTAAAGATTCTATTTCTGCATCATTCTCAGTGAAAGACTATATAACGCCGCATAGCGGCATTGCCGCATAAACTTTTTTTTTCGTTTATGCGGTGAATTTCAACGCATAAATTGGGACTACGTTTATGCGATGACGCTCAACAAACAAAGCAGAAATTTTTCGTGGGGTGCAAACTGCCTCTTTCTTTATAAACGTTAAAAATAGAGTTGTAACATTTATAAAACGAGTGTAATGACGTTGTTGTTGTTGTTGATGATAAAAAGGGAGTACCGTTGCCACAAATTTAGAAAAAAAAGTTGTATGTTTTGTCATCAATAAACAGATTTAGTAATAAAAATACAATTGCAGTGTTAAACCTTCGGTCGTTGGATATTTCTAAACGAGTGTTTTATGGATATATTTTTTACAAAGCCAAGAAGATAATAGGTCACGTCAATTTCTCGATTACATTCGATTATCTATTATTCATCTCAACGAATAGCTATGTACTCATGTTAACAGACGAGCTCGCTCTACAGATGTTTTTTTTTTCGGTAAGACGGGGGATTGAAAATAAATTCATATTGCCATACTGCCACATTGAGTCAAAAACGATAATAATGCAAAAAAAGGACCTGACAATTTCGAAATGAGTGGCAATGTATAACCCGACATCCTACTAAAATGTCTCAAAATCGGTTTTCTAATCTTTGCCAAAGAAGAAAATTGCGGTGTTGATTTATTTGACGAAATTGTTTTAATTGGAAACCACGTTAACCACTACTTCATACTATCATCAAGTTCGATTTGCCTTAACATCTAGCTGGATAAACATCTTTTGAATTTAAAACTCAAAACTAGTATAATACACATACATTTTCCTCTTTAACTGTTTTAATGTTAAACCTACTAAATTTAATATATTATCAATATTAGGAATAATTATATGATCGGGCTTCAGTTTTAATACTTTTGTTTCAATAATCTTTACATTTGGCTGACAACCATTTATGTGCAAAAGCCACCAAATGTTTATAACTAATTTACACTTGCAGTCGAGTTATATACCGTACGTCTTTACTGCCCATGAACAGGCTTGTGTTCGGTTCAGCGTAGAAGTCGAAACTACTGAGGGGGCGGAAAACGTGTCCATGTTTCGCCAGGGATGCAAACGTTTTACTGCGTCTAAAGTTATGTTAGGGTATAAAATTTAGTTGAATTAAAATCTGTTTGTACGTAGTATTTTTCTCACTGCAAAAAATGTGTACTAGGCGATCCTTCTCCTCAGACACTACACAAATACTTGGCCTAGGAGCCAGTTCCTACACATAATTAGCATGTCGCGCTTGGCTTATTTTGTTATTTCCTGTTTTTGCATGGGGTTTTGTCGCCGCAAAATATAGATGACAAGCATCAGCCACCTTGAAAAGAAATTCATTATGTAAGGGTCACTCTTCCAAAACTGCAAATTTATGCCAGTCTAGACAGGCAAACTGGACATAAATTACCTACATTTTGCAATATTGTCTTTATTTTGTTGCAATATATAATCATTTAAAAAGACAATAACCGTTTCAGTCTCATAGCTGTTGATGTAACATCTATCTAATCCCTTTTCATTCCGCTGTCGACTTAATGACGGTATGATGTTCGGACGTTGCCCGAGTCTGATATTAGATTTGGCAATATTTTCGTAACTGTATTGACTTTATCTAAAGTACGTATAATATTTTCTGTATATGCGAAATTTCTCTGTGCATTCATACAATAATTAATTGCTCTTTTTAAGCCTCGGTATCATCATACTGAAACCAGAGAAACGTTATTACATAATCTGACCAGGGGCCTTTGAGTTCTAATCAGATAGAAATATCGCAGTGTAATGAAGCAGCCGTTAACATTGCAGATATACAAAGAAAACCATCTGACATCGTGGCATTTGATTTCTGACGCAAAGTTCAAGTGTCTGGTCGCAGTGATGTGAGTTCATTGAAATAGATTTATAATCTTCTTTTTTTTAAAGAAATTTATTATTAGGTATAATCTGGATAAAATTGTGATCGTTCTTTTCAATCTAGATGTAAATTGCGGATTGTCTTTTACTAAAAGATGAAAATTATGGACATATACTTGCTATTTATAATCAATTACATTAAACAAGAAATTCCAAAAACGTTTAGGCTCTCTTCCTTAAAAAATGCTGTCTAATAGAACTTATGGCTGAAATACCAACAACGTTTTGTAGGTCAATTCAACATTAACATCCTTTTCAAAGTGAAGAACATTATGCAATTATATTAAAAATGTTGATATCACCATCACCTGTTCAACAAAAATAAGTTTGTTTTGAATAACTTTATCCCATCGCTGAATTACTCATATTTTATGTTTTGTACAGTATGTGGAACAATTCTAAAGGTCACCGATAAGGAATTATTGGGCTTTATTGTTGATAAAATATCACAAATCTGAAAGTAAATGTGACCTTGAGGTTCGAGCATAAAAATGATTCATCTACTTACCACACGTTACCTTCTTGGTCATTTTAAGACACCAAGTTCAAATGCAGTGGAGTTATTTTAAAATTAAACATCGTTTCAATAAACATCCAGATCACACCATTTAACGTTTGGACATGCTGAGCTGTTGAGCAAAACTACCTTTTTACTGCTAATGTCATAATTTGTAAAAAGTGTAATATGCATATAGGAATGGCCTAATCCAGCAGACACAGCCTCCCCACACAGCCAAAAAGTAGAGAGGAAAAGAGAGCATGGTTTTACAATAATCAGTTTCAAAATGGACGCCACAAACAATTAACGAACGTAAGAACCCGAGGGGTTACCGCCTTGGAATGGTCACTGATGGTTTAAACCAGGTTCTAGGGTGCACCAACCTCACACTTGCCCAACAGGTTCTCATTTCACAAAAAAAGTACAAGTTGTCTTGTTGAAATAACTCCAACCCACCCATCGGCTCAACAATGTTGCCTGCAAAAGCATACAAACATATAAAACATGAGAAGCTAATAGCATTGCAAAGCCAAAGGGCGGGTACTCAATGATCTTACCGAGACCAGAGCTCGTGGAGTAAAATCAGCAAGAACACGATGACAGGGATAAAAGAAACAGTTCAAGATTCTAGGTTCTTTTAAGAAAATATTTCCCTATAAAGCTTCATAAACTCTTAAAACACTGCCACTGTCGTGCAACTTTCACGTACAGCCGAAATATAAAAAAAAATGCATTATTTGTCATAGTAACCCCCTACCTTTACCAGCGAATTTGCAGACCGTCTTCATTTACAGTTATGTTTCACGCGAATGTCAGCGTTAATACTGAACAGAAGAAAAGAATCGTTTGTAAAATAACACGGCAACTTACTATTACAAAAAGTTAAATATACTACAAATTTCGATTTCAGTTAGATTTTGGCTTGTAACCAAAACAACAAACATGATTCCCAAAGACTGATATTTTCGTTAAGAATAGCGCGGGAAAGTATATTTGACAGAACGTTGTTAATTGTCAATCACGCCTTCAGGTTGATTTACTTTACACCCTTTGTTATTGTTTCAACATCCGAAAGGGAAAGGACCTTCAGCGACAAAATTTGATTGACAGCAAAACCTAATTTTGACAAATACAGCGTCTTTTGATTGGAGCGCCAGTTCTAACAGTCGTCGCATGACTAAAAATTGTGGTCGGCGTTTGGTGAAGTGCTGGAGTGCAACAGGTGTTTACAACAGATGCTCGCTGGCGCAAGATCTACTTTAAATCGAAATTTCTAGTAAATATGCTTTAAAGATGAAAATTCACCATACATTCCATCGAATTCCTTCAGTCGCAAAATCAAAATGCAACTCGGATAACTTTTATATAACACTTTTTCCGTTAAAAACGTGTGAATACTGAATCTTCATAGGCCACCCCACGTGGAACGAATAACAATGGTTAGGCAGATCATGTAAAAGTATTATTTTTTGTTTAAACCGTTTAAACCTGAGAACATAGTTAGAAGTGCATTGACTTCAATGAAGTCGGAGACGCCTGAATTTTCATATCACAAATGGGGATTCCGTCATGTCACATAAGGCTTCATCGGTTTGACATATTTCTTGTTTTTCACGAATGATTTTAATTTTACCAGAAATATAAATGTCATAGAACGCGCACAAATGATTAAGTGGAAATTAAGGATTGCTTAAATTGCATTTTCTTCAAATGTCAATTAATCATAATGAAAAACCAATTTCACAAAATGAAAATGTCTACACGTATTTTGTATTGCTGACAAAAACATAAATCTATTTAAATATAGTCAGGAAAAGTTGGTCAGTTCTTTCGACTTATACGTGATTATTCATTGCTTTTGGCCACTGAAATTTGACGGTTCGCTAATTTTCTGTATCTAATGTGAGTTGCACTTGTGTTGTCAATATTAATATATTTCGTTATTGTTTTTTTCTTCTCCCTATTCTCGCTTTTTTTCAGTTCATTAAATTCGTTTTCCTTTTATTTCTTCAAAAATATTTTATTTAACGTGCTTAAAAACTTAAATGAAATAAAATTATTCACGTTTGACATTGTTTCTGATTGGTTATGTGGCAAGTCTATATGAAGTATATAGCTAGTCGATGTAGTTTTTCAAGCTTTATGATTTTCCCGCCTTTCTTTGACGTTTAGCATGTAGATTTCGTGCTAAGGCATTTTATATTCCGATATTACTTTAATTTAAATAACTCAAGGCTAAGATTTGACAGTAAACATTTGTGGATGATTCCTAACCACCCACCCACCCAGCTGTTTTGTATGTGTATGGTTTAGCTTCAAAACTTCTTTAAATTTCTTATTTGCAGAAGTACATACTGGACAAGAGATGAATTTTATGACATTTCTGGATAAAAAATCTTCTGTCTGTATTCTCAATTTTAATTATTAGTATTTTTTAGGTTTGATGTTATTGCACTTGGGTACCTAGAACAGATCGTCTTTTCTACCTCGGGTTTGCTCACTGGCTCGCAGAATGGCGCTTATCCTATGGCTCGTGCACAGCTCTCTACTCCACTTGGAAGTGCAATTGCAGTTAACAAACGTTATAGAAAGAATAATTGTGTTAGGCATACATGATTACAAAAACTGAGAAAGATTTTCATAATCACAAAGACTGACACTCGGATACTTTGTTCAAGAAAGATTTTGTTCATAATACACGATATATCAACTACTACATTTGTCGATTGAAAAGCTGTCAAATACTATGACAGATTTTTCTATCTTAACCGAATGTCTCATGCAAGATACTTTTTCTTGCATACCTCTATTGTTTATAATATTTGTGTACATTTATTTCGTCTAGTTGTTTGTTTCAATGCGCTAAAACGTTGACGTTAATATCCCTAATTTTTCTAGATGACGTCACTTACTTAAATACATGACGTCAAATACCTGATGACGTGACGTCACTCATATAAGCACGTGCTCATTCTACATGGGGGGTGTAGGATCGAAATTTCCTACACGGGTGAAAACACTAGATGACCGGATTTGGTATGCAAGAAAGTCGTTTAACGACCACCTAACAGCACAATCGAAACTAACGAAATTATATGATTAGGAAAAGCCACACCTTGGAAAATCCTCCCAAAAAGTGATTATTTAGTAAACTAGTTAACAAGATAGTTAACTTCTCAACCTTTTGCACCGAGACAACAAATTCTGGAATGATTACTGGCAAAAATCTGAAATTCTGGGAATAATCAGCTGCACAATGCGTATTAATCGTGTTTAAAAAAACTCCTACGCCTTTTCTCTCTTTGATCGTTTTATTTAAACATAATTGATTTCTGAAATGCAAAACGAAGAAATGATTCCACATGTCAATTACTAACTAGATAAATATAACCCAGAGCATGTGCGACAGAAATTAGTGGTTTACAGGTGTGCATTAATTTAAATAAAAAAAAACTAATATGCTTTGAGGTAATGATTCAGAAAGGAATTATTAGAAAGGTCTGAAACAAAACTAACAACATTTGATTCCATTAAACATACCGTGCTGACAAGTAAAAGATTCAGTAATATTCTGTTCGTACATTTGTATACAGTCACGCACGTATAGTTTTGAAGTTCACACAGAAGTGAAAAAAAGACTACCGGTTTCAAGATGTAAGATCTCTGCTAATTGATATATGACCCCTACTTTTCTTGCTGGACTTATCGCCCTTGATCAGGCTGAAAGCCGCGTTTTTACGAGGTGTCAAAAACTTGTTATTTCGAGTGTTAAAATCAAAATGCGAGACTAATTTTTGTGTTATATTTGTTCCTGGGGCATAATCCCGTCTTCTTCCCCTGAGGGGAAGTTGAGTTTTATATAGAGGATACAACATGAGTGATCATTTTATACTGAAATTATTAAACGAGTCGTCTAAATCGATATAAAACGAGGCTTTTGTCGAGTTTTATATCGATTAAGATGACGAGTTTAATAATTTCTGATTTTCAGTATAAAATGAAAACGAATGATGTATTCTATTTATCATATACCCTGAAAAACAAGCACAATCCATGAACTGTACCTTTCTATCGCCTAGTAGAGCGAAATTTAAACGTGTGTAATTCGGTCGTATCGGGTGATAGGATTTTGAAGTTGTGTTTAATTAAATAAATCGATCTACTGTCTGACGTCATTTTTGAAAACTTTCGTAGCGGCATATGACAACATTGAAATTTGCTGGATAAAACTTATGATTTGGATTGAAAAGTGAACGTGTTTCTAGTGTTTTTATTTTGTTTCGGGGATGTTGTAAGATCACACCGACGATGTTCTGAAAACGACACCAGCGTCTGGGTCATTTTGTTTTCGATTAAAACGAAATGAAAATGGCTTTGTTGCTGTTGTTGAATTTCATCATAGACTTTCGGCGTATTGCTATCTTACGGAGTAATCAAGATGTCAGAAAGTTATATTTCCCGTGGATATTATTAATTAAAGGGATGCTTAAGTTCCTTATAGAAGCTGCTTGCTTGCCTGAAGTGGTCAGATGAAAAAAGTAAGTCATTTTCATAAATTTGTTTTGATCGCTGATTACGCGGATGAATAGTGATTCGGCTACGATATATAACTAGTTATATATCGAAAATATATAATGGGTGTTATTACACTACCACACCGGAAGGTATGTGATAAAATAAAATACAATATGATGTATATAAATAGTTAATGATCTGTATCACCTGGACGCTTGATTTTCATACATCGTCAAACATCGTATAATTCCGTTAAAACAATTTTTCAATATACCTATTACAGATAGGCTATTACGGAAAATGCCATAGGCTAATTACAGTACTCTCTCTCTATATATATATATATAGACTTCATTAAATAGCTAGTAAATATATTGAAACTGAGTTCTTCACGTTTAAGTCTTAATATTGTCTTTATTTATTTACTTACTATCATTTAACTTGATTACGTTCATTCCGTATAAGCGTTAAAAACACATTTCCCCACACCCAAACCAAGGAAAAGTCCCGTTTTAAGGTAGTATTATAATATAGTTGGAAACTTTGAATGTGTCCTTCAATTCCCTTTTAATAAGCACTTTATTACATAATTATAAGTATACGTATCTGTATTTAAACATATACTACCGTGCAATTCCCCGGGTAAGTTGCCTAGAGCGTTCATTCATTGCAACATGAAGTTTTAATTTATTTTATAACGTTCATTCCGTTAAATGTATACTTTTAAAACAGTTACCTTTCCCCCAAAACAAGCAAGCCCCATATTTGGTAGCATGGTTTCCCCCCTAAGAAACCCTATTCCCGGGAAACACTTCCCCTTTACAAGGCATTATAATATCAATGTAAGAATATCTTTCTTTATGTATATATACTACCGTCTTGTTACCCGGTGAAGAAGACGGTAGTATATATATATATATATATATATATATATATATATATATATATATATATATATATATATATATATATATATATATATATATATATATATATATATATATATATATATATATATATATATATATATATATATATATATATATAGTGCTTTTATTACATTGTGTACTTTATTGCCTTTTAAGGGAAATGTTCCCCGGGAATAGGGATTCTTAGGGGGATAGCTTGCTACCAGAAAACGGGGCTTGGCTTTTTATTTGGGGGGGGGGGAGGAATGTAAGTGTGTTAAAATGATACATTATACGGAATGAACGTTATGAAATGAAGACGTTGTTTTTCATGTATATGTTAGAAGAAATGAACGCTGTAAAGCGATGTAGGCAACTTCCCCGGGGAAGAAGACGGTAGTATATATATACAGTGCTTTTATTACATTGTGTACTTAATTACCTCGCAATGGGGAAGTGTTCCCCGGGAATAGGGTTTCTTAGGGGGAAAGCTTGCTACCAGAAAACGGGGCTGTGCTCTTTTGGGGGGAAAGGTAAGGGTCTTAAAATGATACATTATACGGAATGAACGTTATGAAAATAACACGTTCTATATGTTAGAAGAAATGAACGCTGTAATGCGATGTAGGCAGATTCCCTGAATAAGACTATGGTAGTATTTACATACAGTGATTTTTTACATTGTGTTCTTTATTGCCTTGTGAAAGGGAAGTGTTCCACGGGAATAGGGTTTCTTAAGGGTAATAACAGTTTAATAAATACGATATAAAAATATTAATATCAATTAAAACAACTATTTTAACTTAAAATAAATTGTTTTAGAAACTAAAAAATAGCATACGGCATAAAACTACATTATATGTATATGAAATTAGTTGAAATACATTTCCTTTTTATATAATTGTTTGTTAAATATTAAAATGCTATTAAAAATTGCTTGTGTTGTATAAAAATATTTTCCATATAAATATATGTGCTTCATTATACCCTTAATAATACCTCAATTAATGTAAATTAAACATTCAACAATATATATGTAATAGTACATACATGAAATGCACGGATACATTGTGCATGATATTACTTTCAGTTATTAAATAACATTGCATTGTAATGGATAACTCAAATCGAAATAGACGTATATATAATTTGTGGATGCTTATTCAGGACATTATAGATCCTGCTAATTTATGGCCTTTTAATTAGACGTTTATTTTGGACTGTAAATGTTAATTATTTTCAGCGAATATTATTAGCAGCGTTTGTGTATGTTTATGGACTGAGTCCCGAATTTTTTTTTGGAATGGGTGGATATTAATAACTTGGCAAGGGATAGGGCAGCGCATAATCATTTCCGAGCATTATTTAGACTATTTGAAAGGGGAAATTACAGTACTGCATTATATGCATGGAATGTTACAACAAGAAGATATGAGTATTTAAATGGAACTATAAGAATATATCAACCAAAGTTTAAACGATAAGGTAAGAACAGTTATAGACATATATTTATTGCATGTTATATTCATAATGTTTTTTGAATTTTTTTCATTATAAAATGTCTTGCGCATGCGTATTATTTTATTTTCTTAACAACATTCTTATTCTTCATTCCGTATTATAAATTTAACAAAATACCACAACTCCGGGTATGAACGATATTAACGATAGTTATAAAAAAAGCCCAGGGATATAAGAATATACATGACGATTGGCTTATAATTTTATATTATTTACCGTTATTAAAGCACCTACTACATGTACTTGCATGGTATATAAGGTAAGTGCTACTTGAAATATGTTAACATAAAGTTGTTAGTGAAAGAGTGTTACGTTTGTATTAGTAAGTATGTAAGTGATGGAATAATGGCGGAGAGTCTGCAACAAGAAGACACCCATTCTGGAGATTTAACTCAAAGAATAGGTGGAGGATTTAGAAAGAGAAGAATAATCATGAGGAAATCACTATATCAGATTTCTACAATCCATGGAATTTTTATTTACTTTTCCTGCAAGATGACAGTGTTGTAATGAATTGGTGTGTCAATAATGGTCTTATAGCGAATAATATAGCTTGCACAAGTAAGCCTCAACGAGACCATGAAGGTAATCTGAAGTCTTGTGACGGTTTGATGAAAATGTGTAAAAGGTCAGGTAGATTAACAGATTATACATTGTACTTTAAGGTGTAACAAAATTAGAAACCACGAATGTGCGTCAAGGAAATATTCATTTTTTGAATATTCTAAATTGTCAATTCAAGATGTCATGGTCTTATTAAATCGTATGTAGAAGGCAATTCCTTGTTTCAATGCAGCCAATTATCAGGAGTCCATTACCGAAACACAGGAGTGGGCAGTTTCGGGAGAGAAATTCTCAAGGAACACTTTCATACTAACATAAGACGTCGACAGCTTAAAGGCCAAATATAAATAGACGAATCTCTATTTGGATGAAGGCTGAAGCACCATAGAGGCAATCCTAGGAAAGGATGCAAAATTTGGGTGTTCGGCATGGTGGAAAAATCCAATAATACGGTTATTCTATATCCTGTCACAGTAATACATAAGTACACGTTCAAAAGAGAATACAGAAATACTACTATTGGTGAAATTATAAACGTCCACACAAACAGAATTGAGGGTGCATGGAAACATGCTAAAGACCATTTCAAAAGAATGTCGGGAACAAAACTCAGTCAGTTTGAGGGCCACCTGGCTGACGTTATGTGGAGGTCAGATGTGAAAGGTACATACTTTGAACCGTTTTTTGATACCCTCAAGTCCATCTACACATTACAACGTCCATCAACATATACGTACCCAACACCTTTATTTGACACATGGACCAACACGGACTCTGGAAACATGGGAAGTAGTCCCCACTGTAACAGATGCTGAGAGTACAGACTCAGAACCAGTGTCTTCAGGTCCTGAAGTTATATCGGTGTCATCGGACAGCGAACAGGGAGAGGAACCTGCATTACGCCCTATGCCCGCAGAACGTTCAACTGCAGAAGGAGAACGACGCCTAATAGAAGAATTTTTTTCTTCTTCGAGCGAATCAGATGCTGATAAAACTATAGTTGAACCAGTTTCAGCAGACACCAGCATAGTTGGTAGTAGTAAAAATAGATTAACATTGAAATTAAAGAAGAAAAATCCAACTGCGCAGCATTCAACTTCTGTTGGGGAAGCAGGCTATTCAGGCAATTTATCAGATAAAAATAGAAAGTCCAAAACGGACAAAGTATGTCATCCTCCAGGATACATTATGATTGAAAAAGGAAATAAGAAATCAAAGAAGTCAAGTACACCAAAGAATCCCTATTCTAAAGACGCATATCAGTGGTCTTCAGAGGACTCTGATTTCGCTTAAGAAGTACAAGTTTGCATCTATGTGTATATATTGTACATTTTATACTAAAGTGTTTAACTGATGAGCATACTTTGTACAGAAAACTTTTGAGGGTGTTTATAGAATGATTCCGCATTTTGGACGATTACATTACTGTATATAGGGTAAGTACCTTTATGCAAGCGTCTGTTAACCCAGATTAAACATAAAACAACTACCGGTACTAACATATTATATACGGTATTTGTTGTATTTTGAAATAGACTATATCTAAAATACTATACATTAACTGCCCAAATGTTAAGGCTTCACTTGTAGAATAAACCGAGTAGCAGACGCACGTCTTCTGTTTCTATTTCACTACAATGTGAACACTACTACTGATTATATATACGTGTCAATAAGTAATCAATAACATCAAACATAACAGAACATGGTGTCAGAACTTTGAAAACAGGTCTTAAAAGTGGACTCAGAAAAGTTCAAAATCAGAATGGCATTATCTGGAATTGCACCACCAGTAATGAACTGGGAAAGTTCGAACTTGCCGACCACATGGGAAAAATTTGAAAGACATATTGGATTAATATTTGCTGGACCATTAAAGAACAAATCGGAAGAAGAGAAAATTGCCTTTCTGTTAATCTGGGTCGGTGAAAAAGGACAAGACATCTCGCAGTCCTGGACACTGACAAATGAAGAAAAGAAGAAACTGGAAACTTACTATACCAAATTCCGAAAACATGTACAACCAACACTGAATCCAATTTTTGCTAGGTACCAGTTCAATAACGAAACACAAGGAGAAGACAGCATGGAACAATTTGTAACCAGACTTAAATTGAAAATCAATGACTGTAAATACCATGAACACACGGTCGAGGAAATGATTAGAGACAGAATCATTTTGGGGGTGAACAATCAAAGACTAAGAGAGAAGTTAATAAATGGGGAGAAGGACTCACACTAGAAAAAGCAATTCAAATATCACAAAATTTTGAATACTGTAAGAAACAAATGGATGTGCTGAACGCAAAGCCAAACCAAGATGTAAACTTCATCAACACACGCGGACGTGGCCGTGGAATAAGACATCAACAACGCCAGAAGAATCAGGCTCCACAACAAAATCAGGAACAACAATCTACATGTGGAAATTGTGGAACAATACATAATCAGTCGGACAAACGGAAGTGCCCTGCATATGGCAAGCAATGTGGACTGTGCAAGAAGTATAATCACTGGAAAGTGGTCTGCCGATCTAAGAAAAACGTACTAGTAATATTTCGTCTGATGAGGATAATTCGTGGATGGATAATTATTTCATAGACACTATTGGGGTAAGTCACACACAATCGTCTGCCCAAACTCGCGCATTTGTAAATTTAGGCATTGGCCCGAAATCTCAAAACATTCGTTTTAAGATTGACACAGGCAGTAGCGTTAACACGTTGCCAAAACGACACTTAGAAATGCTCAATATCGAATCCCCATTGGAAGCCCCTAACTCAAAATTCACTTCGTACTCTGGTAATAACATAAATGTCACTGGAATTATCAGTCTCGATTGTAAATACCGTACTGAAATGGTAAACACAACCTTTTACGTTGTAGACAACGAGGCACCTCCATTAGTTGGCTTACAAACATCCCTAGATCTGGGATTGCTCCAACTAACATACGCTGTTGATCGAGAAATATGTCAAATAATGACTAAAGAATCTGTCATGTCCGAATATAAGGACTTATTCAAGGGCGTAGGCATACTTCCCGGGAAGAGTATACTGTACTGAAGAGAGGACGCCGTACCGGTAATTGCGCCACCCAGACGCGTACCGGAAGCTCTAAAATCGCGCTTAAAAGCAGAACTTGATAAAATGGTGAAAGACAAAATCATTACGCCAGTAACGGAGCCCACCGACTGGGTTCACCCAATCGTAGTGGTTGAAAAACCAAACGGTAAATTACGGGTCTGTCTAGATCCAAAACCGTTAAATGACGCGATCCGCCGACCGCACTACGCTATGTCGACTCTAGATGATGTGACCGCTAAACTCGCTGGTGCAAAACACTTTAGCCTGTTAGACTTGACACATGCATACTGGAGCATAGAGTCTTCATTTCTAACTACCTTTGCAACACCATTCCAAAGATACAGATATCTACGTCTACTTTACGGTTGTAAAGCATCAAGTGATATTTTTTGTCAAAAGGTTATCCTTGTATTTGAAGGGCTACCAGGCGTACACCCACTGGTAGATGACATTTTAATATGGGGATGCACCCCTGAGGAACATGACAGAAACCTCAAACAGTATTGCTACGCGCGCGCAAACAAGGAATAAAATTTAATGCACAAAAATGTTCAATCGGCGTCAAATCAGTTCCATTCTTTGGTCACGTGATCACGGAGACTGGGCTCAAGGCCGATCCGAAGAAAATCGAAGCAATTACAGAATTGCCGAAACCAGACTGCCGCGAAAAGGTCGAAACTCTGTTGGGAATGATTAACGTTCTGTCAAAATTTGCCCCGAACCTAGCAGAGGTTACCGCGCCTATCAGAAGCTTGTTGAAAACGGACGTTGAGTTCCTGTGGGACGCCCCGCAAGAGCAAGCATTCTCAAAGGTTAAAGAAATAATAACGCAGTCTCCAGTACTAGGTTATTATGACCCTCAAAAGCCGCTTGTCCTAGAAACGGATGCAAGTAAGTACGGGTTAGGATGTTGTCTCATGCAAGACGACAAACCCATCGCATACGCAAGTAAGTCACTAACGCAGACTGAAATAGGTTACGCTGCAATAGAAAAAGAACTACTCGGAATCTTGTTTGGACTTAAACGATTCCATCCATTCACATATGGCAGGGAGGTTCTTGTGCGCTGCGACCATAAACCAATCTCAGCAATCATGAAAAAGCCATTGTCGGCTCCTCCGCCGCGCCTTGCCAGAATGTTACTTGCGCTATCAAAATACGAGATAAATGTTAGCCACGTGCCAAGCAAAAACATACCAGTAAGTGACTATCTCTCAAGACAATCTTTACCCGAAACATTCCCCAATATGATCGAAGGTTTAGATTATCATCTACACACAGTACAAAAACAATTGCATGTCACGGACAGAAGACTCGAGATCATACGCGCGGAAATTGAACGAGACTCAATAATATGTTTGTACATGTCATCCGGTGTATGCCAGTTATAAGTTTTATTTTTTATTTATTTTAATTCACCTGATTAATGACTGATTTGACAAATGTTTGTTGTAATGTGTTTACGGGGTTTATTTTGAATTTGAAATGGATATCGGGGGTGTGCACAAATCAATGTTATGCATATAATGAAGACCTTCCCTTAAAACAGACGGCCCTTTAGGAATGCTGTGCAACTGAGCACATGATTTTAGAAAAGTGTGCTTTTTTTTCAGTAGACAAATGGAATACCAAGTAGTTATTATTATACGTTGTAGGCCTTGTCGAAGGCTTGAAAAAAGCATGTTCGTGCATATTCTTGGGTAGTTTTGAAGTATACAGTTCAACAATTTTTTAACGCCGCACATTTTAACTGAATGAAATAGTGATCTCGGTGTCACAAGAAGCTCGTGACCAGGTATTTCCTACACAGAAACACCTCGTACTCGGTTGATATCCTATACATAAATACTTGTCAATAAGTAATCAATAACATCAAACATAACAGAACAGTATTCCCCTATGGGAAAAAGACAGGATATTGCCGTTCCTGGATATTCGGACGTTAAAAATGTGGTTTGGATTTTAGAAATTTGTGGACGGAGGATTGAGGATTTAAGTTTTCAATATATGTCCAGGTAAATAATTGACTTCTATTACCCTCGCCATTTTTATCAGGTATTGTGCAACAACATTGACCTGGCACTCTTGCATTTGTTCCAGTACAACGGTGTATTTCGTATACTTTACGATCTAAATTTAAATCGATATATATGTGTATAACCAATTTTAAACGGTCCAAAGTACAAAATGTAATAAGCCTGCTTAGCGCAGTCGGTAAATGTGTTTTAATTCGATAACAAAGACGTATACGCGTGGGTTCGAATTCATGTTTCAGCCATTTTTTGTACTTTAATTTAAAAATTGCCATTCTTTTAAAACTCATATAGACTGTTATTTTTCTGTGTATACTACCTGTGTAGTGTGTAGTATTTTATAACTGAATATTTTGCGTGTATGGGCCACAGCAAAATGCATTTATAGCCTTTACGGTTTATAATGTCACAAAATAATGTAGAAAGAAAACTATTTAAAAACTATTCTAAAACCAGATGAACGAGTAGTACGATTTCAAATGAATTTTAACAAGTAAATTAAAAAAAAATGTGTATTTTCATAAAATAATATTTGTAAGGATTCGAACCATAGACCATCAGATCGGTAGTCCGGCATGTAAACCAATACACTACAACTCACTGACGTTCGGAGTGAACAATTATATCAATTTTTTCTCTGGTTATGTACCAGTGTTTTTCCTGTGACCTTTACGAATTTTAATGAGGTGCCAGGTCAATATTGTAGGACAATAGCTATAGGTCGACCAAGATAAATTGGCGATGTTTACAACTATTTATAGAATGTAAACACGGGTTAAGGCAAATTCACGCGTTTACAGTACTATTTTGCCTGTTTGTAACACATTGTCTCTGTGTACCTTAACAACTCTTCCTAATTTCTATATTTTTTCCGAATTTTCCATAACCACATTCTAATGGTGTGTTGCGATACTCAAGTAACGCTAGAAATGGATTTGTTTTAGTGTCCTTGGCTTTTTGCACAAGCTTTTTCGCGATACCCGCACCTTTTTCGGCAAGGCCATTACTTTGCGGGTGACCTGGAGATGAGGTTCTGTGTTCAAAACCCCACTCTTAAGCAAAGCGCTTAAAGTCTGCGCTGGTGAACTGGCTACCGTTATCTGATACCAGAACATCGGGTATTGACATTCGCGACATGTGCTTTTGCATTTTTTTTATTACTGTTTGTGATCTTGTGTCTGGCATCCACCTCAAAGAATCTACTGTAGTAATCTATTGTGAGTAAGTACTCTTGTCCATTAAAATGAAACAAATCAGTTGCGATTTTCTGAAATGGCCTGTCTGGAAATTCGGTTGTTACTGATCGCTGAGATTGGTTTATGGTCGCAGCGCACAAGAACCTCCCTGCCATATGTGAATTGATGGAATCGTTTAAGTCCAAACAAGATTCCGAGTAGTTCTTTTTCTATTGCAGCGTAACCTATTTCAGTCTGCGTTAGTGACTTACTTGCGTATGCGATGGGTTTGTCGTCTTGCATGAGACAAGATCCTGACCAGTACTTACTTGCATCCGTTTCTAGGACAAGCGGCTTTTGAGGGTCATAATAACCTAGTACTGGAGACTGCGTTATTATTTCTTTAACCTTTGAGAATGCTTGCTCTTGCGGGGCGTCCCACAGGAACTCAACGTCCGTTTTCAACAAGCTTCTGATAGGCGCGGTAACCTCTGCTAGGTTCGGGGCAAATTTTGACGGAAAGTTAATCATTCCCAACAGAGTTTCGACCTTTTAGCGGCAGTCTGGTTTCGGCAATTCTGTAATTGCTTCGATTTTCTTCGGATCGGCCTTGAGCCCAGTGTCCGTGATCACGTGACCAAAGAATGGAACTGATTTGACGCCGATTGAACATTTTTGTGCATTAAATTTTATTCCTTGTTTGCGCGCGCGTAGCAATACTGTTTGAGGTTTCTGTCATGTTCCTCAGGGGTGCATCCCCATATTAAAATGTCATCTACCAGTGGGTGTACGCCTGGTAGCCCTTCAAATACAAGGATAACCTTTTGACAAAAAATATCACTTGATGCTTTACAACCGTAGGGTAGACGTAGATATCTGTATCTTTGGAATGGTGTTGCAAAGGTAGTTAGAAATGAAGACTCTTCATCTAACTCTACGCTCCAGTATGCATGTGTCAAGTCTAACAGGCTAAAGTGTTTTGCACCAGCGAGTTTAGCGGTCACATCATCTAGAGTCGACATAGCGTAGTGCGGTCGGCGGATCGCGTCATTTAACGGTTTTGGATCTAGACAGATCCGTAATTTACCGTTTGGTTTTTCAACCACTACGATTGGGTGAACCCAGTCGGTGGGCTCCGTTACTGGCGTAATGATTTTGTCTTTCACCATTTTATCAAGTTCTGCTTTTAAGCGCGATTTTAGAGCTTCCGGTACGCGTCTGGGTGGCGCAATTACCGGTACGGCGTCCTCTCTTAAGTACAGTATACTCTTCCCGGGAAGTATGCCTACGCCCTTGAATAAGTCCATATATTCGGACATGACAGATTCTTTAGTCATTGTTTGACATATTTCTCGATCAACAGCGTATGTTAGTTGGAGCAATCCCAGATCTAGGGATGTTTGTAAGCCAACTAATGGAGGTGCCTCGTTGTCTACAACGTAAAAGGTTGTGTTTACCATTTCAGTACGGTATTTACAATCGAGACTGATAATTCCAGTGACATTTATGTTATTACCAGAGTGCGAAGTGAGTTTTGAGTCAGGGGCTTCCAATGGGGATTCGATATTGAGCATTTCTAAGTGTCGTTTTGGCAACGTGTTAACGCTAGTGCCTGTGTCAATCTTAAAACGAATGTTTTGAGATTTCGGGCCAATGCCTAAATTTACAAATGCGCGAGTTTGGGCAGACGATTGTGTGTGACTTACCCCAATAGTGTCTATGAAATAATTATCCATCCATGAATTATCCTCATCAGACGAAATATTAGTAGTACGTTTTTCTTTGATCGGCAGACCACTTTCCAGTGATTATACTTCTTGCACAGTCCACATTGCTTGCCATATGCAGGGCACTTCCGTTTGTCCGACTGATTATGCATTGTTCCACAATTTCCACATGTAGATTGTTGTTCCTGATTTTGTTGTGGAGCCTGATTCTTCTGGCGTTGTTGATGTCTTCTTCCAAGGCCACGTCCACGTGTGTTGATGAAGTTTACATCTTGGTTTGGCTGTGCGTTTGCGCACATCCATTTGTTTCTTACAGTATTCAAAATTTTGTGATATTTGAATTGCTTTTTCTAGTGTGAGTCCTTCTCCCCATTTATTAACTTCTCTCTTAGTCTTTGATTGTTCACCCCCAAAATGATTCTGTCTCTAATCATTTCCTCGACCGTGTGTTCATGGTATTTACAGTCATTGATTTTCAATTTAAGTCTGGTTACAAATTGTTCCATGCTGTCTTCTCCTTGTTTTTCGTTTTTGAACTGGTACCTAGCAAAAATTGGATTCAGTGTTGGTTGTACATGTTTTCGGAATTTGGTATAGTAAGTTTCCAGTTTCTTCTTTTCTTCATTTGTCAGTGTCCAGGACTGCGAGATGTCTTGTCCTTTTTCACCGACCCAGATTAACAGAAAGGCATTTAATTCTGTTTTTGTCTTTAACTCCGCAAACAATTAATTTTGATATAAATGTAAGTATTTCTACCAGTTATTTGCTATATTATAAATTAACTCAAAAGAGCACTTGTGTGCAGAACTTTTTTTGTTGGGTATACTTTAAGCCAGCCAGTGTTGTATTTACACAACTTCTTGGTTGCATTTAAACAACTTCTTGTTCCAAAAGTTGAAACCGACCCTTTTATATTTACCTTATATTTGACAACACAATGGTTACAAGCTATAATACAATTTTGCATAATTTTTAATAAGATCAAAACGTCTTCAAAACGTCTTAAAATCACAAAATTAACTAAATGTTATACTTTCACAAAATGACATTATCTATGTCAAGCAAAATTGTCAGTGCATCAATCTGTGTGACTAAAGCAACTTCAATCTAATCGATACAATTATTATACATGAATTTATGATTTCATATATATATTTATATATGTATATATAATAAAACAGACAATTAAAATCATTCCTGACACTTGTCAAGACCTAATAGAGTCGCTAACTTTCTTCCTGGATAATATTTATGTTAGATTCGGTACCTCTATTTACAAACAAGTAATAGGCATCCCAATGGGTACTAATTGTGCACCCCTTGTTGCGGATCTGTTTTATACTGTTATGAAAGAGACTTTATGTTATCTCTTTCTATTGAACATCAAGATGATATTATTACAGCTTTTAACAACACCTCGAGGTACCTTGGTGATTTATTTAATATAGATAATAACCATTTTCCATTACTGGTTAATAAGATTTATCCTAAAGAACTGCAACTTAATAAAGCGAACACTTCAGACAAGCAAGCAAACTTTCTCGATCTAAATCTGTCCATTGAAAATTGTTACGTTACTACTAAAATATATGATAAAAGAGATGATTTTAATTTTAATATTGTAAATTTTCCGTTTTAAGACGGCGATGTTCCCGTGCAACATCTTATGGGGTTTATATCTCACAGCTTGTTCGCTTTTCAAGAGCTTGCAATGATGTTAATGATTTCAATGAACGTAATCTTTGCATTACAGAAAAACTTTTAAAACAGGGTTATCGGTATCTTAAATTAAGGAAAACCTTTTGCAAGTTTTATCGCCGATACCCAGATCTAATTCATAAATAGAGTTGCAGTTTAAAATCACTATTGCAACAAGGTATTTCACAGCCATTTTTTATGGAGATTTAATTTATAAACTGAAGAAGATAAAAGGCAATGTAAATTTCTCCCGGTTATTCGTAAAAACCATCTGTAAATTTAAAAAGAAAGGTTACCAACATGATATTTTACAGCGCTCTGCAAGCCTGGTGATTAACCCTTCTACAGTTAATCATTATGCTTACCTCTTTGGTTGCACGACGGTGGCAGGGGTTTAAGAGTTTGTGAAGGTTTGTGGGGAAATCTTTTCTTAAAAGAACCTAGAAGTTCGATTTTTTTCTTTTATCCCTGTCATCGTGTTCTTGCTGATTTTACTCCAGGAGCTCTGGTCTCGGTAAGACTATTGAGTACCCGCCCTTTGGCTTTGCAATGCTAATAGCTTCTTATGTTTTATATGTTTGTGTGCTTTTGCATGCAACATTGTTGAGCCGATAAGTGGGATGGAGTTGGTTCACCAAGACAACTTGTACTTGTTTTGTGATATAAGAACCTGTTGGGGCAAGTGTGAGGTTGCTGCACCCTAGAACCTGATTTAAAATCCCAGTGGCAATTTGATTTGCCACTGACCGTTCCAAGGCGGTAACCCCTCGGGTTCTCATTTTTGTTTATTGTTAGTGGTGTCTTATTTGAAACTGATCATTTTATTAACCAGGCTGTTTTTTCTGAATGTGGCGGTTCCTGATATGCATATTTCACCTTTTTGTGTCGCCTGCGGTAGCAGGTAGACACATAGGGATCCTATTATCCGTCGGCGTCGTCGTCGGCGTCGTCCGGTAGTCCCCAAGCTTAAACATGAAACTTAATGTGGCCTATAACTTTGAAAGTACTTGTCCTATTCACTTCATACTTGGAATATATCATCAGCATGAACACAGGGATCCGTAACAACAAGAACGATAACTCCTCTGTCACTATTTTATGAGTTATGCCCCTTTCAAATGCAACTTTAACATGAAACTTAATGTGGCCTATAACTTTGAAAGTACTTGTCCTATTCACTTCATACTTGGAATATATCATCAGCATGAACACAGCGATCCGTGACAACAAGAACGATAACTCCTCTGTCATTACTTTATGAGTTATGCCCCTTTCAAATGCAACTTTAACATGAAACTTAATGTGGCCTATAACTTTGAAAGTACTCGTCCTATTCACTTCATACTTGGAATATATCATCAGCATGAACACAGCGATCCGTGACAACAAGAACGATAACTTCTCTGTCATTATTTTATGAGTTATGCCCCTTTCAAATGCAACTTTAACATGAAACTTAATGTGGCCTATAACTTTGAAAGTACTTGTCCTATTCACTTCATACTTGGAATATATCATCAGCATGAACAATGCCATCTGTGACGACAAGAATGATAACCCCAGTTTCAATATTTTTGAGTTATGCCCCTTTCCAATGCAACTTTAACTTGAAACTTAATGTTGCCTATAACTTTGAAAGTACTTGTCCTATTCACTTCATACTTGGAATATATCATCAACATGAACAATGCCATCTGTGACGACAAGAATGATAACTCCAGTTTCAATATTTTTTGAGTTATGCCCCTTTCAAATGCAACTTAAACCTGAAACTTAATGTTGCCTATAACTTTGAAAGTACTTGTCCTATTCACTTCATACTTGGAATATATCATCAGCATGAACAATGCCATCTGTGACGACATGAATGATAACACCAGTTTTAATAATTTTTGAGTTATGCCCCTTTCAATGCAACTTTATCCTGAAACTTAATGTTGCCTATAACTTTGAAAGTACCTGTCCTATTCACTTCATACTTGGAATATATCATCAGCATGAACAATGCCATCTGTGACGACAAGAATGATTACTCCAGTTTCAATATTTTTTTAGTTATGCCCCTTTCAAATGTAACTTAAACATTAAACTTAATGTTGCCTGTAAAATGGAAAGTACTTGTTCAATTCACTTAATACTTTGAATAACTCATCTGCATTTACAAACCAATTTTTGAAGATGATAACTCAGGTACCAGTTATTCCCCTTTTAAATGAAATTTAGATGACACATGTGTTCAGTGGTGTAGTATTGAAATCAACTTAAATAAAATATTTTTATTATATATGATTAAACATAGGCCCACATTTCAACTTTTTCCATGCAGGCGACACATGTGTTCCGCGGAACACAACATTCTAGTTTTTAAAGGTAGAACTAACTTAATTAAAAAATGTTTCAGTTATACAGGTACATGTATGAGCGTATGGAATGATATCCCTTTTGAGATTAGATCTGTCTCTTCCATATATTTATTTTTTTTAAAACATTTGAAAACATACTTGTTTGAAAAACAGCATCTTTAATTCGTTATTACTTTTGTATTTATATATAGTATTCGAAATCGACATTTTCATATAGTGTATGTGATTGATTGTGTCTGTCTTTAAGTATTGATGTTTTATGTGTTGTAGTATATGTTTTTCGTTTATCCATTTTAGAGGCCTCCTTAAAAATAAGCAATTTCTTCATTTGACTAACTTTTTATACTTGCAAATATTGAATTTGTTTGTATTTGTTGTCATAGATTTTGTCTTAATGAGTTTCTTTTGTAAAATAAAGAGATTACTATAATTATTATTATTATTATTATTATTTATTATTAAAAACATTTTTTCTAAATAAATTCGAAGATGTTTTATTGTTGTTTTTTATTATAACTTCAGTTGTATATGTTTTGTTAGCTATTGTGTTGTTTAAACGTAGTCAGAGCATTATGTTTAATATATACTCGACAAAAAAGTTCTGCACACTTGGACATTTTATAAAAAATCTTTTTAATTTCACCAAACACAATAAAATGATACATATCAAATAAATCAGCAATCCATAGTTAACAATGTAAAAAAATCAGAATTAAAATCCGATCACTGCTTTATAAGCAATTCATTGTTGAAGCCACTAGGGGTTACAACTCAAAAGTTGCAAAAATCGCTAGACTTATACTGAGTAAATACACCACGACGAATCCGGTATTCTTCTAAGCGTCTTTTCATGGAATTCACCGGATGACGAATTTTCAATTGTGGAATTAGGATCCATTCGTGAACAAGAAAACTGGGTAGATCAGCTAGCCGACCTACTTCACGCGCTCTGTCTTCTTTAGAAAGACGTCTAGGTGGCCGGTGTGGTCCAACATTTGCCATTAAGGTCAAATTAACGACAATCTTCCTTGTTGACCATGAGAAAAAAAATTAATTTGAATAACAAACAATGCAGATCTGTCTTTCTCTAAGATTAGATGTTGATTGAATTGTTTGGTTATTTTTATACACTTAATAAACAAGATGCTTTGATTGATTAATACAGAATGAAAACTGTTCGAGTCACCACTAAACTGTGTTAACACACCTTTAGGTCAATGAGTGAGACAAAGTGATATAATGTGATGTAATTAATAAAAACTTATGTTTGAGTGTTATTCTGGAAATGGCTTGGTATTAACTATTGATTACTTCCTGTTACTAGCATCACAGTGCATGATGATAATTGCATAAAACAAAACAGACACTAGTGAAATGTTGACTGATTTCATAGATTTCACACCTATACCTCGATACAGCAAATTTTGCAACTTTTGACTGTTGACCCCTCTCATACTCAAAATGATAGTTCTCGGTTATTTACCAACAAATTTTAATTCTGTTTTTGTCTTTAACTCCGCAAACAATTAATTTTGATATCAATGTAAGTATTTCTACCAGTTATTTGCTATATTATAAAATTTACGCAAAAGAGCACTTGTGTGCAGAACTTTTTTGTTGGGTAAATATTTAGGCAAAGCGATGTGCAATCTCTTAAAAAGCAGTTGCCAATCGGATGTTCTGTTTCAGAATGATCTTAAACCTTTTATTCCCCTATTTTTTATTTTTGAAATTCATATAATTCCAATTATAGAATAATATTCGTGTTTAAATATTTGCATGTATTACATGAGTTATTCTTTACAAAGATCCATATCATTGTGTACACATCGTAACATCGTCACTCTGTGTTTTGAAATAATTTGACCTATATACTATGTAAAGATTCTATTTCTGCATCATTCTCAGTGAAAGACTATGTAACGCCGCCTAGCGGCATCGCCGCATAAACTTTTTTTTTCGTTTATGCGGTGAATTTCAACGCATAAACTGGGACTACGTTTATGCGATGACGCTCAACAAACAAAGCAGAAATTTTTCGTGGGGTGCAAACTGCCTCTTTCTTTATAAAAGTTAAAAATAGAGTTGTAGCATTTATAAAACGAGTGTTATGACGTTGTTGTTGTTGTTGTTGATGACGACTACGATGATGATAATGATGATGATGATGATGATGATGATGATGATGATGATGATGATGATGGAAAAACTTCGGGAAAAACGTCATTTCAAATGTTTTGGTATGGTTTCCATATAAACAGATCTTACTTATATATATAATCATCTTTATTAGAATATACGTCTTTTAACTATAAGTCTTAGTTCAATGCTTGGTTAAAGGGACACAAAAGTCAAATCTTGATGAAACATTATCCACAACTAATATTCGAGTATGTGTTGAAATTATATTTTGCGGATAAAGTGTGCTTTTTTGTGGCGCCGCATAACACCATCGCTGCATAAACGAAATCTGCAACGTTAATGCGGTGAAGTCTCACATTTTTTCTGCATCTATATTAACTTCCTCTTCCAATAACAGTAATTTATATTTATTAATAGTTTGTTTTTTTTAATAATTAGTCATTGAAAAAAAACACCATCAAATTATTTACAATTCGGCACGATAGACTTTGCTGTTCACTCAGAACATGCGAGAAGCTAGAATTCATGCATCTCATCTTGGCCACCATGTTTAATAAACCGATAAAGAACGTGAAGGTACAGGGTTTTATATTCTTAGACTTAAAAAAGGGTGAAATATGCATATCAGGAATCGCCACATTCAGAAAAAACAGCCTCCCCACACAGCCAAGAAGAAGAGAGGGAGAGAGCATGGTAAATAAAATGATCAGTTTCAAAAGAGACACCACTAACAATTAACAAAAATGAGAACCCAAGGGGTTACCGCCTTGGAACGGTCAGTGGCAAATCAAATTGCCACTGGGGGTTTAAACCAGGTTCTAGGGTGCACCAACTTCACACTTGCCCCAACAGGTTCTCATATCACAAAACAAATACAAGTTGTCTTGGTGAAACCACTCCAACCCACTTACCGGCTCAATAATGTTGCACGCAAAAGCACACAAACATATAAAACATAAAAATCTAATAGCTTTGCAAAGCCAAAGGGCGGGTACTCGATGATCTTACCGAGACCAGAGCTCCTGGAGTAAAATCATCAAGAACACGATGACACGGATTAAAGAAACAAATCGAGCTTCTAGGTTCTTTTAAGGAAAGATTTCCCCATAAACCTTCATAAACTCTTAAACCCCTGCCACCGTCGTGCAACCAAAGAGGTAAGCATAATGATCAACTGTAGAGGCATGCAGAGCGCTGTAAAATATCACGTTGGCAAAGTTTATATTTAAAATATGACTATTAATAGCACATTATGAGGTGACTTGTTTCTAAAAATAAATGAAACCGAAACTAAAGGAAACCCACGGATTGAGAAATGCTTGGTATACAGGGAAAATGGCAAGTAAGTAAACTTTTAAATTAATATTTTGGATATTTTAATTATATTTTAGCTCACATCTTTGCTTTGCTTTGTAAAGTTCACTTCGGTTTTCAAAAGTTTTCATAAATTGTTTTATGCTCAATTTATATTCATGAATTCCAGTTTCAATGCTCGTTCAACAAACGCTGTTGTTGTTGTTATTATTGTTTTTGTTATTGTTTTACATTTTTGCAAAAAATGCAAATGATCATTTGTTTATCTTACAAGTTTTACCTTTCCAAAAAGCTAGTCGGTCATTAGCATGACATTTTATCAAAAAGACGGCTCTGAATTTTAAATTTCTGTAGAAAAAAATTCTTTAGAATGTTGGTAGTTATTTAGAATTTCCGCCGTGTAAAATATATGCTCGCCCTCGTCACACATTTTTGTTTCGACTTTTAATGATGTTAAAATCATTGTATGACAGTGCGTATTTTTTGTGTCACCTGCAATAGCATGTAGACTCATATGGATCCTATTGTCCGGCGGCGGCGGCGTCGTCGGCGGCTTCGTTGGCGGCTGCGTTGTTCTGTAGCCCCTAAACTTTAATGTAAAACTTATTGTTGCCCATAAGTTTGTAAGTATTTGACCTATTAACTTAATAATTAGAATATATCATCTGCATGAATAAAGCCATCTCCGACATCAAAAATGATCACTTATATTTTTTTGTTATGCACATTTCAAATGACTTAAATATCGAACTTAATGTTGCCTATAACTTTGAACGTCCTTGTCCTATTGACATAATACTTGACATATATCAGTAGTTATACTCATCTCTTCAGACCATGCACTCGATGACCCCTTCTTTATTCTATATAAATCCGCCATCTTGGATCAATAGCTCGGGAGGGAATTTTCGGGATCTCTCAGGCGTAACGGAGTCATTTACCTGTATAAACATTTTTATCGATTACAGAGCCGACGATCTTTTCCACGTAACCAAGTGTAATTCGACTCTTTCATGTAGGTAACTGGAGTGATAATTGCCTTTTCAGGTTCAGTGACGTATCGATAACAGACGACGTATCTCTGCCGCACCCTCGGGATGAGTCATTAGGGGAAACACGTTCGGACACGTTTGGCCCAACCCTTAAAGCCCAGTCTCCCTTTTATGTTATTAACAAAAGGAATATTTCTCATATGTAATGCATCGTAGTATTCCTCGGCCCGTTGACCAGAGTGCCTGGTGCCATGGTGCTACACGCGTGACAGCCCACGAACAATGGGCAGGATATCATATGACTGCGCACGGACAATGGGGAGGGTATCATATGACCGAGCACGAACAATGGGGAGGGTATCATATGACTGCGCACGGACAATGGGGAGGGTATCATATGTCTGTGCACGAGCAATGGGGGGTGGCATCGTATTACGGAAACCCATCGGCACCACCCTAGTTTAATTATTGAGTCATCTGTTATGACAAACTATAGGTCAATGGTTTTAGGTTACATTCCACCACCTTTATTCCGAAGGTGACTCACTCAGATTCGAAATACTTTTTTTAATCAACCGCTATTATCGATATAATTGTATGAATGCCATAACGCACCCATACGATAACCGTATCGAATGTCGTGTTATTATAACCGTACGTGTGACCAGTGAAAAGAACATTGAGGTCATTGATTCTCCGGTGTCAGTTACCTCGTGTGCGGGAAGCGTGTTAGATCAAAGTTAAGATATCGAAAACAACCTTTAAACGTTTGATGATACTTTATTCACATGCTTTAAACCAATAGAACTTGTGTAACATATTTATAATGTTGTACATATATGGGATTTGTTAATATGTTTACCTCAATGATTTTACAATCTTGTGTATTCAAGTGTGATTATATTCACTTAAAATCGGATTTCATTTATTTTAAGTGTGTCCAGTGAAAGAGCTCCAAGTTCATTTACCTCATGTGCAGGAAGCGTGATTGATCAAAGAAAAGATAGCGAAAATATGTCAACGAGCTTCAAAGCGTTTAATTATTAATAAAATCATCCAAAATTCAGTCTTTCATTTCATTTAGTGAATAGATCCGATGCAGAATACGTAATCCAATCGGACGACTTAAATAAATTTTGTTAATATATCTAAAAGATACAACCGTATTAGCACTATCTGTTATTTACTGGTACATATAACAGCCCTATTGTAACTCGGTGTAAATCAGACCTTTGATGACCAGGCGTTGAGGAATGCAACCTTATACGTGTAGTTTAGTCGTAACAACAGTTTAAAACAAAACGAGAGTTTAACGTTTTATATATACTTTATTTACATATATGTACAATAGTCTACATGAACGTATACACACAATATCTACTATATAGTTTTATATAAAAATAAGACAACTAATCAAACAAGGGTTACAATTCATAAAGGTTCATGAAAGTTAAACACTACTGAAAGTCACCAGCGTTAATCCAACTGTTAAATTTTCGCGGATAGTATTTCCATTGCACAAAGTACTGTTTATTTTGTCCTTTGCCTCGGGTCTTAAACACTTTGTCCACTTCCCGTGTGAAAATACAGACAAATTTATGAGTTATGTACAGAAATACATGCAGATGTTTATAAAATACATAAGACTACAATTATTAATCATTAAAGGTATAAAATACATAGTTTACGAGCAACTGTTCTATGCATTAGTATCCATAAGGATAAGAAACGTTTTGATCACGACGAACTCTTTTGTCAAACACCAACCTGTAGTCCTTGCGCTGAGAGACAGATAATAGTTCTGCAGAATCTCTGTCTCTCGTGATTTTGTGAGCATCTATCACCGATACCCTTCCATTAGGACGTTCAGTGACTATTGTCTTTAGAACGCCAAAATTAACATTAAGCATTTTTTTTTGCAATTGAGCGTGATCCCTCTGACCTTGCACGTGGTGTAATTACCATATTTATCGGGGTGCTGGATTTGATATGTGTAGTTTTTAGGTCCACCTGTTATGAAAGTTAATATTTGGTTATGGGGAACTTCGTCAGTGAGGTCCCCCAAAAAGTCACCCAAAGCAGGTTTCCATTCTCCGGTTTTTGTAGAGAATATCACAGAGTCCGTGCCTGCGTACAAAGCTCTTTGGCCAAGTTGTTCTAAATATGAATACAGTTTGAGACGGGCTTGACCTCCACAAAATTTTTCGAGGCGAGATGTCATGTTAAGACATAACAGATTAAAACATAATGAAATCATTGAAGCGTATCCGCAGAGCAGTGAAGCGTATCCGCCACCACCGCCGCCGCCGCCACCACCAGCACCAACACCGCCGCCCCCGCAACCGCCGCCGCCACCACCACCACCACCACCGCCGCCGCCACCGCCGCCACCACAAGAAAGGAGTATTAGAAACATGGTGTATCTTCATCCTTTAACCATGTTTCTAATACTCCTTTCATGTGGTGGTGGTGGCGGTGGTGGTGGTAGTGGTGGTGGTGGCGGTGGCGGCGGCGGCGGCGGTGGTGGTGGTGGTGGTGGCGGCGGCGGTGGCGGCGGCGGCGGTGGTGGTGGTGGTGGCGCTGTTCCGGCACTAGTCCACCCCTATGGAACAAGATATAGGCTCGAACAAACAAGATATAGGGATGAAATTGCTTTCGCCATGTTCGTTTCTTTTCATGACATGTAATTCCTGCAAACAAGAGACCCTCGATGAAGAGAAAATGTTCTCATATATTAAAAAGGACTATATGGACCACGGAGGAATACTGCGTTATTTTTTGTGTAATGCAACCTTTAAATGAAAATTTGAAGTGATATCCCCTTTATTCAGCAAAACGAATGCTACCGTACAAGAGGTAGTGCTGGTCAAGTACCAGTGCACGTGTTTGTTTTACAAGCTGGCAACAAAGAATGCATTTTGCACGTGCCTTTTTCGTTTAAATATCTTATATCTCGACTGCTAGTTCGGATTTATCTCCAACATAAAATTAAATAATGCATCCCAAACAAAGCCGTAAATGTACTGATTCCCATTTTTATATCTAAAGACTGCTAGTCTGTTGAAAATGTCTCAGTTTTACCATTTCACTTGGATTATATTTGGAGAAATGATGCAGATAAAAACAAAAGATAATTATTATAAACCGTTTGATTTTTTGAATAGAAATCTTAAGTGAATAACAAAATCAATTTAAACTTTAGAATACTTTGAATAATTGTATTTCATGGAATTCATTATCTTCGACCTAGTCTGTGGACTATATAGCATTAACTAAATCTTGGCTGTTGGTAATTTATGAACTGATTGCTTAAAAAGCTGCAGTAGCATTGTCTGTCTTGTCAAGCACATATATGCAGGTCGACCTGATTTGCGGACCTAACTAGAACTACACTATAAGAACGTTGTTAATTATTACTAGCTATGTAAATAAGCGTCGTTTGTCTGCTAAGTTTACAAATACGAATCGACCGTGGAAAGTTCTATGGTACCGCTATGACCTAGGAGGCATTCATGTTAGTACATATTCATCGAGTTTGACGATACTTAAACAACTGCATTATTTTTATACGTCCTTCTCTGTATATCAAGCAATCAAACATCAGCCTCTATACTATCATTTGCATGCGTCTTAGGAACAGGTGGCATAGTCTAAATTATCCGTTCTGGACCGTGAGTCACTGTTAACCGGTGTTCAGGCTAAAGAGCTCAAGTTTGGTCGATTATAATATTTCGGTCATCATCAGGATGACCGACAATCACTAAACTTCAAAATCAAATTGCATTATTTTAACGTTTTATTGAATGAGAATTTCATCAAATAAACTGTCATCATAATTACATAGTACATAGCACACGAGTGCGTGCGTTTCAAAATATCTTTACCGTTATGTGAACTGAAAGGAAAAAAAAGCACAAAAAGTGCAAATCTGACATGTTTTGATGATCCAACATGATGAGTCCAATAAGACTTGTAACATTTTCGATTCCAGTTCTTTAAGCAAGTTTTTCTAACTTTCTCTTTACCTCCCCCTACTCTTTTTGCAGTCTAAGCTTGCTTTAACTATTTACTGATAGTCAGCGCAGATCTGCTGTATACGTTTTGTTGTACATATTGTCCGCGTCACTCATTGTAGCTTCTGTCTTCTTTTTCTTTAAATTTACACTTTTTCTCAAAACTCCAAAAATCTTCGTCCACCTTAGGCATGTAAGATAGGTCCCCTTAATCTTCCTTTTAAGTTTTATTTTGCGAGCAGTCTTAAATTTAAAGACCACTTGTACAACGATTCCGTTTTTTCCTAATATTTATAAAGGCTCATGGGTTTCACCATTTTGATTTTAAAAAAACCCGAATTATCATAAATCAAAACAAATTAATAGTCATATTATTATATGAAGATGATAAAATTAATAATTTACAAATGAGACCCGTACATTTTCGATATCGAAAATAATAATAAAATAGTAATGGTAGTGCAAAAAATATAGCGAACCGCGCTGACAGGTATGTTTTTACATGAATATAGACTCCTAATAGGACCGCTACAGTGACTGAGCTTAGCCACATAAATCCGAAGCCTCAACCAACTTATCGGAACAATTCCAAATAAAGATTGCGAATGATTATAATTTAGCATTATAAAATACTCCTTGAGTTAAATACCAAACGTATGGGACGTACATATGACAATCATTGAAAAAATGCAGTGCAATACCGTAACGGAGTTTTCGCAACGTTATATGTATTTTTTTTTAGTTTTATATAACTTAATTGAATATATAATTTGTGAAATATATTCAAAAATGAATGATTCTTCAAACAATATCTGCCAATAATAAATGGATTTAATCAAAATATGGTGTCAACAATTCCAGGCTCAAACCAGTCAAAAGTTGCCTCCAAATTACCTTTAGAAAGAAGTGTCTCTCTTAACGGTAAGGACTTAAGGAGCACATCGTCAGATTCTACAAACGAATCGCTGGAAGATTCCTCTAAACATCAAACAACAGAAGGACATTCAGATCGAGAAGCCCAAGCAGGTATAGCACAATCATTATAGACATTGCTTACGAAGATTTATTGAATTTGAAATCATAAAGGCTATGAATTTACAATGTGGTTTCTAGCAGAAATTGATCTATAAAAAGTGTACATATGCATAGCAGTAAAAGTCATATTCAGCAAACGCCGCCTCCCCTCAGATATACCTAACTAGGGATATTAGATGGGAAAATTCCTTCCTTAATAAAATTCACCCTTAGAAAGTGACACATATGGTATTTGTCATTATTCTTTATCTTATTTTTTATAATTAATCTTTATTATATCTTTTTATGCCCGCATCAAATCTTAAAAACTACACTTTGAAAATAGTCAAATGCCTTTATAAATGTGTGCTCCTATTAAGAATTACTAATCTAGGTAAATCATGTTTCTTCCTTCAGGGGTGGGGTTGGACGTGCGTAATGTCCCCGCTCCTACCCCTCATATCATACTTTTGATATCGTTTTTCATTTCTTATTTTAAACCAACAAAGAAATTTTGCATGTGCAGGGTATCGGTGTACAATGCTCGCCCCCTTCCCGCAGAAAACAACTTAGAAACTACTGATATGAACAAAATTGATATTTTACATGTTATTTCACTTTCCTTTTCATCAGATAAGTCTGGATCCGCCAAGAAAAATTTGAACAGGAGCGTTTTCGATTCTCAATACATGCAGCGACCACCTTCACATCTGTCGATTAGACAATCATGGCAAGAGTCTTTCAAACAAAATAATTTAGAAGATTTAAGTCATCAAGAACAGATTGTAGAAGAGTCTGAAATAGTAGAACAAACACAAACAGTCGATGAAGGAGACATAAGTATTTCCCAAAATGATATTTCTGATGCATCTACCCAGCCTGAGGATATCTCACAGATAGGAGCATGTATTGAATGCTTCAAGGCTGTCCCCGTTTTTAAGCAAGAAGAAATAGATATTGGCGATCATATTATCTTTCCTGGCGCACTTTATGACCACCATGGCATCGTTGTAGGCAAAGAATCAAACGGAACGACAATTAAAATAATAGAAGCAACAAATACAGTTTCTGGAGTCGCTGTTGGTTCATTTGCAGGACGCAAAGCTAAAATAGCTATTTCTGCGAAAATGTTGGATTTTTCCAAACAGAAGATCTCTGTTGTGGTTTACAAGAAACGGAGATATTCAAAATGGCAAGTTGCAAAAAGAGCAGAAGCATATAAAGACGAAACAAAGGAAAAATATAAATATAATCTAATGGATAACAACTGTGAACACTTCGCTACCTTCTGTGTGACTGGCCAGAGGTTCAGCATTCAAGCAAGAAAAGTCCGTCTCACTTTTAGGTTGTTCCTTAGCGAAGGCTTTCGAGGAATAAGTGATGAACGGATTCGTAATCAGAAGGAGTTTGACAACAACATTTTATGCCTGGATTGTTACAAAATGAATGAACAGCTTTTAAGCGTCGATGTCACCCCTATAACTCGTGCAGACCAAGTGAAAGCAGGTGACATAATAAGATATAGCTACTATAATTTATGGCATGATGCGGTGGTTTTAAACATGAAACGTATGGAGGAAACCTACGTTGTCTGCAATATTGCACATTATGCATTTTGCGGAATCTTTTCACATCGAACAATAAAAGCTGAAGATTTAAAGATTACATTTGACGGGAAAATCAGTAAACTGGCATATGAACCACCTAAATACCACGTTTATCCACCGACAACTGTTGTGGAAAGAGCGCTGAGAAGACTTGGGGAACAAGAGTTTGTTTTCTTTTCCAATGACTCAAGTCATTACGCTCGGTGGTGTAAATTAGAGTTGGAAAAAGTAATTTAGGCTTAAAACATGTTCAACATTACAGTAAACGACGGAAGGCAAAAGATGATATATTTGATGAAACTCCATTCCCTTTTCATCGCATTTCCTCTGTGCAAAGTGACTAATTGGGTGTTAAGGGTAGAAACTAACCTGGACTTACTATCATCAACTGGCTTTAATTTATGTAAGCTTAATAGCTTTATATTATGTATTGATAAAATACCCATCAACCAATTGTCTTGAATACATTATCACAAAGTGGTAAGATAAGAACAATATTATTTACACTGAAGCACGTTCAACATTAACCTAAGGTGTTTTCTTTTCGGTTACGTTATTATGTATTTGAGGCACATTCTGGTAGCCCCATTTATTCACTTTCACATGCTTCACAAATTATGCATTGTAAAAACACATCTTCAGAAAAAAAGTTAATTATGATTAGAAAGTATGCATAATTTTTAAAGCATGTGAAAGTGAATAAATGGGACTACCAGAAAGTGCCTCAAATATATAAATAATACAGTGAAACCCTCTAAATTGAGACTGCCTTTGTGACTTAGAAAAAGTGGTCATAATAGTGGGATGTTCTTTATTGTAGGTTCAAATCTAGTTTCAAACTTATACGTCACACAGCTAAAAATGCGGAACTGTAGGTCGTTTTTGTGTAACATGTAAAAAATACCTTGGGTGCACAACTAAATTCGGCATAACAAATTAAGATCTGAACTTCCCAACAGACTTTGAAGAAATATTCCACAAAAATTATTTTACATGATTCATGCTGCTTCAATAACACGTCTCAAACAATGAATACAACATTTATTTTTAACTGTTTCATTAACATTTTGAAAAAAAAGCTGAAAGCATTGTAAAGTAAATGGGCGGGTACTCAATGACTTAATCGATACCAGCGCACCTGGAGTCGAATCAGCAAGAACACAATGATAGGGATAAAAAACGGAGCTTCTATGTTCTTTTACAAGATTTTCCATAAAACTTCATAAACTTTAACCCCTGCAACCGACGTGCAACCAAGGAGGTAATCATAACGATCAACTGTAGATGGTTTAATCACCAGGTCTGCAGAGGGCTGTAGAATATAATGTTGGAAACATTTCTTTTTTTAATTTACAGATGGTTTTTAAGGATAACGTGGAGAAATTAATGTTGCCTTTTATTTTCATTAATTTATAAGTTAAATCTCCAAAAAAATCCTCCTGGCTGTGAAATACCTTGTTGCAATAGTGATTTAAAACTGCACTAGTATTTTTGAATTAAATCTGGGTATCGGAGATAAAAACTTGCAAAAGGTTTTCCTTAATTTGTGATACCAATAATCTTGTTTGAAAAGTTTTTCTGTTCTGCGAAGTCTTTAACATCATTACAAACATCGGTGTCTAAAAACAGAAAATTTACTATATTAAATTAAAATCATATCTTTTATAATATATTTAAGTAATGATGTAACCGTTTTCAATGAAAAGATTTATATCAAGAAAGTTTGCTGCTTTTCTGAAGTGTTCAATTTATTAAAATATATGGGAACTTTGAAAACCACCGAACAAATATGAAAAATATTGCAGGCTTGGTTTGATTGAGCCTGTTCATGGGCAGAAGTTGTACTTCATTAGAATAAATTTTATTAACCAGAGATGACAAACGGTTTATTATCATATTCATCAAATCATCAAGAAACATCGATGTGTTGATAAAGGCTGTGATAATGTCATCTTGATGTTCGGTGAAAAGAGATAACATAATACATACTACAGTATGAAGATTGTTCTGTATACATAAAAATATCTTAAATATGTCTATGTATACCATCGGATTTATATGAAAATGACAATCAATTGTTAAAAGGGCTCAAGGTTGTGTAGTCAGTAGCTTTTTTTCCTAAAATGCAAAAATCATTGAGTAAACAATAACATCTATATACCGATACATGTAATAAATTATGTATGGTTATTGAGATGCAGGTGAAAGACAGTTTATATGGAGAACATGAATGCAAATCTTTCAATGTGGACGAATCTTTTAAAAACAAGAAACATTCTCTTTTATAATGCAATTTTTTAATACAAAACCCATAGAAACATTATATTAGAGAAAATTGCATCATTTTACAGTTTCTAATCGATTAAAAACACAGCGGTTCAGCTAGTAAACGTGTTAGATATTTAACGCCACATAACAAGAACAGAACAACTAGCTTATTTAGAATTCCAAAATTACAGAGAACTACACAATTTATGTTTAACATATGAAGTAAATGGCATTTAAGTGAACTATTCAGTATCAATAGAATAAATGGATGTTCTTGCACATATGGGTGAATTATTTATCAATTCAATTTTTAATGTATGGAAACATTAAACTCAAATTAAGTCTTTAATGTACATGTATACTGACTGCCAATGAAAACGCAACAGTTTATTTTTTGGAATATTTTTATGTGTGTAAAAGTTTAAAAATTTTGCAAAGATAATTAGTTTTAAAATCAATAAGTAACAAATCAATATATTAATGGTCTGCTGATTTTTTCAACAATCTCTTCTGCAAAGAAAAAAACGCACGAACTTTTTGTTTGGCATGTAGGCAAGCCTGAATAAACTCAAAACAAGTCCATTTATTAACCTTTACTTACGGTTACACAAATCTCATCTTCCGTTTCAAGTTTTACTCTATACAAATATGATAATGCCAAGGCTTTCAGACAAGCAGCGACATGAGGTTTTGGGCATGATCCTACGAGGGATGTCACCTCGTGAAATCGCTCGTCGGATGCATTGTTCACCGTCGACAATTACTCACGTGGCCTAACGACATTGATTTTAAAACACATTTACCTTTGCCAATTTATTAAACTTTTTACAAGCATAACAATTTTTTAAAAAATTAATAAATAGATGAAAAGTGTTGGGTTTTCATTGGCAGTCAGTATATAAAACACGTTTATACAGCAAAGTGGTTGGCCCTTAAAACCAAAGTAGACCAATGGAAGTCTTCATGAACTTCATATAACGAATATTCTTTTGACAAATAATCACAATATACTGTATCTTAGCACATACTAGGTATTTATTTTGAATTTCATGGTTCGAATGCAAACGGTTTTCTTTTGTCTTAGTTTATGCTTGGTGATTAGAGCACAGATTTGACTGTTCACGACATGAACATGTTAATACATTCCAAAAATAATATGTAATATTTCACTAAATCTTCCTGGCAATTAGTATTGTTTGTATTTTCCCAAAATTCAGTCTTAAAATTTGAGCCAGTGTGTGCAGTTTGCTATATCACGAGATTTTTATTATTCTGTAAGAAAATGACTACTAGGAGAAATAGCATGCATGCAGATGACAATATGTTTGATGATATGTCTATTTTATCATAAATGAATCAGTGATTAAAAGGAATAAGAGCTTTGCTTAGTGGTAAAATAATAAAAATCTTCTTTCTTCTTCCTAGGATTGATGTATTAATATTTAAATTCTTAATACAATAGACATTTTACGGTACATGCCTCGTATTGACATTTTATAGAATATAACTAAACCATACATCGTCTATTGAAAGCCTGAAGAGGCTATCAGCCTTCTTTGTTCAATTGTTCTGGCTTTCGGTAGACGTTTTTATATCGTCGTTTAGTCTATGGAAAAAGCATTATATGATTTTAAAATGGTCATGTAAGTGTTTCATACAATATATACATGCAATTATGAGAGAGACTTCCACATTTCCAAAGTGAAAGGGAAGGTAAAATAACTAAATAAACTAAATATCTTTATTTCTTAATACTTTCCTTTTATCTAACTTTCACGTACGTAGGGGTTTCTAATTATAACAGTCTTAAGATGGTATGACTATTTTTAATGTCTAACTAACGGCTAAAGTTCAAATCGAAGGCGTGGAACTGAGCTATCTCTTTCATCATTCTACATGAGTTACATGTAGACCAATATTACGCCAAGTCCTCGAAATTCTATTTACATCTAAACACAAAAACTCTAGAAAACAAATTTAAATATCATTTTAAATGTCAGCACGAGTTTCAATGGTTTTTATGTTGGCATTTAAAACAACGTGTTTTGATGCGCAGTTAAGTTTTTGCATTTGAATGTCAATAGAATATTCAAATTGGGAAATATTTGGTCTACTTATTTTTCTTCTCTTTCATAATTTATGTAAAATAAATATAGGTCAATAACATTTACTTGTTCAAAGTCTTTTGAACAACATATAGAGAAATATTTTGGTGATTCTCTTTTTTATTGATAAAAGTGCAATGTCAAATGTGGAAGCCTTGTCATAACAATAAAACTCAAACCAAACTTAAACCTTTCATGTAAGGGCGAGAATCTTGTAAATTTATGTCACTATACCCTGCAAATATACATTGTGACTCATGGGCCTACCCATTAATTGTTTCTAACATTTTGAATAGCTTTACAGAAGGGTTGAAATATTACATGTATTTATAGTTTTAGAATATAAAAATTGGAATGTCCTATTCATACACATTACAATAAAATTGGTCTTTGTATTTAATATCAAAGGTAAGTGATGGAAAGAGTTTTATGTGAAGAAAAAATATTAAATGCTCATTTACGATGGGGTTTAAGAAACACAACTGCATTTTAAAGTATGGATGGCCATTGCCATTTCAAGCTAAGTCTATATTTAGAATACCACTTTTTGTTTTGTTGTTACAATGATGTTAAAATGACAGTCACCTCAAAAAAAACAAAGCAACATTAAATCAACGACCAATTTCATGATTTTTTTAATAAGACGTCAAGCAGTATTTTAACAGTACTAGTTACGACTCTACGTTAGCATACATTTCATCATGAAAGTAAGTTTTATTTTACGATCTGTAACAATTAGCAGCATTCAAACATTTTGTCTATGAAAAAAAATCTATCGCATACAGTAGTTTTAATATTTGCTGATATTTTTCAAAAAATGTGCAAACTCTTCAAAAATGAGAACAGAGTTTTGATGAGTTTCGTCTTAACATTCAAATATTGCGACATTAATTCAGATTAGTTATACTATACAATTTATACAACAATTTAAATACATGTAAATTCGGTGTGTTGATACTATACTTGGCCAAAAAAATTCTGCACACTTGAACATTTTATCATCTTTTTTATTAATTTCATCAAACGCAACATAATGATACATATCAAATAAAACACTATTTCAAAGTTAACAAATGTATTGTAAAAAATTCAGAAATAAAATCCGATCATTACTTTAAAAGCAAAATATTGTTAAATAATATATATATACAAAAATAATTTAAACTTATAGTGAGTAATAGGGGCCTTCCTGAACGAGACCTGACGTAAGCTTAGAACAGCGCTTCGATGAACACCAAACTGCAAAGCGACATGGTGGGGCTCAATCCCCGCTTCCAGCTGGTCAACTGCAGGTGTTTGTCTTCTTTAGAAAGATGTCTAGGTTGCCGGTGTGCTCCGACATTTGCCATGACGGTCAAATTAACAATACAAACCTTTCTTGGTGACCGTTAGAAATAAATTGCGTACTTATTACTGCTATTAAACAAGCACTATTGTTTTCTTAGATTAACACATCTACCTGGATATTTTGCAACTTTTGACTTTTGACCCCTATCATACTCAAACTGATATTTCTTGGTTATTTAACAACCGATTTATATTCCGTTTTCGTCTCTAACTCTGCAAAAACATCTTTATATAAGTTTAAGTATTTATACCAGTTATTTGCTATTTTTTTAAATTTTCGCAAAAGAACATTTACGTGCAGAACTTTTTTTGTTGAATGGCCATATATCAAATGGAACTTATTTCAAACAGAAAAAAAAAGAAGAAAAAAGTTGTTGAGATGTCTATCGACATTCTTAGAAATCTGGAATGACTTCTAATCCATTATTCAGTTCAAAGGTGGTAAAAACTGTTCTATACTTGTTAAACCTTCTATTTCTTCATCAGTCATCACTGAAAGTCAAAAAAATATCAATGTGTAAATACACGTTTCAGCTTATAAAATCTTGCTTGTTTTATGTACTTAAAATTTTGTTTTCTATCCTAAAGATCTAAAAATATAATTATGCTTTGAAATTTGTGCATGGCGATATTCCGCCTTTAATGCTTTACTCATTTACAGTTTTTTAAAAATGTTCAAAATTTTCCATAGGATAAATCCTTTAAATGATTTCGTTCTCATCTTCAAGATTCAATATGCCTGTTAATGTTATTAATGTAATATCGTATTTTTAATCTCTTCTTGTTTAGATCTACGTTTTCAATATTGTTTTGTTATCTTGCACTTGCAACTAGTTTGAAAACTTTGATTACCAAACGGATATGAAAGTCTTTAGATTTGAAGTATTTAAGTTTATGTGCACTACTTGATTTAGTACTTTTTAAAACGCATTATACCACAAGCCGAACTTAGAATCAGTGCGTTTTGGCAAAATCTCGTTATTTAGATAAATTCACAACGTAAACCGTAAATACTGCGTGCCAAGAAAATAAACTTACTTTCTCTCTTTAGGGGGTATGTGTTTCCTGCCACTTCACATTTGTTCTGCTCCAAAAAACACCTCACTCTGTAAATATATCACGGACAAATTCGTTGACAAAATACAGATAAAAATTCAAACACCAAAGTTAAATGACAACAATTTTGGAATTTTGATACAATATTTATATAAAACAGATGCTGAAGTTTGGCCAAATCAATGCCATGCATTAAAGTTTAAATGTTTCAAGTTAACTGTTGTGTTTTGTCAGCAGGCTCTTTCTGTAGTATACCTATGATATTAGTTAAATAGGATGATATTCAGCATGATTTTCTGTAAGTGAGATTTGTAAGAGCCCTTATTCTAACGTTTATCATTGTGGTATGGCGGGTAGGGAGGGATTTGTAAGAGCACTTATTCAAACGTTGATCATTGTGGTATGGCAGGTAGGGAGGGATTTGTAAGAGCACTTATTCAAACGTTTATCATTGTAGTATGGCGGGTAGCTTGCATATGGGTATTATTCCAGTATTGGTTAACAAAATTTTTACATTTAGTGGAGTGGGGTTGTTTACACATAAGTGTTAGCCTTGTATAAGACTACATATTACTGATGTGTGGTGATGGTGTTTACAACTATCTGTTGGTCTTGTATTAAACTAAACATGATTGATGTGTGGCGGTCGTTGTATGTTTTAAACATATACATTAGTCTTGAGTTGTATTACACATTATTGATGAGAGGTGATGGTGCTAATGTTGTTTACACCTATGTATGTGTTGAGCTGGACGACACATTATTACTGTTTGACTACACATTATTAATGTGTGGGACTGATGCTGTTTATTGTTATCTTGGAGCACACAGATATACAGATATACTGTTTGTTGGTGGCAGAGGTGGTTGTGGTCGCCATATATTTTATTCTTGCTTTGGATCACATAGTATTGGTGTTTAGCGTTGGTGTTGTTTTCACAATAGCACTATTTGTGCAGTGTGGCGGCCGTAAATAGTCTCCCCGTACATATAGTCAGTACTGTTATCAGTAAAATAACCCGTTACAGATGTCATGCAGTAATTCGAAATTCACTGTAGCGCTATCTGTGCAGTGTGGCGGCCGTAAAAAGCCTCCACGTACATATTGTCAGTACTGTTATCAGTAAAATAACCCATTACCGATGTCATGCAGTGATGGTTACGTATATCAGGGCTATCCGATCAATCCCTTTTCTTTTGGAGGGGCGGTTGTCCCGGTTAGCTCAGTTGGTTACGTCGCAGGAATTGCTGAGCTAGGCGCTGTCGCCGTGACGGTGCGGATTCGCTCCCAGCTAGAGGCACTATCATTTTAAATTGCACATTATTGGATCACACTTGATTGTTAAGAAACGGTCTTTTTATACAAAAATATAATTAAGGTATTTGATATCTGGCGATCATGGGCTTTGCACATACTTATCAGTCTAGTTATTTAGTGTTGTTGTTATCACTTACGTATTATTCTGGTATGCGACTACACAGTGCTGATGTTTAGCCTCCTTCTTGGTCTCGAGTTTCTCCACACTCTCTTGAGAGAATGGTCGCCACTGGTTGCTCTTATCCTGCAGTAACCACCAAGGCCTCAATGGCACATTTGCTAAAAAGTTAATAAATCATTTTAGCAAGATCATTCAATATTGTATTAATTCATAGTTTTCAGAGCAAAAATTGCTTTTCTTACCAGTTGGCAATCACCATAATGTAAATGGTATGAATAGTATAGCCTGACAAAATTGATAATAATCAGGAACTAAATGCTATTTTAACAGTTATCGCTACTATGACTAAATTAGTTTTATAACATTCGATGCTTCCGAATGACTTCGGTTAGTTTACGGAATACGACGATGTCATTTTATGCAATTGTTTTTCCGATTGGCTGGCGTTTTAGACTTCCAGCCAATCGAAGAAATCGTTGCAAAATTTTAGATCGGCGATTTCCGTAAACTGACCGAAGCCATTCGGAAGCATCATGGCTGTCAAAGTAAATATTTGAGACGACGCAAACAAAAACAACGAAGATTTTTAGCGTTAGATCGAGAAAAGGTACAAGTTACTGGTAGATAATGATTGAAAACTATGTATTTTATGTATGCGCCGTGAACATATTTCATAGAAGCGGATAGACACTAGGTAATGCCGTAACCAAAATGGTTTTTTGCGATCACCTCATCGATGTCGACTAAAACGTTTGGCAATGTTCGAGCCGATATGAAAAGCTCTAGCAAAAAATCGGTTTGAGGAAATTCCAATCGGTTTTCGCGACATGTTAGAGCAATGAAAGACACATCTATTGCTGTATTGTTTAAGCTAGATTTTTTAGTATAAATGACAAAATTTTTCAGTTTTTTGAGGTCACTGTCAGTGTATGGGACCCGCTTGATGGGGACCTTCATTTATATATATGAAAAAACAAAAACATTTTTTTCTTTATTGGAATTTTATTTTTTAACAATGATACGGACACCTGTGGTGGAAACATATACACGACAGTCTCTCTTTTAAGCCTTGTATAAAAGTTACTGATTTACAAGCATAAAAATAAAAACTATATAATTATTGTTTATATAACTTCTTTTTATTACATTTAAGATACTCTTCACTATGTCATACCTATACATTAAAAAAAACAAGGCAATGAACAGGCATGAAAATAAAGGGGGAAGGGGGTAAACCCTTTCACATTATTTTACCTGCAGCTTGTTTCTGAGCTGGTGCTTCTGAGGTTTGATGCTGGAGTCCTACAGCTTCGTTTCCATCCTGTGGGGTCCCTCTACCGCTAGAGTGATGGCTCTGCACACTCCTATAGAAACATATTTCAACCATTCATAAAACAGTTATTAGTATATGTTTGCAGCGAGAATTTACAATAACAACAAACTAGGTGCCGAAAACAGAAATTTAGTCTACAAACTCATTGAATTGACAATTAATGCATTGTGTGAACAAAGAGAATTGTACAGCGATGCAAATATTAGCAATACTTACACTTCAAGTTCCCATTTGTCTTGTGCCCCGAACCTGTACGTCTCCACTACACGGGAAGGCCATCGTACCTTAAATAAAAGAAATCCAATGAAGTTTGTTGTATTCTGTAAACATAAGGCAGGGTTTCGATATTGATTGTATTTTATGCTGCTGAACACATTTTTCAATTATGTTTACATTTTTGAAAGGTTCGGTCCGGCACTTACCGCATACCGTTCCGTACTTCATA
The DNA here is from genome assembly GCA_038501625.1 of Corbicula japonica. Classification (NCBI taxonomy): domain Eukaryota; kingdom Metazoa; phylum Mollusca; class Bivalvia; order Venerida; family Cyrenidae; genus Corbicula; species Corbicula japonica. The sequence goes on from JAZAYU010000136.1 coordinate 907,252, forward strand.
CTCCTCCGTCACTGATAGGCTGGACTATTACAATGTATACAGTGTCTCGCAAGGGCATTTCAAGGGCACAGCCATTTTTGATTTGAATTTTAAAAAGTAGCATATACTTGAATTTCTTTTGTATCCAACATTCTTTTATGTAGTATTTTTGTGTTGTTTTAAGTCCATCATTTATCATGTAAGAGTGTATAAATAAAGCACATTTTAACATTGCTTAATGTTGCATCTTTGTCCCGCCAGATAATGTTTACTGTTGAAGACTTTTGCACTTATTCTCTTACTTAATTGAGCTTTCTGTATACAAGCAGCTATGAGGACTCTGAATAATTCCGGTGTAATATTATTGTTATAATATTTGTTTTCCATGAACATTGAACAAAAATGTTGTAGTATAATCGTTTGCAGCCTTTGTAAGAAAATACTGATATAGACAGACAATGCCATCCTAAGTAAGTTTAAACATTTTAATTAGTTTTACCGTGACGTATCTGTCCCTCAGTTTTCTGACGACCACGCCCACAGTTCCTCGTCCACCATCCTCATCCCCGCGGTCCCAATCGGGTCCTGGATAAATTAACAAACATTGCCATATACGATTTCTCACTTAAATTGCATCTACAAAGGCAACCTGTATTGTTGGTCATGAGCGCGTTTTAGCACCAGCTTGTATCACAATTAGCGGCATGTTTTCATATACCATCCCAGGGCTGTAGGTTATAAAACCACTTGCCATTTTAGCCAATCAGATTACTGAGATTTGAGACTGGTTTCCATTCTCAGTTTTATAACCTTGGGACCAGGACTATAGTCGCATTGCATAACTGCGCCATTCTTCATTTATAGAATGAATGTCTGATGTCTCAAGTTTTAATATTTATTAATACCAATCTTGCATTCTTATCTGAATTCTGTGAGGGTTCTGTTTGTCTCACTATGACCATTCCTTGTGTAAACCATTGTTCTTTGTCCTTCACTTGTTTGTTAAGTCAGTTAGGTAATTTTATAGCAAGGTATTCTAGACTTTACCTCTCACGACAGAGCATCCGACCTCGATCTCTCCAGGTGGCACTTCTCTTGGTTCCTTAACCTTCTGTAGATCGTATGTTCCCTCATAGTTATATCTGTACGCCCCGATCTGGTGGTTGTCCCACAGGACGTAGGCAATTCCTGAAACATATGATGTTCGTCACTTTATTAACCTAATGAATAAAGTGCTTCATCAAGCTATGTTATCTATACGTATCAAAAGGTTCTCATGGGTATAGTAACGTTAGACGAAAATCTCACATATTTAATTAATAAAGTCTGAAGTTACTTCAGATTTTATATTCTTACGATTGAAACTGAGCTTAAAGCTAAAATCATTCATTAATCATTCTTAGACTCTCCTTCCAGATTAGTGATTAATACTTAAAATGTAAACGACGCGCCTTTTTATTCAAAATTATGAAAATATATATTTCAACAAATGACCAAATGAGGATGAGCATAATGAAATCGATGACTGAGCATTTGTCCATGTGTAAACATCCGGTATCAAGTCAAAACGTCCCCAAGTCAAAACGTCCTCAAGTTAAACGTCCCTCATTTGGTCAAAACGTCCCCAATAAAAAGTCAAAACGTCCCCATGTCGGTCAAAACATCCTCATGATTTTTTCCACACCTTTTTTATTTCTATTTGTTATTAAATCGTGGTTGTTATTTAAGATTTAAATCTATCTTCACAATATATACATGTTATATCAGCGAAAACTATCGAGTTTCACAAAATATGGTTTTATGCCATCGTTTTTTGCAAAGCGTATCTTCGAACTTAATACACTTAACCAATGTTCTAAATACAGTCCGTTCTTAAAATAGTATACACTGAAGTTAAATTCCTGTCATTGAATTGTAGTGAACTCTTATATTTTGAAACATGGTGACTGATCATGAGATACATATTTTTTTACTTCTTTTTTATGAAATTGATATTAAAATCAGAGTGTGCCTTAGCTAGGTCTTAGTATTATATTTTAACAAAGGCCTTAGTAAACCAAGGACGTTTAAACCATATTTTGTGAAACTCAAAAGTTTTCGCTTGACTTATGAATCGATATTAAAAGAAAAGCAATTTTTAACGGAAATATACCCGCTACTGACGATTTTGTGTTTATTTTTGTTTTTTACACTTACCTTAATTAAATGCCAGTACATTTCAAATGCGTGTAAATAATTTAAATGTTATTTTTTAATAAATCTTCTTGTTTTCAAGTTTGAAGAGTATACTCTGATTCCACGCAGAGAAATTAAAATACCGGTAAACTAAAATAAAAATAATCGGTGTAAGTTGGAACATTGGTTAAATGTATGATTTAAACAGATTTTATCCAGTATTTGTTACAAGTAAAATGTATTTCATAATCCAAAATAATTTACTTATATATAAAATAAATATATATATATTAAATTTAGTTAAGCAGACATTCCAGTATCACATTTACTGTGCTGCGGTTGTGTTTTCTACAAAATATGTCGTAAATTATTTGTTTAAAATGTTAAATGAATTAATTTAAATCTTTATTTTATTCTTAACTTAAAGACTAATAAAACTTATTCTGCTACTTCCAATCATTGAGCCAATTAAGATATCGAATTAACAGACCGTTATTTGCAAATTATCAGCACATGCTTAATAATCAACGGGGTATCGGATACAGAACAGAATACCGCTGTGACACATCCCAATTTTTATGGGGCAATTTTATTACTGGATCTTTCAATAAGTATAGAAAAAGAAAAAAAGATGATGTGTCAAATGCCTCTTAGTTTTCACAAATAACCGTCTTTCTTCCAAATTTAAAATGGTACTTTATCCGTGTGTAAAGTGTTACAAGCATGTACTACCGCGACAACACTTTGCGGCCGATGTTTTTGTATAACTATATAATGGGTTAAAATATTTTAACCCAGCTGTATATTAATATTTTTAAATAAAACGCATAAATAACTATGCTCGTATGTTTAAAAAAATTGTTAAATCAAACATTTTACAAAGTTTAAATGGTTGTATTCTATTATTGTAAAATCTGCATATTTACATTTTGTACTAATAAAATTTCGAATTTCCTTTGACAAGGTAGGGGTAGTAAAGTAAAAACGTCCTCAGATATTTGTCAAAACATCAAAAAAAGTATCATTTTTATAATAATTTTAAGGCTTGATTATTTTTTTCGAAATAATATTTAATTTAAAACTATTCTATTATGGGTATTTCCAATTGGGGACGTTTTGACTTTTTACAAATAACCACTGAGGACGTTTTGACCAAACGAGGGACGTTTTGACTTGAGGACGTTTTGACTTGGGGACGTTTTGACTGTAAATCAAACATCCATTTCTTTAATCCAGACGTTCTATCATAGTTGTTACACTTCTACTATAGCTTTTGTACACAAACTACACACTTACGATCGGCCGCTTCTATCATGTTCCTCATTATTCCCTATTTTTGTCGTTATAACAGTTTACCTTTATCTTTATGCCCTACAATTGTTCCTGGTCCTCCTCCATCTTGGTCCCCCCACTTCCAATCTTTGCCCCGCACAACTCGGGAACCAAGAGAAGGCAGGCCGCCCTGCTCTTCGAACGTGATACTGTCTACATTTCTGTCAAATTAACCAAAATGGCAAATTAGAATAATTGAATATTAAACAGCAATTTTAACACCAAAAAAAACAGTTTTAAGGGAAGTCAAGTTATCAAGCCCAAGGCAGTTGTCATTTAGGTCCATAGCATCGTGTCTATTCTGACGCTCATTGCAATAGTCCAGTTGTTTTAGAAACTATAAAGCACGGGTGTCTTAGCCATAACCTACTAAGGAACTTTGAAAAAACTCACAAAAGCTTGCTTTCGTCGACAACAACATTGATATAAACAAGACAATTCATTACCGAGTATGTGACCATCGAGGAAGCTCTGGGCGTTCCTGATTGACCTGGGGTCTGGCACCGTTCGTTTGTGCCTGCGACTTGGCAGCTCGCGACTGAGTAGGTGGTGCTTCCTGCTGTGCTTGTGACTTTGGTGTACCAGTATCTTCAGGCTGAATTTCGCTTTCTGGCTCCTCGGACTGTAAAGATAATTGGCTGTTATTAAAGTGCATTTAACCAACGTTCTAACTACACGGATAATATAATACTGACCGTCATGTTTTACCTGACTTACGGACAGGCAATTGAGATGCGGCAATGACATTCATTAAAACTTATTTCACAAATCCTTAAAAAAGTGAAGCTTGCTTTAAATATATAATAAATTTTAAAGATTAAAGATAAAATAATGAGTTTTCACGTGCTTTGCGAAACCAACGGCATTATAAAGGGTTAAACAAAAAATCACAAAATCGCCCGCATTGGTGTGCAGGGTGATCTGGGTCGTCTTAAGAAAAAAGCTCGAATGTATTGGAGATATTACATTAATTCAAATGTTAAAATTTTAATCTTAACATAAATTCCTTTCCCCACCTTCTGTGCAGATTCTAAGGCGTCCTCCTCTATGTCAACCACGTCATCTATGTCATCTTCAAGCTGCAACTCCTTCTCCAGCATTCTTGTTGCACTTGACTACAAGACATTAACATGACATTCAGCCACAGCTTATTTCTACCACAGACTGCATACCAACTAGATCTACATATCCACTAAAGAATATTTTCAGCAAATCCGTGGTAACGAACAATTAACATATTTTTATCCAAATATATGTGAATTTGTGTAGCCAAACAATGCTTGATTGTGTTTTAGCACATTTGCGTGTTAAGTATGTCTTGGGTATTTCAATTTGAAGAGGCTAATAAATGCACAAGAGCAAAGGAATCTGAATTTCAAATGAAAACATTCAGGTACCGTATATATGATACTTCTCCCTTAATGCCTATATAAAAAACATAAAGACATATAGGTGGAAATGTCAAACATATACGTATTTTGATATTCTCTAAAGAAATTCAGGTTCATCTGATATAAATTAATTTCAAAGAGAGTTGATACGGTAAATTACCTTGTGTGCTGTAGCATTGAGGTTAGCTTTAGGTAAAGCTTCTAGGAGGTGCGCGAACACATCTGTCTCTGTGCCGTCCCTTTTCATTGCCGTGTCATAAACCATCATCGCCCATGCAACACATAACTAGTTAAAATACAAAAATTAAGTATGTTATAGAGCTACATTTAGCTCAGGCAACAATAAGTCATGCTAAGGCTCGAGCAGTCCTAGATGGACGCGAGCAATATGTTCTAACTTATCTAACTATTTCCCAAATCCTCCCTTTTTTAGTTAATAGAGATGAAAACGATGATTATTTAAGAAATAGATACAGCTCCAATATTGTTCATAAATCAATCCTTGCTTAAAAAAGCATCATTACAGCAAAGTGCAAGATTAGTGATTATGTGAGAAAAAAAGAACCATTTTTAAGAAAGACGAAAGGGTACTGCATTTTCAAACTGCTTAAGATACAGTGGGCAATTCTCGTAATTGTCTTGGAACGAATGCCGTGAAACAAGTTAGATTAACTGTCTTCATGTTCATAGTGACACATCAGCTATAGCTCTTCCGTTACCTTATATCGGTAGTAGTAGTTACACATCAGCTAGCTCTTCCTTTACCTTATATCGGTAGTAGTAGTGACACATGAGCTATAGCTCTTCCTTTACCTTATATCGGTAGTAGTAGTGACACATCAGCTAGCTCTTCCTTTACCTTATATCGGTAGTAGTAGTGACACATCAGCTAGCTCTTCCTTTCCCTTATATCGGTAGTAGTAGTGACACATCAGCTATAGCTCTTCCTTTACCTTATATCGGTAGTAGTAGTGACACATCAGCTAGCTCTTCCTTTACCTTATATCGGTAGTAGTAGTGACACATCAGCTAGCTCTTCCTTTACCTTATATCGGTAGTAGTAGTGACACATCAGCTATAGCTCTTCCTTTACCTTATATCGGTAGTAGTAGTGACACATGAGCTATAGCTCTTCCTTTACCTTAAATCGGTAGTAGTAGTGACACATGAGCTATAGCTCTTCCTTTACCTTATATCGGTAGTAGTAGTGACACATGAGCTATAGCTGTTCCTTTACCTTATATCGGTAGTAGTAGTGACACATCAGCTATAGCTGTTCCTTTACCTTATATCGGTAGTAGTAGTGACACATCAGCTATAGCTGTTCCTTTACCTTATATCGGTAGTAGTAGTGACACATGAGCTATAGCTCTTCCTTTACCTTATATCGGTAGTAGTAGTGACACATGAGCTATAGCTCTTCCGTTACCTTATATCGGTAGTAGTAGTGACACATCAGCTATAGCTGTTCCGTTACCTTATATCGGTAGTAGTAGTGACACATCAGCTATAGCTGTTCCGTTACCTTATATCGGTAGTAGTAGTGACACATAAGCTATAGCTCTTCCTTTACCTTATATCGGTAGTAGTAGTGACACATCAGCTATAGCTCTTCCTTTACCTTATATCGGTAGTAGTAGTGACACATCAGCTATAGCTGTTCCGTTACCTTATATCGGTAGTAGTAGTGACACATCAGCTATAGCTCTTCCGTTACCTTATATCGGTAGTAGTAGTGACACATCAGCTATAGCTCTTCCTTTACCTTATATCGGTAGTAGTAGTGACACATCAGCTATAGCTCTTCCTTTACCTTATATCGGTAGTAGTAGTGACACATCAGCTATAGCTCTTCCGTTACCTTATATCGGTAGTAGTAGTGACACATCAGCTATAGCTCTTCCGTTACCTTATATCGGTAGTAGTAGTGACACATCAGCTATAGCTGTTCCTTTACCTTATATCGGTAGTAGTAGTGACACATCAGCTATAGCTCTTCCTTTACCTTATATCGGTAGTAGTAGTGACACATCAGCTATAGCTCTTCCTTTACCTTATATCGGTAGTAGTAGTGACACATCAGCTATAGCTGTTCCTTTACCTTATATCGGTAGTAGTAGTGACACATCAGCTATAGCTCTTCCTTTACCTTATATCGGTAGTAGTAGTGACACATCACCTATAGCTCTTCCTTAACCTTATATCGGTAGTAGTAGTGACTCATCAGCTATAGCTCTTCCTTTACCTTATATCGGTAGTAGTAGTGACACATCAGCTAGCTCTTCCTTTACCTTATATCGGTAGTAGTAGTGACACATCAGCTATAGCTGTTCCGTTACCTTATATCGGTAGTAGTAGTGACACATCAGCTATAGCTCTTCCTTTACCTTATATCGGTAGTAGAGTCCTACGTCTTTTACGGCATTAGGATCGGCTTCGTCTCCGGTACACTTGATCAACTGACCGTGACACTTGCTGCTGAACTCCTCCACCACGGGTTCATTGATGGCCCCTACCGGAACAATCACCATCCCATAATCCTGCTCAGCAAACTTTATGGCCAGGTTAAATAGCTGTCCTTGAACCTAAGATAAAGAGGTAATGGATATAGTATTTGCGGAATTGCCTTGTTACAAAATGTTCTGTACATGCAGGGTAATACTTTAAATGTATAAAGATCTTCAAAATTATTTGAAATTATCATATTTTTAATTAAAAAGCAGAGAATACACCTGACAATTTTTCTGACTAGACCCATGCAAACTGTACAAATCTGTGAAGATACGCTAGCAGGATATGTGAGCGAAGATTATAATAAACTTTTTCCAAACCATAAAAATGGTATAAGATCTGCATTTGCACATCATGAAGTAAAGCTTGAATTTAACTTGAAAACTTCGAGGCCGGGTTCTAAAAAGGGTTAATAATGATGTACCTTAAAAGAACCCAAACACGCGGATTCATATAATATGCTGTACCTTTATTCTTTCTGAACTGCCCTCTTGGTCCTTGCCGTCGAATGGTTGTGTATCCATGGTAGCCAAGAAGTCGGACAGGATGATCAGTCGTGGCTTTATTAACAAGTCACATCCTCTCACACATTCGCCTGCAATAAGAAGATGCATTATAATACCATTATACTTAATCACTGTCGTGATCGAGCACCGGCACGGACTTTTCGGGCACCGGTATTGTCATACAATATGGCGGACTGTTTACATCTGAAAGGTATGTGTATAGATTTTACTTCACTGAATAGATCACAGACCATTTCCTTAGTTGTCGATTCATTGCATCAATTATGAAATCATATATGTAACAAATGCACATGCTTTTGACATTGGAAAAGCTTTGATTGTTTCAAAATTCCAGTCTAATTTGGCGGTTTGACAGATTGCAAATATGAAACGAGAGATGTGATTTGTTTTGGGCAATACTTTTTATAGAACAACTGATCCGCAAAAGCTTCAACTGTGATGACAGAATGCATCTAAACAATTTTAAAGGATTGGGACTGATGGACTTTGAAGAAAAATACAATAAGAAGTCATCACAGTTGAAGCTTTTGCGGATCAGTTGTTCTATAAAAAGTATTGCCCAAAACAAATCATATCTCTCGGTTCAAATTTGCATTCTGTCAAACCGCCAAATTAGACTGGAATTTTGAAACAATCAAAGCTTTTCCAATATCAAAAGCATGTGCATTTGTTACATATATGATTTCATAAATGATGCAATGAATTGACAACTGAGGAAAGGGCCTGTTATCTATTCAGTGAAGTAAAATCTATACACATACCTTTCAGATGTAAACAGTCCGCCATATTGTATGACAATACCGGTGCCCGAAAAGTCCGTGCCGGTGCTCGATCACGACAGTGTTAATTATATGTTATTTTACCTAGCACATGATATTCCTTTTCGATCTTTCTGACCTATGATGTCCGAATAACTGGATATAAATTCTTTTTAGGTTACAGACCAGTGAAGTCATAGAATGTGAATCAAGTAAGAGAGAAATGTATTTTCGCTTGAAGTAAGAAAGGAGTCATACAAATGTAGAACAATGTCCAAATTTCACAACATTAACTACGGGACGTTCAAATGAGGAAAACTCCTTCCAAATGCGAACTGTTTGCCAGGACTGCTTTTCGCTCGCCGACCTAGTGAAAAGTTTGTACATGTACATGTAGTAAGAATATTAACTTGATATCTATAGAATTCGTCAGTAATTATTCATCTCCCTTTTTGTCATATTTCTAAAACTTTTCGAAAATACACAGATCACATTAAGGTCATAATATTACTAGTGTGTTTAAACTGCTCTCGAATTGAAGACAACGAATACTGCAAAGAGATCTCCTGTGGACAGACAGTGATGCCGGTGTAGGATCACTGAATTAGGGATATAACAATAATTTCAATACTGTTCACTTTTAGTTCTTGTGGTCTCACTACTTACCTTGGAGTTGTAAATAGCAGAGCGCCAAGGTCAATGCCGTCATTAGCGGCGTTCTTCCGCCCACCGTCAAACGATCTAAACAAAACAATGTAACAATATGTTAGCAAATCAACATAAACAATCTAAAATGAGTACACTGGACTCAATGCATATTCGATCTGACTATCATATATATATAAGAAAACCCTATTTCTTTCAGCGGTACCTCATATTCAAATTTTAAATGTAAATGCTCAAAAGGCCAATGCGTCCTTTACTCAAAATCAACGTTTTCGAAGGAAGCTCTCCTTTTCTCAGATATATCATCTGCATTGTAGGGAAGATTAAAAAATATTGAACGGAATCTATTGCAGTAAATGTAATATGCATCAAATAAAACTAGAATTATCACTGAAAGTGATTAAATACCCCCACATGTGTGCTTGATAATTGAACTGGGAATACTTCGAATCAATGGCATAATGTGCCCCACTTTCAATCCAAAGTGTTGTCTTCACAGTAGCCACATATACAGCAAGTTTCATCACAATATCTCATTCCTTCTAAATTAATTGAGCAGAAATGGTTAGAATATGTAAGTAACAGTGACCTTTACCTAACTTTAATCTAACAACTGTGTGCCAAAAATTGTTTATATATATGAAGCTTTTCATGAGAAATCATTCAGAAACCATTTTTTCTATTTTTAGTAACAGTGAACAGTGACCTTGACCCCATCAGGCCCAATTTCAATACCAAGTTTTGTCTTCACAGACACTATTTATATAGCAATTTTCATCACAATATCTCATTCTGAACCGGTGTTATTGAGCATACAGTTTTTTCTATTTTTAGTAACAGTGACCTTGACCCCACAGGCCTTACTTTGAATCCCAAAAGTCATCTTCACAAACACCACCAATACACCAAATTTCATTTAAGAATCTCATTCCAAGCTATAGTTACTGAGTGGAAACGAAGTTTTGAAGTTTAAATAACAGTGACCTTGACCTTGAACCCACTGGCCCCAAAGTCAAACCTAACCTGTATCTTGTTATGTTACATCTGTGTCCCAAAAAATAATTAAATCTTTGAAGTATTTCATGAGTTATAGTCCAGAAACAATTTTTCTTTTTTATGTTACAGTGACCTTGACATTGACCCCACAGGCCCCAAAGTCGAAATCGACCTGTATCTTCTGATATTACATCTATATACCAAAAAAGGATTTAATCTGTGAAGTGTTTCATGAGTTATCATCTGGAAACCATTTTTCTATTTTTAGTAATACTGACCTTGACATTGACCCCACCAGCCCCAAAGTCGAACTTGACCTGTATCTTGTGATGTTACACCTATTTACCAAACAAGGATTTAATCTGTGAAGTGTTTCATGAGTTATCATCCGGAAACCATTTTTCTATTTTTAGTAACAGTGACCTTGACACTGACCCCAAAAGCCCCAAAATCGAACCTGACCTGTATCTTATGACGATATACCTGTGTACCAAAAATTATTTAATTCTGTCAAGCCTTTTTTTTAAGAGTTATCATCCGGAAACAAAGAATCCGACCGACCGACCGACCGACAGACCAACAAGCTCACTCCTATATACCCCCTCAAACTTCGTTTGTGGGGGTATAATCAGAATATCGCTTCCTGGTGGTCTGCCCTTTTGCAGTGGTTTACCTAAACGGTTGCTTCCGAAATACTATTGGGTTGTGCAAAATGTTAGCAAATTTAAATCAATTCTGAAATCAAAACAATACAGTAAAAGTGTTAACTTGACAAAATTCGTTTTTAATTTAGCTACAATTTATGGAACAAAGAAAGTAGATGATCTATATTAAACATAACACTTACATTCTAAAACACAATTTTTCCTGTTTATTTAATGATACTTATCAAAACAAAACACAACCTATTTAGTTAATGTGTGTACTTAAGATAAACTTAAAGTATATCATACGATGTAATCATCATGTTTTATGTTGTTACTTTTGTCCTGCAAATAGAATGTTTTTTTTAACTGTAACTTGACGATAAACACGAATATATTAGTGATTTTTACTGAACTTGGCATCTTAAGGTAATTCATACTCGCAGATAGTACAGATGTACTAATGATGAACTGTGAAAATTAAATTATCATTTTTTCAACAATTTCCAAACAAACTGTTATTATATTGTTACAAACAGATGAATATTGATAATAACAGGAGACAATTGTTGAAAAAATAAATTTTGTTAGAAAAGTAATAAAATGTGGTACCTGCTATGTTGTCTAATCCGGGTGTCAAAATAAAGCTTTTTCCACTCAAATAAATCCAAAACAATTAATTACAATATCCAGTTCAATGTTCCCTCTAGGGCCAACCAGTGTTACTTTTTCAAAATAACTTTTTAAACATTGACTATAATGAATTTTAAAACACTGCACAAATACCATCACACAAGATTTAAATTGTTATACATGTAGAGATTAAACTGTCCTACAGGTAAACACAAGTGGGCATGATTTGCATGCTTTTTGCATGGGTGAGTGACCTCATGGGACAAAGGATGATGTGTTTGGATTTTGATTTATAAGAGCAATATTTTCAAGTTATTTTGAAAAAGTAACACTGGTTGACCCTAGATGGAACATTGAACTGGGTATTGTAATTTGTCTATGAATTTCAGAGTTCTCATGCAAACGGTTTTTCTTTTGTTTTAGTATGTGCTTGGTAATTAGAACATGAATTAGACTAAATTGATCTTGCAAACATTAACTACGTCCTTAGCTAAATACATTTCTTTACTAAAATCTAGGTGGCAATAAGTATATCCCAAAAATTCATTTTTGAAATTTTAGCCACTTTTCGCCATTTGCATTGTTTGCGACCTCTTAACAATACAGACATATATCGGCCAACAAGTTTTAAATACTGTGTATGAAATTAAAGTTAAATTATAAGAGTGACAAAAATATCAACATTGCAGAACCCTAGGCTGATAAAAGATACAGATCAGATTTTATTACCTAGCATATTTCTAACTTGAACGTAGTCATTTGTGAAGGGTACAGCGATCTTTGTAGATTTACCACAAGTGATCACGGCGATATATTCTTCAAGTCCCAGATCGCCCGCAGAACTGTCCACACCTTTAAACCAAGTAATGTGGATATTAAATATAACAAAAGACTACTTCATATTATCAATTGTGAAACAAACATAATCGTTTCTCCATCCTTAATGTTTAAACTGCATTATATAATTTTCATTTGTCCGTGTATTTCTTAAGTGCATAAATCGATGACTAGTTGTGCAACATGATTGTTATAACAATGTTAACCTTCTACTTCATGGATACCATTTTTAACACATGGGCGACAGCGTCGATTCAGATCAGCTGGCACATCTGTTCTGTCTAAACAGGATCTACACGCTTTTAGATTCAATAGGTTATATCCAACCTGGAAGTGAACAGTAGTTACAGATCCAAAAAATGGATGTCCGACTGATTTGGATCTACACAATCCGCACGTGTAATCATAAAAGGCGTGTCACCGGCGTAAAGAGTTGGGTGTATTATTTGCTCGTTTGAAATTTTAACCAATTAATACATGTGTTTTAGACGAAAACACTCTCCCAAATAACACAGTTGACTATCAAATCTAACAGAATACAAGAATTTAACGACTTGAAATAAATACATGAATATCTAACTTATTTCTTTTTCCTATATACAAACTTTTTATAAAGACATCTTAGGGAAACTATTACTGAAGAAGCTTTTGATGGGGTTTAAACACACAAGTCCCGGTAATAATTTTAGGCGTAAGTCCGACCTAGAAGTATAGCCCACTTGGCCAGTTTTAACACACATGTTCTAATTAAAGTTTTACATGGTAATTAAATGCTTTACTTTTAATCGTTTTTATTCGAGATGACGTGTTCCTATATAAAAATCATTTTTCAAATTGCTATTTTTTAACATTATAAAAATAAGCCTTTTAGGACATTACCGTCTATCATTTGGGTAAGGAAGGTTTTGGCGACCTGCAATGGCTGCCCTTTCATGCTCTCTGAGGTGTCAATTACCACAACTGTGTGCAAGCCTGGTGATCGGTTACCTGCCTTACTAGCCATACCTGGAACGGCAGAACATCTATGATTTTATTATAAGCATAACATTAATGCTATCTTAACGCATTTTAAAATCGTTATTCACCTTTGCGATTGACAATTAGAACAGAAATCAATTAAAAGTTGCTTTTTGAGCGCCAATGTAGCAGACTTTGTAGATTTTTGGTCTAAGGGTGTCTCATTTTTCATTTAATAAGCCTTTAATTAGTATAGATTTATATCTTTTTACATTGTGATTTTATGATGCCATATGCGAGACCTTCATGTCTGCAGAAATCGTTTAACCATTAGCTGAAGTGACATTTGCAATCAGAGCTAACGTACGTCATATTGCACATCTGTACAGTCGGATAAGGCTTCAACTCGTAAATGTTAAGCCATAAATTCCTCCAAAACGCTCCTTTAAATAAAAGCAGAACTGAGATCATTCACTGACCGACACTGTGACGCATATTTAGCGTATCAAAAAGATTAATCAATCTATGTAAACAAACTTGCCTTCTGCGGCCGAGCAGACAGCAGCCAGTGTGGCGGCGTTACTCTCCATGCCAAACGACTTCATCAGGGCCGCAAAGTCTGTCTGTTGGGGCTGACTAGCGATCACCGGTCGGTTTTGAAGTGGTTCGCGTTCTACCTCTAATATACATTTAAAAAAATTGGATCGAAATAGGTTGATTTAAAATTATTGACTCTTACTATTTTCATAAATATATAAAAGCCAGATCTGTATAGAAATGTTCTCGGCCCAATGTTTTATAAGCCGTAATGACTTTTTAATTCATATCATGACAATAGTTTGCCTTTCACTTAAGTACATTTTAGTTGTTCTATTATTAACTAAAGCTGCGTCTTCGAATTGGTAGTCAGTTAAACACTTGTGAGGCTGGATGGTTTATTGTCAGAGTAAAAAAGAAGTAAACATCAGACGACTGAAAACGAGAGCACGTTCGACTTTGTACAAAACTGGCATAATTCCTTCAAACGTAACTTAATCTACCTTTTTGGATTAATTACAACTTTTTTGTCATCGGAAATATATCAATATCAAGATATCAAAGAAATATCAATATGTGATAGCTAACAGTAAGTTTTAGAAGTTTTGTATAACAACGACATACATGTATCTTATGAGAAAATATTAAGAAATTGCAGATATACAGCCAACGATAAGTTTTCATGAGAAAACTGATGGACAGACGGACTACCTAAGTATCGCATTTTCTTCAAAATTAAAATATAACTGGTTTTCCAAGTCCAATTTGTTTCATAATCGTGTTGAAGAACACATGAGTTGTGTACCTACTACCTACCAAAAAGGCGACTGAAGTCTTTGATTGGGGATTGTTTTCTGAAAGAAAAAAATTGAATACAATATGCATGCCTATCCTTCGAATTATATACAGTGAAAGTTGTAACAATTCTATTCGTAAGGTACATGTAAATGTTGAAAAACTGATTTGTTAGTCTTTGGGATAACAGCGGATAATTTTCATTTGTTAGAACTGTATAATCACAGTTACATTGTGCTAAATCTGGATACAGAAACTTTGAAAGAAAGAAATTGAACTGGAGTACTTTTTTGATCTGGACAAACGTGTTTTATTGCACTCTAAATAAATGTTAATTTCATGAAATAACGTACTTGGAAGCCTGGGGTTTGTGGATGTTCCTCGGTGGGTTGTTATTCAGCTGGACCGGTGATATAGAGTTCTGATGAGCTGGACGTCTTCTCTCCGAGTTGGACAAAGGTTCCAAACTGTAATCGAGAAATAGGATTTATGTCACTGACTGCACGCTATTTTGCAAGTGTGCTGCTTTTTCATGTTAACATTCACCTAAAATACCAGTTAATGTATTTTTCTTTTTCATATTAAAACATTACCATATTGTATACCTGTACTTTACCGGGGTTTCTTTAATCCTCGATTATTTCATTATAAAATATAATTGATTGTATCGATGACTTAATAGTTAGTCTTGACCAGACAAACAGAATGTGCATGGTTATATGGGTCTATACTGGGCATTCACTGAGATATACTATTTGTAAGCGTTTATTCATAGCCGCTGAATATATAAAATAAACTCCTCTGCGACGCAGATCAGACTATACGAACGCAAAGGCTAATATATGGGTCATCGCTGGTTATTTTGTAAGGGGTGTTTAAATGTTTTAATATTTTTAAACCCACCTGGGCTTGTGTGATTTCTTCTCCGACCGTCGGTTGACATTGGGGTCAAAGTCACTTGGATTGTCATCGTCACTGGACTCTCCTTGTGGTGCTCTACGCCTGGTATCTGGAAAACAGTACATCCATTTGTGAATTGAATATTAAAAAAAGAACAGATATTGATATCAGTTGCGGTAAGCATCTGTTAGCAAACATTTTAGCAAATAATACAATTGTAATTCCTTTCATGTTAATAGAAGCTTTGGTTGTGTATAAACGTTATTTAAATGTCTCTTTTACACACTCGGGTACTTTGAATTTGGATCATTCCAGCGAGGTAAATCGTGATGAGCAAGTAAAAATCTGTTTGGTGCTAATGGTTTTTTATAGCCCGTCAGCCATTAAGCTTCCTAACACATATTATTGAACAAAAAGCTATCAGTAAATTAATGAATATTTGGTTATTGGGGTTCCTGTCATGTCTTTTTCTCGTAAATGTTTATGAATTTAATTCAAACAATATCAGGTATGACTATCACTGAGCTACAAGACACAGGTATCCGCTTTACTGTGTTTCTCATCAGTGTTATAAGGTAGCGTGTTTATTTGTTAGCATCAATCCTACAAAGGACGCTTGTGATTCCTTTTTTAGAAAGATCAATACTTCCCGAATCCTACTCTGTGCTAACTGCCTGGCAGACAGGCGGACGTACCCATTCTTCAACTAGCTAGCCCATGCCTCTTGCTTCGGAATCGTACCATCGACATCCCGCTTCCTAGGCGGACCCTTTAAACCCTAGGCAGCGGAGATGGTTGTTTTTTTGTGTTAAATAGTCTATAGTAAGAAAATTATTATAAAAGAGACATGAGATATTTACTTGTCTTGCTCCTAGCTCCACCCTGTGGAACGCTCGAACCACATGCACAGTTCTTTCCCGCAGACGACATAGTTTTATTTAAGGCATCAACCGTATCCTTGAGTGCCTTTAGATCAGTGCTCATGCGCTCTTTATACACTGCCATATCGGCTATGAACTTGTCCATGGCAGCTCGCTGTGCCCTCTGCTCCTGGAGGACAACCACGAGACACTGCATGAGCGTCTGGTCGTCTGGGCCTCCCACGCGCATACTTTGTGATCCGCTCATTTTTGAGTTGTGAATATGAGACTTTTTACATTGCTAAAAAGCTAAAACAAAATAAAACAACGTTAAATTGATGACGTGTTACATTATATGTGTAAGAGTTTATTTTATCAAATAGAAAGAGTGCAAAAATACTAAATTAAAGTAATTAACACATTATATTAGATGCATATGTGCGTGTATATTCCACGAGATCTCTCTTACCATTTCGTTTCGGGTAAGCACAGATCAAATTGTGGGGTCTTAGTACTGTAATACCGAACAAAAAGTATTGAAAATAATCAAGTCCAATCCACAAGATCTCTTACCATTTCGTTTCGGGTAAGCCCAGATCTTAATACTTTGTGACTGACTTAACCGAGCGGTGTATTTGTTAAATCTATATTTCGTCTGTATACATATAATGTTGTCTTTTTTTTATTTTTATATACATTTCCATTTATAAGTTTGAACTGTATTTTTGTGTGTGTTTTGTTTGCGCGTCTTTTATATATTATGTGTAACATTTGTATTTGTGTATATTTTTGTTTGTTTAATTTATGTACTGCTCTTCTCTTGGAGGAATAAAGAATATCTATCTATTAATGGACGACATTTTCTATTTGATAACTGTTTAATGTTTCTGAAGTTCGAGTTAAGATTTTTTATCGTTGTCGACATTTTAAATAATAGTCTTTGTAGGTCTTCTTCAGGCTAGGTTAGTATCCCCGTAGAGCGTAAAAATACCTTTATGAAGTTTAGAAAACATAAATATTGGACATATCGTTAAAATAAATTAGATATAAAAATATTCAAGTCAGTAATTGCGACATCCTTTGTCTTGAATGTTTCTCCATTAAAACCTGTGTCAAATTAAACTATATCCTCCTGAAATACTAAACAGTAAAACAAGATAACGAAAACGAAAGATTATGTTAATTTTTAATTCAGTATCATATATGGTGCGAATTAAATGTCAATACTAAATTGAATGCATTAATAATGCATTTTTTCTCAGTAATGCGATTGAATGCTAATTAAATGCATTAACTCTGTTTTAAAATTCTGTTTCACATACTTTATGAAGAATGAAAAGAAAACAATCGCGGATCCTGTCCAAGCGATGCAAAAAATACTGAAACACTTAAAAACCAACAACCAGTGAAATCTTTTTCTTGTTTTTTTTTCCTTTTTTACGAAACAGGTTTCTTTATACATTAATAAGTAACTTGTTTACAAAACGAACAGATAGGTTATAATTAATGATTTCAACCAGTAACGATCATTGCAGATAACGAAAGTAGGCAAACTGAGATCCACACTTAGAACTAGTATCTGCTTGTCAAGTAAGGAAAATAATGACAATGAAGAAGCTTTTTAGTTTTATCTTCATATCAAATTTACTAGTGAAATATTTAATTTTATGAGGTCAAGATATTCAAAGGTCGCACCCAGAATAGAAATTTAATTTTGTAATGTGGGCTTGCTTTAACTTTGACATTTAGAGGCGTTTCGCATCATTAATTTTAATTTGCTATGAATTGTTATCATTTGTCTTATGCACGAGTATATCCATGTTCGGTAAACATTTATTAAGCATTTAATAAACATAACACACAACGTGAAAAAGAGTTGCTATACAATCTGATTAAAATCATCTCCTGAAAACCGCTACGCTATCATTTTGTTAGATCTGACTTTAGTGAGATTGAGTTGCTATAACAAGTGTATATATATATATATATATATATATATATATATATATATATATATATATATATATATATTAGCAATTTCTCTGGAATCCCAAAATTTTGCACTCAATAATTTGTCTTCAAATGTTAAGATAAACGAAATATTTAACATCGTGTGCCATATAACATGACTTAATTAATCACCTTCCCAATACGCTACTCAAATTATGTAATATAACATAATACCTATTTTCAAAACGAAAGTAGACCGCTACTTACAGATTTTACTCATTTGGAATAAAACATTTAGATAAACATCCAAATTTTTGTCTCGTCTAAAGAACAGGAAAAAAAACGTTCTACAACAACAGGCTACTAATTTATTTGTTTTGTAAATTCCAATAACTATTGAATTAAAGTAAGACCGAAAACGAAAGTTGTCAGTCGTTTTCCGATGATATTTATAGGATCATGCATGTAGTTACTTCCTTCGTCCGAGTTATACAAACGAATGAAAAACAAATATATTCTCAGAACTGAAATAACTTCCTCAAATAAGAAAAATATAATAGAAAGATGAATTATTTCAGTATAACGCTTAAACTCCATTTACAAAACACCACAAAATAAGGTACTTAAACTTTTTACCTTTGATCCTCTACTGTATAAAACACCAATACTTTTAAGATAAAATAGTTTCATAAACAATTATAAACGATTTTACATTTATCTTGATTAAAATGATGGCAAATTATAAAATATATTTAAGTTTTATGATGAAAAAAAAACTTAAATTAAGTATGATTTAAAATTTAAACATGTTTGTCACCTGTCACGATACCACCTGCTCGGCAGAATCATAGATTATGGAATAAAAAATAATAAACTGACAATGTAGAAAAATTCAATCGGAAATTTTGGATAAAATGCTTTTCCAATCGAGTCATTTCAACGGTCGTACATACCCACGTATCCTATTGTAATTGCAATCTATTTATATCATTTTAAAGGAAACCCATTACAGAGATTTGGCCGTACAACACCAAGTGATTTCCGATTTTGAAGAGTTATTGAAAATACAATTTCTGATATTTTCTTACAGATTTTAATTCTATAAACCTCATGTTTTCCCTGAATTTAATAACCAGCTGACTTGTCTCTAAATTTTCAATCAGACACGCTGCGTGTTTGTACATTAGTGTGCATGTCCGTACATAATTCCACATATTAATAACAGCTCTATGATAAATATTTTAAGAATATTGGGGAAGATATGTATCACCTTTAAAAAATTACGTGCCTTTCGCTTTATTCTTGTACGCTACACATTATTTTCGCGTTTTTTAATAATTATCTTTTTACCTGATTTTGAAACGAAAATAAGATTTTGGTAAATCGCAGTAGACATTGGTGTATTATTAAAACAATTTTAAAACACGTATCGTTCGCTGATTGTTCGAATGACATTCTAAAAAAAGGTTATCGACCATTTATGTCCACCTCTTAAGAACGCCCAGTGAGATCGTTGTTTTTTACGGAAATGTATATCGGCCTCTTCCCCACGCCATTTTTCGTTGCTTTGCGAATAATAGCGCAACAGGTAATTCATTTGTTGTTGTTTTCCCAGACCTCTTAAATTTTTCGATGATCAAATGTTACAGACAGAAGTCAAAATCTGAAGGGCGAATCATTTTATTTGCCGCTTAAATTTATCGATGATCAATATATTGAAAAAGACAAGTCAGTGAGAACGCGACAGGTTCAACTTAATGTATTGTTTCAATGGCACTGCGCCGACCCAGTACAAGAAAATTGAAACAAAAACTGTTTTAAAAGATTGATAAACAATATCTCTGAGGGGAGTAGCTTCTTCTAACAGGTGAAAACTATCAGGAACAAGTAATGAATATATTTTAGGTATTTATTTTATTTTACATTCACAAAAATATAACATATAACAACAATAGATCACAAGCAGCAAAATCACCACACAGTAGATGGGGTGAAACATATTATACAAACATCATCAATCTATCACACGCAAAGAAACATTTGAGATTGCCAATGAAAGTGGTAGGTTTCTAAAAAACATCAGGGCCCAAGATTTTAAAACTACAACTGGAGACCAGTCTCGAATCTCAAGCACTGATTGGCTGAAATGGCGACTGGTCACCATTTCAGCCAATCAGATGCTTGAGATTCGAGACAGTCGCCATTTCAGCCAATCAGTGCTTGAGATTCGAGACTGGTCTTCAATCTAATTTTTATGATCTTGGGCCCAAATCAGATGCCAGTTTCACTAAAATTGTTCAGTAAATTCAATCTGATTAAAATCATCTCCTGAAAACCGCTACGCTATCAGGATCTGACGACGAGTAACTAAAACGTGCTTTTATCACTAACCCTTTGAACTGTCATAAGCAATTGACGTATTTTGAAAATTTGACAAAGAAATATATTCAGAAATGGCAAAGTTAAAGTGATTGGGGGATTTTTTGAAGAACTGATAAACAATGTAATCCCTATGAATTGCCTTTTCATCCAAATGGCAAAACAAAACAGTTTTTAAATTATTTATTTTACTTAAAGGATTTTACCTTTATCAGGAACGAAGTTGCTTTGTAATACAGAGAAGATTACATTAGCTACCTCTTGAAGTGTGTTCTTTTTGTAATTTGTAAATGTTAAGTAACAAAGTTGTTGTTTTTCATGAAACTTAAGGCTGCTTTTCGTAGCTGAAGCACGTCTTTGATGAAGGAGAGATAAATAAAAAAGGTAGGATGCAACACTGATGTCATAAACTACAATATTTAAAAATATAAATTCAAAAAATATGGACGGTATTCAACTTATCACAGATATAATAAATAACACTTTGTAAAATATAGCAAAACTTGCAACTAGATTTAATTCTGATAGCACATTATTGTAGGCTACCAATTTGAAAAAAAAACACAATAGTCCAAGTAATATATTATACAACCCAAACATATAATACTATATGATTTATTGACAGCAGTATGCAAGTTTACAGCACTAAAGCCTGAATAAAACTGAAAACTCTAAAATAATCTGAAACGTTATTGCAGTAATAATATTGATTTATTTCCTAAGACTTATCTATGCAGTGCAAACAAGGCAGTAAGCAATCAACATGCCTAACAGTACCAGTAAATAACTTATCTGGAAACTTAGCCGAGTTTGTCAAATGTTAGAACACATTTGTGAGTGTAAGAGATACATTATGAAATGTAAAGAACACCCAGATTCTTTCCTTTAAATGTCCTTTTGTTCAAAATATTGCAAACATTCTTTTATATTATATTCATATAAATTCATATCCATTAAACATCTTTTTTGGAAAAAGATTTTTTTTCTAGATTAGCGTAGAATATTTTCAAAACTTTTGTGTGGGCAGTTTTTTCAAAACTTGTTAAGAATTAGAATATTCTACACAGCTGTTTATAGTCTGTCGTTTTCAGAGGTGACAAAATCATAATGAACCCTTTTCCTTCATATAATATATGGTTTTATGGTTTAGGTGAACAGTGTACATTATATCCATATCAGCTAGCACATCCATGCCATCTGATCAGGATCTGCATTGTTTGCTTTTTTATTTATTAGGTTTTTTTCTGACCAAAAAGTGAACAGTGTAGATCCTGATCAGACAGCATGGATGTGCCAGCTGATCTGGATCTACACTGTTCATCCATGCCACGAAGGTTTATACATGGAGTAAAGGGTTAGGGTATCAAATCAGTAACATCAGACAACTTTCTGCCCTAGCATGGTGACTGGTATAGGTTCAATCCTTGCACTCTTCAGCGGAACATTTTTCATCATGGCCTCGTACTGTATCGCGTTCTGTTTACGCTCCTCCTGCAGCCAATGTAACATTTCAATACGATCCCACTTCATCTTATCCTGATATGGACGACCCTGAATAACAAAAATCAATACATGACTACAAAATTTTACAAACATAACATAAAAACTGCAAGCACTGTGTACCAAATGCAGGTTAACTTCTAGATACTACAGATCAGATGCAAGATTTCCGAAAAAGGGGGTTCATTTGGGGCAGTCTTAGGGTAGGTAAAATGATAATTTCCAAATCTATAGCCAAAATCCCTTTGAAACTATAATAAAATATTAATGCTCAAAACGGGGGTTTGAGCAACCTTTCTGAACCCACTCTGCATCTGCACCTGATATATTCTGTTACTAATAAATGTCCAGAAAATTCTCTTTTTTTTTCAGTAAATTGTTGACAAATCTGCTCAGGATTTTGTCAGGCATTTTTAATATATTTTGGTAAGAACTTGACTCAGTTCTAGAAACATAATTTCATAAAACTGAACAAGTTTAATTAAATATGCATAATAAAAAATTGTACTGTAGACTTCATTTAAGAGAAATGGCACATAAAAAATGTTGTATATCAAGTGATTGATATTAACTTGTTAAAATATCTGACTAACCAACTGGTAATCCTGTTAATTTCAAACATTATTTCATTAAACAGAATGATTTAGTCCTTTTCCACAGAATGATTTTACTTTCAAGCAGTGTATAATTAATAAACCATCTTCACATCTTCAGTTAATATGATGACAAACAAATTTTGATTTTCAACAAAATATACAAAACCTAAGTTGTTTCCAATAAACAACAAACAAGGGTCTAGCACTCAGTGGCTATTATTCATGAGTAAACAGTGTAGATCCACATCAGCTGGCACATTTGTGAAGTCTAATCAGGATTTACCCTGTTATCTTTTTGATTAGCAAGTTATGTCTGAGGAAGCTACCAGTGTTAACCCTTTCCTGGATATATACGCATTTTAACGCATATGTGACCAGTGTAGATCCGTGCCGTCTGATCAGGATCTGCACTGGTCGCATTTTGGTCAGAAATAAGCTAATGAATCAAAAAGCGAACAGTTTAGATCCTGATCAGACGGCACGGATGTGCCGGCTGATCTGGATCTAAACTGTTCGCCCTATCAATAAAGGTGTATCTGTACAGGAAAGGATTAAACTTTGTTGTTTTTTTCTGGTTGATCTGGACTTACAAAGTTTGCACATGCGACAAAACCCATATATGTGGAGTAAAGGGTTAACATTTAGCCATAAGAAGTACAATAAAATACAGAAATCTGGTGACAAAGACGTGGTTGCCTACTTTATATGTGATGACATCTTTGAAGTTAGTTTTGATATTCTTTAACTCCTCCTTGATTTGCGCATCTGCAGACTCTATCTTCTGCAATATAGTAACAAAACTGGGTAATGAATGTGACAAATAGTCCTGTTGTAGTGTAAAACTACACATGCAAGTAAATCAAGTGACGTATATAAATGTTTCTTAGAACATGTAGTAAACAAATAAATATTATTAAGAAGAAGAAACAATTAAGTAATGATCTCATACAAAATTGATGTGCCACTTTGATTCTTGTTAGAACCACCCTTCACTTTTTGTAAGAATATTTTGCCAAAACATTTCAATTCACATTGTTTGATGAAGAATTGTAACGCTTGACCCTTTCAGCAACAGAAGCGGATAATGTGTGTGACATATTGTCTGATGTTAATAAAAATTTCTTTAAAATTATTTTATTAATTATTTTCTATAATTATAGGTTATTAGATGTTTTACTGTACAATATGGGAATATATTTGGACTCGTACACAGCTTGAAAAGTCATATTGGACTCGCCTAACGGCTCGTCCAATATGACTTTTCAAGCTGTGTACGAGTCCAAATATATCCCGTATTGTACAGTAAAATGTCTAATAACCTTTTTATTCTACATCTAATAAATGAAGCATGACTTTTCTACGTCTGATTTTGTTTTAGTCAATGTGTTTTTCGGCTTCTGTTTAAGTACAAATTCCGAAATTTCTTCATCAGTTAACATGATGACATTGTCTGATTGAATCAGACGACAACAATGAGTCACTGTCACCAGACGCTTTACTCGTCTCAGTGTGTATTTAAAGACAAGCGCCTACACGACCACGTGTTTTTTTTCATTCGGATCATTTTTACGGTCAACGGCTTTTATCGTTGTAAAACAATGGTAAAGTGCATTTGCACTTTATCATCCAATATGAAAAAAATACAGACTTTTTTGGATCCAATACAGGAAAATATTGGACGGTCACGTGGTACAATTAAAGTACGCTAATTGGATGAATTTATTAGATGAAGAATAATGAACGTTACTGGCAATAAATATTTCTGCAAAACTATTTCAGATATTCTATGTCAATGATATTCAAATTTACTTGAAACAAACATTGTTTTCAAGCCATTCATAACAGCAAGAGATACTTATGAACTAACGAAGACCATGTAACTGACATCGCATCTAAGCTATGGACCTGGGTGTTTTGCCCAACACATTTGTTTGAGTGAATGTTTGTGCCGTATCATTTCAAAACTACACTAATGTTTACAAGAAACTCATCGTATTACCAAATATATTTTCTGTTTAACAGTAAAATAAGGATTCAAAATGCTTATTGAAGCAATGACAAAGAAGAAAACCATCTATAGTAAAACCTGCCTTAACAGCCAGCTGCATTTTGCAACCACCTGTCTTAAACAGCCAGTTTGAATATGTCCTAAACTGACATTTTGTTCTAATTTTTACCTGTCTTGAACTGTCAACTGTGTTAAGCATCCACTTTTTCTCACTTCATTGGGGCTGCTAAATACAGGTTTGACTCTAATTCCAATATTTTGCCAATAAAATTCACTATGATACTACTGATGAAAAAGAAATCAGGTGAAGTTACGTGTACCTTATAGAAGTAGCTCCTCTGTTTAGCCTCATTTAACCTCTGTACTGAACTTCTTTTCTGACCTGTAACAGAATCACATGCTACTTGTACAAAGGGAAAAATTGAATAAATCTGTGTTCATCAGAATATATAAATCATTTGTTATTTTAAGTGTGTAATCCCAAATAATTTCTTTAAATCAAATTCAAATGTTTTTTCCTAGTAAAACAAATACACCAAATTGTCAATTCAATTATCATAATTAAACTCCTAAATATTCTTAATTATTACTAAAATATTTGGAATAATTTGTGATAAGACATTGTTATTGGAATGGCATTCATGTAAATGTCAAAACATTGTACTCTTTCAAATATTTCATGAGGAGCTTTGCTTGAAGCATGGACACTAGTTTATTTTTAAATCACATCTTCAACCACTTTTTTCACTCAGCACTATACAATCATGTAAGTCATCTATAAACACATATTTCTATAACACAGATTGTAATATCTGCTAGCAGCATTTATGTTTCTGCTTGGCAAAAAAGCTCCATGAATGCAAAAGATGTAAACATTTACATTAGCCTTATTGTCCAAACACCTAAATAACTACCAGTATGTTTCAGTATATGTAAAATGGAAGTACATGCCAGACGCCAAACAATGTAAATTGGTGACTAGTCTAAAAAAAATCTCTAACTTTTGACTGGTCAGTTTGGAAACTGAGCTCAATTTCAACCAATCAACTGTTTGAGATTAAAGACTGGTCTCCAATATCAGGTTTCTGATTTTGGGTCTTAACCCTTTCCACCATATATACACATTTTTATGCATGTGCGATCAGTGTAGATCCAGATCAACCGGCACATCCATGCTGTCTGATCAGGATCTGCACTGGTCGCATTTTGGTCAGAAATAACCTAATGAATCAAAAAGCGAACAGTGCAGATCCTGGTAAGACGGTACAGATGTGCCGGCTGATCTGGATCTACACTGTTTGCCCAAACAATAAAGGTGTATCTATGAAGGAAAGGGTTAAGGCTGCATGATACCTTTCACACAGTTACAGTTAACACATACCTTTCTCAAAGAACCTGTTTGGGTCGGATGCCATTCGTTCAAACTTCTCCAGTTTGACGAGGAGTTCTTCTCTCTTCAGAATCAGCTGGGTCACCCTCTCCCAGTTCTCTATAGCCTGCATAAAACAAAATACAATTATTCTGATGTTCTGGCTGAAACTGAACCATTTACATGCTATCTGTTTGTAATGTACTCAACTTTTTTTCAATCACATCCATATATATAAATAAAACTATTAACCCTTTACTCCATATATACACCTTTATTGTGTAGGAGAACAGTGTAGATCCAGATCAGCTGGCACATCCTTCTGATAAGGATCTGCACTGTTGGCATATAGATTCAATAGGTTATTTCTGAATAAGATGTGACAAATGCAGATGTGCTGACTGATCTGGATCTGCTTGCACATGCATAAAAACGCATATATATAGAGTAAAGCGTTAATTCTGAATTTAAGTAGGGTTAATTTAACATTCAAGAAAATGAAGTTTTAACCCACCACTACATGGGATTTAGCTTTTCTCAGATGTGTGACAAGTGTAGATCTAGATCAGTCTGTTTAAACAAGCAGTCTGATCAAAATTTACACTAGTTGCTATATTTTCTGATTAAAAAAAAAGAACAGTGCAAATCCTGATTAGACTTTATGGATCTGCAGGTGGATCAATCTGGTTGCTTATGGGATATAAGCCATATATATGGAGTAAAGATTAAATCAAAAGACCTGTTTATGTTTCTGTACATATCTGAGTGTCCAGAGAAGTGTTAAAATGAAAGGTTTGGTCAATTCTACACCGAGCTACATTGAACAACAACCAATATTTGGTGGTGTACCTCATTGAGTTTGAGGAAGAACTCGTTACAGCTGTACTTGATTGCCATGTCCAGCTTCAGACTGTCTGGCATCTCCAGTGATGTCCACACCTTCTCCAGTCTGTCCTGGGGGGTGGGCGGGGCCTCAGCTTCCATCTGTAACATATGTTGACATTACTTATCAAGCATTTCATGGTAAAAATAACATTATGTTGTCAAAATATATCAAGACATCAAAATCTCCAATAAGTTATAAGAAAATAGTAGAAACTTCTTAGTTCTTTCTAAATACAGTGAGAACTAAAATGTCAAAAAATATGAGCAAAGAAACCTTTCCTCATAATATGGCCCATTTAAGATGGCTCCACAGGTATATCTCAAAAGGTACAACATATGAAAATTTTCTCAGAACCAAATGATATTTTAGATTATTGTATATTATTCTCAGAACGAAAGGATATTTTAGATTGGTGTATATTATAACACTTGCATTGGCTGGTAACACAATTAAGGGGAATAATGTCTTGTGCCTCCTAGAAAACAGGCTCACCTAGTAGAAACAGGTTTTGGCCAGGTAAAGTTTAGGTTTTGCACTATAACTTTCTAAAAAAAAGGCCAATTTTAATTTTTTAAACAGATTCAAGAGAAATGAAATTCCAAGATCAAAACATTAAGTTTGTTTATTGCAATTTAAAGAGTCTCCATTTCAGCCAATCAGATGATTGAGATTTGAGACATGTCTCCAGTTTCAGTTTTATGACCTTGAGCACAGAAGTGCACAATGTTTGTGTGGGTTCTAATACCTAAACTGAACAAAAACACCTCCTTTCCCCTCCTATCCTACATAAAACTATGAGGTAGTTTGAAGCGCTATTCACTGTCCTTTACATTACAGTTAAAGAAAATTATACCTCTGAGGATCGCTCTGTGTCCAGTTTACTTGCTAAGGTCAATGTGGTCCCTCTGGAGGCACGAGACAAGCTCTGATCTCTACAATTTACCAAACAGGTATTTTTATTTAATGTGATGAATAGAACATATGGCCTATGTGACCAGTGTAAACCCATAACAGCCTCAGCATTCACAGCTCCTACTGACTGTTCTACACTGTTTGTCATTCAGTAAAAGAAGCATTCTAATCATATCTAGGAACGGGTTAGATCCTTTTATGACTTTGCATGATCACACTTTCATGCAGGCTGATCTGGATCTACACTGGTCACATTTACATTCATTAGGTTATTTGTAATTAAAAAGCATGATCAGACTGCATGTATGTTCCTTATGATTTGGATTTACACTGGCCGAACAAGACATA
The DNA here is from genome assembly GCA_038501625.1 of Corbicula japonica. Lineage (NCBI taxonomy): Eukaryota > Metazoa > Mollusca > Bivalvia > Venerida > Cyrenidae > Corbicula > Corbicula japonica. The sequence goes on from JAZAYU010000136.1 coordinate 935,698, forward strand.
AAAAGCAGTATCAGAAAAACCAATTGACAGCACTGGATTCATTTCACTCCAGGAGTGTAAATTTAGTTTTCCATTGACTGGAGTAAACATGAAAAATACTGATCTAGCTTGCAAAATAAGAGCTTCTGACATATGGTAGAAATAGTCATTACACATCACCATTCCTGCCAAAAACATTTATGCTGGGTAATGGATCTTTTTATCTTAACCAAAAAATACATCTAATATTCCTCACTGCCTGGTTTTCTCCTTCTTGGCAGAGTGTCTTGCAGCAGCCCTCTCTTGTAGAGTTTTAGCCGACCTTTGGGTGTCGGCTGACTTCGGAACTTTCAATGACTCCTCCTCCTCTTCTATAACACATAACAGAGGTAGGTCATGAGAACATTGTCTTCCATTATGATAATATTTTTGTCATTTAAAAATGAATATATTCAGGAAGAACCAACTTATATCTTTTTTATAAATATCCTGTAGTTTTATTTATAAAATCTGGCTGAATTATGTATATTTGAACGCATTATAAGCAATGTTGTCTGCTAAATTATATGACATAAATAATGTCAACTTTCTGATTTGTGCCACGGTTTAAAAATGTTCAAGTAGCCTCATCAACCAAATTGTCTAATTCTTGGCCAAGATTTAACACTTAATATATGAACAAGTTTTATCACATGTTTAGATCAAGATCTGCTGGCACATTCATGCTGTCAGATCAGGATCTACACTGTTTGCTTCTAAGTCAGAAATAACTGAAAGAATAAAAAAAGAGTTAAGAGTGTAGATCCTGATCAGATAGCATGGAACAGACTCCAAGCACCAGCTTGAATTGAATCTCCATACTGAACAATCATAGCTAAAGTTTTGAAAATGGTCTCCTATCTCAGTTTTAAAATCATCAACCCTCACCTTCAATGACAGGATCCTTGCCCAGTCCACCCAACATCACACTGTTGACATTCCAGAATCCTTCTTGGAACTCAGATTTCTGTACCTTCAAAGCCTCAAGCTTTTTCTCTTTCTCTCTAAAATATAATTAACAACTCTTCAAAATAGTCTTATTATCATTATCGCCAAATTGTATTAGTATTTTTAATTATATCAAATTTTCAAAGCCACATTCATTTTTTGAAAGAAAACCCTGACCATTATCTACTTCAACTATTTAAGAACTTTATTGGTTGTATATACATGTACTATGTATTAAATGTGTAAACAGACCTTCTAAGGTGGTTATTGTACTTAATTATCTTAACCGTTTACACCATATGTAAGTGTTTTAAAGCATGTGCAATCAGTGTAGATCCAAATCAGCTGACACATCTTTTCTGCCTGATCCTCATCTACACTGTTCTGTTCATGGTCAGATATAACCTAATGAATGTAAAATGGAACGTTGTAGATCCTGATTAGACAGCACGGATGTTCCAGCTGATCTGGATCTACACTACTCCTGCAATAAATATCATGTACAGTGGTGTGGGGCAAGTCTGCGCACCTATCATAAAAGCTTCACTGTGGTGTATAACACATTCAGTATCTAAAGGCAGTTGCCTACAGGAAAGAAACTGTATCCATTCAGGATTTGGTTTGTTGTCATTTGTGTGCATTAATTTTCTTGTAAGTCTTTAAAATGATGTCATACTGAAAGCACACCTGTGTTAACATGATGTAAAAATTGTTGCCCAACTCTGCTCATGCCTATGTTTAATATTATTTTTTTGTTTCTGCTAAAATTTACCACTCTCCAAAGCTGCCAACTTTTGAAAAGAATATTAAGTGAAAGGTCAGTATAAATAACAAACATTTATTTGGGTAACAGCTGTCAAAATGAGGAGGATTTGGAGTGGGGAGGTATATTAGTTATTTACTTACAAGACAGTTAATAGCAAGATGTACCCATCAGAATTTTCAAAAATTGCCTTATTTCTTGACAAAAAACACTGTTTGCAGTTGGTTCTTATGATTTCAGTGTTTTTGTTAACATGCAAATCTGGTGCGCAGAGTTGGGCAATGCGCAGACTTGCCCCACACCACTGTATATGGAGTAAAGGGTTTAATTGTTTACAGTACTGAATGTGTAACCAACAAAGCTTAGCTGTTTGCTTATTTTGACAAGAACTAGCCAACTGCTCAAAACAAGCTAGTGAATTTATCTCATCTCACAATTCAGATAAAATCTGTATTGTTTACAAATGTAGTGAAATATATGTGTTTACTTTTAGCATCTATTTTAACCCTTTCCTAAATATATAAACCTTTTTGGCATGGGCAAACTAATATAAACCTTTAAGGCATGGGATAACAGTGTAGATGCAGATAACCTGGCACATCCATGCCATATGATCAAGATCTACATTGTTCTCTTTTTGATTTATTAGGTTATTTCTGACGAAAAAGCAAACAGTGCAGATCCTAATCAGCCAGCATTGATTTGTCAGCTTATCTAGATCTTCATTGTTTGCCCAGGCCATAAAGGCATATATATTGAGCAAAGGATTAAATTCCAATCTTACTTTTCTAGAGTTTGCTTGCTGGAATGTGTTAACCTGGACTGAGTTCGTTTTTGCTGTGAAGCCATGCCTGTTGCCCCTGTTCCCATAGTGAAGGTTCCTGGGTAACGGGACGGAACGGGAAAATCATCCTCCTCCTCCTCATCTTCCTCTGAGTCGTAGAAGTGGAAAACTGCAGCCATGTAATCTGTCTCCTACACAGCATCAACAGAACAGTCAAAGAAAACTGTCACAATGTCAAACAGCAAAGACTTAGATATCACATGTTCCGTTTTTAATTGAAATTTAAATCAACAACAAATAGACACAGACCACCACTGAACTGTCAGTCCCAGATCAGCCTTGCTATGACTTGTCAAACCCAGATCACCAAGTCACAACTTATCAGTCCAACATCATACTTGTCAAACCCAGATCACCAAGTCACAACTTATCAGTCCAACATCATACTTGTCAAACCCAGATCACCAAGTCACAACTTATCAGTCCAACATCATACTTGTCAAACCCTGATCACCAAGTCACAACTTATCAGTCCAACATCATACTTGACAAACCCTGATCACCAAGTCACAACTTATCAGTCCAACATCATACTTGTCAAGCCCAGATCACCAAGTCACAACCTATCAGTCCAACATCATACTTGTCAAGCCCAGATCACCAAGTCACAACCTATCAGTCCAACATCATACTTGTCAAGCCCAGATCACCAAGTCACAACTTATCAGTCCAACATCATACTTGTCAAGCCCAGATCACCAAGTCACAACTTATCAGTCCAACATCATACTTGTCAAACCCAGATCACCAAGTCACAACTTATCAGTCCAACATCATACTTGTCAAGCCCAGATCACCAAGTCACAACTTATCAGTCCAACATCATACTTGTCAAGCCCAGATCACCAAGTCACAACTTATCAGTCCAACATCATACTTGTCAAGCCCAGATCACCAAGTCACAACCTATCAGTCCCACATCATACTTGTCAAACCCAGATCACCAAGTCACAACCTATCAGTCCAACATCATACTTGTCAAACCCAGATCACCAAGTCACAACTTATCAGTCCAACATCATACTTGTCAAGCCCAGATCACCAAGTCACAACTTATCAGTCCAACATCATACTTGTCAAGCCCAGATCACCAAGTCACAACTTATCAGTCCAACATCATACTTGTCAAGCCCAGATCACCAAGTCACAACATATCTGTCCAACATCATACTTGTCAAACCCAGATCACCAAGTCACAACTTATCAGTCCAACATCATACTTGTCAAGCCCAAATCACCAAGTCACAACTTATCAGTCCAACATCATACTTGTCAAGCCCAGATCACCAAGTCAAGACTTATCCAACCAACATCATACTTGTCAAACCCAGATCACCAAGTCACAACTTATCAGTCCAACATCATACTTGTCAAACCCAGATCACCAAGTCACAACTTATCAGTCCAACATCATACTTGTCAAGCCCAGATCACCAAGTCACAACTTATCAGTCCAACATCATACTTGTCAAGCCCAGATCACCAAGTCACAACTTATCAGTCCAACATCATACTTGTCAAGCCCAGATCACCAAGTCACAACTTATCAGTCCAACATCATACTTGTCAAGCCCAGATCACCAAGTCACAACTTATCAGTCCAACATCATACTTGTCAAACCCAGATCACCAAGTCACAACTTATCAGTCCAACATCATACTTGTCAAACCCAGATCACCAAGTCACAACTTATCAGTCCAACATCATACTTGTCAAACCCAGATCACCAAGTCACAACTTATCAGTCAAACATCATACTTGTCAAACCCAGATCACCAAGTCACAACTTATCAGTCCAACATCATACTTGTCAAGCCCAGATCACCAAGTCACAACTTATCAGTCCAACATCATACTTGTCAAGCCCAGATCACCAAGTCACAACTTATCAGTCCAACATCATACTTGTCAAGCCCAGATCACCAAGTCACAACTTATCAGTCCAACATCATACTTGTCAAGCCCAGATCACCAAGTCACAACTTATCAGTCCAACATCATACATGTCAAGCCCAGATCACCAAGTCACAACTTATCAGTCCAACATCATACTAGTCAAGCCCAGAACACCAAGTCACAACTTATAAGTCCAACATCATACTTGTCAAGCCCAGATCACCAAGTCACAACTTATCAGTCAAACATCATACTTGTCAAACCCAGATCACCAAGTCAAGACTTATCAGTCCAACATCATACTTGTCAAGCCCAGATCACCAAGTCACAACTTATCAGTCCAACATCATACTTGTCAAGCCCAGATCACCAAGTCACAACTTATCAGTCCAACATCATACTTGTCAAGCCCAGATCACCAAGTCACAACTTATCAGTCCAACATCATACTTGTCAAACCCAGATCACCAAGTCACAACTTATCAGTCCAACATCATACTTGTCAAGCCCAGATCACCAAGTCACAACTTATCAGTCCAACATCATACTTGTCAAACCCAGATCACCAAGTCACAACTTATCAGTCCAACATCATACTTGTCAAGCCCAGATCACCAAGTCACAACCTATCTATCCCACATCATACTTGTCAAACCCAGATCACCAAGTCACAACCTATCAGTCCAACATCATACTTGTCAAACCCAGATCACCAAGTCACAACTTATCAGTCCAACATCATACTTGTCAAGCCCAGATCACCAAGTCACAACTTATCAGTCCAACATCATACTTGTCAAGCCCAGATCACCAAGTCACAACTTATCAGTCCAACATCATACTTGTCAAGCCCAGATCACCAAGTCACAACATATCAGTCCAACATCATACTTGTCAAACCCAGATCACCAAGTCACAAATTATCAGTCCAACATCATACTTGTCAAGCCCAAATCACCAAGTCACAACTAATCAGTCCAACATCATACTTGTCAAGCCCAGATCACCAAGTCAAGACTTATCCGTCCAACATCATACTTGTCAAACCCAGATCACCAAGTCACAACTTATCAGTCCAACATCATACTTGTCAAACCCAGATCACCAAGTCACAACTTATCAGTCCAACATCATACTTGTCAAGCCCAGATCACCAAGTCACAACTTATCAGTCCAACATCATACTTGTCAAGCCCAGATCACCAAGTCAAAACTTATCAGTCCAACATCATACTTGTCAAGCCCAGATCACCAAGTCACAACTTATCAGTCCAACATCATACTTGTCAAGCCTAGATCACCAAGTCACAACTTATCAGTCCAACATCATACTTGTCAAACCCAGATCACCAAGTCACAACTTTTCAGTCCAAAATCATACTTGTCAAACCCAGATCACCAAGTCACAACTTATCAGTCCAACATCATACTTGTCAAACCCAGATCACAAAGTCACAACTTATCAGTCCAACATCATACTTGTCAAACCCAGATCACCAAGTCACAACTTATCAGTCCAACATCATACTTGTCAAGCCCAGATCACCAAGTCACAACTTATCAGTCCAACATCATACTTGTCAAGCCCAGATCACCAAGTCACAACTTATCAGTCCAACATCATACTTGTCAAGCCCAGATCACCAAGTCACAACTTATCAGTCCAACATCATACTTGTCAAGCCCAGATCACCAAGTCACAACTTATCAGTCCAACATCATACATGTCAAACCCAGATCACCAAGTCACAACTTATCAGTCCAACATCATACTAGTCAAGCCCAGAACACCAAGTCACAACTTATCAGTCCAACATCATACTTGTGAAGCCCAGATCACCAAGTCACAACTTATCAGTCCAACATCATACTTGTCAAACCCAGATCACCAAGTCAAGACTTATCAGTCCAACATCATACTTGTCAAACCCAGATCACCAAGTCACAACTTATCAGTCCAACATCATACTTGTCAAACCCAGATCACCAAGTCACAACTTATCAGTCCAACATCATACTTGTCAAGCCCAGATCACCAAGTCACAACTTATCAGTCCAACATCATACTTGTCAAGCCCAGATCACCAAGTCACAACTTATCAGTCCAACATCATACTTGTCAAGCCCAGATCACCAAGTCACAACTTATCAGTCCAACATCATACTTGTCAAGCCCAGATCACCAAGTCACAACTTATCAGTCCAACATCATCCTTGTCAAGCCCAGATCAGCCAGATTAGCATTAGCTTGACGTGTCACATTGTTACTAGCCTTTGCAGTTTTTTATTCTCTCAAAATGTTCCTGCAAAGTACAGGCAATATGAACAATTTACAAACTGCCTATTTTCAAGTTACCCCTCAAAATCAAAGACAGGTAAGTGTTGTTCACAATTTTAGCAGATTTTTGGAATAAAATATCCAGCAACAAAAAAATAATGTCTGATGTTTTAGGGAATACAAATGTCCTGTAACAAAAAGTAATTAAATTTGTTGCCAAGTCTCAAATTTACGCACTGCATAATATGTGTACCAGCTATTTTATCATAGCCTCGTCAGCTATAGTATCTAAGAAATACAAGTGTATATACCTGGGTGGAAAGGTATTTCATGTAGTCATCACTTGTGATGGTTGACTTCCACCACTGTAGCCAGGAGGCATAGGTCCGTGCCATCTTGTCCTGGACAAAGCTCGGTAGATCCTCCTTGGCGAGGAGATGGTTCATCTTGGTTGGATTACGTATCACCTCATGTACCTTATCCATGTTTGGTGTCTGAAATGTTCATTGTGTGGCCGTTACCATTCCTCAATATTATACAATAATCCTTATGTCCTCTCCTTCATTAAAAAACATATGTGTTGGCTTAAAAATAAGGTTAAAGGCATTTACTAGGAAAAGGCAAATTATTATTGCATAGAGTCTGAACAACTTATATCAATAAAGTCATCTTTAAGTAACACTTCACTTTAATTTGCTTAAATTTTAAGGCGAGATTTTTTCTGGCTATATAACTGAAATGAATGCTATAAAAAAACAAGATTTAAAAAAAATGTAAAGAGATAAATATATTAAAGGCTTGTCTGAAATTTGATTTTCTTTTAAGAAGGTCGAGTAAAGTAATTTATTTTTTGAAATTTGTCTGAAATTAGATATTTGTGTACAAGGAATATTACAGGAATTACATTTACATAAATCATATACTAGTTTCAAAATACATGTGTTACTGAATGTAAACCAACATACAAGCAAACACTCAATATCACAACATACAGGAAAAACACAATGTATAATTCAAACTGAAAACACAAAGGATTACAGCCTTGCTCATAGACATTAAAACATGTATTCCAGCAATAAATCTTAAGCTGTGATGGGTGTGTCTTACATGCACTAAAGCCCACAAGTAGGTGCCTGCATGCAAGCAATGGCGCAGCTTTCAATGATCTACTCACTAATCCAACTTCCTATAACCAAATCTCTCAACAATATTGTAATCATGGTTGAACTAATTTTTCAACATGAGTTATTCAAATGTACAATATAGTATGAATAAATAAAGGGTTTGTCTTATTCTACCCAATTTGCACCAAAATACAATGTACATATCAAACAAGTGGAATAACCCATGTTGAAAAAATGTCTATTTCATTTCAAAACAATCAACAACATAACATGCCCTATAAGTAAAACAAAAGTGATTGCATACACTAAGGACAACAACCAAACAAGACAACATAGAGCAGTGTGCTATATGGATATTTCTATATATCATTACACTATAACCATGGTGACATGTGCGCCTCACATACTTACAATAATCGGAACAAGCTCAAACTATAGAATGACAACATTCATATATTAATTTAGTGTTCAAGAATTCTTAAATTAACGGCCACTTCAGAAATATCTTTAGTGTATGTTAACAAATGATATTTAAAATCAAATTTTTAAGCCAAACTTATTTAAGTATGTCAAGTGGCACACAATCCTTAATTAGTTAATTTACTCCAGTAGCACTAATGAAGTCAACTCTTTATACATACAGGTTTTGTCGTGTGACCAGTGTAGATCCTGATCAGCTTGCACATTCATTCCATCTGAACTGGAACTACTGTATTCTTGGTAAAAAATAACCGAATGAATCTAAAAGCAAACTATGTAGATCCTGATCAGATGACATAGAATTGCTGGCTTATCTGGATCTACAAATTTCTCCCATGCAATAGTAGTCATATATTCATATCTATAGAGTAAAGGGTTGATGTCCCCCTCATCAACATTACTCTAACAGAATCGTTTGAGTTGAATAAAAATTAGAAAACATCACATTCCAACCATAAATTAAAGTCAAAAGAGCTAGGATCCAGCCAAGAAACATTTGGTAATATTTATATTTTAGGTGACCTGCAACTGGAATTAATACAGTTCAACTGATTTTAGCAATGTCATTTAAAAAAAATCTACTGGTGTAATATACATGCAATTAACATTACTAAATAAATATTTAATTTGAGACATTTCAGTAAAACTATTGCCATCAACCTATATCACATGCAAAATTGATAATTGCATGTATGATTCCATGAAACACATTTAGACAAGTTAAGGTCAGCTGGGACAGTCTGCAATCCTAACTCATATTTGTATGGATTTATAAGAAAGCATAAAAACATGCATAGAACATCTCAGATATCAACTGATATAATACATCTCATATACACTGAATGTTTGTGTCAACAACAGAAACATTTCTGGCTAACAACAGTGGTGAAGAGAAGTCAATGAACAATATCTAATATGCGTTCTCCGCTTGGTGAACAATAACAACATATTAAACACTTTACCCCATGGACATGGCTTATATCACATGTGCAACCAGACTGAGTGTAGATCCAGACCAGCATCATATCCATGCAGTCAGATCTGGATCTACACTGTTCACTTGTTGCTCAGGAATAATCTAATGCATCTACACTGGTTGTACATGAGATATAAGCCTTATCCATGAAGTTAAGGGTCAAGAAGCCTACACTGCTGGCGCTATAAGTCAGCTCTCAACCCTGTCTGTCTGTTCTAAGAGAAAACAAAATCATAATTAAAACATTTAATATTCTAAATACATTTGTTTTCTTTGCTTGAGGGAGATAAAATGGTAACTAATTGAAAAAAGCAACATTATACTTCATAGTCCAAAATGTGCTATCTGTTCAAGTATATTGGGACCTTTTACGATTAACTTGAAAATGTGTAGGTGAAACCTATCTGACAGTTTTAAAGCAGTAATTTGTAAAGAGCAGGACCACATGTGTTTTTCTTTCTTAGTTCCCTTGACCTTTGACATAATCATGTTATATTATAAACAGCTATTCATTGAAATTGGAATATTGTGGAAATGTAAGTCAAGCTATTAGATCTTGACCACTGATCTGGTGTTTTTTTAATACATTTTATTTTTCAACACAAGTAATGGTACACAGTATGGTAAATGGTATAGGCAATAGACACCAGATAAGATTTAGATAAGATTTAATTTTTAACCAAATGACCTTGATCTTTGACCTACTGACCTAAAATTAATAGGATTAATTCCATCAACAAGGACAACTTTAAATATGAAATACATATTATAGGGTGAAGACTTTGAGAGCTGATAATCTAGTGGAGACCTTTTACCTTATGACCTAACAATTACAAGGTTGCATCCCACAAATTGAAAAGTTTAATTTTTTAAAAGTTAAAATAAAAAGTTTAACTTTTTAAGCATGTAGGTTATAACAAGAAGGTTGTTCCATAGCAATGATCTGAAAGATGTAAGGGAAGACAGTCGGACAGCTTGCCTGCACTATATTCAGACAGTTTAATACTCTTACTATACAAGATCATCTTTTGTTTCCGTCGCTTGAGTGCCTACAACTGTACTCACATCATAAACCATTTATTTTCAAACACAGACTGCTAGATCCACTCAAAGCAAAATCTTCAACATGTTACACTCCTCAGCAAAAACATAACGCTATTCAAAGTCAGTTAGAATCAAGTCACAGAAATGACAATGCACCATCATTGTTTACCATCTCAAGCAATTCCTGGATAGGGGTCTGTAATACAAAGTGGTTTAATTATCTATGTGCTGGACATTTCTATAGTAAAAGTTAATATCTTATCAATTTCAGAATAACGTATGTCGACTGGAGATTTACATGATTTAATTGGGCATGTATTTTTAAAAACCTAATATTTTCAAAGCAAATCATTATCTTTTAAAATATTTGGCTCTAGATCATGAAGTTGAGATCTGAGACCATTCAAGCGAATGTTAACTAGGAGACTGAGCTAAGTGACTGGTTGATTTGGGAAGTAAGCTCATGGCACTGTCAAAAGATTTTTACATCACATGCTAAACTGTGTGATTGACACTGGTTGCCAATCAAAGAAGACTTTATTCGTGTTTTATATTCAATAAAATAAATTCAGACAAAAGTTCCCTCTTGAACAATGTCCTTAAACAAAACAACAATGCAGTTTATTAGATGTTCAAACTTACATACAAGTAAGCCAGTTATTTCATTATCACTGTGAATAATGTATGTTATATATTACAAATAATGATATTTAAAATGAATAAATACCATCCAAGCCATTGGCACTTTACAGCAGTCGTTATTTTCATTTAAAAAGTTTTAGCATGATTGATGAATAAATGTCTGGGGTCTCAGAATGTCTCAGTCTCCACCATTATGATCAAACAGAACATGAACAGAATGTGCCACGCCAAGATCATACAACTGGTAATACAAACCAGTCTCCAATCTATGGCAGCTGATTGGCTGAAATGGAGATCAGTCTCTAACTGACCAATCAAAAGAGTTTTGTGACTTATCTCCAGTATCAGTTTATAATCTTAGGTCCATGATAAATATGATAAACTCTGCTCAGTTTTACTTTTAGCATTTAGCAATTAGCTGATAATGTTTTCATGTGGAAGCTTCTGTAATTAATCAAGAAGCTTGTTTTTCTTTTGAATTGTTCTCTCAAGTGTTGTTATTTGGGCATAAGGGAAGGAAAGCAAAAATACATATGAAACATTGTAAAAACACTTTAGACTGGTTGTGTATTGGTGATTAAAATGAATGTGAGATGACATTAACCAACTGGGAGTGAACGGCCACCTTTTAAGTAGTTTCCTGTTAAGATTGCATTATGTAACACTTAAAACCAAAAACAAAACCAAGAAAAATTATTGTTAGAGCTGCTGGTAAATATTGCGCTGGTGAACCAGACCAACAGACCCTGTATCTAACACATCTGATAATAAATGGAATTGTACAAATTTTATAATTATAGCTTGCAATCAGAGAAAAACAGTAAATGATGGCTCTTTTAGTTACAGAACACAAACAATGATTGATTACAGTTAAACCAACTACCATGTTAACAAGGCATCTTGTGCAGATACTTCAAGAGTCATCACTGTCAAAAGAAAAATATGACTGATTCATCCAATACAATAGTGTTCTTTAATCTTTAAAACTCTGTCATGCTAACTAAGACAATTATTCTTTTTCCGCTAATTTAATTCCTTTCTCAGCTAATTCAATTCCTTTATCAGCTAATTCAATTCCTTATCAGCTAATTCAATTCCATTATCAGCTAATTAAAATTCCTTAATCAGCTAAATTCAATTCTTCTATCTACTATTCTTCTTTCATTGTCTTCTAATTAGATTCCTCTATCAGCTAACTGAATTCCTTTTATCAGCTAATTTAATTCAGCTTTCTGCTGCTTCAAAATCCTTTATTAGTTATTTCATTCCTTTATCAGTAATTCAATTCTTTAAAGCTCATTCAAGGGCCATAACTCTAGCATTTCAAACACAATGTTATCTATGGAAACTCTAAGGTGTGAACTTGTCAAATGTAATAATCAAGGCATTAGTTGGGATATGGCTGGAAACGTGACATTGGCCGAGGTACACACATGTATGAACATGGATGACATTTAACAATTACAGGCAAACATAATCTCAGAATTCACTTGCTTAACTAAAGTGAACGTTATCCATTGGATACCTAATCATAAGCTCGCTTACTTAATCCAATATGAGCCTGATCAAGAGAACATGGACCTTTAAAGGGGATGACTGACAGTAAGTTCAACCTTTTTTATCTTAAAACATAAATACTAACATGTTTACTAGATAGTATCGCATATTTTCGGGTCATTGCTACCAGAACACTCCCTGCTGGTTTAAATCTCTAATTATTCTCTCAACCAAATCAGTTTGTAATATTGCAGAACAGAATACTATTATGCCTTACAGATAAAGTTTAAACTTCAGTAACATTGTGACCAGTGTAGACCTAGATCAGCCTGCATCAGCATGTTATCTGACTGGGCTTCACTTTCTGCCAGGGGTTCTTCTTGTCCAAGGAGATGATCACCTCACTTGAAATTTTCTAAAAATGCTCATTTCGACCCTATGGTTTAAGGTAACAGGGTCATTTTTTCCTTAAATTAGGGGTATATTTGACTATATACTAACAGAATCCTCCCACAAAATGTTTCAAAATGACCCTTGAGATTCAGGGGCTAGTGGAACCCATGTTCTGTCAATAAACGTCTGCAAAACGGAATGACCAACTTATTTACAGTTCAGAAAAAGCATGTTCTTTACATGTTGTTAACAATTGTAATAGTAATTAACAATTCAAGCAGATGTTAAGGTACCAAATGGATAACTTGCACAAAGTTTATGAGCAAGCTAGTCCTTTAAGTTAGGGTTTGGCTGAAGCAAACAGTTCAGCAATTACCAGGTGTAACAGATCTTCTAAGTTTGCCTGAAAAAAAGCATATTTTATAAACATAAGAAATCACACTCAGAGGAGACTTCTTTGTTCATGGCACTAAACAAAACAACAAGCCTAACAACAAGCCTAACCCTTTCCTCCATATCTACACAGTTTATGGCATGTGTGAACAGTGTAGATCCGGATCAGCCCATGCTGTCTGATCTGGATCTGCACTCTTCCATTTTTGGTCAGAAATAACCTAACAAATCAAAAAGCAATAGAGTAGATCCTGATCTGATGACAAGGATGTATGGCTGATCTGGTTCTACACAGGTCGCCCATGCAATAAAGATGTATATATGGAGGAAAGAAAGGGTTAATTGTTCTGCATAAATATTTCTTTCAGAAGATCCTGATAACATCATCTATAAATTCCTATCATAAAGAAAAATATATTGAAAAATGTTTGCTACCAAACATATAAATTAAACCAAATAACATTACATGTAACACAGTTTGATCTGTTTTATACAACTATGTGTCTCCAAAGTTGTTGTTTTTTTAATTTAGTATTTGCATATGCTCAGACATCATGCTGATCATCCTGATATCCATTTGAGCTGTTTGCACAAATGTCAAGGTGGAAGTCAAAAGCTGCAAGGCTGGTGTACACCTACTGGTCACTGGTACAATCTTAGCACTTTAGTGTTGAAACAAAACTTCTGTCATCTTTTATGGTTTTGATGTGTACAGAGACACCTTGATCAAGCAAAACTCATTGGGATGAGAAATGCCTGTATGTGGCACTGAGGTGTTGCTCTGTAGATGTTATTTCTTAGCAATCATACAACATATGGAAATTTGTATGTCTTTCTATCTGTAGGTCTTGGTAATAATGGTTGAAGTTTTTGTATGCAGTTAGAGGTATTTTCCTGCAGCTATAATAGTGTATTATTATGAACAGGGAATCAGAGCATGGAACCTTCTTAACAAAGTTTTCTTTGTTTATTTGTTGGGATTAGACTCAAAACTTGTTTGTAAAGTTTAACCATGCCTGAACAAATAAGGAACAGGACCTGGTGCTAGTTGCTTGAAACTCTACCCACTGGTTAAACTTACCATTAATTAAATTTAGATTAATTACTTAGAAATAATATTAATATAGTATTTCAAGAGTTTATTATCAGTACTTATAAGTTTGGGTACAAATGTTCTGTAAAATAAATCTTATGTTTTGGTGAGTTTAACCAGCCAATGAAATTTGCAAAACCTGCCTCAACTGTCAATTATTATGTCAGGAGTTACAACCAGTTTAGATCCTAAATAAGCATGCAATAATACATCTTTTAAAGTAGTTGAATTTTTGTTAAGGACAGTTTGAGAGCTCCTTGCAAAACTTACAACTCTCCTTTGATTGTTAAACAAGGTTAATCAGTATTGCTATGAAACTTTGAGGTATCACTAAATTTGATCTTAGGCCAGCATGCAGTAGCTCTTTGCAATTCTCATACATACCTCATCTTCAAACTATTCATGTTATAAAATCAAATATTTATAAACCATAACAAAAAATACAAACATCATAAACCTTACAGAACTGATTAATGTTTATGACAGTTTAGACCGGGGGGAGTTAACTTAACACTCTTAGACAAAATGTATTTATTACAAATCTTAACAGTGTGGAAACAGTTTAGGTACCATTAAAATAAGATGGAGTTATATCAGTATAGCACTAAGTTGATGTAGTTTTGTCATCTAACTGTAGCAAGTATTCTTTAGTAAAAAACAATGAAAGTGGAAAACAAGGAGATAAAAAAGTAAGAATTGCAGAAAAAAATTTGAGAGACAGATTGAGGAATTAAGAAAAGGTATAAAAAAAACCTCTTTCTCTAACAACTGACTGGAAACCACATCCAAGTAAGCAAAAAATGTGAGAAGTAATACATAGTAGTTTAACCCTTTACATCAAAGATATAGCTTGTATCTCATGTACACCTATGCAGTCTGATCTAGATCAACACTAGTTGCTTTTACATTTATTTTTTCTGATGAGGGAACAAAAGTGTAGATCCGGATCAGACTGAACTGATGTGATCGAGACTGCAACACCATTCAAGATCTCATTAAACATTCCAATTTGGCAGAATATAAAAAAAATATTTCATAATTTAGTGACAATCTTTGTAAATTTATCTAGGCAAATTTTGTTTCATTTAATTTTAGTTTACTGAACTAGTGTAATAAATTGTGCTGAATGTTAAAGAACTAATGACCACAGCAATGACACTTTCATATCATACTTAAACTTTAACTTAAAGCAAACACTGTAGATCCTGATCATCTGTACAAATGTAGACTGATCTGGATCTAGACTGGTCGCACATGTGATCAAGTCATATCAATGAAGTAAAGGGTTAAACTGGTAATCAGAGGTAAGTACCTCATATGTTTCAATATGTGATAATAATCCTCCCTAGGTTAAAGTACGAAACCAATTTTCTTGTGTAGTTAAAATTTAAATTTTTGCATAAGCAGTCAAGGGAAATATCATGGCTGAAGATTATAAAGCTGAGAATGTTTCCAGAACGTGAACAAATAAAAGCCAATAGGGCTGTAGGTTATAAAGCTGAGACTGGTTTCCATGCTCAGTTTTATAACCTTGGGCATAGAGTATATACTTACAAGTGGGGCAAACACATCCTCTCCCTGGAAATTCTTTGGGGGATTATCTGGCCTGAAATATTGTTTAAAAAACTTTTTTTTCAATTATCCATTTTATCAGAATTATAAGGCAGATCAAATAATTCCATAAATCATAAAACAATAGTACAGCTTAACCCTTTACTCTATATTATACGCAGTTTATTGCATGTGCAACCAATATAAATCCAGATCAGCTGGCACATCTATGCCATCTGATCTGGATCTGCACTGGTCCATCTTGGATAGAAATAACCTAATGAATTTAAAATTAACAATGTAGATCCTGTGCCATCTTATCTGGATCTACAATGTTCACCCATGCCATAAAGGTGTATCTATGGAGAGAAGGGATAAAGGTGTCTTTCAACGTTCAAAAGTACTTACGTTTTTATCCATTGTTTAGGGTCCATCTCTCCCCATGGAGGTTTGGTATGATCTTTGACGAATGCTGGGTTTATAACACGATCTGATCGCTTCCTGGTCAGTGAAGCAGACGCCATTGTTCCTGACATGTTCACAGATTCAGGAGATGGTACCACAGAATCATCCTACAAAACAATAACAGCATTGTTTTAAAAACAGATGTTTATGTGCAAGGGTCTCCTTAATCAATAAGAATATGAATACTTATTAACTTTTAATCATTATTGGTTATACATTTATCGCCTTAAGGAATAAGGCACATTAACTTGTAATCAATTATTGATAACATAAGAATAACCTTGTGGAATATGAGCTCATATTTCACGAGGTCATACATGTCATACACTGGTGAAACAGTGTCGACTCGGGTCATTCAAGGAGCAGTCCAGACCAAAGTCTGTTAGTTTATATCTTGGTCAGACTTTATAGTCTGTGAAAAAATACCTAGCTTTAAGTTAAACTTAAATAATGCTATATCAAGAAAAAATCCCAGCCTCTAATTATGTAGCAAAGAAAGATGATTTTATTAATCATTTTAACCCTTTACTCCATGACATCCAGTGTTCGCACAAATAATAAAACCTGTATAATATTATATAGACTAAAAGGTTAACATGAACTGTTTAAATCCATAAAGAACAGTTTATTTATGATGTGAATGTTTGAAGATAAACATATATCTTACATCATCAAGTTCCAGATGTGTGCTAGGTATAGTCCTCATGATCTCACGATACACTTCACGTATCTCGTCTCCCAGGAACAGGTTTCTGTCCAACTGTTTCACTGTCGCTGCATCAATCTGCAGAAATAACACGATCACAGAGAGTTATTATACATATTAAACATCTAAATATGAATTCTAAAATGTGGGAATGACAAGTAATAGTTTGAAAGTTTAACCTCTTAATGGAGCTTATGACAGACAAACAATTATAATGTTACAGTACTTTACTGATGACGATAAAAATTGCTTTGAAAAATCAAGGCCCAAGATCATAAAACCAAATCTGAAGATAAGTCTCAAATCTCAAGCATCTGATTGGCTGAAATTCGAACTGGTTGCAATTTCAGCCTATCAAATTCTTGAGATTTGAGACAGTTCTCAATTTATATGATCTTGGGCAGAGTTATTCATGCCTCTAGCATCAGCTAGATGTAAAACAATGGTTACCTCTTCTAGCAGATCATTGTAGACAGTGGCGTATCTGTCCAGGGTGATCGATGAACTACATACACGCTCTGACACACGAATATCTGATGCTCGAACCTCCATCTACAAAACAACAATAAACAATTACTAACATCATCCACTGCATTGTCATCATCATCCATTCATCACCATAGTGTCCAGCATTGCCTTTGTCATCACTGTCATCATTATCATAATCATCATCAAAATACACCATTACTTCCACCAACCACCACAACCATCAGCATTACCATCAACATCATTATTATTATCATCATCTTCATTATCATGTATCAGGTATCATATCTGACATTGTGACTAGACAAACATAATTTTTTTACAGTATTACTTTTCACTCAAAATCACCACAGATGGACACATGGCCAGTCCTCAAAGGTCATATAGAAATAATACTGTAAGAAACCGCAAGTCCTTTTGGATCATTACCATTGGATATTACACTATTAAAGCTCACTACTCACTGCTGCGATAAGTTCTTAATTTGGAATTATTTTTTTACTTTTGGTTATAATAACATTACCTCCACGGCTGGCCTATAACCAAACCATTTGACAATGAATAATGTTTTGAATAAGGACACTGGTGCAGGTCTAACAACTGCTCAAGATCATAAAACTAAATCTGGAGACCAGTCTCAAATTTCAAGCATCTGATTGGTTGAAATGGCGAGTGGTCAAATGTTTGAGATTTGAGACTGGTCCCCAATCTTAGTTTTATGATCTTGGGCCAACATGTTATTGTGAACAGACTATAGTCACTCACTTTGCTCTAAAGTGTTGTTACAACAGCCATTCCTATAAGCCAAGTTAAGAATTGTAAATATCTGGATTGTAAATCTAATACATGTTTATCTACTGCATTTATCAGGATATAAAAGTCACCGATCTCATACATTTCGAACAAATCAAAAATTTTATGAAAGATTGTCAATAAATTTCAAAATTTGCAACAATATTAGCCCTGGGCCAAAAATCATAAAACTAAAACAGGAGACCAGTCTCAAATCTCAAGCATCTGAATGGCTAGTTAACATTGCAGCCAATCAAATGCTTGAGATTTGATAGTGGTCTCCAATCTCAGTTATATGATCTTGTGGCCAGGTGTCAAAAAGCAAACAATTATGACAGTACATGATACAGACCTGATTTGGTAGTTTAGTTTTAACAGTAGCTGGCTGGGGATGCTTAGGTTCTCGTAGAGGTATACTACAATATAGAATATAGTAATGGTCACTGTTAAAACTTGTTTGTATGGAAACAGTTTCAATATTATATCTATATCAAAGGTGATATGCAAATCAGGTATACCTACAAGCACTAGTTATGCACATGCTGTACATGTATCATTATTCATTCTTTCACAAAATTAGGAATTGAATAACTTATTTGACAGTAGTTTATGTTTTAAAAGTTTTTGCTTTAGCAAATTTAAGAATTCAACCATCATCAAAACTGAACTATGAATTATTAAGTCCAGTAAATGTATCAAAACTCCCAAATAAAGTTGCAACTTTGGGGTTCTGCACAAGAATCTGGCCTCACATCCTTAAAGGATACCACACACAATGAGAAAATTATAATGCTCTGATATTATTTTTCAGATTTTTACAGCCACAATTTAAGCCTCCTTGATTGTTAACAATCACTTATTGACCATTTTCACAACTAGTTCTCATTCCTAATTGTAACACAAATATATGGGATGGGATGTCACTGGGAAAAAGTACAATAATACAAATATATGGGGCACAACATGAGAAAACATTTCTCAGACAATTGATGTCAATCAAAGATACGATGTCATAAAGTCGAGCGAAAGACATTGTTTATTATGGATTTCGCAGTTATTTGTAATAAAATCAACTATTAATTATTAGAAATTAAAAGATAGCTGAAACTTCTTTGAAAATATTATAGTAACAACTAAAATATCCAAAAATATCAACAAAGGCACATTTTCCCATGGAGTGCCCCATATAATAATATACACTTTCAAAAAAACCTGTCAACGACTGATACACTTGTTAATGCCAAGATTACCTTCTTTGCTCATGTTCTTTTCTTTCTTTCTCCTTCAGTTCTTCCAGCTTTTTCTCTAGCACCTCCTTCTGTCCATCATGTCGATAATGACGAGTTATAGCCTAACAACATCAGAAAACACAACATTTATTAAAATAAGTTTCTGATTAAACTTTTTTAAACAATCCAAACAATTTACTGTATAGTCTGGTGATGAATTTTTTTTGCAAAAGTCCCAAATGGTGTATTTGCTCAGTAATAAATTTGAGCATTTTATTTCTTATAAAGACATTTTATTACATGGTGTAATTTTGGTGGAGTTTAAATTAATGCATTAAACTTAGTGCAAAAAATGCAACATTTATACTCATACAAAATATAATTACTTTGTAATTGGAGACAAAAAACATGGAGGCAAAACATGCATGGCAGCAAACCATACGATTCCATGAAATAATACATGTATTGAACTTCTGTGAAGTTCATCCTTCTTAACAATTAAATACTTTCTACTTTAATGGGAAAATTATTTATAAATAATGCTCTTAAAGGTCTTAAACTGGGGAACAAGCTCTTATACATCTGAGGCTATATTGCTACAAAACAACAAATCTTAAAGTCAGAATTGGGAATAATGTAACAACTGTGCTTTACCTGTAACAATGGAGGCATATCTTCATCCACATTCATCTCTTCCTCTGATTTTCCCATCAACCTCTGCAGGTCACTGGCCACATATTCCCTGGTTCCTGGTTTTGGAAGCCGAGAACTCTTCTCCACTGCTGCCTGATTATAGAATATGGAAACCTAATCAATCTTACTGTCATTCTCTCAGAGATGTATGTACATTAACAGTTCTCCTGGCTTTAATGTCTGATTTGGGTATTAGAGGCAGTGTTTACACAATTATGCTTTAACCCCATATCAACAAGACTCAATCAATAAATGTAACAGAACAGCGATTAGACTTTTTTAAATTAATTATCACAATAATACTGTTGACCAGTTGATCACATGTTCCAAACACATAGGCTATGCAAGTGTAACAAAGAACTAAATACAAAATAGGGACATAACTCTTTCAAATGTGACCTTAACCTTGAGATTTTGGTGACATCTAAACCCTGTTGTCTTAAACAGTGTATACTGTCAGGCACTTCTACAGCACTCTAGGTGTCAGTGACTGTCTTAGTTTTATAACCAAAGGAGTCCACTCACCTGTGCATTTCTGAGATTCTCTTTCTGCAGTAGTTGTATTTCTTGCTGCTCGAGTTTATCTACTCGGACATTGTCCTCTATACCGAGTTCATCCATCAAGGTCTCTCCCACCTGTAGCTCTGGCAGCGAGTTACAGCGCTTCAGCAGCACCTTCTCCTTAGACTTGGTTTCCTTCGACATCCTGAAATCAATGAATTGTTTCTTTAGCATAATAACAGTATATCTCCTTCATATTTCAATGATACTTAAACCGATTTAGCACTTTGGTGACAAAACATACCCAAGGAATAAAGGAACACAGGGTGACATTATTTGCAATATCTTTTGAATGTGTTGATCAAAAACAATGAAAATCTGTCATGGAACTCTCGAGGTTACAGTGCACTTTGTATCCAATGGAATTGCTAAACAATGTTTCCTGATTTTCAGATAGAATTATGTGTGGTCTGGAAAAACATAGTTGACACACTAGAGATGTTATAAATAGCTTTATTAAATAACTATTTATTATCAGCATTGTAACTTGTTTACTGCTTGGCATAATAATGCAATGACATTTCAAATAAGCGGGCCAATATCTATATCACTTCCAGGCCCGGGGCCAAAAAGTCATATAGATATAAAGCCCGCGTTTTAAGCAATTTGATTGACTGCTAGAGCAGGGCCAAAACGTGATATAGATTTTAGCTGAAATGGCGACCATCTTTTTATTTTTTGTCGATTGAAGATACTTTCTATCTGTATTCCTGTGGTTTTAAAACATTTAAATGAAACTTATTCAGCTTATAAATAGTTATTTAATAAAATTGTCAATAAATAAGTGATTTGATATAGGCCCTGTTATTTGTCCTCGGGACAGTCGTATTGGCCTTGGGCCAATACGACTGCCCTCAAACAAATAACAGGGCCAATATCAAATCACTTATTTATTAACATAGAACAGTCTTACCCTGATGACTTGGATGGCACTTCTGACCTTGGAGTCGCTGACTGCTCTGACTCTGAAACAAGAAAGCAAAATGCATAAACCTCTGCCAATAAGACCACCATTGACTCATTAACAAGAATTATATCAACATGGTGAATTTTATAAAGCATACCTTATGCAGAAGCTGTTGTGAAATATTACAAAAAATAATTGTCCACAACTTATGAGATTTAAAGCTCAATGACCTTTCAGGTAAATTCATTAAGCATGACAATCTGCTTAAATATTAAAAACATTATGGTGAAGTCTGGTTGAGGTAACTTTTTTATTTCAAACTTATCATTCAGATTCAAGTTTGCACAAATATTAACCTAACTATTCTAAGTTGGCCTTTGAGATAGGCTCATGGTTCTTAAGACGTCTTCCTGCTCTTTGTCTAAACACACAATAATCAAGGCCCAAGATCATAAAACTAAGTTTGGACACCAGTCTCAAATCTCAAGCATCTCAGATGCTAGAGATTTGGGACTTGTCTCCTGATTGAGTTTTATGATTTTTGACCCAGTTTACCTTGTGATGGGGTCTGCATGTGTCTGTCAGGCATGTCTGCTAACAGTTCTGTTAACCTCACCATGTCTAACGTAGGCATGTTAGCGATTATCTGCAGAGAGAATGGTTGTCATATATACAATTATAATTATGATATCTACACTGTTTCCTAGTATCAATGATCGCTGATTCAAATATTTTTATAGTATCTGCTTTCAGATTATTTTTTAATTCTGGAAAAGATAATGGTTTAATTTCAACACATCTGGTCTCAATAAAACAAGTTTAATTCTAACAAAAGCATGGAGTGAATCTTGTAAGCAAAAGTTTGTTTGAAATTATACAGCACGATCTGAATTAGCTTAATTTGATAATGCTTTCTAAAGATTTATAATTTTGTTCATAAAAATGTCCAAAGATTCAGCTTTTTAATAAACATCTGAAACAAAACTCAAAAATTGTTTTTATCTCAGCATCTAACTGTAATGAAACATTTGAAATAATTAAACAATGTTACATCAAAGGCCTAGTCTGTAAACCCTTTACACCTTAGATAGGCCTTTATCACACAGGCGACAAGTGGAGATCCAGATCAGTTGGCACATCCATGCTATCTTATCTGGATCTGCACTCATTGCATCTTGGTCAGAAATAACCTTATAAATTAAAAAGCAAACAGTGTAGATCTTGATCAGACAGCACAGATGTACTAGCTGATCTGGATCTTCACTGATCGTCTATGTGATAAAGACGTATCTATGGAGTAAACTGTTAACAGTTCTTTAAACATTTTCTCGTGCAGATTTGATACCAATTACTGTCACTTACCTTTTTTGCTTCTTGTTGTGCGCTTTTCAATCTGAATTTTCTTGATTTGGATTTTGGTCTGCTTGTCTCAATCTTTAAAAAATTTCAAGAAAAAAAATTAATCCAAATTCAACAAGAAAAATAACACAATTATATAATGATAACCAGAATAAATCCATATCCATAAGCATCATATTGTTTGTAATTTGTCTTACTACTAAAACAAATGTTGTATAACTGGACTTGTTAGCATCTTCAAACCCAACAGCGTTTTCTATATATGCAAAATATTGCATGGCCCAAATGGGTGATAAGTTGCACATTGCTTAGTGAAACTTATTCTAGTACAGCCTACTACATGTATCATGAAGAATGATAGAACATGTCAGATTAGATCATCCATATCCATGCCTTATATGTTAAAGATGGCTGGCTCTCAATAAAAGAAATTATTAACATTTTCCTCCATAGACACACCTTTATTGTGTGGGCGAACAGTTTAGATCCAAATCAGCCAGCACATCTGTGCCATCTGATCAGGATCTGCACTGTTCGCTTTATGATTCATTAGGTTATTTCTGACCAAATTGCGACCAGTGCAGATCCTGATCAGATGGCACAGATGTGCCAGCTGATCTGGGTCTACACTGGTCGCACATGCTTAAAAATGTGTATATATAGAGGAAAGGGTTAAGATAAGCCCACACATTACATTAATGATGCATTTTCGAACTAAAAATGACTGGGGCAATTGGGATTACATGAAATTTCAGGGAATTTCTTCCTGGGAAAAGGGATATCACATTTAAGCATATCACACACTGTGGTTTAGGATTCCATGTTCTATGCCAAGCTTTGCTGTCCTTTATTTTGATCATAATTTTTCTGTACTCTACTGTTTTTCCTGAATTCCAAAATTGAACTGGAAAATCCTGTCACTGTCCTATTTAAAGCCATTTTGATATTACGTATATTGTTAACATATGCCATACATTTAAGTACCTGTGTAAGTAATGTTATCACTACTAATATGTTGTAAATAATGTTGTTTATTAATAAATATGTTTAGCAAGAAGCTAAAATATTAAATAGTTTGCCAGTAGGCAATATGAGGGTTTGCAACATCACTCATTGAATGTGTAACCTGTTGCCTTTGGTGATATAATTTACATATACAACTTGAAATGAAATGAAATTTCAGACCGCATACTGACATATTTTCCATTTATAGCAAATAGTCTGATCCTCACCAGCCCTTTATAAGTCATTTTTGGGGCAGCACTGGCAGGGGTTCTTGCTGAAGAGTAAACATAGTCATCTGACGCCTGGGAATCGAGGTCATCACGACTTCTGATGTCCGCCACCAGGTAACGTCGAATTGTCAAGATATCCAACCTGTCAACCAAGACAACATTTCATTTTACCCACAGGGCACAAACACCACAGAGGTGTATCAACAGTTAATAATATCACTGATAAAAGGGTCATTAAATTTTGTGAGAAAAGAAAGCCTCCTATCTACCATTTCACACAATAAATCTGTCTCTATTATTTTGTGTTAGTTTTTTTAGTTTGGTCAGGATTTCTATTTCTAGATTTTCTCAATTAAACTCTAGTATTGCAAAACTTTTGTTCATTCCCTTTCCAATCATTTCTATACAGATTTTATTTAAAAGACTCTGCAGAAATTAAGTTAGGACAAACTTACAGTTTGTTCGCCTCTAGTGATAGCTGAGCTTTTAACCGACTCATGTTGGCTGGGCCACTAAATATCCCTCTACTGTTCAACACTGAAACAATATGTAAAATCCTCTAAAGAACTGGATAAATCAACTAATTGTAAACTCTTTGATAGAGCTAAATACATGAACTACTCAATAGATACATGTAATAAGTTAAGTTAAAACCTAAATACAACAACAAACTACTAGATCTCTTAAAAAATAAATTCATTATCAGTTCTTTAGCTGCATACAGTAAAACTTTGCTATAAATGCCATATTTTACTACTGGCAGTAATAACCAGTCATAGCTAAAAATCTAAATATCAACATTAACAATTAGAACAACATTTTTTAGCAAACGTTTTCGGCATTTCTTTCTCTTTAGTTTGCTTTACAAGCATTTAACCCTTTACTCCACAGATACACCTTAAATGTGTGAGAAACAGTGAGGATATCAGCCAGTACATCTGTGCCATCTGATCAGGATCTACACTGTTTGCTTTTACAATCATTAAGTTATTTCTAAGATGTGACCAGTGCAGATCGTGTTAAAAAGCATTTATATGGAGTAAAGAGTTTAAATTTTTGTAGTTAACATAACCAGATGTAGACATAACGAGCTTACCCTCGGCTTTCTTGAGGTAGTGTAAGAACAGCTGTTCACAGACAGTTACAATGTGTACAGCTATCCTTCTGTTCAACTCTTTGTTTTCTTCAGCACTCTACAAGGCACATCAATACATTTAATATTGTGATTTATATGTAATTTGTATGGTTTTTAACTATATCCCATATTATTTTCTATCATATTTTATTTTATTCTATTCAGAAATATTGAAAATTATATGTCTTTTGTATTACAACTGGCTTTTAACTCTATTCTATTGTATATTCTATTCTAATTTATTCTATTATGTTCTTTTTTTCTAAATTTCAACACCAAATCCAGTAGTATGTTTTAGAAGTCTTCATATTAGATTTTTATATTAAATTTTATCTTCACATCTTTATTAAAAATGTGTCATGTGTTCACTCATCAAAATAACAAAGGAAAGAAACAAAAGTCATACCAGAAAAGGATCATCAATCTGTTTACGTATTTCTGGCCAAACTCCAATCACCTCCCCCATCAGAATACCACCCTGAAATGTAAATGTTTCAACCTGAACTCTTCAACTGCTTCTGTTAACCCATTCCTCCATATATAAGCCTTTTTACGCATATCTGTAAATTTCTAAAAGAACAATAAATGGACTGGTTCAAATTAACATAAAGGTGTGTCTATAACATTTATTTAGTAGGTAAGAGGTTAAAGTAGACCATTTTTATGTTGCAGAGAACAGACAGCGCAGGCCTACTGCATTACTGGGACTTACAAACATTTTCAGCTGTTACCTGATCCCAACTGAATACATCTGTAAGCAATTTGTGCGAATGATAAAGCATTAAAATAGATAAACTAATTATGTCTTTTGTATTAGTGACTTCCCAAACTTTTCGATGTATAATCCGTTTTTCTTACCGTAGGAAACACATGATAACTGGGTCTAACTGGTACAACTGTAAATGGGAAATGGTCTCAAATCTAAAGCTTCTGACAAGTCTCCATTTCAGCCTAACAGATGCTTGAGATCTGAGACTGGTCTCCATTCTCAGTTTAATAATCTTGGGGACAGAGCTCTGTGGAGACTTCTTTGTTCATGGTACAAAACAAAATAGCATCTCTTTAAGCTGTAGATTATTCTGAATTGGTATTTCTTTCACAATATCTGACAAAAGATTTACGAGAATATCTTACCAACAGTTGCTGGTCCTCATATGACAGATGTGGAACATCAGGGCGAGGCGTCAGTCGACGTCTGATGTAGCCGGCAAGTTTGTCAAACGACATTGGTTGTGACTTGATCTCATCCTGAAAATAATTACTTGATAATCATTTTAAAGTTAACACCATGTATCTAATTTTTCTTTTATTGATGAATAACGTTGAATATTATACCTTCCATGACTTGACATCCAATTTAACAGACGTCAGATTCTACAAAAGTAACCGACAACTCAATCACCATTGTGAATATATCATCAGACACAATTGTCACAAAAAATACAATTATTGTTTAAAATTCTGAGGATTGTTTAAAATAATCTTGAAGCCTGAGGAACATAATACATGTATAATATTGAGTTCTCAGCCATTTACTTCATACATGTGTTTTAATGTGTGTGCGACCAATGTAGATCAAGTCAACATCAGCCAGCACATCTCTGCTGTTTGATTTTGAATCATGTTTGTAACATGTTGGTCAAAAAATAACCTAATGAATCTAAAAGCAAATAGTGTTGATCCTGTAATCAGCACTGATGTGCTGACTGGTCTAGATCTACAGTTTTCGCCCACACAATAAAGGTGTATCTGTGGAGAAAAGGGTTAAATGAAAACTTACATTGATAGGTGTGACTGGTCTCTCCAATGCCATCTGAGGGGCTTCTTCATGCACTGTAAGCCAATATAAAACATAATATTTAGCTCTGATAAAATATTTAAACAACACATTAAAGAATCTGTAAAACCATAAACTTTCTGATTCAGATTTATTTGTTTGTTTTTTTTTTAATTTTTAAAAGTATGTAGTTCTAAAGAATATAAAAAGAAACTGTTTTTTTAGTTAATTCAATTAAGCCTCCAGCCCATACACATACAAACAAGAATACTGAGTTGCAGGTAACATTAACCCTTTACCCACGTGATATGATTATAATCCCATGGTTGATTGGCAAACAGTGTAGACACAGATCTGTGTCATCTGATCAGGATCTACACTTTCTACCTTTATATTCATTAGGTTATTGCTGACCAAGAAGCAAACAGTGTAGATCCTGAGATAATGTGGATCTACACTGGTTGGCACATGATAAAACCTGTATCACGGAGTAAAGGGTTAAGTAAATGTATAACATCTTGTTTTACTTACTGTCTTCATGTGGGAAGGGAGCAAACAGTGAAAGTGGGCCAAGGACTCCACTGATTCTCTTCTCAACATCGTTCTACAATAACAGCAGCAGATTTTCAATGTTTGACAAATGCATCAATTATAAACAACAAGCATCAACTGTTTGTAGTCCAAATGTTAATGATTTTAACTCTTTCAATGTCAATCACAGAATGAAATTGATTATTCATAAACCCATACTCTCCTTTTCTCTCTGTGTGTGATGTGTAAGGAGGCTGTGTTTTCTAAGTGTGGTTATTCCTGGAATTCATATTTTATCTTTTTATCTAATTTTCAAAATAAAAGACATTTGAGAAATTACAGCATCAATACTTACATTATCATAAGGTGGCCACTGCATAGGGTACATATCTCCCTGTTTAGCTGGAGGTTCAAAGCGTAAGTTACCATGCTGGCCCCTAACATTACCACTGCCAGATCTGTGGCCCTTAAATCTGCTTGCTGACATCACCTCCGAAGGCATGTCTGTAAGAGGAGACTGCCTTGATCTTCTGTTAAAAAAATATTGAAAAATTTGTTAAACGTGTCATAATATAAGATAAATGAGATCACTATAGTAAGCATTATGATTATCAGCCAGGGGAAGGGGCTCATGTCCTATAATTTTGGGGAAATAGCATGATTTTTTTCTCTTAAGGGGAATGAAAAAACCTGATGTAAAGGATATAGTGATAACTGTGGATGTGTATTAGAAATTTACTACAAAATGCTGAATGGGATAATTTATACATTAACACCACCCAATACATAAACAACTCATGTCTTATTAATTACTGG
This sequence comes from Corbicula japonica, assembly GCA_038501625.1. Lineage (NCBI taxonomy): Eukaryota > Metazoa > Mollusca > Bivalvia > Venerida > Cyrenidae > Corbicula > Corbicula japonica. The sequence goes on from JAZAYU010000136.1 coordinate 964,331, forward strand.
TCAACAGTTCTATTGCGATCGTCGAGGTCCATGACCTGTGCAGCACAAAATAATAAGCAATGGCATGTATATAACAGAGAAAAACAGCAATAAGTAATTGACCTACTGTGAAAGTCTACTACATTCAGTACAAGAGACATTTCATTTGGCATGAAAGCTAGTGAGCTCGCCCGTGATATAATTACACATGATTATTATAAGTCGATTTTTTTTCTGTGTCAAACAAATTGGTTACTACTACAAAACTTCTCATATCACTATCTGCAACTGACCAATGAAAAATGTAGATTTTCCAAAAACTGCATCTAATATTGCTATGTAAACAATTTGTTGACATTTTTAAATCACACAGATTTATAACAAGCTGCATCATCTGGATAATAGGGACTAACGATAAGTGTTTTTTGTCTTCCCTTTTTGCGGTCATTTGCAACTTAATAACAAAAATATAATTCAACATTATTTGCACCAATTCAGTTCCAATCAGGGTCATTTAATCTCGATTTGTCTCATGAACGAAATTCAGCTGGTTGTTTGCACCTTGGCAAATGTCAAACATGCACGAATCATTCATAATCCGAGTAAATTTGACAAATAAACAGACAAATGATTGTTGTTTCTATGTTGATATCCCCTAATAATAAACATTCATGTAATCATTATGATCACTATGAGCGTTTCTTCAGTTAGTTAAATAAACAACCAAATTGTTGTTTTAGGTCAGCTGCTAAAGAATTTTTTAGACGAAGTCATTTTCACTTTGATGTTAGGGCATGATGGAGTTTGAGTAAATTCAGTGACTTTTATCGCCCAAATGACCCTCTCTGGCCTCTCATGATAACCCTGTGTAGGACACCAATTTAGGCAATGACCAAACTTAACATCTAGCACATCTTTTTCGAAAAACATGTATGATGGTCCAACAAGTTTTCGTGGTACTAACAGTTTAACTGCTTACTGCTAAAATCAGTTATCCTGCTGGTTGGGAAAAGAAAACAAGTTTTGTTAAACTGATACTAATCTATTCACTTCAATGAGATTCATTCAACGAAGACTTTCCAAATCGTATTTCCAGCGTTTTTATTAACCCAACTACTAGCCATGTTATCCATGACGTCACCAACAAGTTTTCGGGGGGACATCTCAAAACAATAATACAACTAGACTAGTTTAATCAGCCTGACAGCAATTTTTCATTTGTATATTACTTTGAGAAGCTCCCTAACATGTGATGATCGCTTACATCCTGCATTAAAGTAAAATCAGCTTTCTGAGAGCTCATTTCAAAAGAGATATCAAGAATGAAGTTTCTTGATTGTAAAGTAACTTGTTATTTGGGTTTTGAAAATAATTTTACACTTGTTTAATGATTTAGGCATCTTTTACCCTGTTTAAACCTCATATTTTGTGAAAAAGTTTAATCTGTCAAAGTATGGATCAAAATATCCAGTTCATCGTCACGCGCTTCGATGTAAACGGTGTTAATGTTAAATACCACGAAAACTGTTTATACCACGAAAACTCGTTAGTCAGTGTTTTTTTATGCCAAATATTTAGAGAAATTGGGCCCCATTCCCCCCTCAAAATAGTATATATTTTTCCCCCACATCCATAAAAAATTCCCACTTTGCCGGAGTCTGTTCGATAAAGAAGATGATAAATCTGAATTTTGGATATGTTTAATGGATACCCCACTGATGGACAATACAGTGACAAGAATAATTGAAAAATTTGCAGAGAGAAAAAGACATTTTACTGTAGACCACCGACTTTCTTTGAATTAAAAGATCAGTGAGTACTTTGTTATGTTGTGTTTGACAGGCTGCAAGTATCTTCCAAATATTCCCCCTTTCCTTTGTTCGCGTGGCAATTTTACCCCTCCAAAGGGCTGCGACCCCCTTCCCCCAAAAGAGAAAAAAAAACACTACACTGTTAGGCGACCATAATGCTACTGCCACAATAATGAATGTGATCAATTTAAGACTCATAACTCTCATTCTAAAAGGCATGGTTACTTGTACTACTAATTTGGTATCCGAGAGCTATTCTGGTAACGTCACGTTTTATTTGATTTGTAAGATGCACATGAATATTTCCCATCGGCCGCCATCTTTGTTTATCTTCGCAACACACTTCAAACTAAAACGAAGACATGTCCGCAAGAAGGACCGAAATGTGTATTAATCATCGACAGAAATTTATTTCAGCTATAAGTCTATTCTATTAACTTGTCAAATACTTGCCAGACAAATAATTATTCTACATATTCTTTAATGTTGCTAAGCCCAACATGTACATCGGCGACGCATTTTTATAACACTTCCGTATGATTTGGTAATGTATTAAGACGGCGAAATGGGCGAAATGGAAAAGAGCACGGCGAAATGGAAATTTTATTTATAAAAAAATGATCAAAACAACTTTCCAAACAGTTGAGTTGATGGAAATGAGTAAAGCGAATGGACATTAAAATTTAAGTTTTAAAAACATAAAAAATCTAAGTTAACTACCTATCATCACAATCTTAAAAATAAGTGTAGAGACACACAAAGTAGTCTCAATAATTTGACTGCAAGCACAGACCCATTATCATACTGACATTTAACAGATGTCTGTTCTGGGTCGGTATAAAACGCAGACAATATAGAATATAGAAGGTTGCAGACATTATGAACAAAGAAGGGGTGTGAAAAACGCAGACAATATAGACAATGAAGGAAACTAGAAAACGAAGACAACATAAAATAAATACAAAATGTTTTTGTTGTTTAAATTAATAATATTTGAAGCTAGAAAATAGAGAAAAAGCTTTTATTAATGATAAATTTAAGTGGTTATGTTAAATTAATATAATAGTTTTCATTCACTATGGTAAGGTAATAATTAACTCAAATGGTAATAACGACAATATTTTTTTATGATTGATTTTAGTGTGATCAAATTGTGAATTAGTTTGATTGATCTTAGAATAAACAGCTTTTATTGAGCAACTTATTTATCAAAGAAGTAAACAAAAAAGAAGAAAATTAATGTAGTAATGTAATAATTAACTAGTAATAATGACAATCATTTTGATGATTGATTATGAATATAAGTGTGATCAAATAATGATTAAGTTTGATAGATCTTGGATATAGTTTTCAAAAAAGGTAAAGATATCAAAAATCGGACAATTATAGGGTTCTCAATTATTGCATAGTAATGGATGATTTTTGTTCATAAATATTTGAGTTGTGTTGTTTTTTTTGTTGGATCGAAAAACACGGCGGTACCCAGTACTTTTTTGTTTTTATAGATATTTATTTTAAAAAATGCATCAAATTATATATCCTCTGAGCATTCAATAAAAGATATAAATTTTGGAAATCGAACCATAAAAAGTACTTTATTAATAATTTGAATTTTTTTCTCTGTCATTCCCTAAGCTGTCTAAAAGGTAAATTTCATAATTAACAAAAATAGAGCAAATCCAGTGATCGTTGTGTGTATGATGAATTTGACATGTAGTAGATGTAAAAGTTGGTTCCATTTTCAAATGATATTTCCATCGATCTTCGTTGTCATTAAATTTAGGTACTTGCTCCGGAAGGTGAAGGTCTGAAATTTTGTTTCTAACTTCGCGCCTTAACATTTTATTAATAGCTGCAGTATGATTTGAAGAAAGTTTATTGTTAATTAAAAGTTCATATAATTAAATTAAAAGTTGTGTTTTGTTAGAAAAATAAATAGTTGTTAAAAGTTTACTTTGCCTGAGACATTGCAGATAAGTAATCTTTAATTTAGTTAATTAACAGCACCTCTTTTCCTCTCTACCGTTTGGCTGTGTGGGAAGGCTGTGTCTGCTGAATGCGGCCATCCCTGATATGCATATTTCACTTTTTTTACCTATATATGCATATATCATGATAATAAATTAATCAAATAATTATCATTATTGATTAACTATAATTATGATTGTTGCATTTTTTCACAGCAAGAACAAATCACATGGAAACAATAAAATGAGCATTGAACATAATATTTCAGTATATGATTTTATTTCTCCGTTTTTGTTCAAACTATATAATAGAATGTTTCAAAACTGTAAATACTCTACAGTTTTTTTTGGTTCTTCTAGACTCTTTCTCCGTCGTTATCAGAAAATAAACGACTGTTGTAAACCAAAAGGTAGAGGCCTCTGATTGGCTGCTGGATTACGTCACGCCTGCTTTCTGTATATATTTAAAATTTTTCTCTCCAGCTTCTTATCAACTAGGCCTATTGCTCATCACAATAATTCATGATAAAACTTGACATGGATAAAGAGTAAATATGCACCATTTGTGATAAAAAAGAAGAGGTACAGAATATACTTTATTAAACCAGCAACTAGAAGGTGTTTACAACAGCACACTAAACGACTTGGTATGGCAAACATTGTGCAGCATTTGTGCAACTCGAAGGTTTAAGATATCTTAGACATTCCAAAAATATGTATGGCAATAAATAAGTGGCCGACAATGAAGTGGCATCAAATTGCTATCAGCAACCCTGTTGGAATAATGGTAAACATGCATCTTGTAGTATGACTCCAAGTTCGTTGTATTCTTAAATCTAACAATAACTCGTTGTTAATCTCCAGCAGGATGTACTTGTAAGCGTGGGGAATATACAGCCTATTTTAAACCTCAAGGAAAGATAACTGAAGCTCGCTGAGGATTCTCTGGCGACTATAATCGCCAGAAAAAATTGGTTTACTACTGTCTGCTTGTCTGATGAAATACAGACATGCGCAGTGAAACAGTCAACGGTTCTTCACGTTCGTTCTACATTTAATTACACCCAAATATTTAATACTTAAGAAAAGTTAGACTTTATTATCATAGATTAAGAAACTATGTTTTTTTTTAAACTTATATATCGTTCTTATGGCTAAAGCTTTTAACAAAAGAAGTACACAAGCATATCTGTCTTTTAATTAACTTGTGCTAATTGAATAATTCAGACAATATCCAACTAGTTTTGACTCCTCCCACACTGAGTGACAACACCCCAACTGTCAGATTAAGCTGTCATAGATTATCCAATGGAGTTAGGTAACACGACAGGGGACACAGGCTGATAAATAAACAGTAGCAAATTGGAAAGTATAATATGCAAGCCCCCTTCTAATTATCATGTCACAGAGGATATGCAAGATTAGCTCAAAATCGAAGATTGTGCAGATCTTGTAATTTAGGTGTTTTAGAAAACAGACATTTTAGGAATAGTATTAAGCAAAAAATTTCTGTCATTGGCATACAAATAAAAAATCAATCAAAATTTGAAACAATGTTATTTAATTTGCCAAACGGATAAGAGAATAAGCTAAAATACTTAAATAATAAATAATTAATAATTACAGAATATACTGTATTTAATATTTTTACTTATGTTTAGTAGGATACCCACCACAGTGTCAAAAGGCCAATACCCCAGTGTCTGCATTGTCCAGAATCATTAGACCCTATACTGATCAATGGTGTCAGAGATAATTAGCAAATAAACAAGGGATTATATTGGTAAACTAATTGCTGTCACCCTCAAGATAATCTAGAATTTGCGTTGTAGTATTTCAATATTTTACTATTCTTTAATGTTTAAATTTACAAACTTTTATATACAGCAAATGCCAAAAAGAAATGTTCAGTGTGAATTTCTTTTAAATGTAATGTTGTTGCTTTTAAGTGTAATGTTGTTGTTTGTTATTCAAGTTTTGTTATACAGAGTTGCAAAATGTTGTTACGTTAATAATATAGATCTATTATAATTTTCATTTGATATTTATTGTTAAAACACTCAAAATATAACATCGTCCGTGATTTCACCGATTTTATTTAATTAATTTTATCAATGTATTTTAACTAATATTCGAATAATTTAATAGAATATTTCGCCATCTGGATAACTTTATTTCAAAAGAAAAAATATTTAACTGAACATATAAAACATCAATAAAAACGACAATAAAGTCAATCTTTAAATCTGCATTATTAAATAAGTGGAATATAGATGAAGTCACGGAGCTTGTTACAAACATTATCTGTACTAAACTGGAATATTCACTTCTTACATAACCACATTAAAAATATTACTCACCGAAAAAAAAGCAAAATGAAATAGTTAAATACTTACCAATTTATTCATTTTGTCTTTGAAGTATTTTTGTAACAAACATTGCCTTTTTATCTTACTGCAATTTTAACTGATTATTTTCGTCCCTATTGTTATTTACCTCTTAAAAAAACAACTCGCTTTTTTTTAAGACTCTGTTTGTTACACACAATATTAAACAGTTAAACTATACCCAAGATCAATCAAACTTCATAATTTGATCACACTTTTATTCATAATCAATAATCAATCATCAGTTAACCAGTTAATTATTACCTTACTACATTAATTTTCTTCCCTTTTGTTTACTTCTTTTATAAATAAGTTGCTTAATTCAACAAAAGCAGTTTGTTCTAAGATCAATCAAACTAATTCATAATTTGATCACACTTAAATCATTCATCAAAATATTTTTATTTTTACCATTCGGGTTAATTATTACCTTACCATAGTGAATGAAAACTATTAGATTTATTTAACATAATCACTTAAATTTATCATTAATAAAAGCTTTGTCTATATTTTCTACAGCTTCAAATATCATTAATTTAAACAAAAAACATTTTGTATTTATTTTATGTTGTCTGCGTTTTCCAGTTTCATTCATTATCTATGTTGTCTGCGTTTTTCAACGCCCTTCTTTGCCTATATTGTCTGCAGCCTTCTATTTTCTATATCGTCTGCGTTTTATTCTGTGCCGTCTGTTCTTTACGTCTCAAGCAGTTACGATCAAAACTGTGGTGGAAATCGCACTGCTTCAAATTCCCATTTTTTCACTTCCATTTGAAAATTTCAACAGTGCTATGTTCATTTGTTGTTATAAAACATGAATAGTCTCTAAAGTATCAATAAAACTAAAAATATTCCACAAATAACACTTTTAAACTTATTATTGTTTATGCCGTTTACATGTTGATTTTAATGTGATAACCAATGAAAGCGTCCCTTTTATTAGTCTCAATAATTCGACTGCAAGCACAGACCCATTATCATACTGACTTTTTACAGATGTCTGTCCTTTACGTCTCAAGCGGTAACTATCAAAACTGTGGTGGAAATCGCACTGCTTTAAATTCCCATTTTTTCACTGGCATTTAAAATTTCAGCACTGCTATGTTCATTTGTTGTTATAAAACATAAATAGTCTCTAAAGTATCCGTAAAATAAATACGGTATATATATATTCCACAAATAACACTTTTAAACTTACTATTGTTTATGCCGTTTACATGTTGATTTTAATGTGTTAACCAATGAAAGCGTCCCGTTTATAAATCGATAATTTACAGTCAGGTAGACTTTTAGCGGTGTAACATAAAAACTGTTGACATGTGTGGAGTTTTATAAGTTTTTTGCATAATGGACGAACAAGTTACTAAAAAAGTATCACATATAGTGATTCTTATTGGAATTAGCTTTTCAGGTATGTAATTTTTTAAAGATATATATAAGGTTTAAAAACTATTTGAAGCCGTCAAAAGTTGCGACAAAGATTCTGATCGCTGGCATATACACATAGAAGGAAAATTTTCCGCATTGATTCGAATAGTAACTAGGTTATGCGCGAAGGACGACCGACGCATATATAGAAAAGTCCTTGTTGCGCACAAATAGTTGTGCTACCCTTTTATAAATCGATAATCTACAGTCAGGTAGACTTTTAGCAGTGTAACATAAAAACTGTTGACATGTGTGGAGGTTTATAAGTTTTTTCATAATGAACGAACAAGTTTCTTAAAACGTATCACATATATTGATTCTAATTGGAATTAGCTTTTCAGGTATGTAATTTTTTAAGATATATAAAGTTTAAAAAACTTTTTGAAGCCGTCAGAAGTTGCGAAAAAGATTCTTATCGTTGGCATATAGACATAGAATGAAATTTTTTCGCATTGATTTGAATAGTAACTGGGTTGTGCGCGAAGGGCGACCATCGTATATATAGAAAAGCCCTTGATGCGCACAAATAGTTGGGCTAGTGTCACAGGAACTTATTTGTTTTAGAAAATGATTATCATTTTACTTATATGTCCGAAATACTACAATTTTAGAAAACAAAAATAATTTCCTATTACTGTCAATGACCAATGCTACATTAGATCTACATATATTTGAAACACCTTTATCATGAACGCTCTCTTCATCTGCAAGTTTTCTGTTTGTTTGCTGTTATTTTTTGTTGTTTTACACTAAGTTTTAAAAAACACTTTAAAACATCCGTTGTAGGACTAGTTATGGGCCTAAAATTTATCAGAAAACTCAGAGCACAAGAGACAGTTTCTTAGTTCATAGAAATTTCGATTTGCTTAAATATGATGTTTTCCACATATTAAATGAGTTTTTATTATTACCATTACGGTGGTATCCGTGGCGGTCCATTTTTCCATTGCGTCATTTAGGCTTGACAACCAAGCGGTTGCGAAAACTGACTCACGCCGCAAAGTTCAGACTTGTAATTTTAGAGGATATCGCAAAATATAACCAAAGACAATGGCTGACCAAAGAGTAAAACAGATCAAGATTAAGACAGGAGTAGTGAAACGGTAATCATCTCATTTCTATGAGAACATTACCGATCCAAGTTATTTGTTATTGGTTTTCGCGACAAAATAAACAACTTGTCTTCGCGTAACATATCTATCGCACATACCTGTGAACCTTTATTCGTGCTCAGGTGGGAGATTGACTCCATAAAAGTGGGAGATCAGGGTAAAAAAGTGGGAGATTTTATGAAGCGTTGTTTTATGGTAAACTGTGGAACATTTTTAGCTCTGGATAGTGAGAATATTTAATAAATTTATACTGGTCATCTATGGGTTCGCGTTACTTAACAGTTATCACAATGAAGTAAAGACGAAAAGAAACTTACCTGTTAAATTTTGATTTATTTCTCCTTTTCCAACCTTTTCCTGTTATTTAATTCTTAAAATGGCCATGGAATAATGAAAACAATAGAATGCATCCATATGATTGTCATTGGTGTCCGCCATGTTGTCCTGATTACGTTATCATTCGTTTCGTGGTATGTGAAAATTCTTGGAATAAATCGAACACTCGTAGGTTTAGAACACTAAATGTTTAATCAGATAACAAGTCATTTAAAGTGTGATAGGTGAACATGTCAAAACTTTAACTGTAAACTAAATTTTAACAAATAACAACTGTTAATCACACTGACTGTAAAAAATTATTTTGTTTCATGGTCACAGTACTTTCATTCCATATTTAATATTTAGTGGTTGGTTACCTATCTGATCTAAAATTTAGTGGTCGGTTACCTATCTGATTTAAAATTTAGTGGTCGGTTACCTAACTACATAATTATAAACACTTCCGGGGCTATGGGCGGGGCAGACGAACTTGTAAACAAAGCAAAATAGGACAAAAATAAGGGCTGAAGGTGAGTTTTTTTGCTTCATTTCAAACAAAAGCACTATATTTGATGTATATGAACAAAAACTCACCAAGAAACTGCTCATAACTGTTGAAAAAACGTTTTTTCGTCAAACCACAAATATAGGTCAGCAACGTGACAACGTAAACAATTGGTAGAGGGCGCAACGCAAATACCGCGAGACAAACGATGACGCGACTCAATGATGTTGAGTATACTCTTGTTTTTCTTGTCAGATATACTTTTAATTTTATTCTGAGACCTCTAGTTTACAAACACTACTAAACATAAATAAAATATTTTTTTAATAAATAATTTATTTGTCATAAAGAATCAACAGCCAAAAAGTTAAACAATCACTATCTTACTCAGGATTGGACAGAAGATTTCCAGGACAGGGGTTGTTTGTGTAAGTCATATGATGATTTCATACATTCTGGCCCAAGAAGTGGGGTCAATCAACCCCACTGAACACCCTCTAGATCCATCCCTTTTGTCATATCAAACAGTGTATTCCTTAGTGACCATTACTGTTAAACATCTTCAATAGCTGCCTTTAACAGTTTATTTGTAAAGTATACACGCTTTCTTAGTAGCACTTTGAAATTTATCACCAGCATCAAACTAAAGTGCATGTGGTGTCTTTGATGTCCACCAGTACCCTAATGCTAATGACCAACTGGGTAATTTCATTTGTGCACATGTAAGGAGAGAAAATCAATAATTGTTATCAAAACATCAACCTGTCTGAAGTTCAAGGCCATGCATGACACTTCGTAGACTGGTAATACATTTACGACTTCCTGTCATTCAAAAAGGCGCCAAAATATCGTAAACCAGTCTAATTTGTACTCACATGGTGAAAGCATGATTGTTAATGTGTTTTAATGGGGAGATTTCGTAAATGTTACATGGAAATGTCAAAAGTCAGGAGATATAGCATAATATGCGGGAGGCAGGAGATTGGATTTAAAAATCGGGAGTCTCCCGCCTAAGTCGGGAGGGTTCACAGGTATGATCGCATAAGACCTATAAATAGCTTCCCATATATAAACTAGTTAATACCACATGTTTTACAAGGCTGGTAATGAAAGCTAGTAAGAGTTTGGAGTGCGGCCCAATGCTAGCTTTACTCTTCGGCTACGGCAGCCCTGTTTGCCGAAAACTTATTGCAGGGATTTTGGCCAGTTTTATGTACTTATTAAAGTTTTAAATGATTTTGCAAAGTTTCATCGTGAATGATCATAGTATTCATGACTGGCCATTTGGTTAAAGAAGCAACCCCTTCAAGAAGGAGTAAGTTTTAGGACGCAGTCTACAAAGTATGCATGTAATGTATGTTGCTGCCCGGTCCAAAAGTGATGAAGATCTGATGGGTTCCTTTAAATTGTACATGTCTTCTTTCAGGTCTTGTGTGTTTTTCACATTCTGTAAAGGCTTGCTACTGGACCTGCTTTGTAAAGACCTGTTTTGCACTGTCATGTTTGTAGCGGTTCTCCCTTGTACATTGGTCAAGCACATTCTCATCTGCCTTGTGGCTGCTGTGGCAAATTTTTGAAAAGTTTTAAAATCAGGCCCAGCAACCACAGCAGTTATGTTCTGTCCCTTTTGCGTATCGTTGTCCCCTAGTTTTGTCTCGCATTCATCCCATTGTCATTGGTCCAACATAGTGGAAACCTAGCATTTTGTAGAAAGGGAAAAAATCATGTTTTTCCTGTTTTGGGAAAAAGTGCATTGGAAAAAAAATGATTTAACAATAACATCAAAAAAGGTTTAACACTATTCTTTCTTATACTGGAAAGTAGCATTTTCTATTACACCACTGTAATGGTTATTACACCACTGTATAATGTAATAGTGATAAACTAAAGTATTATTTCTGTATTAATATGTGGATTTGATTGGACAGGTTGACAAAGGAGAAGACATATTATGAGAAGGAAGCAGAGAAAGAGCAGGAGAGATACAACAAAATGAAAAATGATGGTGCTGATGATCATCAGCTGAAAAAACAGGTCTCATTGAGATTATTACTTTTAGGAATTTATATGTTGTAACCTGTCACATAGAAATCCCATGTATTGAATTATATGAAGCACTTTTGAACATTATAAATTTAGCTGTATAATTTCAGCATTTATTCTTGACATAGTCTTCTCGCTTAAGATGCAATAATGTTTGCTTCGAAATCACAATAACTTGCACTTACCTAGCAAAAGTGTGCACAAATGTCACAAAAATAAGCACTGTTTGTGTTTCTTCTAGTAACTTTAATAAAAACTACAATGATAAGGGGGTACTGTAATTAGTGCATTGCCAGGGTAAATAATAAAAGAAGTACAGAGTGTAAACTAACTCCAGTGAAGCTTCTTGTTTAAGTAATCCCCATTAAAAATCGTATTATACATGAAAGAAATTTGTATTAGGCGCGATAGCAATGTCTTAAGTGTAAAAGCTATGTCCAGTGTGATATTGTAACTTGTACTTAACCAAGATTTTGATTATTCAGTAGCGCTATATTGATTGATAATATTTATACTGTGCATGATTGGTTTTTAGTTATTAGTTGACTAACAGTAAGGTTTTTGTGTCGCACTTTTGAAGAAAAGGCGATACATAAGAATCGCTTTGTCCGTCCATCTGTCCGTCACGAAAACTTAACTTTGGCTATAACTTTGCTATTTCTCAATATTTCTTTATGAAACTTTCAAATTATATTGCTTAAGAAAACATGCTGGTGATGATGCCAAATTCTTCAGGTCAAGGTCACACTTGATGGAGCTATGCCCCTTTTTGTACTTGCATTTTTATTCCCACATAGCACCAGAGGGTGACACAAGTGTTCAACTGAACACTCATCTAGTTTAATTACTTGATGATATCATATATTACTTTTGACTTAAGCATACCCATCAAATGACTTCCTTCATCAATATTATTATTTTCTTTCTAAGGGTCAACAAATAAGACATACCGTTGCTAACTTAAGTCTATGTAAAATGTTCAGGACAACAAGTTGCTGTTTACATCATCCACAAAGGTTATATGTTACTAAAATAGCAAGTTTAGTATATATAGGAAGCAAAATAATTTTAAGAACAATTAAAAATGTATTTTTGACTAAATTTACAACTGTTCTGCTTAGGGATCCCCTTAGGTTCAGACAGGCTGTGTATGTTGACTGTGTTGGCAGGCCTTGTATGTTGACTGTGTTGGCAGGCTGTGTATGTTGACTGTGTTGCAAGGCCTTGTATGTTGACTGTGTTGGCAGGCTGTGTATGTTGACTGTGTAGGCAGGCTGTGTATGTTGACTGTGTTGGCAGGCTGTGTATGTTGGCTGTGTTGGCAGGCTGTGTATGTTGACTGTGTAGGCAGGCTGTGTATGTTGACTGTGTTGGCAGGCTGTGTATGTTGACTGTGTTGGCAGGCTGTGTATGTTGACTGTAGGAAGGCTGTGTATGTTGACTGTGTAGGCAGGCTGTGTATGTTGACTGTGTTGGCAGGCTGTGTATGTTGACTGTTGGCAGGCTGTGTATGTTGACTGTGTTGGCAGGCTGTGTATGTTGACTGTGTAGGCAGGCTGTGTATGTTGACTGTGTTGGCAGGCTGTGTATGTTGACTGTGTAGGCAGGCTTTGTATGTTGACTGTGTAGGCAGGCTGTGTATGTTGGCAGGCTGTGTATGTTGACTGTGTTGGCAGGCTGTGTATGTTGACTGTAGGAAGGCTGTGTATGTTGACTGCAGGCTGTGTATGTTGACTGTGTAGGCAGGCTGTGTATGTTGACTGTAGGAAGGCTGTGTATGTTGACTGTAGGAAGGCTGTGTATGTTGACTGTGTAGGCAGGCTGTGTATGTTGACTGTAGGATGGCTGTGTATGTTGACTGTGTTGGCAGGCTGTGTATGTTGACTGTAGGAAGGCTGTGTATGTTGACTGTGTAGGCAGGCTGTGTATGTTGACTGTGTAGGCAGGCTGTGTATGTTGGCAGGCTGTGTATGTTGACTGTGTTGGCAGGCTGTGTATGTTGACTGTAGGAAGGCTGTGTATGTTGACTGTGTTGGCAGGCTGTGTATGTTGACTGTAGGAAGGCTGTGTATGTTGACTGTGTAGGCAGGCTGTGTATGTTGGCAGGCTGTGTATGTTGACTGTGTTGGCAGGCTGTGTATCTTGAATGTTGGCAGGCTGTGTTGTTCAGGACGAGTGAAGCGGCTTTGTGGGCAAAATAGGATTTTCCTTCCACCAGTAAAAATGTGGAATTATCCAGTACACAAGAAAATTCTGATTGCAACAAAAAAGAAACTCCTTTTATTTCATATTATATAATTTTGAATTTTGTTTTCAGACTGAAGTCATCAATGAATCCAAGGCAATGGTGCCAGATACTAAAAACAGATTAGTCAAAGCTAAAGATGAGCTTAAAAATATGTTGGTAAGCTGTCATCAACTTTTTATTCCTTTTTCACATATTTTAGCAATCAGGAAATTCAAGATCAAACACAATTTTACAATTATTTTATCAAGACATACAGACATATTGTATAAATTTGTTAGACAAACAGACCAGTGAGACATTGAAAGTACCATGACAACTGTAGAAGGCCCTTAATCACAGTCACAGCCCCTCCACCCCACCACTCCCCTACCACTGCCATTTCCCAGCACCCCCTCACTACCACTATCCCTCCACACCACTCCCTGATTATATCCTGTACCATAGGTACATAGTTTCTATAGATTGGGAAGTTAATCAGACAACCTTCAGGTTACCCATCAGTTTAATAATTTCAAAATAATGTGGCACAAATGTTTATCTAATTGAGATGATGCACAAACCTAAACCAGTAATTCAGGTTTAAGGTATGTCTTATTTCACATCCAAGTCCTTTTAGGTATTTTGCTGTAATTCAGCTCTATTGTTAACCTATCAGACCATGCCAGCTTTAGCTATGTTGCATCAAGGACTTTGCCAAACATAATTGTTCCCCCTTTCTTTAGTTTTTATTAAGTTTTAATGTGTTTGAAAAGTTCTAACAAAAAAATCACCAAATAAAACAACACAGATTACCCTAAATACTATAAAATCAATTCACTGTAAACAATTCCTTAATCCTTTCTTCCTTTTTAACCAGGTTTTTCAAAGGTTATTAGATTCGGGTACGTCGGATGGCGGGCGGGCTTAAACAATTTCTTCTGTGCGCAACTCCTACATTTCTCAACAGATTTCAACTAAACTTTCATAGAAGTATTGTCATGAATTGCCCTTGCGCATATTGTCGGGGTTTGACCACAAGGTCAAGGTCACTGTTGTTAAAAATAGAAATTCAGTATCTGCTCAATTACTTGAGTTTGCTATTGCCTATCGACTCCAAACTTGGTGTATGGGTAGCTAATATCAAAAGGCAGCTTGGGATTGCTACCCAGGTGTCTGTGATCAAGGTAAAGGTCACCGTTGCCAAAAATAGAAATTCAGTTTCAGCTTAATAACTTGAGTTTGCTTTGTCTTATTGACTCCAAACTTGGAATATTGGTACTGAACTGTACTTCAATGTGTTCTGTTCTTAGAACCAGGTGAGCTATTTAGGGCCAATTGGCCCTCATGTCAATGTACAATGTATTGCCCTGGTCGTCCATCCATCCGTTCATTAGCAATTATGTGTCTCCTTATTTAAGTATATATAAAAGGGAGAAAACTCTGTTATTATTAAACTTTGTTTCTTTTTCATATTATGTATATCTACTGACTTTAAAAACACATTTGTGTTTGGCCATCAGTCTGGAAAATGAAAACCTGGTTTTGTGACAATTTCCTGTCAATTGTTTGCATGAAGATCCAGATCACCCTGCACATCCCTGCCATCTTATCAGGATTTACACTGTTTGCATCTTTCTCAGAAATAATTCAATAAATCAAAAAGTGAAGTGTAGATCCTGATCATATGGCACAGACGTGCTGGCTGATCCGGAACTTAACTGTTTGCACGTGGATAACAGTCATATATTACTGAGTAAAGGGTCAAGTAATCATCAAGTTACAGCTTGAAAATAAAGAATAGGTTATTTTATTGTAGGAGTCTGAGAAGGACTTGGCAGAGGCTGAAGAATACAAGGAGGCGGAGAAAGTGACAGCGGAGGCGGAGCAAGTGCTGGCAGTATAATCCAGATAGAGAACTGTAGTCTTGTCTTCATGTGATACAAACATAGTGCTGCATATTGAACAGTCTCAAAGAAAACAGTATACTGTGAAATCATTCATTTTCATGTTGTACTAATTTTCATGGTGTACTCATTTTCGTGGTGTACTAATTTTCATGGTGTACTCATTATCGTGGTGTACTCATTTTCGTGGATGTAATGGACTGATTGATCCACAGATTTGAAGAAGAAAATATATATAATATTACATTAAATTGTATGTAAACATATTTTGGAAACCATGAATTTACCCTTAAAAATGATGTTTTACTCAAAACCTCAAAATTTTATGCCTACGAAAATAAATGCATTCACAGTATTAGTTAGACTGCACATTACTAGGCGACACACTTTTATCCAGATTAATTTATATGTATATATAGAGACAGAAATTTGTTAGTGATGTAAACAGAAGCAGTGATGGTCCCTATGGGAAACCTACACCGGAGTTGATAAAAAGAAGCACATAACCTTGCTTGAGCATCCTTTCTCAATTACTATGCTGAATTTCATCAATATTGTACAAAATTGTGTCAAAAGTAATTTAGCTGATAGAGAAAAAACCTGTAAAATATGATGTTCACAGAGTTCTGTTTTGAAAAGTGTTTAGGAATCACAAAAAATACATAAACTAAAAGATGTGTGATTGTAAATGAACAGAGAGTCCTTTGTGAAGAACTGTGGTAAGTGATAGTAAAAGACAAATGACACATTATTAAATTGTGCACTCGAGAGTGTTCATGTACTGGTTGTAGGGAGTTATGTAGAGGTGTGTTCTTCATTTTGTGTTTTTGTTAATTGTTTTTGTCATGTGCAACATCAGATCGACACATCCATGCAGTCTAATCAGGATCTGCACTGTTTGCATCATGGTCAAAATGACTCAATGACTCTGAAAGTGTCAGGTGTAGATCCTGATCAGAATTCTTAGATGTGCAGGCTGATCTTGATCTATCTAAAAACTATCCATGGCGCAGAGGGATAACTCCTTCATATTCGAATGATGCTTATTGCTGTTCCCCTCACAATACAGAATACAACACAGTGAGGACTAATTTCATATCTAAAGTAAAAGTTAAAAAAATCTAAGGTCAAAAGCTGTTACAGGCTTACTAAAAAATCATAATATCACATTATTACCTTTTTTAACATTGATTTTTGCCTGTCTGATCATTTTGAATGTGTTAAAACTGATAAGTAAAAATAAATTTTTAAAGATTGTTGAGTCATTTTTTTTGTAGAATACTGTGTCTGCAATATTTCCATGTATATAAAATACCAATAATGAAATCTTTTAACTTGTTTACACTGACTTGTACCATGATTGTTTAATTTGAAAAAGTAAAGTTTTGAAGGATGTTTGTCAGTTGTTCAACATGTCAACAATTTTCAGTGACAATCCACCAAAACTTAACGAAATTCTTGTGTTTTATTGCTAGTGACTGCGAATGTCTTAATTCCTTGAATTTTGTCATAGCGGCTTGCCATTGTTTTTTATGCCCCCACAAAGTGGTAGCATATAGAGTTGCACTTGTCCGTCCTTGCGTCCCCAAACCAAATCTTGTGGCATTAACTTCTCCTAAACTATTTGGCGGATTTCTTTCAAACTTGCACAGATGATCCAGCAGGATGTGTAGATGATCGTGTTAGAGAAAGGCTTTTTTCCTGTGACCTTTTTTACCAGATTTAATGCCCTTTGTTTAATAAAATTATGTTGCAGCAGTGGGGGCATCAGTGTCCGAGGACACATTCTAGTTTACCAAGATTTTGCACATGAAAAGTTAAGGAAAAAATAGCAATCTACAAGTACCTGTACTGCCATGCAAACATTTAAAATCTATATGAGATTTGGCTGCACCAAGCAGCAACTGTAAAACCCGTCATCGAGACCATCTCGAAATTAAGACAACCTTCCTAACAAGACCACTATTCCGATGTCCCATTTTACAGTTGTATTATTTTCTACCCCTATATCAAGACCACCCCACTATTGGGGCCACTTTTTCCCAGTCCCAATGCTGGTCTTACTAGCGGGGTTTCACTATGTTTGATAAAATTCTGCACTGTTTGCTTCCTGGTCACAAATAACCCAATGAATTTAAAGGCCATCAGTGTGGATCCTGATCAGCTGCATGCATGTACACTGTTCGCCTGCAAGATAAAAGCCAAATCCATGGATGATTATTTGTTTCAATTTTTCAACATCTGAGAAACTCATGGCATCTGTTGATGTAACTGAAGTCTTACGAAGTTTTTTTTATTATCAATAAAAGAATACAACAAGCTGCTGTGATCTCTTTGGTGTCATTTATATACAAATTTTCTGTCATTAAAATTATTGCAATACTTTTAATTTCATATGGAGTTACCTGTATAAGTTGTGTGATATTTATACACCTAAATATAATAATAAACTTTACACTGATGATTTTTTTGTTATTGAAATTCTGTTTCAATATAATTGTAATTGTCCATAATGACTCATTCCTCTTGAATCTTGATCATGAAAATTGAAGACAAGCATCATGCTCAACAATTTAAGGGCTTACCACACTCCTCCCAATTCTGTTCATCGATACAAAGAAAATTATCAAAATCTCAATAATGCCAAAATGCCGTTAAATGAAACTTTGCACAAATGTATGTTATTAATGTATCTTTATTTTGCAGATGGTAAGACACGTTAGAACAGTAAAGAAAAATAGCGAGATTTAAAATTTCCCTCAACTTCTATTTACATAAATTCACAAAAAATTAACAACACAAAACATCATTTTAAATGTCCACATGAGTAATATGATACTGACAACAATTTATTGACTATTATGTAAACTTTACAAGATATTAGTAAAAGTGTGTTTGACCTTAAATTTTCTGGTCGCTTCCTGGTCGCGTAAACAGATGACAATCACTGATTTCTCTTTTAGTAGTTGAAAGATTTTTACAAAGTAAACAACATTTTCTTGTCAGTAACCCTGCACTCATGTGGGAATTTAAAATTATGTTTTGTATGGCTTAGTTTTTGTGAATTTATGTAAATAGAATGTTAAGGAATTTTAAGGTCTAGCTTCTTTTCTTTACTACTCTTAACGTGTCTTACTGTATGCAAAATCAAGATACATTTGTAACATTCATTTGTGCAGGAGTGGGGCAAGCCCTTAAACAAGTTAGAAACAGTATAATTGCTTGTTTCATGTTAAATGCACAAAAATTTTAAACATGAGCAATATAAACCATGCAATTGCTTACATAATTGTAAGAATAATTCAACTAATATACTTGATCAACATTGTTGTCACCGGGAATAGGGTGGAAAAGGAAGGGCCAGTTATGAGACATGATACTGGCGTACAACCCAACACAGGTAATCATTTGAATTTTAAGAGTAACAAATGCTTTACAAGACAGGTGTGATGGCTCAGATTCGTGCAGAAAGGCAACATGGGTCTGCTACTCTCGAATTTCAATATACCGGCAGTGGTCTATCTTCGGATGTTCCATCGCATATTTTTATTATTTTACTGCATACAATTTCAAAACACGAAAATATTAATTTTGTAGTCTCCCACCTTTATTGAACACTACCGAGTGCCCGCCCATAAGGAATTGGTGACCCATGGTCGGCATCGATCATGCAACAGATTATTTGAGGGGAATATATATTATAAATTTAGCATAGCTACTTAAAGGTTCGTTAAAACTCGGCGAACTTTGCAGAGGAAGTATTATGAGGATTTTAGCACAGCATTTATCTGTCACCGCATCCTACTAAGGTGTAACCTTGGACCTAAAGGCATGGGTATTGTACGTGACACCGTCTTGATATGGTGAACATTTATACCAAGTTATTTTAAAATCCAACAAGCAAATTCGTTGAATTTATATCCCCCGCCGAGTACTGGTTATTACTAACACAACAGCTGAAGACATAGGGCTTTATTTAGATATTTATCATGGATGGCAAAAACAGTGAAAAAAAAACTTCAGATGGTGAAAAGGGTTGGGCAGCTCACCAGAATATAAAAATGAGACGAAAAGTCTTCAAGTTGTTAAAATGATGAACGCAGTAGTAAAAATATAGCGCGGTATTTGATTGAAATCCATGCAGAAGTTGCATAGAAGTAGCACGGAAACGAATACTACTTTTATGCATAGTGCATAACTTATCAAAGGGCCATAACTCTGTGTTAATCGGTCACACCAGAACAAGACAACAATATGGGCATCTTGTCTTGGTATTGATGGTTTCCATAGCTTCCTGCTAAGAAATAGCAAGGAAACAAATACTGCTCTACATGCAAAATGCATAACTTATCAAAGGGCCATAACTCTGTGTTAAAAGGTCTGACTGAAACAAGATGACAATATGCACATCTCCTGCTTGTATTAAAGGTTTCCAGAAAAAATTCATTGAAATCTATCTAGTAGTTGCAGAGAAATAGCGTCGAAACAAATACTGCTGTATATGCATAATGCATAAGTTATCAAAGGACCATAACTCTGTGTTAAACAGTCTGACAGGAACAAGACGACAACATTCATATCTCCTTATGGTATTGATGGTTTCAAGAAAGTTTCATTGAATTCCATTCAGTAGTTGCAGAGAAATAGCCCGGAAACAAAAAACTGCTCTATGTGCATAAGGCATAAGTTATCAAAGGGCCATAACTCTGTGTTAAACAGTCTGACTGGAAAAAGACCACAATATGTGCATCTCTTCTTGGTATTGATGGTTCTCAGAAAGATTAATTGAAATCCATCTGGTAGTTGCAGAGAAATAGCAGAAACGAATACTGCTCTATATGCATAATGCATAAGTTATCAAAGGGCAATTACTCTGTGTTAAATAGTCTGACGGGAACAAGACTATGATATGCGCATTTCCTCTTGGTATAGATGGTTTCCAGAAAGTTTCATTGAAATCCATCCAATAGTTGCAGAGAAAAAGCACGGAAACGAATACTGCTCTATATGCATAATGCATAAGTTATCGAAGGGCCATAACTCTGTGTTAAACGGTCTGACCAAAACAAGACAACGGTATGCTCATCTCCTCTTGGTATAGATGGTTTCCAGAAAGTTTCATTGAATTCCATTCAGTAGTTGCAGAGAAATAGCCCGGAAACGAATACTGCTCTATATGCATAATGCATAAGGTATCAAAGGGCCATAACTCTGTGTTCAACAGTCTGACCAGAACAAGACGATGATATGCGCATCTCCTCTTGGTATTGATGGTTCTCAGAAAGATTCATTGAAATCCATCTGGTAGTTGCAGAGAAATAGCGCGGAAACGAATACTGCTCTATATGCATACTGCATAAGTTATCAAAGGGCAATAACTCTGTGTTAAACAGTCTGACTGGAATAAGACGACAATATGTGCATCTCCTCTCGGTATTGATGGTTCTCAGAAAGATTCATTGAAACCCATCCGCTAGTTACAGAGAAATAGCGTGGAAACGAATACTGCTCTATATGCATAATGCATAAGTAATGAAAGGGCAATAACTCTGTGTTAAATGGTCTGACCGAAACAAGACGACGATATGCGCATCTTCTCTTGGTAAAGATGGTTTCCAGCAAGTTTCATTGAAAACCATTCAGTGGTTGCAGAGAAATAGCGCGGAAACGAATACTGCTCTATATACATAATGCATAGGTTATCAAAGGGCCATAACTCTGTGTTAAATGGTCTGACCGGAACAAGACAACGATATGCGCATCTCCTCTTGGTACTGATGGTTCCCACAAAGTTTCGTTGAAATCCATCCAGTGGTTGCGGAGAAATAGCGCGGAAACGAAATTCGGACGGACAGCGTGACGACGTGACACCGTGACGGACGGGTGCCAAAACAATATCCCCCTCCCGATTTCATCGGCGGGGGATAATAAGAAATAAGGTTACAGAGCGCACATGATTTTGCAATTTTTGAACATATGCACTGGCACACGGACAAGGTGAACACTATATGCACTTTTGCCTTTTCATGGTGGGGGCATAAAATCCTGGCACTATGCAAAACCTAGGTTGCTGTGAACTGAATGTTGAAACATGGATTTTGCACATGACATGTTCACATTATGGTGGTCTCATCTTGAACATGACACATTATTGTTAAAATTATTCCAATTACAAAATCCAACCATAATAGGAAATTATGGGCAAGACACAATAAATTCAGAGGGCTGCTGTGAGCTGGATCTTGGAGGAACATCGGTTTTGTGTGTAACACCTCCTTATTTTATTGTCTGGAAGCAAGAGTTGCAGAACCTTTCAGTGTTCAAATAACTTTATGTATAATAAAAGAACTTTTATTATAATACACAATTATAAAGAAAAAGATTCGTAACAGAAAAATTTGTAAATTCAATCTTTAATAATGAAATAGAACATTTTTTTCCCTTCATAATTTTTTTTCCTGACTAGGATTTTAATTTTTCACTTACCAATTTTCAAAATTACCTGCCAATTTCCCGACTAAAAAAAATCAAATTTCCTTGACTTTTCAAGTCTGCTGGCCAGGCATATGGCAATTAGCATATGGCATTTCACTGCCAGCTTTCCATATCACGACAGATGATCAAATGCGCCAAAATTCTAGCACACTTGTCAATTGCCTGATGCTAAAAAACCTTTTCATGACTATCCACACATCCTGCCTGATCATCTGTGCAAGTTTGATAGAAATCTACTAGATGGCAAATCAGGAGTTAATGCCACATGATTTGGGTATATATGGATGCATAACATATTCTTAAAATGGCATTACATGTACTTCAATTTAACCCGCTCTTGTATGAAATATTACATGTATTTGGAACTGAAGGCACACATTTGCAGCATAAGTTCGGGCTAATAAAATTCTAATTTACTAAAATAAACTTGGTCCGCCCGACTAAAAGCGAAAAGTAGGATTTCCGAAACGTCACAGAAATCGAGATCGCGCATGAAGTGGTCGCTTCGTCAAAAATAGGTGCTAAATAGAGCTCCATTATTTTTAGCTTCTTAAAAGTTCGTTAACGATAATTTAACATTTTCATTGAAAATCCCGTCTATAAGAAAGAATTCGATCGGATCTTTTGTGTTCTGTTAGAGTTTATATATTGGAGTCTATATGGACAAATATGATTTTTCCATAGTGTATTCTTAAGTTTAGGGCTGGGGCTTTGAGAAGTTAGAATGGTAAAGAAAAATAGTTAGACCTAAATATTCCCTAAAAGTCTTTGTACATAAATTCACAAAAACTGAACAGCAGAAAACATTTTTTTAAATGCCCACACAAGTATAATGATCCTGATAACAAAATGTGTCCTTAAAGAACTTTCAGTTCCTACTAAGCAGAGAGAAATCAACGTTTGTCACCCATTTACACGACCAGTAAATTCAAATATCTAATATTATTTACGTATGCAGTCAACAGGACAAAGATATGTGCATATTAAATTTTGTTTTGTTTAGTCGTGTTGAATTTTACTGAATATTTTATCTAGTTATTTTTTTATTGTTCTAAAGTGTCTTAACATATGCAAAATAAAGATACATTAATAAAATTTATTTGTGTAAAGTTTCATTGAACGGCATTTTGTACTAGAGATTTTGATTTCCTTTTTTATCAATGCACGTCCAATGAAAACTGTAGACATCCTAACATTTTTCTTCAATTACAACAGGAATTTTTTAAAACTACAAACTGTAATTTGAAAGATTCAATGTTTCACTCACTCATTACAAAAACACATGTTCATAAGAGGTATAATTTTGTAGGTGACCCTTATTTTGTGGAGTTTGTCAATATTTAACCGACATCCTGGCTCTGACTTCACTAATCTCACAGAATTCAAGTTTGGCTAAGGTCTCTTTTTTCCTGTAATCATTGTTTGATCTTGACCTTGTAGTTAGTACAAAGGGATTTGAGAAACTAGAATGTTGTGTTCCGCGGAACACATGTGTCGCCTGCATGGAAAAAGTTGAAATGTGGGCCTATGTTAAATCATATATAATAAAAATATTTTATTTAAGTTGATTTCATTACTACACCACAGAACTCATGTGTCATCTAAATTGCATTTAAAAGGGGAATAACTAAAATGGTGAAACCTGAGTTATCATCTTCAAAAATTGGTTTGTAAATGCAGACGAGTTATTCAAAGTATTAAATGAATTAATTGAATAAGTACTTTCGATTTTACAGGCAACACCAAGTTTCATGTTAAAGTTGCATTTGAAAGGGACATATCTCATAAAATATTGAAACTGGAGTTATCATTCTTGTCATCACAGATTGCATTGTTCATGCTGATGATATATTCCAAGTATGAAGTGAATAGGACAAGTACTTTCAAAGTTATAGGCAACATTAAGTTTCAGGTTAAAGTTCCATTTGAAAGGGGCATAACTAAAAAAATATTGAAACTGGAGTTATTATTCTTGTCATCACAGATGGCGTTGTTTGTGCTGATGATATATTCCAAGTATGAAGTGAATAGGACAAGTACTTTCAAAGTTATAGGCAACATTAAGTTTCAGGTTAAAGTTCCATTTGAAAGGGGCATAACTAAAAAAATATTGAAACTGGAGTTATTATTCTTGTCATCACAGATGGCGTTGTTCCTGCTGATGATATATTCCAAGTATGAAGTGAAAAGGTCAAGTACTTTCAAAGTTATAGGCAACATTAAGTTTCAGGTTAAAGTTGCATTTGAAAGGGTACTAACTCAAAAAATATTGAAACTGGAGTTATCATTCTTGTTGTCACAGATTGCATTGTTCATGCTGATGATATATTCCAAGTATGAAGTGAATAGGACAAGTACTTTCAAAGTTATAGGCAACATTAAGTTTCAGGTTAAAGTTCCATTTGAAAGGGGCATAACTAAAAAAATATTGAAACTGGAGTTATTATTCTTGTCATCACAGATGGCGTTGTTCGTGCTGATGATATATTCCAAGTATGAAGTGAATAGGACAAGTACTTTCAAAGTTATAGGCAACATTAAGTTTCAGGTTAAAGTTGCATTTGAAAGGGGTGTAACTCAAAAAATATTGAAACTGGAGTTATCATTCTTGTCGTCACAGATGGCATTGTTCGTGCTGATGATATATTCCAAGTATGAAGTGAAAATGTCAAGTACTTTCAAAGTTATAGGCAACATTAAGTTTCAGGTTAAAGTTGGGGGACTACCGGACGACGGCACCGACGACGACGCTGCCGCCGGACAATAGGATCCCTATGTGTCTACCTGCTATCGCAGGCGACACAAAAAGCTTGTGTCAAATTAGAGGATGGACAGACTGGAGTGATTGGAGACTAAAAATAAGAACATCATTTGGTCAATATTTTATTTCATTATAAACATCCTCAAACAAAATACAAGTGCAACAATATCTACATAGGTTTCCAGTACTATTGTTGCAGTTTTTTCATTTGTAAGTTTTGAACAATAAATATTTCCTTTCGAGATTGACCGTCCTGGTGCCAAACAGTCAGAGCACTAAGTTAGTTCACAATATCACACTTTAGTCCCATTTCTATTATTCTTTTTATATAAAACAATTTAATAAACAAGTCCTAGCACATGTTGCGATCAACCACTCCAACTCTTCAAGAAGTTTGTGACGACCTCCTTGAGTTTTGCATCGTTCTGTTCGCTGATTTTGCCTTCTTCACGAATAGCCTTAAGAAGCTCTGTCTGGGATGTACGAACATGGGCGAGGAAATCCTCTTCAAAAGCGGTGATACGTGATGGATCTATTTTGTCCAAGTATCCTCGGACACCAGCATAGATGCTTGCTACTTGTTCTTCAATGGCCATTGGTACTGAAATAGGATTAAATCCAATTATTATATATGTAAGACTTATTTAAATTTAGTTAATGATTACTTTTATAAAGATATATTCACTACTTTGTATCACAAAACAACAGCCAATGTAAAAGATACAATAATGTCACATTTTTCAATGAAACGTGACACAAACTAATACATGTACTAAGCAAAGAGGAAGTGCAATTCTAATGTTACAGCTCTTTTTAAATTTAATTGTTAGCAGTAAGTTCATTTGTAAAATGACTTGCACATTCAGCAACATTCAACTCTTAAAAAATAGATCTGTGAACATTTTATCATTATCCTTTAACTTCACGCATACTGATAATACTGTATATCCCATGTTAAACCCGAGTTGATCCAAATAAGCCTTCAAATCTGTGCAGTCTGATCTGGATAAGTGCAAAATTATTTTTAATCAATGCTGTCTTGAAATGCCCATTGACGTGTAAAACATTGGGCATTCCTTCTTATATACTCGTGGAAAAAAGTCTTGTCTGGTGTGGGTTTCCATCTTTTTAAACATGAGAAGTTTTTATCGCAATCATAAATTTGGTATCACTGGAAAAAGCACATTTATATGCATCCAATGAAAAAACAATTCTGAAATTTGAGCCTGTACCGATATGCTGCAAATTGTAGACCGGACAAGACTTTAGTCCATTAGCATACTTTTTAATTTTTACTACACAGATAACACTTTAAGAAAATATTTTTATCACAACAGACGTCCCAAAAGTTGCCATACCAAAGGACGTGTCTGATTTAATATGGGCCGGTCCTGCCCGATTTCTTATGTTATCAGACCTTTATTCAGAAAAAATTTGAACTTACACTTGCCAATTCCTTTTTAACCCTTTCCTCCTTATATACACCTTTTTGTGCGACCAGTGTAGATCCAGATCAGCTGGCACATACCTGCCCTGATCTGCATTATTCACTTTTTTATCAGTAATAACCTAATAATCAAAAAGCAGATGTGCCGGCTGATTTGGATCTACACTGTTTGCTCATGCCATAGACGAGTGTATATGGAGGAAAGGGTTAACATGTTTCAGTCCGGAAAAATCTGCTTCGGTCTTACCAAATTTTACACTTTTTTTTCAACTTTCGGGAAGTCTGCACAACTTGTGCAGAACAAATCAATTAGGAAACTTTAGTGAGTTTACCATATTGTCCCTGTTTAAGAAGCTCTGTTAGACGTACACCTCGGTTCAGGAGGTTCTGTGTGGCCTGATCCAAGTCAGAACCGAACTGGGCAAAGGCTGCAACTTCTCTGTACTGAGCCAACTCCAACTTCATGGAACCAGCAACCTGTAAGTTTTAACACGATATACAAAGTTTGCAAGGCTTTTATTGTGTATGGATAAATATGACTTATAAATATGCATTTTAATGTATCCCAATGCATTCATTTTTTATGATACAATTTTACAGCAAACAATAAAATTTTGAAAACCATAGCAGGTTATTTCTGCAGTCATAAATTTCTGCGTTTTGCCCACAAAAATGGATGCAAATATTTCTGCGTGTTTTATTTCTGCGTTTTCGGTTCCCTCGAAGGACAAATTTCTGTGGTTCATATTGGGTAAAGTGTCGTAAGAATAACACGACTGTGATACAAACATCCTAAGGGAGACAGTCATCAGGGTGCGATATAGCGGTATTTACTGTCTGAGTTACTGGTGAAATAAAAGCACCTACTATATACTGTAGATAATTCAATATTTTTGTTCATGGGTCAATAATTACTGTTACTCAATTTTTTTTATCAAAAATTTACAAACATGTTTTTTACCAATTAATAGCAACTCTCAAACAACTTTTCAATTAAATTGAATGTTTGAGAAATGTTTGAGTACTAAATGTCGCATTTATTCTATGCGTGTAGGATAACGATTAAAGATATATCTGGCACATCTGAACAAAAAAAATTAAAATCCATCTTTTTGCCATGAAAGCTTACACATCTTAATTTAAACTAATTTGACCACATGGTATGTATCAAATTATGGTTTAAAATAAGGTTTTGCAAAACAAATATTTGAAGCAGACGCTCTTTCGCTACCTTCCGACATTTTGGCGATGTATAATTTATGCATACCGGAAGTTCGCGCAAGAGGTCAACAAAACAAAAACAAAATGTCGGAGCAAATCTAAAAAGTAATACCTGTTTTGTGAAATACAAACAACTCCTATGTTGCAAAATCCTGGATTTTTCTTTAAAACTTACATCAAGCTTACAATCGCAAAATTTAAATTTCCTATGGCATGTTGCTATTGTTTACAGTATTGATCTCCATTTTGTGAGGTAACGCGTGACGTCATCGCGATTGAAACAGAGCGGGGAAGTTCTCAAACGTTATTTTGACTGTCAAAATGTTCGTATCATCCGGACTGACGAACAAGACAAAACACCTAATTTATTAAAAATTCCAACCTGATTTGCGATGTTTTGATTTAATTTCTCAATCACTTGCAAAACACAGTACAATCAGTTATATCGTATTACTATGATAATTTCAGACATACTTTTATGTTGTACAACGGATGTACAAACACCAGGAATCACATGTGAGATCGTGGTGCTTCATATAATTATCATAAGCGGTATGTTTTTAATAATTATACATTTGTGTTAGCGAGCAAGGACTGCTGCATACGACCGGAAGTTTGACGTTCACTACGACGATGAATATTTCGTTTTTGTATCATGGAATAAATATGCTTTAAGGAAAATATTTATTTAGTGTGTAGGCCCTATTATGTTTCAGATAATGAGGGTGTTAGCAAATGTATTTAGTTGTGTATTAAATTATTAACACCCGAATAAAGAAATTACGCGTGGGGTTGTGGGGGCTCGGAACCGTAATCTTTCGGCTCGATGCTCCGCGATTCTATTTGTATCGCGTTTTACTTCGTTTTCAAGCGATATGAAATATCCCTTGGCGTTACGGCCACGTTTTGTTATTCATATTACCCTGTCTTTCTTCTGATATGATAGGAATCTAGAATATCGCCAGACCAGTCTAGCCGAAAATGTCTACCCTCCTTGGCCGTTCGCGTTATCCTGCCGTCGGACAAAAGGTTTTGAGGAATCTGACATTCAGTACATCATAAACATATGACCTACACTCAAACGCTGACAATAATATCAGATGCATGGATATTTGGCGGTAAAACACACATGATTTGCTTGAAATGCAAGCTGTTTGTCTGCCTCTTACATCATAAACATATTACGTACAATCAAACGTTAACAATACGTCAGACGTGTGCCATGAAAAAGTACGATTTGCACGAAATGCACGCTTTTTGCGCGCAGTATGTGTAAAGTTTTCATCGTGGATGGTAAAATCTTTCTGTCTTTTTTTGTCTTAGAAAGATTCGCATGAATGACACGCTACTTGCGAGCAGAATTATGAGTTTATCCGTCAGAGATCGAACGTGTAGCTATCAACATTCGATTGTTTAACCAATATCACAACAATTGTACATCCTGTTTTGAAAATAAACATTTTCAATTTAGAACTCGTCACATCCTTTCTGCATTAAAAAGGCTCTCAGTTATCAATCAATAAATAAATGTACGATCTTTTACATCAGATTTCACAGGCGATGATCTCTGACTATTAGATATTTGTTGTTTCACTGCGCTTGTTGTTCATTTTGAGTTTCCATGTTACTGCTCCGAACATGCAAAATACTGCATTTTATCAAATGTCTGGTCCAATATTAGGCCTACGTGTTCATTCATTTAATTAATAGTATTGGACTCTTGTAGGTCAACGTTATTGTTTGATTTTCCATAGTGTGACGGAAGTTTATGCCCAAGTTGCTAAATTAAAATACAGTTTACGTCTTAACGGTAATTGCTCGTAATTATGTTATCCTGTCTGTTATGGCGACTCCGATGATTTTAGTTTGAAATCGAGATAATAATTTGCGATTTAAATTTTTGCTGGATTTTTTTTTTCTGCTGGATATATTTCTAAGATTTCATCCAAAGACCACAGAAACGCAGAAATATTGCACCCGCAGAAATAACCCGCTCTACAGTAATGACACTGTAATTTTTATTACAGGTTGTTAAATAACAACGCTTACCTGTTTCATGGCCTTTGTCTGGGCTGCTGATCCTACACGACTGACAGAGAGACCGACGTTAATGGCTGGTCGGATACCCTTGTAGAACAACTCTGTCTCCAAGAAGATCTGTCCGTCAGTAATGGAGATGACATTGGTTGGGATGTAAGCAGACACGTCACCAGCCTGGGTCTCGATGACTGGCAGTGCGGTGAGGGAGCCACCACCATGGGCGTCGTTCATCTTAGCAGCACGCTCCAGCAGACGGGAGTGAAGGTAGAATACATCACCAGGGTAGGCCTCTCTACCTGGAGGTCTCTTCAACAGCAGGGACATCTGTCTGTAGGCTACAGCCTGAAAAAATTCAAATAACCTGAGCATCAAAACATGTTCAATTAATATTATACACATTAACCTTTTTGATAACAATGTAGTCACATAATATTCATGCATTTATATTAAATAACTCTGTATAAAGTAGCTACCTAGAACAAGTATACATTTTTAAACTTCTGAATCATATCAATCTGACTATTATTTCGAAACGACTGGGTGGACTGTTGCTTACTGGTAAATAAACTTCCCGAAAGTTGAAAAAAAGTGTCAGACATTTGGTCAGACAAGATGTGAAAATCTGTCTGACCGAAACAAATTCTGTCTGTCAAAACATGTTAAAAAGGTATTAGCAAGTATTAGTTCAAATTTTTGTCTGACATTCGGTCTGATAACATACGAAACCATGTCTGACCGGCCAAAATTTTACCAGACAGCTCCTTCGGTCTGGCAACTTTCGGGGCGTCTGAATAAAGACTCTAATTCAATATTTTTCCCAAACAGACTATATTTGCTTAGTATACTCAGTGGTACCAAGTTATTGCCCACCACTGTTACTGTATTTCCACTTCAAAAACATGTTGATTCTCTCCCATAAAATGCACAATTTTAACTCCACTCACCTGTTTGGACAAGTCATCATAGATGATGAGGGCATGTTTGCCGTTGTCTCGGAAGTATTCACCCATAGCACAGCCGGAGTATGGAGCCAGGTACTGTAGAGGTGCAGCATCAGAGGCTGTGGCTGTTACAACAATTGTGTACTTCATGGCATCTGAAACAAATAAGGCAATTCAGTTACAATCGTGTTAACACATCCTGGTAGCATCTAGCATATCGGATTCTAAACATAGAATATTTTACATCCAATATAAAATAATACGGATTTTCTGTCTTTAAAAATAGAGAAAGATAGCACTCAGACAAATGATTCGGTGAGATGTATTTTCATCAAACTTGGTTCAGCGTGGTACATGGGTTGTCATCACGGTGCTTATAACAAATCTTTATTGGTTCACATAAGCACTTTCTTGCAAGTATTTAACTTTCCAGCTGGTCTGAAAAAAATTACCACTTACTACCAGTCCAAAAGGCAAATAAAAATAAAGGTTGTGATGTATCTTGCTTTGTATACAATTTATCTAATGCTCCTACTATTGGATTATAAGACTGACTTATAATTCATAATTTTAGTGACCCTAAAATATTAATGATCACTTTGATTTGTCCATTTATGTCTTTCTAACAATCTGCATGCGCCAGCTTATACGGATCTAGACTTTTCACGCATGGACAGCAGCCATATCCGATGGAGTAGAGTTAAACAAGCTTAGTCTGCTTGTTCAGGGAATGGCTTAGAGGGAGACTTGGGAGATATAGTATCCCATATGTCTAGAACTTATCCCTCTGATCTGCCATTCTCTGGGTTTAATTTCATCATTTTGGGAATATGGGTTATATCCCTGGAATTGGGAAATTTCATTGTTTTGCTAGAAATTGGGAATTTTATTTTGCATCAATTGGGAATATAGTTCTACACATTCAATATAATAAAAATTTCTGGATTAAAAAACAAATTATGACTGATTAACTAACAAGCTATAATAATTAATGAAATGACAAAGGTACATGCAATGCAGGTTCTAAACAGACATTTTTGTATTGATTCAATTGGGAATTTTTCTTCTCTAAATGGGAAAAAACATATGTTTTGCCATTGGGAAAATGATCGAATATTGGTTATAAAATCAACAGGAAAAAATCTCTGAATGTAGAAGTGTTTCTCTACTTGTTTTATGAAGAAAGTCAAAATCTTAGTTGACTTCTCCCTAAAATTAGAAAAAATCTCTTTTCAACAACCTAAGCCAATTCCTGTTGTTGTATGCATACAGTTAAGTCAACATTTGAAGACAAGACTCTGTGCACTCAGACAAGTGATTCGGTGAGATATATTTTCATCCAAACTTGTTCAGCGTGGTACATGGTTTGTCATCACAGTGCTTACAAAGATAGAATTCCACAAAAATGCAAAAAGCAAAACATGTGTGTGTCTATTTATATCAATAAAATGAAGCAGATACACTGTAATACATTTGGAAAATTTACAATTTAACTGATAACCATTTTTGGAAACGGAAGTTTTTTATGATCAATCGGACATTAAATCAAATCAAAGTATGAAAACAGGACTTATTCTAGCTTTAAGGTGTGCACTCAGACAGAAGATTCGGTGAGATGTGTTTTCATCCAAACTGGTTCAGCGTGGTACATGGGTTGTCATCATGGTGCTGTTTAATAGACATTTTCCTAACAACCACATACAGCAAAACCCAGGGTATGTTTATTTATATCAAATAAATAAACTAGTCAATACTTGTAAAATAAATACAGACATCCAACCAACATGACCAAGACCTCTTGAAACAACATATCCAGTATAGACACAAACAGTAGACAGTGAAACAGAGTTGTCCTGCTTGTGGAATGGATAATGTAGTGTCATACAAGACTCGAGTGATCAAAACACATTAGTTTGGTGGCCCTGCCTAGCATCAAGTTTATTTTAGGGCTACCTGAAGCAAGAAATTGTATGGTTTGGGTTATGTTAGTGTGCACTCAGACAAATGATTCGGTGAGATGTGTTTTCATCCACATTGGATCAGCGTGGTACATGGGTTGTCATCATGGTGCTATTCAATAAATATATTCCCCCACAACCAACAGCAAAATTATGTTTCTATTTAAATTTATCACAAATCAAATAAACCAGACAATTCAATCAACTAGATTCTACCTGCAAAATAAATACAAACACCCATCCAACATGACCAAGATCTCGTGAAACAATATTAAATAAACACACTAACAGTTGACAGTGAAATAGTTGTTCTGCATGAGGAATTGATAATGAAGAGAAGTGTCTGACAAGACTTGCAGCGATCAAACAAATTTGGTCTTGCCCTGCCCAGCGTCATCAAGTTTATATAAAGGCTTCATGGTCTAATTAAGAAATTGTATTGTTGGGGGTTCTTAGTGTGCACTCAGACAAATGATTCGGTGAGATGTAATTTCATCTAACTTGGTTCAGCGTGGTACATGGGTTGTCATCATGGTGCTTGCAACAAACAATTTCCATGTTTTCATTTAAGTTTATCAGTCTTACATCAGTCACAAAGCAGTAATAGACTTTCTAGAAAGCACAAAATCATGAACCAAAAGATGTTTAACACAGTTAACATGTGGGCTGTTTCAAAAAAAATGGCTGGTTTGGGTTTTCCTGTTATAAAAATGTACAACAAACAGTTACTTCCATTTTCCTACTTTGCAGAGGTATCTCATCA
The DNA here is from genome assembly GCA_038501625.1 of Corbicula japonica. Classification (NCBI taxonomy): domain Eukaryota; kingdom Metazoa; phylum Mollusca; class Bivalvia; order Venerida; family Cyrenidae; genus Corbicula; species Corbicula japonica. The sequence continues at coordinate 997,638 of JAZAYU010000136.1, forward strand.
TGCCCTTTAAAGATTTGTAAAGTTTCATCAGAATAGCACCATCTGTTAAAAAAATATTCTAAAATAAAGGGCAAAAAATATCAGGAGTGTGACAAAAAAGTGTGACACTTTTCAAAATCACACTTGTTCAGACCATTATTTTACAAAAAGCTTGAGTAAAGACAAGTTTTAGTGTTGTTTTAGTTAAAGGTGCATTTATTAGGCATCAAATAATGATACAATTAAGCATATTATACTTGAAATAATCAAAATATACGCTATTAAGTCAAGTGTGGTAGATTAGAAAATACCTCAAGAAAATCAATACCTCTTAGCTTTATAAATTTATAGGACTTTTAAGATTAATAGTACATAAGAAATGTTTTGTGTATCATTAAGTGTCATGTTTCTAGATGCAATAATTATTATCACCTCTATTGAAATTATATTTGTCTGCAGCTCCCTTCAGGGAACGTCAGCTAAGTTTGTCAGGAGTGTGACATTATGCACATATTGCAATATTCTGTCAACATATCCTTTACATAAAAACAAGAGCATGTTTTTTCCTAGAAGTCTATGTCATGTTTTGTTAAATTTTGACAAACAGGAATGGCCTTAGTGAAACATTTTTGAGTACACTGCACTTATGTGGTTGTCAGGAATGTGACACTTTTTTAACAATATGAAATTTTTATCTTTATGCGATACCACAAGTTCTAAAGCACTTATATTTGATGCTTCAACATGTATTTTAACAGAAATACACATTTAAATAATAAACAGTAATACTTGTATTTTAAGCACGTAAATTAAAATTAAATTAAAATTCTTTTATTTATTTAATATAGGTCAATAAAGCTCCATAAAATTTTTATTCTGCCACAGATGGGTATAACTTGATTGATTTTGATCACTGAAAAGACTGTACAAACATATGGACCAACCAGTTTGGACTTTTTATGAACTTAAATCCTTTACATTTTTTTCACTTCACTTGCCATTTTTCAAATGACAACATCTCAGCAACCTGTTGACCGATTTAAAAAATCTTTCAGTTTTGTACTCAGTTTCAATAAGCAAAGAATTCAGAATAACAAGTTTGGAATTTGAACGAACTTTAATTTTTCAATATTTTTTCACTTTTCCAGCCATTTTTTTGAAACAGCCCATGTATCAAATGCCTCATAAGTAATAATGAAACTGTATCAACAACAATCATTCTGCTAAGCTTTATAAAGATGCTCTCAATGTGAAATTGGTGCAATCATTATCTACGGACTAATGACAAATGAGTACAGAAGCAATGTACATGACCGATACGTATTTGCAATTGATTTTAGTTTATTGATGAGTGTTAAATCTGTTCCCAGATACCCGAAACATTTACTTCTCAAACATAGCATTCTTTCAGATGGCTCATCTACTACTTGAACACTGTCAAATTTGGAGTTCAGCTACACGATCTTTAACGAATCTTTAATGTAGTAAATTATCCTGCAAGTTATGTTTCTATTCGACAATGGACAGCATGGTACATGGATTTTAATGTTTTACATCATGGATCTGTTGTAGGTTCAACACAACTGTTAACAGCAAAAAAAATGTGCGTGGGTATCAGTTACAATCAAATAAGGCACCTGTTTTGAAATAATCTTACCCCATAGCAGACAGATATACACTAAAACAAATTCTACTTGATGTGCCTCTAATGTTTACTAAAGATTGACATTAGACTTAGAAATCAACATTGGTTTGCTAACCAGGATTATGAAAATAAGAAAGCCAGTCAATTCACTGTATTGAAAACTGTTGAGCTGCTGAATAAGAAATCAGGCTTGTGAAATTCTAATTTTTAATTCTAAACAGATTGTTTACAGTTAAGTCTTATTCTGCACTCAGACAAATGATTCGGTGAGATGCATTTACATCAAACGTGGTCAGCGAGGTACATGGGTTGTCATCATGGTGCCAACAACAAACATTGCATTGAAATAAACAATTTTCATGACAATTTTATCCATCAGCCTAAGTTCATAACAGAAGATTTGTTCCAACAATCAAAACATGCCAACATAAATAGACAAAGTTTGGAAAACAATGTTAATATATAACAAGAGTGCCAAACTGACACAAAATACGCCCGTCAAAATGCTGATCATCAAAGTTGCGTAACGATCCGATGAAAATTATTCGACTTGGACAGCAGATACCGCTAATTCAGTTTTTGGACAATTCAAGGGCCATAATTCAGGAGTGCCTAGGGGGATTCGGCAGGTTATAGAACTTGGTCGAGATATTATGCCCAATAACATATTCACCAAGTTTGCTAAAGACCGGATGAAATCTCTGACTTAGAGAGCGGAAACAGTAATTTTGGACAATGCAAGGGCCATAATTCAGGAGTGCCTGGGGGGATTTGGCTGGTTATAGAACTTGGTCGAGAGATTATGTCCACCAACATATTCACCAAGTTTGATAAAGACCGGATGAAAACTCTTTGACTTAAGAGAGGGGAAACAGTAATTTTGGACAATTCAAGGGCCATAATTCAGGAGTGCCTGGGGGGATTTGGCTGGCTATAGAACTTGGTCGAGATATTATGCCCACCAACATATTCACCAAGTTTGATAAAGATCGGATGAAAACTCTTTGACTTAGAGAACGGAAACCATGTGGACGCCGCCCGCCAACCCGCCGCAGGTGTTCCCATAAAACGTCCCGTTTTTCAAACGGGCGTATAAAAAGCACTCAGAAATGAGGGTGAAACTGAAGTATCAACAACAATCATTCTGCTGGTGGTACATGAACATGTCATCAATGTGCTTTTGGTGCAACAATTATCTTCGAACTAAATGAATTTGAGTAAGGTAAAGTTGCAACTGATGCTGCCTGATGTTGATCAGTTAAGAGTTGTCCGCAGCAATCTAGGAACGTTTACTTTTAAAACACATCATCTCATTTCAGGCAGCATTTTAGGTTGCTACACACCAGTTGTGACCTCAGAAGTTTTTTCCAGGCATGTTCATGGTAAACAGCTGGACATACTTGTTGTATTGATTGGTTATTCTGGTCATTCTGCACTCAGACAAAAGATTCGGTGAGATGTGTTTTCATCCAAATTGGATCAGCGTGGTACATGGGTTGTCATCATGGTGCTGTCAATATGACTTCAGTGGTCATTGTTACATTAAAATTTCATCTATAGTTAACCTCTGTCAACAACATTTATTTATTCTACTGGTGATACATGAACAGGTCATCAAATTCAATATGGTAACAAGACACAAAGCAGTATTATTTATCAGATAATTAAAGGTAAGTGACTGAAACCAGAACACAAACATGTATTATTTGGAAGTTATTATTTTCTGATGTTGCTCAGATTAAAAGCAGTCTTCAGCTCACTCAGAACGTCAAACTTAGTTTATTTTCTTTTAACCACATCATTACAACACAGAAAGCATTTATTTTCAACAACTCTTCAAGAATAGGTTAGTATTTTAAAAGTAGACTTCTGCTTAAAATTGGCAAGCTTTGCTCAGATAATTATATTAATTCAGTGAGGTATATTTTTCAAACATGTTTCAGATTTGAACATAGGTTGTGCCATGGTTCTCAGATGCAACACTCACATCTTATTTAGGTGAACAATTTTTTGCACTCTGGCTGAAGTTCCCTTTTATTTTATTTATACCTGACACTTGTTACATTTAGGTTAAACATTAATGTTTGGATGACATCCCTGCATCTGCTCCAAATGAATAGCCTGGAAACTTATTGTATGACGTGATCTTATGGTAGGCTATGGTTGTTGGATACATCACGCCAACTTATTGTGTTGAACTTTTTTGTGCTGAAGCTCTTTCCTCAGTTGCAAAACTGCTACAGAAAAATGATTTTGACTTATTTTGACCTCTAAACCCTAAGTGAAACCTTGACCTTTGAATTAGGGTCATATTTTCTTGAATGAAACACTTCCTTAACATGATGAACATATGTGATAGTTTAGGTTAAATCCCTCAAGGTTACTAAGATACCATGTATGCTCCAAAAACCAGATTTCTAAAAGATTGAAAAGGCAGTCACTCTGACATTGCAATTGGAGACATACAAGATTTCCTTTACTGCTACTTTGTTTCTGATCAGTATCAATTATTCGTCAGCTAACTCTGAACGTTTACTTATTGAACATCATTTCAACACAAGTACCTGGTATATCTCCATTTTAAATACAACAATTCATACAAAATTGTACAGAAAATCAAATTTGAAAATTAGAAGTCATGTCAAAATTGATCTTTAATGTCAGGTGATGAAATCTTTTAAAGGCAATGATTAAAGTCATATCAAACAGTCGCATGAACAAAAGGGACAATATGATACTAAATATTGCATAATAAAGATAATGCACTGTCCATTTCAATGTTAGGATGAGAAGAGTATCTAACCCCGACTTCAAAATGAAAGGGTACCAAGACAACTAACAATTGTTCCTTAATGAAAAATGATCAAACATCAATCAACTATAGAATTCAAAGCTTTATTTTCTGTTGAGGCTTTGCTTTTCTTAAATTTGACGAATAATAGACAGCACTTAACCATATTTTTGAAAATGAAAACATACCCCTCTAAACTGGATCTATTACGTTTTGCTTATTGTCAATTATGTCAGATTATGCCTCAGATAAGTTTCTGTCTTACCAGCGTCTGTCAATCTTTTGACGATCTGGGCAACAGTTGACCTCTTCTGACCAATAGCCACATAGATACAGTACAGCTTCTTTTTCTCATCTTGGGCATCGTTGAATCGCTTCTGGTTGATAATTGTGTCAATAGCAATGGCAGTTTTGCTGAAAACATTTTTTTTGAACATCAGATTAATACTGAACTTGAATATATCTATCCTGATGTCTTAACACAAATGCACCCAGCTATATTATACAACAATTTTGGACAGAGATTTACTCAAAGTCTAATCCTTTACTACAGATCCCAGGAGAACGCATTGATACACATAGATCGGATTCAAAGGACCTGAATTGGGAACTGTGGAAAGTAAATTGTATCGCATTTCTTTGATAATGTATATATCAGATAAAAATATTGCCTGTGCTGATCTCCTATATTTACTTTAAAGAGGAAGTTAAGTCATTTCTACATGAAAACTGATAGCAAGTAGTTACCCAGTCTGTCTGTCACCATAGATCAACTCTCTCTGTCCTCTACCGATGGGCACAAGACTGTCCACAGCTTTGATACCAGTTTGCATGGGTTCCTTCACAGAGATCCTGGGGATGATTCCTGGGGCTTTGGTTCCGACACGAGCCCTGGTTTTGCAGGCAATGGGTCCCTAGGTAAAGTAAAAAAAGGTTTATCTTCAGTCATGCATTATTATTGTTATGGTCCCTAGGTAAAGAAAACAAGAGGGCCATGATGGCCCTTTATCGCTCACCTGAGTAAAACAAAGTTATTTTTAGTAACAGTGACCAAGACCCAGATGACCCATATTCGAACTCATCCGAGAAATCATTGGGACAAACATCCTGACCAAGTTTCATGACAATCGGAGCAAAATGTGACACTAGAGTGTTAACAAGAAAATTCTATTTTTAGTAACAGTGACCTAGTTTTTGGACCCAGATGACCCATATTTGAACTCGTCCAAGAAATCATTGGGACAAACATCCTGACCATGTTTCATGACAATCAAGGCAAAAATGTGACCGCTAGAGTATTAACAAGAAAATTCTATTTTTAGTAACAGTGACCTAGTTTTTGGACCCATATTCGAACTCGTCCAAGAAATCATTGGGACAAACATCCTGACCAAGTTTCATGACAATCGGAGCAAAAATGTGATCACTAGAGTGTCAACAAGGAAATTCTATTTTTAGTAACAGTGACTTAGTTTTTAGACCCAGATGACCCATATTCGAACTCGTCTGAGAAATCATTGGACAAACATCCTGACCAAGTTTCATGACAAGCGGAAAAAAAGTGTGACCGCTAGTGTTAACTAGAAAATTCTATTTTTAGTAACAGTGACCTAGTTTTTGGACCCACAATACCCATATTTGAACTCGTTCGAGAAATAATTGGGACAAACATCCTGACCAAGTTTCATGACAATCAGAGCAAAAATGTGACTACTAGAGTGTTATCAAGAAAATTCTATTTTTAATAACAGTGACCTTGTTTTTGGGCCCAAATTACCCATATTCGAACTCGTCCGAGAAAGCATTGGGACAAACATCCTGACCAAGTTTCATGACAATCGGAGCAAAACTGTGACCGCTAGAGTGTTAACAAGAAAATTCTATTTATAGTAATGGTGACCTAGTTTTTGGACCCAGATAACCCATATTCGAACTCGTCCAATAATCATTAGGACAAACATCCTGACCAAGTTTCATGACAATAGGAGCAAAAATGTGACCACTAGAGTGTTAACAAGAAAATTCTTCTTTTAGTAACAGTGACCTAGTTTTTGGACCCAGTTGACCCATATTCGAACTCGTCCGAGAAATCATTGGGACAAACATCCTGACCAAGTTTCATGACAATCGGAGCAAAAATGTGACCGCTAGAGTGTTATCAAGATAATTCTATTTTAAGTAACAGTGACCTAGTTTTTAGACCCAGATGACCCATATTCGAACTCGTCCGAGAAATCATTGGGACAAACATCCTGACCAAGTTTCATGACAATCGGAGCAAAAAAGTGACCGCTAGAGTGTTAACAAGAAAATTCTATTTTTAGTAACAGTGACCTAGTTTTTGAACCCAGATGACCCATATTCTCGTCTGAGAAATCATTGGGACAAACATCCTGACCAAGTTTCATGACAATCGGAGGAAAAATGTGACCGCTAGTGTTAACAAGAAAATTCTATTTTTAGTAACAGTGACCTAGTTTTTGGACCCAGATGACCCATATTCGAACTCGTCCAAGAAATCATTGGGACAAACATCCTGACCAAGTTTCATGACAATCGGAGCAAAAATGTGACCGCTAGAGTGTTAACGAACTAAGTGTGGACAGACGACGGACATTCATCGATCCAAATAGCTCACCCTGAGCCAGCTCAGGTGAGCTAAAAAGGTTTATCTTCAGTCATGCATTATTACTGTTATATACACTATTAGTATATTTAACTTATAATTGGTAATATAGTTTGTTACATTAAACTTGTGACCACTGCAACATTGCAAACGTTTAAATCATGTTAAAATTGTTTGAATACCCAGATAAGAATTGTAATAACACAGGAACTAACTCACTTACCAAACTCTGAGTTACATAATTTTTCTATTTTTTAGCAGCAAACACAATAAAACTGAAATTTTTAGTAACTACAAGAGTTATTATTTCATTATAATTTATATAATATATATTATATATTCATTTATAAAGGTTTATTACCTTGCCATCAATAGGATTTCCCAGAGCATCAACAACTCTGCCAAGACACTCCAGACCAACGGGCACATCCACGATAGCTCCTGTTCTCTTCACCACATCACCTTCCTTGATCAGCTTATCGTTACCAAATACGACAACACCAACATTGTCAGGTTCCAAGTTCAAGGCCATACCCTATTCAAACACAGAACTAAACATGTTTTGACTTTGGATATGTTTTTGGATTTGCAATGAATGGAAGTTGACTGAAGTTTTGGGAATTTCAAGTGTATTGAAGGTGTCAAGAGTCCACTCACCTAAGACTTAAAATGTGTAAACACAGGGCTTTTCGTCCTCATATAACCAGCTGACATTTAGCCACTTCCCAACCCAAAAATATAGGGTTTTTTTCCAACTGTGGCAGAGACTATTCCCAAAATGCTAGGTAAGATGCCCAAAAAATGGCTGATAATACTCTTAGGCGAGTTTAAAATTTGAAATCTGAAAAATATAGTGCTTTAAAAAATTAAATTGAAGTTGAAAATACTCATTACTATTTAAATTTATTAACTAGTACCCATCTTTCAATAAATTTTGATTTCCCAAAATAATTATCACACAAATTCCCCTTTTTAAAAGGCTAGGGCTTCTTCCCAATTTTCCAATGAAAAGCCCCGCACCAATTGACATGAAATGCAAGCAACTTCCATCAACAATTCATGGGCTATACTCAAGAGCAGTAAATAACATATTGAGTTTAACATGTCCATTTGATAATAAATTCTATTTTAAGAAACTGTTACCAAAAGTTGATTCCCAGTACCCTTGTCAGGTCTTAACACAGGTCATTTGGTGGGGGCAGCTCTAACCAATCCAACAAAGAATTTCTACTTAAACAACAATGATCTTGACCCAAATAAAACCCCAAGCAAGGCCTCAACTCAACCTACAAATTGAGTTTGGTGTGTCGCTGGGTCAAATCTGTATCAGTCATTGTCTGGACATAGAATTCCTCTTTTTTAATAACGGTGACTCTAAACTGACCTCAGTGACCCCAAATACAATCCCAAAGAAGGTCAGAACAAAGGCTATATACAAATTTAGTTTGCTATTGTCCAAATCATTCTAAAGTTATTTTGCAGAAATTTCTATTTTATAATTTCTATTATGACCTTGAACATGTTGATCCAAATTATTCATTCATGTGAAAGGTTTCAACCCAGCAAACCCTATTTGGCTAGGACATCTCAAAAATATTGTCAAGTTACTGTCAAGAAATAGAGGGGACAGATAAATGTGTGGACTAGAGCAGATCGAAAGGGCTTGTGAACCCACATTTAATGCAAGAGTACCACAAAGTCAGACAGTATTTCTACCTTCAATCTAAAAGAGGAATCTAATATTTCTGGCAAACCTTTGTATTTGCAGCTTAATTATGAACATACCCACCCCCAACTCTGTAACAAATCAACAAAAAACATACTCTGAGACCACTTGAAAATTCCACCATTTCTTCTGCTTGAATATTTTTAAGACCGTACACGCGGGCAATACCATCACCAATGGTTAACACACGTCCAGTTTCTTCCAAATTAGCTTGTGTAGATTGTCCTAAGATTCTCTCTTCCAAAATGGATGAAACTTCAGCACCTATAAGAATGCATGAATCCAATCTAATTCAGTCATTTATGAACAAGTAATCACATGACATGTATAGAATGTTCACCTATTGGTATAATAACTACACACAAGTCAGAGATATAGCCTACTTAAGTCTGGTGCTTCATCTGAACCTTGATCGACCAGCAGATCGTCGTTCAGTTGAAAGTATCGACACTGCGTGACCGTTGGAAATTGATGACGGCGATCTTTGTACATAAATTAATTTCTTTTCATTAAAAATAAATCTTAATATATTATACAAAAAGTTGTTTTAAAACATAAAATTATATAAAAAGTTGTTTTAAAACATTTTCCAGCACAAAACGTACTCCCTGACGTACCCGTAGATTTCACGGTGTGTTAATTACGCAACACCGCGATATACATGAATCTGACAGCAAAAACAAATAGATTCTAGTAAAACACCCGTGATTATTTACTTATATCGCACTCCTTTTATATCGTGGTTGGCGGACTTGGACCCAGATGTCCGCGATATAATGATGTCGCAGTGTAAAACGTCATTGTGGGCAACTATTTTTCCGGAAATGCAAAAAAATCGTTAGGGTCGGCAGTTAAAAATAGGGTCGGTCGGGTTTCCTGAACCACAGCTATTTTTTATTTTGGCCTTACTATATGCCTCCCTTCGGGGCATAATAAAAGTTGAAAATATTGAACTTAATTCTGTTATGATAATGGTAAAAGATTGTTAAAAAATAATTACACTGCTGGATTCAGCAATAAAAAAGTACAAAACTGCCAAGTTTCATTATGATATCTTTAATAATAAAAGAAATATGGAACTTTAAAGTTGAATTGCCTTTTCAACGGTGCCGCAAGTGAGCGAAAAGAAACTATACATTTATATAGGGCAAAAACTCCAGAAAATTACGCCTTTTCTGAAACTTTAAATCCCCATAACTTTTTTATTTTTTAAGATATTTTAAAAATTTAAACAGATTTATTATCAGTAAACTCCCCTCTATATAGAAATGTAAATATTAGACAAATAAAAATAGTTTTTAACAAGAGTGCCAAACTGAAACAAAATACCCCCGTCAAAATGCTGATCACCAAAGTTACGATCTGATGAAAATTATTCGACTTGGAGAGCAGATACCGCTAATTCAGTTTTTGGACAATTCAAGGGCCATAATTCAGGAGTGCCTGGGGGGATTTGGCTGGTTATAGAACTTGGTCGAGATATTATGCCCACCAACATATTCACCAGGTTTGATAAAGACCGGATGAAAACTCTTTGACTTAGAGAGCGGAAACAGTAATTTTGGACAATTCAAGGGCCATAATTCAGGAGTGCCTGGGGGGATTTGGCTGATTATAGAACTTGGTCGAGATATTATGCCCACCAACATATTCACCAAGTTTGATAAAGCAGGGGTTTTCCTAGCCTTTCTGCGGGTCCGGAAAACGGACCCTTTCCCAAAGCAAACGGACCCTTTCCCAATCCGAAATTTCTTCCATTTTTCCCAATTGAATCCACAGATAATTTTCAAAACATAAGTAACAGTGCTAACTTTCGCTTTACGTTGTAAACAACAACTGACTGCTTTATCTCGCACTATGCACGTAACGTCACAACCAGGTGTAAAATTCGCTAATCCTGGATAAATTTACACTACTGTAGACACGCCTATATTTCACAACAATCGGTACAATCTTTATCGCGAGATATTTTGATTCTCGCGAGATCATGCGACAGCGTGATTACACAAACTGTCAAAACTTTCAAAATTGTGTCTTTGACAATTTAAAAGGTGTTTATTTAGCCGCTTGTCGGCGCTTAATTTTTGACGATAAGACATTAGGTATGTTGATTGCCAATGATTGAATCAATTAGTTCACAGTTGTTACTTTAATCACTTAAATTATGTATCTTACAGTACTGACTAATCCGTTCATTCTACGGAAAATTCCTCAGTTGAATTTTAAAATAATGCTTTAATTTATTGATGTTTCTGCTTAACTGTGTTCAGTAATTATTAATAGATTTTAGAATGGATAATTTTGTGATACCAAGGTAAATATTAAAGTGTTTTGGGATAATTTGTCTAAAGCAAAAAGGGAGATAATAAGTTTGATTATTAAATTGACTAAAATACAAAATCTCCGCAAATTATTTCGTATGCGCTATAATGTTACTAAATAAATATTAAATGAACAAAACAGATGAAAAACAGCAAACATTTTTACAGATTTGTAGTCCACTATTGTAAAATTAAAAATTATATATATACTATCTAATCTGACAGACTTCCCGAAAGTTGAAAAAAAGTGTCAGACATTCGGTCAGACAAGATGTGAAAATCTGTCTGACCGAAACAAATTCTGTCTGACCGAAACATTTAAAAATAAAATAAGCAAAACACGGTATTGAGGGTGTTTTTATTTTTCTTTATGTAGCATATAGAGGATATTTGTTTTACTATTGTAAGACAGAATATATTTTCTTTTTTATTTCACTTAGAAAATCGCCTGATTTACTGGAGAGTAAAATCACTCCCTACTATTACATGATCAGTTTTTCAAAATTCAATAGTTCATCTTGGAAGTCAAAGCATTAACGATCTTTTATCCATTTTGTATAAAATCTACAAACCAGTGTTTTTGGTATTTTTTTCTTTTGCAGCTTTTCTTCATTTGTTACTTTTCTCTTTTTACCGGGAATTGCTCCAGTGAAATATTTTTAAAACGCCATTTTGTGAGTCCGAAATTATGAAATGGAAATAGGTGAAAATGGGCGAAATGTAGGAAACGGTAGACTCCTACCCAGTCGCAGTCAGTCGTTTTCTGATGAAGAATGGTCATGCGCAGCGAAACAGTCAAAGAAGCGGCAGTGGTACGAATTGTCATGAAGACGAATACGTAAATTATTGCACTCGGATATCCTCACTTATTTACCTCGGAACAGTCTCGAGTAAAAACATCGAGCAAAACTGTAATTTAGCCAATAAAATTGGAATATGCAGATCAAATGTTTGCCGGACAATCGGTCCGACAATATATGAAATCATGCCGGACCGGCCTAAAATTTACCGGACAGGTCCGACGGTCCGGCGACTTTCGGGAAGTCTGTAATCATAATATCATGTCACTGTAAATCATATATCACAAGAACTGAAACATGATAGTTTGTGTTTTCTGGGCATATGGTTCTAGTAGCAAAAAAAAAAAAAACAAACAAAAAAAACTTATTTTTTCAAACTATTTGCATTTAAGAGGGAAATTGCCATTTATATACACAACAAAAGTAAAACAAATGGGACATTCAAGTGCAAGTTTTGTTTGTGCTATGTATAATATAATGATTTCAAAATTCCCAAAACTTGTATTTTTGTCGATAAAAATTCCCAAAATGCAACATTTCACGCGCTAAAATTTTCCCAATTCTGGCCAGGGTCCTTTTCCCAAAATGGCTAGGAAAACCCCTGTAAAGACCGGATGAAAACTCTTTGTCTTAGAAAGCGAAAACAGTAATTTTGGAGAATTCAAGGGCCATAATTCAGGAGTGCCTGGGGAGATTTGGCTGGTTATACAACTTGGTCGAGATATTATGCCCACCAACATATTCACCAAGTTTGATAAAGACCGGATGAAAACTCTTTGACTTAGAGAGCAGAAACAGTAATTTTGGACAATTCAAGGGCTGTAATTCAGGAGTGCCTGGGGGGATTTGGCTGGTTATAGAACTTGGTCGAGATATTATGCCCACCAACATATTCACCAAGTTTGATAAAGACCGGATGAAAACTCAGACTTAGAGAGCGGAAACAGTAATTTTGGACAATTCAAGGGCCATAATTCAGGAGTGCCTGGGGAGATTTGGCTGGTTATACAACTTGGTCGAGATTATGCCCACCAACATATTCACCAAGTTTGATAAAGACCGGATGAAAACTCTTTGACTTAGAGAGCAGAAACAGTAATTTTGGACAATTCAAGGGCTGTAATTCAGGAGTGCCTGGGGGGATTTGGCTGGTTATAGAACTTGGTCGAGATATTATGCCCACCAACATATTCACCAAGTTTGATAAAGATCGGATGAAAACTCTTTGACTTAGAGAGCGCAAATCATGTGGACGCCGCCCGCCCGCCGCAAGTGTTCCCATAATATGTCCCGTTTTTCAAACGGGCGTATAAAAATCATATGGGGTTGCTAAGAACATACCTAAATAAATTGCCTAACTGATTCTGATCAGAAATATGCATGGCAAGTAAATTTAATACAGATTTTCTGGGACACCACTTCAGTGCTCACGCTGTCCGTCGACATTGTCGTCATTTGCCATAATTTTAGGTTTTTGTCGATTATTTCAAAGAATTGGCAGTAAAATTTGGCGATTAAATAATTGTCAAAAAAGCAAGATATTGTTAGCTTATTTGCATTCGCTTTGCCCTGAGCGGCAGGGCTTTTCATCAGGAAATTGGGAAGAGGCCCTGGCCTTTCAAATTGGGAAATTTATGCGCGATGATTGTTCATTTTGGGAACACAAAATTTATTGAAATAATTCAAAACAAAAGCTCAGTTGCGTTTGAGCTAGTAAAGCGGGGGTGTGGGGGCGGTAGCCCCCATTGAAACTCGATATAATTTATATTTGTTTGACACACAATAAGAATACCAATGAATTCTCTCACAAGCAATGCTCTTTAGTGTTAGTGTCCGCTAAACTAGATGCAACCCATGTCTCTTTCCTTGGCATCTTTAAATTTATCAACAAGTGATACTGATCTAAATTCACTTATTGATAAATTCAAACATGCCAAGGAAAGAGTCTTCTGTGGAAAAAACGCCAGACTGGGAGGAAGCAACACTAACAGACTCTGAGGCAGCAACGTTAGAAATACTAGGGATTTCCTTGGTAGACATTGCACCCAATGGATCGAATTTTCGTTTTTTTACTCCCTAGTCAAATAACAACTTTTGGTTTTCGTTACGTTTCAGTAAATTGCAGTAATATTTTCCATTATGAGATTTGTTATCTCCCCTGAAACGGAATAAAATCCAGACTTTCGGAACGTTTGACTGAGTAAGAGTCTATCGGAACTTAACGGATTAGACTGGTTTTGCATATCACGGGTACCGTGCGTTTTTCGGCTATAGTACGACAAAAATGTCAATACCAGACAAACACTTCTTCCAGAAATAACAATGTAAACAAATTGATCGATTTTTAAACTACTCTAGAGGGAATTTCTAAGATTTTGGGAAATCATGTCTTGCATTTTGGGAAGAAACTTTGCCACAATTGGGAAAAAACTATATTTTTTCGCATTGGGAAGTGGCCGAATATCGGCCTCTGTTATATAACGATGAAAAGCCCTGAGCGGTCGCCACATAACTGATAATTGTGGGTCGTTAATACCCTAATTGAACTAACAAAGTGTCACTTAAGATAACCACCTTGGCAACTTGCCTACGGGTCAATGATTGATGATTGTAATTGGTAAACTTTGGGCATTTTCGCGACGTCTATTTTTGACATACCATTAATCTAATCCCCAATCGTCTTTGCCACTACCCATTAGCATATAAACTCATTCTAAGCAGAAAATTGATGTGAATTAAATTATTTTGCTCAAAACTTTTATGCAATATTTTACAATTTTGTTTGGTTAAGACTGCTTTGAAGGTTAGACCTTTTTGGTATGTTCACATCCAATTGATTTTGTCTGCAATAGTGAAGTGAAGAATGCCTTATTACTAAAAATCATCAGTAATTTTACATAAAGCCAATTATTTTCATTGACTAGGTTAAATTAATAAAGTAATAATTAACAGTTAATCTTCACAGGGCTTTTCATCCTTATATAACAGAGGCCGATATTCGGCCACTTCCCAATCCGAAAAAATATAGTTTTTTCCCAATTGTGGCAGAGTTTCTTCCCAAAATGCAAGACATGATTTCCCAAAATCTTAGAAATTCCACCTAGAGTTGTTTAAAAATCGATCAATTTGTTTACATTGTTATTTCCGGAAGAAGCGTTTGTCTGGTATCGACATTTTTGTCGTACTATAGCCGAAAAACGCACGGTACCCGTGATATGCTAAACCAGTCTAATCCGTTAAGTTCCGATAGACTCTTGCTTAGTGAAACGTTCCGAAAGTCTGGATTTTATTCCTTTTCAGGGGAGATAAATCGGTGTTTGTTTCCGGTTGCAGAAACAAATCTCATAACGGAAAATATTACTGCAAATTACTGAAATGTAACGAAAACCAAAAGTAGTTATTTGACTAGCGAGTGAAAAAACAAAAATTCTATCCATTGGGTGCAACGTTTACCAAGGAAATCCCTAGTATTTCAAACGTTGCTGCCTCAGAGTCTGCCACTGTTCCACACTCGTTTCTAGCACGGAGGTACCAGTTAGTGTTGCTTCCTCCGAGTCTGGCGTTTTTTCCACAAGACTTTCCTTGGCATCTTTGAATTTATCAATAAGTGAATTTAGATCAGTATCACTTGTTGATAAATTCAAAGATGCCAAGGAAAGAGACATGGACCTTTGAAGCTTGTGAACTGAATACTATAGAATTGTGAAAATCTGAAAAAATAAAGTGCTATAAAAATTAAACTGATGTTAAAAATGCTTATTTCTATAATAATTTATACTCCAGTACCCCTTATTTCAATAAATTTTGTGTTCCCAAAATGAACAATCATCACGCATAAATTTCCCAAAATGAACAATTATTGCGCATAAATTTCCCAATTTGAAAGGCCAGGGCCTCTTCCCAATTTCCTGATGAAAAGCCCTGCTTCATAACATAGATGTTATGTTAGATAAATCATGTTAATTAAAAAACAAAACAAATAATTATAATGCTATTTCCCACGGATGGGGAAACAACGCGTAAAACGTTGGCTATTAATTTAATTTTCAAAAATTTTGTGGCTATTATTTTAAAACAGCCAGCGTGAGCACTGCACTTGCTGGGAGAGTGACCCTACTAAATGTTTCTAGGCCTGAAATTTATCAATAATCTTTAACTACATGGACATCACATAAATTTGACAGATAATGTACTTTACACCTGGTCACCAAGGGCAACCAATGTCATAGCAATCAAATACCTTTAAAATAATGAATTGCATAAATTTACCTGTTGATTTAGCTGCTGCACATGACGCATGTGTTGTGGAGAAGTTCTTGGAGGCCACAGAACCAGCTCCCAGGGCATGGCGGCACACCTGAACATGAATGGCAAAGTCTCAAAGGAAAAGCAAAAAGTTTTGCCATGAACTATCTGTAAATTTAATCTGAAAAATCACCTTATAGAATATTTATTTTTACTTGTTTGATATTTAACTTGAAATTAAACTTCATAATCGAGTCGTTCTCACGTCTTTAAAATGAAGTGGGTGGGGTAACGAACACAGCGAAAGGTCATGAAATATGTATGGTTTGATTATGCTGACCAAAGATGCGAAAGCTTTGCACAAGGTGGTAACATTTCAAGAGTTCCAACACTGTCTAACACTTTTATTTTCGTGTTCAGTGGCAGAAGCGACGTCTGCGTCTTG
Organism: Corbicula japonica; assembly: GCA_038501625.1. NCBI lineage: Eukaryota > Metazoa > Mollusca > Bivalvia > Venerida > Cyrenidae > Corbicula > Corbicula japonica. The sequence continues at coordinate 1,014,216 of JAZAYU010000136.1, forward strand.
CAGGGTCAACCTGCAACTTGGGCAAGGGCACCCATGGTCACGAATAATCAGATATTATGATAAAAATATATATAATTGGAAAGTATTTCTAACTGGAAATCACGAATAGCATTATAATTATACCTTTGGTGCGGCCCTAGGCAGCTGTCTTATTAATGATGTTGCTAATCGTGCTGTTAACATTGTGCCGGCGATCTGACTTGTTGGACCTCAATGGCCGCCTGTGGAACTCCGTGCGAGTGCGCAAGTAGAACCCGCTGAAGAAACGATATATTCTATTGCATGCGGTACATAACGGCATATCATTTAAGGATGTTCAGCAGTGTACCTTACCTAGAAGGGTTTAATCAGGGTCCATTAACTAGGGTGCACCAACCTCACACTTGCCCCAATAGGATTACAATTTTGATATAAACTGCTGTATTTTTTTCTGACACGAGAACAAAGCAGTTTCCATTATCCTAGTCTCAATAATTCGAGTGCAAGCACAGACCCATTATCATACGGACGTTTTCGTTGTCAATCCTTTACGTCTCAAGCAGTTACGATCAAAACTGTGGTGGAAATCGACCCGATTTAAATTCTTTTTTTTTCACTCCCACATGAAAATTTCAACACTGGTATGTTATAAAACATAAATAATGATAAAAGTAACAATAAAATGAACGAATAATCCACAAAATAACTTGTTCAACCTACCACAGCATATGCCGTTTACACGGTGAAAAATATCGATAAACGCGAGTCAGATAAACTTTATGCGGTGTAATCGACATGGGTGGAGGTTTAAAACAGTTTTGTAAAAAAACTAAAACGTTACTTATAAAGGATTACATATATTGATTCTACTTGAATGTGGCTTCTGAGGTATGTAATTTTAAAAATAAATATGGTTTAAGATGCTTTATGAAGCCGGCAAAAGATTGAAAAGTTGCGATTCATTTTCCGATCGGCGGCAAATAGAAATAGAAGGAAAATTCTCCGCATAGATTTGAATAGTAACTGGGTTGTGCGCGAAGAGCGACCATCGTATATATAGAAAAGCTCTTGTTGTGCACAAATAGTTGAGCTACCTTTATCCCTGTCATCAAGTTCTTGGTTATTTGAGTCCGGGGATCTGGCCTCTGTAAAGTCATTGAGTACCCGCCCCTTTCGCTTTATGAATGCTATTGGCCTCTTATTTTTTATATGTTTGTATACTTTTGCATGCAACATTGTCTAGTTGATGGGTGGGTAAAGTTATTTCACCAAGACAACTTGGATTTGTTTGTTCATATGAAAAGGTGAAACATGCACACCAGGAATCGCCACACTCAGAAAAAACAGCCTCCCCACACAGCCAAGAAGAAGAGAGGGAAAGAGCATGGTCAACAAAACGACCAGTTTCAAAAGAGACACCACCAACAATTAACAAAAATGAGAACCCGAGGGGCCACCAGAGAGAACACATTGGGAAAGTCTGAGGTTGGTTCACCATAGAACCTGGTTTAAACCCCAGGTTGAAGTGGGAAATAGTTTTGACAATGACCGTTCCAAGGGTTCTCTTTTTCGTTAGTTGTTTTGGGTGGCCTAATTGAAATTGGATATTCTTATAAACCTATGCTCTCTTTTCCTCTCTAGTCTTTGGCCAAAGACCTATATTTATTTATATAAGTCTTTGTTTGGCTGCGTGGAGATACTGTGTTATCTGAGTGCGGCGATTCCTGGTAAACATTTCACTGGCGCTTGACCAGCCGCTCCTCCCCCTGCCAACCATTACTAATACCCCTTTGTTTTTTTGTAAAAATGGTGTCAAGTCAATAATATTTTCCATTCTATCAAAATATGCGAAAATACACCGTCAAAATCGTAGTTTAAAAAATGTATATTCTATGTATATATATACATAGACTATACATTAGGGTAAGACGTAACGTCATACACAAAGGTTTTTCATAATTATGAGATTTAATGATATTTGTTTTACCAGTGTAAGATAGAAATATATTTCACCGAGTGAGCTCCGGAATTGGTATTTTCACGAGTGGAGAAGCCACGAGTGAAAATACATAATTCAATTATAGTTCACGAGTGAAATATATTTCTATCTTTCACTTGTAAAAACAAATTTTCTTTTTATTTTATGCTTTTAGTGCACAATTTGCATGAATTCGACGGAAAAAAATGTTTATGTATGACGTTATACCAAACTTGAACCCGTTTTCTAAACGTTCTCATTCGGAATAATATGTGCGTTTAGGTACCAACGCTAAAAAACATTGAAAATAAAAATGATATTTTATTTTATGCTTTTCAGTGAATTATAGTATTTTCAAACAGTGGAATATCATTTTTATTTTCACAGATTTTTTCACGTTGGTACCAAATCGCACATATCATAACAAATGATAACGTTTAGAAAACGGGCTCAAACTTGTATATTTGACGTCACGACGTCACGTCATAAACGAGCGGTTTTGGCGCCAACTCTTGCAAATTTTCTGTCAAATTTACGCAAATTTTGCACTAAAAGCATAAAATAAAAAGAAAATTTGTTTTTACCAGTGAAAGATAGAAATATATTTCACTCGTGAACTCCGGAATTATGTATTTCCACCCGTGGCTTCGCCACTCGTGAAAATACCAATTCCGGAGCTCACTCGGTGAAGTACATTTCTATCTTTCACTGGTAAAAACAAATATCCTATATCTACTGTTCGAATATAGTGAAATACCAGTTTTATTTCACTGAAAAAATTCTATAATTCACTGGAAAGCATAAAATAAATAAATATCATATATAATAATAACTGAGTAAATATAATATTTTGAAACATTTTTACCGTAGTTAACTTCAGAAATCATGATTTGAAAATGACTACCCACTGTTTTAAGATATGACCAGAGAGCAAAAAGACATAATATAAAATAAAATTATTTCATTTTTCTAAACATTACTTTAAATTCACAGCCAGTTTTTTTATAGAGATTTAATTTACAAACTTAAGAAGATAAAAGGCAATGTTAATTTCTCCCGGTTATTCGTAAAAACCATCTGTAAATTTAAAAAGAAAGGTTACCAACATGATATTTTACTGCGCTCTGCAGGCCTGGCGATTAACCCATCTACAGTTGATCATTATACTTTCCTCTTTGGTTGCACGACGGTGGCAGGGGTTTAAGAGTTTATGAAGGTTTATGGAGAAATCTTTTCTTAAAAGAACATAGAAGCTCGATTTGTTTCTTTTATCCCTGTCATCGTGTTCTTGCTGATTTTACTCCGGGAGCTCTGGTCTCGGTAAGATCATTGTGTACCCGCCCTTTGGCTTTGCAATGCTATTATAGCTTCTTATGTTTTATACTTATAACAAGCATGCTCTCTCTTTTCCTCTCTTTTTCGCTGCGTGGGGAGGCTGAGTTTTGTGAGTGTGGCGATTCCTGATATGCATATATTACTTTTTCATCTGAACTACATCTACGTTGGCGTAGTTGTTTTCTGTCAATAACATTCTACTGGGTTTTTTTACGCTTACGAGCATTCAATCTCCCTTGAAAATGACGTTCTACCTGCTTTAGTTTTTGAACTAACGGTTTGCAAGCAGGGAATTCCCCAAAACGTCACGTGACCAGAACTTTGTTGTTGTTTTTTTTTAATTATTTTCTTTCTAAACATGTTATATGTCGAAATGTTTGTCCTCTATAACATATTTTGAACCATTTAAACTTTTAACCGAAACATTAACAATTTATTTAGTGTTATTTGGTTAAATTACATTTTCACCGGGCAAAAACGATAACTAACGCCGCGACCGAACTGTGGCGATATCGGCCAAAGCTCTTTAGGGGAAGACTTCCTAAACAAAATACAATGCACCTGGACTTAATTGGCCTATAAGCCACATATATTTGTAAAAAGGTAAAATATGCATATCAGGGATCGTCACATTCAGAAAAAACAGCCTCCCCACACAGTCAAGAAGAAGAGAGAGGGAGAGAGCATGGTTAATAAAATGATCAGTTTTAAAAAATGAGAACCCGAGGGGTTACCGCCTTGTAACGATCAGTGGCAAATCAAATTGCCACTGGGGGGTTTAAACCAGGTTCTAGGGTGCACCAACCTCACACTTGCCCCAACAGGTTCTCATAACACAAAACAAGTACAAGTATTCTTGGTGAAAAACTCCAACCCACTTATCGGCTCAACAATGTTGCATGCAAAAGCACACAAACATATAAAACATAAGAAGCTAATAGCATTGCAAAGCCAAAAGCAATCGTTGTTAAACTAAATCCTGAAAACTACTATTTCCTATTTCTGGCATTGAAGAGAATGAAGAAATAATTGGAACAATTCACAGACACTAACCGTATATTTTACACATTCGTGATTGTTTTGTACCTTATTTTCGGAAAAGAGCGGATATTTCCATACGCAGTCGTTTGTTTCCGGACTCTAGGCTGGGTCTGGTCAGAATTTTACCAATAATCTTATTGATCACATGATCAAAATATGGCGGCGTCCATGGCAAGATATTTTCCAAAAGTATTTTCTTCACCGAAATGCAAGTGGCTGCAGAATTGTAGACATCTTATTTATCCATCACAGTCACAGAGGTTATCTGTAATTCATCCAGAAGTATTTTCTAAAATTGGTTTGGACGAGTCAAGAGCAACAAAGTATTTTATTTCACGGAGATTCGCAAATCTTCACAAGGACAGAAAATGTTGGAAATGTGATTCGCCAACAGATGATAAAAAAGAATTATTTTTTTGTAATTGTGGAGTGGTGCAGAAAGTTCCTTCTGACTTAAATTACTTCCAAGCAATGAACTGTGATGAAACATTTGATATTGATTCAAAGAGCCTCTCACAATTCTACAAAGAATTACAATGGAAGCTTCATCCAGATAAATATAGCAGGGAATCCAAGGCATGTAAATATATGAAATATTTATCTACGTTTTCATGTTATGGAATTTCAGCAAGTATACCAAAGTTATGGAAGTAATCAGTCGACTTCATATATTAATGAAGCACAGAAATTAGAAAAATGCTTGAAGTCCAACTGACCTAACATCATCATAATCATATTTGTTCAGTCACAATCAACAGTGCAACAAGTCATTAAAACAACAACATCTTTATCATCGTTGTCATTATAATTTTTGTTTAATCATAGTAATAGTTAACAGTGGCAACAAGACATTAAAACAACAACATCATCAGCAGCATCATCATCATTGACCTATTCAGACAAAATCTCCAGATTTTTAATGAAGAAGTTTTTGCAGGCCTTATGGTGACAAAGTTCATGTGCATATAATTTCATTTATGCATATGCAATTTTCCCGTTACATGTTGTAAAATTTCCTTTATTTGTCATACAAGTTTAGTTAAGATTACTGCACTGTCGGACAAATGTGATAACTTATGTAGTCGCAAAAAACAGTCGATACATTATGTAGTTGCAAAAGAACAGTCCTTAGTTTTGCATCATTTTACAACGAGACTGTTGAAAATTCATGGTGCTTGACACAGTTAAACATTGGTTAACTCTTTACTCCATATATACAGGTTATATTGCACCTGTAAACATTGAAGATCCAGATCACTCATCACATCCATGCCATCTGATCAAGATCTACACCAATCACTTCTTGATAAATAATAACCTTATGAATCAAAAAGTGAACATTTTAGATCCAGATCACTCAGAATATTTGTGCCATATAATCAAGATGTACATCAGTTGCTTCTTGATAAAAAATAACCTAATGAATCAAAAAGCGAACAGTGTAGATCCTTAACACTGTTTTTCCATCCAATAACTGTTTTTCCATCCAATAACTGCCTTTTTCTGCACAGTTAAGGGTTAGATAGAAAACCTTCCAGTTTCCTTGTATCTCTAAGTAAAGGCATGATGACCTAGCATATGATTTGTTCACAAAGTATTTCAAATTGTGGAATATTTCCTATTTCAGGATGAACAAAAACTGGCTGAGGAGCAATCATCTTTTATCAACAAGGCTTACAATACCTTGCTGAAGCCTCTAAGTAGAGGAGAGTACATGCTGGAACTCCATGGAGATCCCATTGAAGAAGCAAACACAGCTGTTGATCCAGAGTTTTTAATGGAGATAATGGAGTTTAATGAAGACATTGTTGAAGTTACAGACAAAAGCCAGGCTCTACAACAGCTGGATGACATAAACAATGCCAGGATGGAAGTATGTGTGAAGGAAATCTCAGCTGCTTTCTCAGAAAACAATGTTCCAAAAGCAAAACAGCTGTTGGTGAAACTTAAATATTTCAGTAATATTGATGATAAAATAAAACTCATACGAAGAAATAAGATGGGCCATTAAACATTTAACCCTTTACTCCATTAGATATTTCTCATATCTCCTGAGTGACCAGTGTAAAACAGAATTAGCAAGCACAGCTATGCAGTCTAGTGACAAGATCTGCACAAGTAAAAACAGTCTGATCTGGATCTAATCTTGTCATATGTGGTATAATTAAAATGCTATAAAACATTATTAATGGAGTAAAGGGTTAAGTTAGAAGTCTGGTTCTGTGAATGAAATTGAGGTTGTGCCTAATTTAAATTCTTAAAAGAGTGTATTCCTTGGTTTTACTAGTGAAGGCTTACTATTCAAGGTTATGGCCCATTGTTGAAATAACAAGATTTTAATTTAATTTTGATAAACCGTAAATATTTTTTGAATTTCTTATTTTGAACCATGTTAAGATATTAAGATTAATTTATTCCTATGACAGAATAAGTTTCATGATGTGTTTGTTAATTTAAATAAATAAAAGTTATTATAACTGTGTAAGTAGTATCCCTGAAAATAAACCAATTGTATGAAATATTTGTCAAATATTTTATTTGCTTGTGTTTGAGACAGCCCATCTAAAATCTTACTACGTGGTATTATTTTACTGTGCTTGATGCATGTGAATGATTGTAAACTTTATATATTATTTTAACTATGTTGGCAGTGTTTCTTTAAAGAAAAACAACTTGATATAACTTTAATATTAGCAGACAGTAAATGCAATGGTCATTGTGTATTCATTAGTTGGGCACCAGCACCATTTATTTTAGACTGGCCCCTGTCCCTTTGTGCTGTTATAATATTTATTATGTTCCCCTGTCATCCATACATTTTACCAAGAAAATTAACTCTGTCAGACACTTCATTTTTCTGTTTATACCTTCCCTTTGCTCACAGAACATAGATGGTTCGACAGAAATCCGAAAAAGAAAGCAAGAACTGAAATAAACCAAAATACATGTATTTGTAAAAATTGCTATAAAAAGTTTAAAAAATAGAACTATCTAGCCGGGTGCCAGGCTACACAGATAAATTTATTTTAGCCTATCTCATATTTTGAAATAACCTGTGAATATGTTGATTGTTAATTGTATGAAGATCAAATCATTAAATATACAATGTATTCTGTACATGTATATATTTGTTACTGCTACTAATAGTTCATGCTTTATTTAACATGTAACATAATGGAACAAATATTTATGTTCTAGCTATTAAGGTTTCAGCTGAGACTCCAGAAGAAAGATGTATAAAAGAGATTACCATTTTGATTTATTGTTGCTACGACCATATTATTTATTTACATTGAAGTTTTTATATGCATTTGAAGTCATTGTTGAAACTTGCTCTTTAGTTATTGTGGGTTCAGTTTTTTTTTCAAGAAATCCTGACTTGCATTCAAAATGGGAGATTTCATGAAAGTATGATTGCTGAAACCATAGTCTTTATTAAGCTAACCCGTCTACCAATTACCTACAAAGATACCACAATAATTTGTATAATTTTTACACAAGTGCCGTAACAGCAGAATGATTATTACATGAGCATATTTAACTATGGTATCATTATATTTTGCGGGTTTTAATGTTCGCTCATGTCACCCTACCTGTACAAAAAGTTCAAGCCCTAAATGAAACGTACTTTGCATGTAAATTCCAGGTGTATTTGAAATAAACAATGATTTTGCTAGTCCAGCCGGAGTACGGCCAGTGTCCGGTCGTAAAATGGCCCGAAATATTTAAATGAGCAGTAATAATTTAAGCATTTCTTGCCGGAATTGATATAAAGTACGGACGTAATATGCAAATAAGAAGTAATGATTTTTAACTCTTCCAGCCCTATTTGATTTCAAATACAGCTGGAATTGTTCATATATGGTAAACGTAATGATTCACATTACGGTCCTACTTAAAGATTTGACCAACCTGTAAGGTATTGTTGTGGTTCTGTTAAGGTTGATAAATATGGCAATAACATATAAATACCGTTGACATCAGTTCTAACTGTCAATTTCGCACTGCTATGTGACTTGAAGTCATTGCCTAATAAAAGTAAGGGATATGTTTGCGTGTTAAGTTGAAGAGATCATGGTTTATATTGACCAGATAATTATGATAGCCATTTGAAATAATTTACGACTGTTCTACAAAATAATCTCAGAATTACTCAATAGTCATCAAAATTAAGTGCGTGTAAGCGGAAGATTGTGCATACTTTAAGATCTAATGATGTACAACCTTAATCGCATAATGCTATCTTATTTGGTGACACTAACACACTATTAAAGCAATTGTATTGCCTCATTATTCAGAAACACTGTATTTGCTTTGAAATATCTCGGTAGCTTTTCTGATAATAGGGAGGGGAGGGATATGTTAACAGTAATATCTAGCATTGCATGCAATACTGTCGTAACTCCTTCATTACTTGAATGTAGTTCCGACAGTCTTGCCCGCAACCCTCGATATGGCAATGCTGTACATAGCGTTAACATGTACATAACTTCGATGCAAAATCTGGAAACACAAACTGACGCACAAATATAGAAGCGCGATTGTAACATTTGTACCGAGCTACCGCCTCCGAGTTTGACGAAACGTAGTGCCATATCTACGCTATGTATACATGTATTTTCTGTTTTGATAAGCATAAGCTTTTGAAGCTTTAATAAAGCTCAGTTAAGCTTTTCAATGCAAATTTCTCATTCTATCTATGTCCTTCTCTTTGCCCTTGGAGTGTCCTCAATTGAAAAGTTTCTTAATTGTTATCAGGATTTTGGCCATTAAGTATAATTTATCACCTAATATGTGCTGTAAATTATTGATTGAACCAGCACTGTTTGCATTGTTTATGTACTTAATGAAAATCTTAAAAGCTGTATCAAACTCTAGTAGTATTTACTATAGATAAGATATTTCTTTAATTGGTTCCACAATTTATGTGTTGCTTACATCAAGTGGCGGTTGTTCGCAGTTGTACAGAGCATTACATGTGTTTTACATGTGTAGTTCATGTATGGAATGCATGCATGAAATTTGAATGTAAACAAACTAGAATATCATCTAGGTTTTCATTTGCATCAAATATTTCTGCAACGGCATTCAAATTTTATTAATATACAGCGTACATGTTGGTATTGTCGAGCTGCTTGGGACTGTCATGAGCTGGTGGTTTGTTCATTGGTGTCTATTGGGAACAACAGTCGAACGTGGAAACAGCATATAAAATTCCACCTCAAAACTCGTTGTTTAAATATGCCTAATTAACTTGTCCCTTACAAGCCTAGTACTATACGAGGCCGGGTAACATATACCTGTACCACAGGAAGGCATTGATATTAATAAGTTGACCGTGATGTTAACACTGTGGACTTTCATGCTGTGCGAAGTGTCACGAGTCGGTGACAGAAGGTTACATCCCAGTAAATATGTAATTATGTAAAATGTCAACCCGCTAAAAAAGTCGGTAGCTGCGCACAACAATATTTCTCAATAGGGTGAAGAGATTTTCATTCGATGTTCTACACCATATGGAAACCCTTGTGGCGTTGCCAGTAAACCTAAAGCACAATTTCCCATTTTAAAACTACTCTACTTTAATTAAAGGAAATTCCTAATTTCTAGCAAATGAATATGATGTTGTTAGTAGTAATGCTAGCTAGTTGCATTCCGTGATTATGAACACCAACTAGTCAATTTCACAATGCCGTTAAGAAATTAGAATTAAGATCATGTACATTTTTGTTTTATATCCATGCAACTGCTATTTTACACTTGCATAATATTTATTTCTTTCATTTATGCAAACGAGTGGTATAGCAGCGAGTGAGCGCTGATTTCGCAAAAAAACAGAGTAACATTGAAAAAATACAACACATTTTCTTATTTCATGATTTCCAGTTAAAGTAAAATATTCGTCACCCGTTTGTTTGACAGATTGTTCATCATGAACATTTATTTTCCCACGAATCTCGGGAAAGTCAAGTATAAACTTGCATTAAAAAATCTTATGTTAAAAAGGATTGCAATTGACCAGCACTTAGAGGAGCAACTGTCCTACTTAGTTTCTGACCACTTTAGACCAAGAACAGACCAGCTTTAAGCAGAGCAACTGTCCTATTTCCGACCACTGTAGACCCAGAATAAACCTACGCTTAGCAGAGCAACTGTCCTATTTTCGACCACTGTAGACCAAGAATAGACCAGCGCTTAGCACAGCAACTGTCCTATTTCCGAACACTGTAGACCAAGAATAGACCAGCGCTTAGCAGAGCAACTGTCCCATTTCCGATCACTGTAGACCAAGAATAGACCAGCGTTTAGCAGAGCAAGTGTCCTATTTACGGCCACTGTAGACCCAGATTAGTCAGCACATACGTACAGTCTGATCAGTTATACACATCGATAATCAGTTAATGCAATCAGTTAATAAATTCCTGTAAAATATCCATATGTACAATGACTGGGCTGACACAGACTGATAGAAAGCCGGGTCTGTTACATTTATTTAGAGAGGCTTTCAGTACTCGTTAGTCAAGTTATGTAAGGCAAGCTAAATATAACTTGCACAGATACAGTTTCCAAAAAACTGTGTATGATTTAGCTTAGATATGATGTCAGATGGTTGAAGGCCAATACCTTTGGGTCATTTTGCCAAATAAATACTGTCACAAAATCCAGTACATGACGCGTCGAGATCGGAATATGATAAATAGCGTCGGTCGTAAACTATCATGTTGAACCATTATAGTAATTATCTAATATAATTATAGTTTCTAATCAAGCAACCCACTTCATATTAAACTTTGAATCTGTTTTTATTTACACAGTATCTGAAATTATCTGTTAAAGTAATTTTGCAGAAGGCGGAATCTGTGTGTTTTAGTATATAGATAGATCAGGTACACGGTAAGGAGCATGACTGACAGTTGAGCTAAACAGAGCTGTTAGAAAACGTTGATTGAGGTAGTTAGTGGACGGATTCTGACCGGGCATTTTGCGCTAGGATAAAAATGACATTAATTTATGTGAAAGCATTAACTTAATTGTACATATTATACATGGTGTGAGAGGATATGAATATATGAGTTGGGAATTCTTGAACTTGAAGGATACAATAACAGGTCAGTTGTTTTGTTACTATTCATTCTAATTCATTTGAGGTGGCCTTATTTTTATATTTCTGGCATATAATTTATTGTTTCAAGTGCATGTTACTCCAGAAAAAACAATCATGGGTCGCTCTTTTAACTGTCAATTTGCAAATTTCGCAAAAAGTTGCAAAATGGAATTATAATTAAAAAATGACGACCGTTTTTTGTCGTACATAATAAACTTCGAAATCTTAGACTTACGAGTGTAACTTTTTCACATGTTTATATTTGTTAACATATACGCATGCTGATCGAATTATTAATCCGCAATAAGCAGTGGGTAATGTTCGAGTTTGATTTGGTATTGCAGGTAATCGAACTTGTAATATCAGACATTGATTTTGCTCTAAATCACACTACCAATATTAGTATTTATAAACTGTGATTTGGTGATCATGCTTGATGATTCAATTTCCACGCCGTTTGTCTGTTAATTGAGGAAACGTGGTTAATCGATTCCCAGCCCTGATTGGAGTCGAATACTCGACCCCGGATCGCTGAGACACTAAGCTCCTAATCCTTCTTTGCTTGAAGTAAGCAGACGAAAAAAAAACAACGAACATCTGCTAGAACAGAAATAACATTGAACAAAGTTGATTCAGTACATGTTTGTGTGAACAGGGTATAAAATTAATTGAAGTTTGAAAAAATACTCTTAAGTTATTAATAGTGATAAAAAGGCTAATAAGAATAAGGACAACACGTAACGTTATAAAATACAATTGCAATTTTAGCAGTCTATCTGTTTAATTTAGTGATATGGTTTTAGTCAGTAGTCAACAGCTATCATTTTCTCGAAATTAAGTCACGAGAAAGGATGGCTACTGCCAAGAAAAATGTTATCGCAATCAGTTTTCTGCACCTAAATGTAAAGGGATCCGATAGGGAAGTGTTTTAATCGAGATTTTTGTTCAGATGTGCATACTATTGCCTCGGGTGCATGATAAAATCTTCTGATCCAACGGGTCCATTTCATCGGTGTCACTTTCTATTGAAATATTTTTACAGCCATTATTAACAATTTATGCATTCAGCCATAAAAGCAGAATGAATAATTTAAACCATAATCTTGTCATCAAAACTTTAAATGTTAACACGTAAATGCATTTTACTTGCAAACATTCACCTCTGCTAATTAAAGAGGTTCACATGACTTGCTCGTAATTAAAATGATTTTGATTATATCGTTTTTGCTAAAGTAAGGAAAAACAAGAATGTGATATTTCTGGAAAAAATAATCATTTATGCAGTAAGGTTCCTCTACCTGCACATTAAGATTATATAACTGACTTCGGAGACCAGAATCAAATTTCAAGCATCCGATTGACTGAAATGCTGAAAAGTCTCCATTTCATCCAATCAGATCCTTGAGATTTTAGTCTGGTCTCCATTTTAGCTTTACAATCTTTGCACCTGTTTTTTTTAAAAGAACATGGTACCTTTTTCATATAAACGGTTTATCGTGCTAACTGATCTGAATTCTAGAGTAATTTGTATTAGATATAAAGTTTGCCAAGTTCTAAGCCTCCTGTACACTGATGAGCAAAACTGCAGAAATCTGATAATTCTGGTGAAACATCAGCATTTGCACGTTATGTCTACAGCAAGTGTTAATCCTGCAAATTGATGTTATATACGAAGGTTTATAACGAAACTGTGCACACCAGTTCATGCATTTGGCATGGTCAACCTATTGTGGATATTGCATTGCGCTGAACCCAAGAAAATGAACAGGTTCACTTGCAGCGAGTCTGAAATACTTAATTTCCTTTTCACGCTCAGTCCATCTTTATGTTAGTTAAGTCGGTTAGATGATCAAGTAGAGCCTGATTCTGACGTCATTTAACTATCCCTCTTCTGTGCAATGCATTCATCAGAAACCCATCAATAATGTCAGGGCGCCTTCCAATGTGAAAACAGGCGACTCGATTTAAGAAAACAAATGAAACTATCACTATCCGACACCAAGAAATAAATGACACCGAAGATATTGTTTCACAATCAAGTTAACCTTTACTCAGTGTGCGACCATTGTAGATCAGCCTGCACGTCCATGCATTCTAATCAGGATCTACACTGTTCGCTTTAAGAATCATTAGATTATTTTTGAACTAGAAAGGAACAACGAAGATCTTCAACAGTCTGCACAGATTTGCAGATTGACTGGATCTACACTGTTGACTGGATCAACACCAGACGCCCAACGTGAATAAAGTGGTAGCTTTAAAGTTAAATATTTTACATATCTGTATTTAAATTAAATTCAATATTTACTTTAATACTGAAAATTCAAACATTTTAGCATACATTTACGTTTCATATACATAAAGTTTAATCAGGGCGATACAGTCATCACGGATGAGACGAAATTAATTTGTTTTATCCTTGATAAGTGACAGTCAATTTGTTTAGGCAACGAAACATTTAAGTATGTTGTTAAGTTTTTGTCAGGAAATTTCAAACGTAGGTTCGAGATTAAGGTACACAGTAATAATTTTAAAGTGATCACAAAAACTGTTATTTCAACAAAACAAAAAATATAATGAGAGAGAGAGAGAGAGAGAGAGAGAGAGAGAGAGAGAGAGAGAGAGAGAGAGAGAGAGAGAGGTGCGTGTGTTTGTACGTGCGTGCGTGTGTGTGTGTGTGTGTGTGAGAGAGAGAGAGAGAGAGAGAGAGATGTATATTTTTTCTCTTAAAATCGGGCTGTTTTAGTGTAAAGACCACTTTTATCTTCCCTCAAAGAATACAGAGTCCTCAATCCTTTTAGAAAGATCAATAAAAAGAAAAGCTATATTTCTAAGATTTCCAACGATGGTCTATTGATGGTAATGATATTCTAAGTATATTGATTTCACTGAACCACTGAAATATAACACTGAATAAATGATCATTGTCCATTTAAAACTCCCGTGGTTTATTAAATCAGGCATATAACATATCAAGGATACTAGTAAAGTTGTTGTTTGAAACATCTTCAAAGGAAACCACTTTTAAATATATTGTAAATTATAATAAAATTTCAATCTGTTTATGTAAAGCAACATAATTATATAATCCTATGCAAGGTTTTGAGTTTTGCATTAATGTCTGGTGATTTAACAGCTGAAATCTAGGACGCAATTAGCGCAGTGCTCATTATAAAGATCATTAATCGTTCTCCAGGTTTTGTAGGGACTGATAGAATCTGCATTCTATATTGAGAGCACATTACATAAAATTAATGGGTTCACAATAGGCTATCTTTTCAAAATGACTTAGAGGGAAATAATCATTGAAATAATCATTGCGGACCAGATTTTAGTGGATTAATATATACATGTCTTCACTTGTGGTTGTATTTTATGTTGGCATACTCAGACCAGACAAAACTGTGCTCTCTGTCACCCTTGAAAGCAAATGAAACAAGAAATATCTTTACACAAGGTACACGGCGTATGCTGTATTATTTTTAGCTTGAATAATGGTGGATTTTTTCGAAATTAAAATACTAGGACATTTATCTTCTTGCAGTATTCAAAGTAATTATTACAAAAAAACCTCTTGAACTGAGGTTTGAACGCAGGGCTCAAACATATAAATCCAGTCCCTGATTAAATACTGAAAACTATCGGGAATCTAGAATGTTAAACTTTCACTCGAAAACGGATTTTTTCATTAATATAATAATAAACGTTCAATATATTTCCAGATCACAAAATGCCTGAAATAGAGAAAGCAGGAAAATACCGCCGGACAATTGGCGTCTTCCGGATTGTTGTTGTTGTGCTGGCTGTTGCCGTGCTCGCCCTTGTTGTGGCATTCGCCGTTGTTGTTTCCCAATTACATAATAAACTAGACTCCATAACGGAGAGTTGTCCGTCACGTGATAATAAAATTAATTTGGATCCTCCAGAATATTTACCACCTTTTTATGATCTCACAAAAGAAGAAATTCAGTCTGTTAAAGAGTATTTATATGGACAGCCAGATTTACATTTAGTGCGTCCGCCAAATATAAGGTGCAATGCCAGCTACATATACACCATTGAGCTCCATGTACCCAATAAAGAACAAACTCTTAACTTCCTCGATAAAAACCGAGCAGCTCCGCCGCGAGAAGCGGACGTAGTGATATTTATGGGAGGTGAAAAACAGCCGTATGTTCAGGAATTCATCGTAGGACCTTTGCCAAATCCAATCTACAAGAAAACCATTGATCACCGGTCTTTTTTGTTCCGGCCCTTAACAGCACCCGAAATCGATGGCTCAATCGCTTTGTTACATAGGGAAGTAAATGCAAAAGTAAGTGACATTTTGGAAGAAAGTTATGGTGGTAAAATAGGAAATTGTGAAGATAATTGCCTAGACTTTCAGATGATTACTCCGATGGCTCCAGCGTCTACTGGAGAGGCAATGACAAGAAAAATGTGGTTCTGGCTGACACCCACTGTAGAGTTCGTCACTGTGCTGCCTTTAGATTTCTACGTTCTCGTTGATCTCACAAGCAATAAGGTTGAGGAATATTCCATCAGTAAAGTGTATTACGGGAACCAGATGTTTCTCTCGCTTGACCAGCTAAAGAAAGCTTATGTAGCTGGTTCCGTAACGAAAACCAAAGTATCGTACCCCAAAGAGAATAAACAGCTTTACTCCTCAATGCACAGGCGAGGAACTCTTTTCCCAGAAGAACCGCTACTTCCGCCAATGGAGTTTGAGCCAAGCGGTAAAAGATACTCCATAGACGGAAGGCATATAAAGTATATGGGATGGGACTTTGACGTTAGGATGTCAACAATCTCTGGACCACAATTATTCGACATACGATACAACAACGAGAGGATTGTTTATGAATTAAGTTTACAAGAAGTTGCTGTGTTTTATTCGGCTAATAGTCCTGCAATGAGGTTTGCTGATTATGTGGACAGTGTTGCCTTGATAGGGGCTCGTGCGCGCTCCCTCGTGTCAGGCGCAGATTGTCCCAGTCACTCGACTTATCTAAGCACCAACCACGCGATAGAGACGAGCGACGAACCATTGACCATAGATAGAGCATTCTGTGTGTTTGAACATAATACCGGAAGACCATTACGAAGGCACCTTTCCAGTAGTGGCAAACAGTTCTATGAAGGGATGATGGACATCGTACTTACAGTGCGTACCATTGCAACAGTCATAAACTACGATTATATTTTTGACTTCATATTTCATCAAAATGGTGTTGTTGAGGTCAAAGTTGTTTCTACAGGCTACATTTTGTCTTCGTTCAGGTTTGACGCAGAAGACCACTATGGCTTCCGATTGCGAGATCACATGACCGCAAACATGCACCACCATATTTTTCATTTCAAGGTGGACATGGATATTCATGGAACTAAAAACCGATTCGAGACTTTGGACATCGTTCCCGTTGAAGTTGACAATACACAATGGTCAAAGCAGGATCTTGCAAAATATTACCAAACTAAAATGATCCGTAAACCGATACAATCAGAGAGAGCAGCGGCGCTGAAGTTCAGCTACGACACTCCGAGATACTTGACGTTCTACAATAACAGTGTCCTATCACCCTTTGGGCTTCCACGGGCTTACCGGCTTTTCACAAGAGGCGTTTCAAAACAGGTAAATTCACGTTCCGTTTATCTGATCAGCTTTTTCAGACATCCTGCAGTTTTTTAAGCGGTTTAAATAGTGCAATATGGTTAAAAATCATCTAAAAAGCGCTACGCTACATGGCATTTGTTTAGAACATTTTGTTAGATCTGACTTCACTACAAATAAAGCAAATGGTTTTCGTCTCTGACTCTATTGACGTGCTCGACCACGAGCCACTAATTCTATCATTACCAAGCACAAATTAAAACAAACAAAACCCAAACGTTTCCATCAGAGGAGATTTGTCAAAATAAGGTCGGGGTTTTAAGGATTCGAGAAACTCAAAAATTCTGCGAAAGAAAACAATCATCCAGAAAGGTCCGTGCAGTCTAAAATCAGAATTAGCACATCACGTGGGTATACACGTGTTTTAAAGCGGGAATACTAAACTGAAAATCTGGATAATTAAAATGAAACTTTTTGAAATCACAACACGAAAGTCAGACGATAAAAACAATTGATCGAATGTCTTTGCGATGGTCCGTATTTTCCTCTAAACTAATATAGTCCCTCCATGTTCGTATGTTAATTGGCTGGATATCCCATTCTATATCTTTGAAGGGAAAACAGCATGACAATTACGCAGCAAATTGAAATTCATTGATCGAAGCGATATAGGAATTTTTTCAACTGCTTTATACTACACACAAACCTGCCTTCAAAGACCACTCGGGGGAAAACTCAGAAGTGGTCATTGAAGGCAGGTGGTCTTTGTTTCACATGTCAATTCAAATCAGTCAGTGGTACATATAAAATGTTGTCTTTAACCAAAGGTGGTCTTTGTTTACAGTTAGTCTTAAGCACAGGTTGCGCTATATTTTGAACACGTACTGTATATTTACATATTGCAGATGATAGCGGAGGGTAAAGGTCAAGAGCCATCGACTTCCTGGGCACGTTACCAGGTAGCAGTGACGAAATACAAGGAGGAGGAGCGTCGCAGCAGCTCTATGTATGCATGCTGGGACGGCCAGAGTCCGGTTGTCAACTTCCAGTCGTTCATTGACGATGACGAAACCATCACAGACGTGGTACGTTCTTCTTCAACCATATAACGTGGTCTCGGTTCATTTATCATATCTGATATGTGAAACTTTATTCAGGGACATGCAGTCATAGAATCACCGAATGTGGTGAGATCTCTAATACATATGTTTTTAGAATGAATATATAACTATCGCGTAACTTTCAAGTGCGACAATACATATTTTCCAATTCTATGTAGTTCAACAATCATAGCTTTGAGTTATTTAATATGTACTATTTTTTCCTGTATGGATTAGATGTACAATATCAGAAGCAGTATGTTATTCACGCCACCCTATATTATACAGTATTTGAGCTGGCGTGAAATTCTTCAGAGATACGCTATAATTGTTATATTTACAGAGATGTTTCAACCCGTGGGACATATGTCCGTTTTATTTACCATCAGTTTCAATATTATCGCCTAAACATGTCAAACGTGGGGTTTCGTCCAATATTCGTTCTAGCTTGTTCAGATGGTTGTGTAGCACACATTTTGGCACTTGATTTTGAGAAATATTTTATAAATGAGCCACACATTTAATTTAAGCATCAAATCAAAGTATTTGTTTAGACTGTGTGTGCGGATACTTTTGAGAAACCAATAAAGTTTCTTTTTCTAATTGAAACTGTTTTAAAAATCGAAATTACAATAAACTCCATAGCTTACATGTATTCATTATTCACTTCAGATTTATGTGATATCATTGATAATAAATGTATGCTTTTTTCTTACATTTTTGGTTTGAACTTTCTACTTAACAGGACCAAGTAGCCTGGGTGACCATGGGACTTCACCACATCCCGCATATGGAGGATCTTCCGGTTACGACCAGTGTTGGCCTTGACCTCAACTTTTTCCTTATGCCCTATAATTATTTTGACGAGGATCCTGCCATGGGTTCCGGGGATGCTATAAGAATAGAGCCAAAGAATCCGCGCAACTTGCAAGATGGACTGAAAATTGAACGATATGGAAAGAGCGATAACCCCCAGTGCATACCTAAATCATCAACATTTGCTAAAGATATCCAGTCTTGCCCGAACAGTATGTTTGATCCGCCAACCGACGGTGTAACTTTTTAGATATTTAAAACATTTAAAGAAATAACAACAAAGTTGTTTTCTTTATACATGAAATGTTTCTATGAAATATGAAATCAGTACATAATGCCTTGTGAAAATGAAGGGAGTGATAAGTACGAGAATTGTCGCCCATTTCTGTATTTTATTTGAAAAACAAAACAACAATCGAGTAAAGTAAAACTCAAAGCAAATGAACAAAAATGAGAACACTGGGAACTCTTCTACAGCTTTCGCTATCATAGAGTGTCAGTGTTTACTTTTGTTAGAACACATAACAGCCTCTCGCAACGTTACATTGTTTGAAGACTGAGACTACACTCTGTGTTAGAACACCGAGGTGTCACGTTAATCTTTCAATGCTGTAAGTAAGCACAGAAAATATTCAGCTAATACCAGTCTCGTGCTTCTTCTTGATTTCGACTCACCAGGGACAAGGCTCGTGCCGCGTTCTCTTTGCCGTCAGTTGTTGTTGGAAGCTTGACATTTTATTTTAAAGGTTGATGGAAACTACAATATAACATAAGCTCTGATGAGCTTTTAAAACCGAAGTTAAAGTTTAAATTTGAATAAGTAATTCTTACAAATAGAATCATATTTTTTAAATTAAAATTTTATTATATGCATTCATGCATTTGTACAATAAAACGGTAAGCTACTAGTGACAAAAAAGTCTAGTCAAAACATGTCATATAACTGTCCTTATTTCCTTTAGAGATTTAACTCGCCGGTTAGTTTTACATCCGGATAAAGTTTCGAACAAGCGGCTACAGGACTGGTGAGGTGTCTGACGATAAAGAGCGCGTGGAATTCTTTCCACGTATACTGTATATGATGTAAACT
The DNA here is from genome assembly GCA_038501625.1 of Corbicula japonica. Taxonomy (NCBI): domain Eukaryota; kingdom Metazoa; phylum Mollusca; class Bivalvia; order Venerida; family Cyrenidae; genus Corbicula; species Corbicula japonica. The sequence goes on from JAZAYU010000136.1 coordinate 1,034,271, forward strand.
TAAACGTATGTTTTAACGAAAATACATATTTGTCGTTAGGCTAATATACATGTTGTCTTCGAATAAGTTTTGCTTAACAGTGTATAAGATTTAATGTCACGAAAGCGAAATTTACTCGTATTATACATGTTTGTTCATTCTTTAAATAGCATCTCGTTGTTCAACTTATATGACAATGACAACTCTTTTAATGAATATTGTATGCCATTAAATATAATTAATTAAATATGTATCATATTTGGTATTACTCATAACAGTTTTGTATCAGAAAAAACAGGTAGACCACGTTGTACACTATTGAGAGTAAGAGTTGTGCAGTGTCTGTACATGTTAATGAGTGCTGTGTAACCGATATTACCGATTTCTGTACATTTTTGTACATTTAGACATGTACTGTTTGTATAAATGGCAGCATACTTTTTATAATTTCAATTATTTTTAAAATAAAATGTGTCAATTGTTTGACTAGTTGTAAATTATTATACAACATTATATATAATGAACGGTCGCCTTGGACCAGGTAACTTTACCTGTTATAACTTAATACGGAATACTGTTGCGGCGAGTGTTGTCGACTATGTAATTACAGACAAAAAAACTTTTAGTATTATAAACACCATGAATGTACAAGATTTAACCGAGTTCTCGGATCATTGCCCGTTAACATTTTCTTGCACTTTTGAAAATATGTCGCATATAAATAATCATAGTGTGAAGATCAATAAAGTCATATGGGACGAGTCTGAACCAAATATACACAGTACATTAATTAATAATGAGCAATCGTTTAATGAAATAATTACCTATATTAATAAAGACAACATTAATGAACGCATGGAAATGTTTTCCTCCCTAATTTACGATATTTACATGGAATTTACATGGTAAAACTTTCGTCTTTGATCCAACAAGAAAGAAAAAGGTTAAAACATCCCCATGGTTTAATGATGAATGCAAACGCCGTAAAGATGACTTTTATAAAAGTAAACGACTTTACAAAAATAACCCTACCGATGAAAATCGTCACATTTTTTATCTAGTAGAAATAACTTTTGCTCAGAAAAACGAAAAGCGAAACAAATATTTAACGCTAAAGAGAAACATACATTGTCTAAACTTAGCAAAGTAAACTCTCGAAAATTTTGGAAATATATACACAAATGTAGAAAAAAATCATACTCAACGAACCAAGGACTTAAAATAAACGATTTTGTTACACATTTTAAAAATTTGTCAAACCAAATGAATGAAAGTATCTTTAATCCTGTTTCACATGAAGACATTGAGCATCTAGAAAATTGTGATATGCTAGATTGCCCTTTTACAGTCGATGAAATAGCTAAAACGATATCTTCTTTAAAAAGACACAAGAGCTCTGACTTTGAAAACAATGTTGCAGATTTCTTTATTGAGTCTAATTATTTCATAGCTCCATATCTTGTTACAATTTTCAACTGCATATATGACTCACATACGTACCCTGAATCGTGGAGAAAAGGTGAAATAGTCCCCATTTATAAAAAGGGAGATCGTTTTAACCCCTCAAATAATCGTGGCATCACACTAATAAATGTTATTGCGAAAATTTTCTCATTAGCATTACGTAACAGAATAAATAAATGGTGAGAACAGTCGAAGAAATTTGCTGATGAACAATTTGGATTCAGGGATAATCACAGTACCACAGACTGTATATTTATTCTACATTCTTTTATACAAAATGTATTAGCAAATAATAAGAAAGTGTATTGTGCTTTGATTGACTATGAAAAAGCATTTGACACCGTTATACATGATGCACTATGGGTAAAACTTGTATAATCAGGTATGAGTTGCAAAATTTTAAAAATGATTAAAGCAATATATCTAAATGTTAAATCTTGTGTTAAAGATGCTGCAAATATGTGCTTTTCAGATTACTTTGTTGTATCATTGGGCCTAACACAAGGTGAACCGCTATCTCCTTTGTTGTTTATTTTGTTTATCAATGATATAAAAGATTGTATTGATGTTAATAACTTAACTGAAGGTGACCTGAATTATTTATCTGTGTATATGTTACTTTTTGCTTTATTTTCAACTGATAAGGTTAGTCTGCAGAGACAACTTGATAGCATAGCTGAATATTCTAATAAATGGGGTTAAAAGATAAATGTCAACAAAACAAAAATTTGTATTTTTGAAAAACTGAAGACTGTTTCTGATTTTCAATGGTATATATACAACAAAAAATCGAAATAGTTGACAATTTTTGCTATTTGGGTGTCGTATTTAAACACACAGGAAATTTAAAAGATGCAGTAAAAACTCTTCACGAACAAGCTCTGAAAGCATATAACAATTTATTATCCGTTTTTAATAGAGTAAAAATTGATTGCAAAACTAAACTGCCAATGTTTGATACACTAGTTGTACCAACACTTCTTTATGGTTCAGAAATATGGGGTGTCTATAATTATAAGGAAATTGACAAGCTTCATTTGAGATTTTGTAAATATATCCTAGGAGTAAGACCTCAAACATCTAACGTAGCGGTATTTGGCGAACTTGGTAGAAAACCTTTATCTGTGATTGCAAAAGAACGTGCGCTTAAATATTGGTTAAAAATCATGCATAATAATGACTCATTGATCAATACAACTTTTCTAAAACAAAAATCAGTCCTAAGACAAGGATCCTGGGCTTTCAATATAAAATCAACTTTTGACCGACTAGGGCTAGGATTTATTTGGCAAAACTTCGACGCGAACAATAGAAATTATTCTGCATTAATTAAACAACGGCTTCATGATCAATATGTTCTAGCTGGAGTGAAGAATTATCAAATCAACCTAAAATGGAATATTACAGAAAATATAAGATTGAATTTAAATTTGAAAACTATTTGTATCTGGTGAATAATGATAAAATAAGAAAAGAAATGTCACGTTTTAGATTAAGTTCACATAGTCTTGAAATCGAACAAGGGAAGTTCTTAGGAATTGATAGAGAAAAAAGATATTGTAAACTTTGCACTAAAAATGTCATTGAATCGGAGTTTCATTTCTTGCTGTGCTGTCCAGCCTATACAAGGGGTCTAACCTAAAGTAAGAAGATCGATGCTTTAAGACGGCCATTTCATGGAGAGTGGTGTCAATTGGTGATAAAACAGCATTGTTTTGTTTACATCGTCCACTAATTCAGTAAAGTAAGTACATTTTCTTGTATTATAGGTATTGTGTATGAGATAACCACCTAGCCGCTTGTTTCAGACATCTGCTTCTGGTCCGTTTTTGTCTGTCCATGCAGTGGTTGAAGCGTGAAAGAAGGGATAGCGGCATAGGGGTCCAAACTCTGCAATGTCTGCAGACTGATTTTGGGAGCTTTAGAGAATTAGATTTCGCCTTGCTGTGTTTGCGGGGTGCGGCATACATTATTTAACACTTTAGAACGTTTTCCTGTGCTAATAGGAGCCTCTGTGTTCATTTTTTTTACATTTAAGACGATTTCATGGAGAACTGTCTCACTTTAGGACAATTTCATGGAGAACCGCCTTACTTTAGGACAATTTCATGGAGACTTACATAAGAAAGCCATTGTTAATGGATTTAACACCAACTCTTTTTTTCATTTTTTAGGTCTAGTTCCAAACATGAGAAAAAGAAAACCCGTGTTGAATCTAAGACTTACATATACATTATAAATTTAGTACTTATTTGGTGAATTGTTAAAAACTTACCCAAGGCAATGTAATAGCTCCAAATAGTAGGTCTCCACCTTCTTCTTCATATATGTCGCTATCACTTATACCCTGTTGTGGCTCAGACATGTTTTTGGATCTAAAGAAAAATACAATATCTTTAACAAGTAATAAAAGATTTAGGGATGACAACAATTATTCAAACATTCGAATACAGACGAGACATTCTAATACTTTTAAGTGTTCGAATATTAATTTTTGTTAAACGAAATACAAAGAAAAGCGAATAAATTTAAATTATTTCTGGTCAGGACATTTAATTTTCCACTAAATTCGATGTACAATGAACAGAAACACCTGGTGTTATTATAAGAAGTGTCATAGTCAATATACTTCCACCAATTAACAGTGATTGGCAGTTTGAGTGACCGTTAATATCAATTATCAGGGCTTCTTGATAACAATACGGACCGGTGTTTAATAAAGAGTTTTGCCATGAGGTGTGAATTCACTAATGCCGGTGTATGTTTTAATTCAAAACTTTACCACTGGGTAAAGCTAAAAAGGTAAAAAACCCTATCAAATGATTGTCATAATAAAGATAATTTGCATAATCAGTATCACGCGCATCCAATCCCGATCATATGACTTTTCGACTGGTGCATACGTTAAAATGGGATGTCTTAAGGTGAAATTGTGTCGCGTAATCCGTTTTAAGCACTAAAGTATAGTACAGTCATGGATACCTAACAAGCAATGATATACTGGTCTTAATTGTGCTCATTGCAATTAATGGGTGCAGTTCTTGACTTGCCAATATAATCATGTTCAATACATGGTACAATTACAATAAAAATTACAGATATACTTCTGTTCATTATAAACTAATCAGTGTCTAACCTCTCCAAAATTTATAGCTCTCCATGAAATTGTCCTAAAGTGAGACAGTTCTCCATGAAATCGTCTTAAATGTAAAAAAAATGAACACAGAGGCTCCTATTAGCACAGGAAACGTTCTAAAGTGTTAAATAATGTATGCCGCACCCCGCAAACACAGCAAGGCGAAATCTAATTCTCTAAAGCTCCCAAAATCAGTCTGCAGACATTGCAGAGTTTGGACCCCTATGCCGCTATTCCTTCTTTCACGCTTCAACCACTGCATGGACAGACAAAAACGGACCAGAAGCAGATGTCTGAAACAAGCGGCTAGGTGGTTATCTCATACACAATACCTATAATACAAGAAAATGTACTTACTTTACTGAATTAGTGGTCGATGTAAACAAAACAATGCTGTTTTATCACCAATTGACACCACTCTCCATGAAATGGCCGTCTTAAAGCATCGATCTTCTTACTTTAGGTTAGACCCCTTGCTATAGTAACATACGAGGACAATACTTTGAAAATCAATCCTGGCCAACAATTCAAAAATTTATTAATATTTTGTCTTGCACAAATCCACGTAAAATCAGAAATACAGCTGTATTTATTTATAATGCTATGAACATAAAAAAGAAAAAACTAAAAACTTGACCTGCTTCGTAAATAATTATTCATGTCACGTTAAAACAATTTTTCTGCCTTTGTGTCTATATTGTGATTTGTAAGTTGTTTTTTGTTTGTTTGTCGTTTTGCTTTGTAAAACTGTAACTGTTATTTCTCATTACATGTGTATATGCTTGTGAAATGTCTTGGCCATATGTATTTCGTTATTGTTAATGGCCATAGGCAGCATAATGTTTGCCGATTTGCCAATAAACTGGAAACTGGAAACTATATAACAGTACCATGATGTCTCTTGTTTCAGTACGATGTACTTATTGAAAAAAAAACACGAAATAAACTTGAAACCTGTGAGACATGAGTTAGCTTGAGAGCATTTGCTATGTGGTCAGACACTAGAGACATTACGACATCATTTCTGAGAACAATAAATGATCTTTTTAGCGGATCTTCTGAAACTGTAATAAATATAACAAGACTAACAACGCAACCTGACGAAAATGATATCAATTACAAAAGTCAAAATGCGTGTCGTCATAAAGCTTTTTGGACAGAAGGGGAAACTCCTATACTGAAACACAAATGTTTGTTAGAGACTGGTAGAAAATGTAGCAGAGAACTTGCGTTAAAGTTGCATCTGCGTTTCAAGGAGGGATAATTATGCAATTGAGATTAGTCATCCGGTGAGCATGAAAGTGCAGCGGCGGTTTCACATTCATTCTACGCGAAAAAGTACAAATAAGAATGCACTTACAACCGAAAATCACCTATTGCATAACTTAATTTTATTAACATTGTCAGATAGTACAACATATGAATCATTCAAATCAATGTCACGCAGTGTCCCCAAACAGGACCAAAATTTTACATTACTGTTAGATTGAAAGATCATGTCAAATTTCAAAGTAAAATACGTTACAACACTTATACATCAATCACTGGTAACACAACTGCACACAATACCACGTCTCCTTGTTAAAAGCAAACGCAAGACAGTTCTTCAGTATATGAAATCATAATAATGCAACGGATGATCTAGTTCTTCTAATAGCCTCAATAATTCGACTGCAAGCACAGACGCATTATCATACGGACGTTTTCGTTGTCTGTCCTTTACGTCTCAAGCAGTTACGATCAAAACTGTGGTGGAAATCGTCCCGATTTAAGGTATGACCATCCTAATGAATACCTATATCAAGAAGAGTATCCAAGGGAGGTAACTATAGTAGTAAATTAGCTTTGAGTTCTGTCATACAAGAGGACCAGGGTTCAAATCCCACTGGAAGCTATTTTTTGTAAGCCTAGAGCTTAAATAATTGGCATATTTCTTTTTTTTCCTGTGTAATTCTGTCATTGAATATAAAATTCTCATGATTTAAACTAAAATAAGCAAAATAATCAAGATTAAAGGGGTTTTCGCTATCAGAATAGTGTTTATTCAAGTCATCCTTTTGAAAATTTCTAAAACTGGACGGTAAACTTCTCTGAAATTTTGTTTAAATTTTGTTAAAGGTATATAGTTAAAAAATGGTAAATTTTTGTATATTGCACCAATCAGGATTTTGCACAATTTTCATTAATTTAGTCTCGTGAAATATAAAAAAAATGCATTTTTAAAATTTATTTGGTCAAAAAATGTCATTTTAAGATAAATTCTGTATTTATATATTATATCTTAAATTGGTTTAGTAAAATATAACATATTTTTGATAAACTGTAAAAAATTAGGGTTGAATTTATCAATAACAAAAATTTTGTCACCGATTAAAGAATTTGGATACTTTCACGTTTTTTCTCACTTTTTTTAAATAAAAAAAGCTAAAAATCTCAAAAACTACACGGTGAAAATCATTAAAATTTTGCATACAAGTCAGTGGTATGAAGCAGTTGATGAAAAAATAATCAGATGTTGGATTCTCAATAGTGCCCATTAGGATGGTCATACCTTAAATTCTTTTTTTCACTCCCATATGAAAATTTCAACACTGGTATGTCAAATATCGTTATAAAACATAAATAATGATAAAAGTAACATTAAAATGAACGAATAATCCACAAAATAACTTGTTAAACCTACCACAGCATATGCCGTTTGCACGGTGAAAATTATCGATAAACGCGAGTCAGATAAACTTTATGCGGTGTAATCGACATGGGTGGAGGTTTAAAACAGTTTTGCATAAAAAACGAAAACGTTACTTATAAAGGATTACATATATTGATTCTACTTGAATGTGGCTTCTCAGGTATGTATTTTTTTTTTAAATAAATATGTTTAAGATGCTTTATGAAGCCGACAAAAGATTGAAAAGTTGCGATTCATTTTCCGATCGGCGGCATATAGAAATAGAAGGAAAATTTTCCGCATTGATTTGAATAGTAACTGGGTTGTGCGCGAAGAGCGACCATCGTATATATAGAAAAGCTCTTGTTGCGCACAAATAGTTGGGCTAGTTCTTCTAATAACATGAGCCGAAATCCTTATGATTGGAAATTTTCCAGACTTTAAAAATAACATTACATTTTATTTCATATAACAAGATTACATAAAGTCATAGACATGTCAAAAACTTATATTTTGCGTACGGATACCGTAGTTACATAAGGTCGAAAACACTGGATGCATGTCAAACACAATCAATTTAAGTTTTTGAGAGGAAAGTGAAGAAATGAAACTGTAACGTATCTGACGACATCTTCTTTACTTGGCATATAACTTGTTTAACTGGTATGAAGTGCATTGAAATGATTCTTATAACATCTTGCAAGACAACAGAAACATTAAGATATTCAACAAAAAAACTTTTCCAAATATATTTAAAAATAATATCTGCCTAGTTTTTCTGTATTTGAAAGATTGCTGTTACGCAAAGTGTTTTAATATATCTATTGGCAAACATATTATTTGTATAATGCAGCAAATGTCATTCTTTTCGATGAATAAAATATCGACCGGCGTTTTATACCTTTTGTGACTTTATATTTATATTGTAAAAAAAGAAAAGCATTGAAACGAAAATTAGTAAGATACGTTACGAAACAGTGAGATACGTCATGCTATGCATGACACATATCGAGCCTTCTTTTGTTCATTTATTGTATTACTAAGATAAAATACAAAGTTTAACATCTGAATATAGCAAACATTTTCATCAGATTTACTTAATAAAGACAAAATTTCACAAACAAATGTGATAAAATACGTTACATTTAATAAGATACGTTACGATAGTTTCAGTAACCTAGTAGTGTTTTCTATCGGAAGTACCCTCACAGTATGTTATTGTGGTATATCTTACTGCAAATATAGTAAATGTAAAAAAATAAAAGACTATAACTCTCTAAAAATGTCATTAAAAGCACTACCTACCTGTTTTTTGTAGAACCTTTTCACAATTTTAAATATACACTTTCCCGCTGTAAAATCTATTAAAATGTAAGCAAAAAGAACAACCACACGGTTCTGCCAGATGTCAACATACAAGTTTTCTATGCAGGACAGATGCGCGTTGGATTGTATTTAAAAAACAATAGCTTAAACGATATAACGCATCTTATTTTAACGTATTTTACGTGCATTCAACATATTTAGTTAGAGTAATTTATCTACATTTGACTGAAACTTGTACTTCTTACAGCAATCATTTTTTATGATTTCAGTGAAGAGTAATGAACAGTGTTGATGGTAAATCTGAAATGCATCGTAACGTATCTAATGAAAAAGATTGAATAAGAACTTGGTGTAGTAATTTTTCGAGACATTATCCAGGGATTAATATGACTATTTTTATTTGAAGTGACAACTAATTGTTTAGAAAACGATGTAAATGATAGCCGTCATACATATCACTACGACATAGAGTAGGGTGACAGTGGCGTAACGTATCTTATTTTAAAAATCGGGACAATTAAATACTCGATTTATGTAAAAGATTAAAATCGTAATGACTTTTATTTTACTTATTTTTCATTGCTCAATATATAATCTAAAAAATAAGAACGAATAATGTGTTCTCTAAGCTCCATAGGAAAAGAAACATGTTGACAAATCGACATAACGTTGTTAGGGACATGAAGAATGGTACTTGATTGTTGCATTTCACATGTGATCCAAGATAAAAAGGTGAAATATGCATATCAGGAATCGCCACATTCAGAAAAAACAGCCTCCCCACACAGTCAAGAAGAAGAGAGGGGGAGAGAGCATGGTTAATAAAATAATCAGTTTCAAAAAAGACACCACTAACAATAAACAAAAATGAGAACCCGAGGGGTTACCGCCTTGGAACGGTCAGTGGCAAATCAAATTAAAACCACGAATAGGTTGGGGTTAATTTAGAATATATTTCATATACACGCTGACTACCACTTTCTGAATACCGAATCTTTACTACTTTCATATCATTTCTGTCTGTAATTGACAAGGGACAGTCAAAAAACGTAATTGGTCAAACTATCGTAGAATGAATGTTCAAGACTTTTAAAATATTCAGGGACTTACTGGCATATGTAATTCTCGTGAGTGTATGTTATTTTACTTATTTTTTCATTGCTCAATATATAATCTAAAAAATAAGAACGAATAATGTGTTCTCTAAGCTCCATAGGAAAAGAAACATGTTGACAAATCGACATAACGTTGTTAGGGACATGAAGAATGGTACTTGATTGTTGCATTTCACATGTGATCCAAGATAAAAAGGTGAAATATGCATATCAGGAATCGCCACATTCAGAAAAAACAGCCTCCCCACACAGTCAAGAAGAAGAGAGGGGGAGAGAGCATGGTTAATAAAATAATCAGTTTCAAAAAAGACACCACTAACAATAAACAAAAATGAGAACCCGAGGGGTTACCGCCTTGGAACGGTCAGTGGCAAATCAAATTAAAACCACGAATAGGTTGGGGTTAATTTAGAATATATTTCATATACACGCTGACTACCACTTTCTGAATACCGAATCTTTACTACTTTCATATCATTTCTGTCTGTAATTGACAAGGGACAGTCAAAAAACGTAATTGGTCAAACTATCGTAGAATGAATGTTCAAGACTTTTAAAATATTCAGGGACTTACAGGCATATGTAATTCTCGTGAGTGTATGTCGTTTTGATAATACCATGTGTAGATACACTTACAACAAATGAATCAGTAACCATCAGAAGTGCCTGTGATTAATTGCAGATTATCTTGAGGAAGTTAACTGTAATGACTGTAAAACGTTGACATCGCTTTGTTTGTTGAAGGCCCCTGGTTCACACGAAGTGACTATGGTTTGAATGGCCCTAATTTTGGCTACTAAAGTATGTTTGACGTATTTTAAGAATTGTCTCTACTTTATGTCACATAAAGATTGCATTTTGATATTTTGTTAGTTTTATTTATTTAGAATTAATATTTTGGAAGATTATTGCAAAAGTCGAAGAACTTTTGGCTATCCCCTCGTATGTATTTCTGGGAAAGCCTTAGCAAATAGTGCACTTTGTCTGATTTTTCCGCCTTAATGTAACTGTTTGTCAATATATTTTAATAAATGAAAAAGGACAATAAAAACATAAACAAATAAAAACTTGTTGTAACTACACCGATCATATTTTTTTAATTTCTGAGCGTGGTATCGGGGTACACTTGAAACTTGGATCTTATTTTTCATTTTTTAATGAAATAATCATTGAATGCCCTTCATCTACGTACATGTGGAAACCACCGACATTTAAAATCAATGTAGGGGTAAAAACAGAAGTCACAAAATCGCCGGTAGCGGTTATATTCTTCTTTAACGAAAATTCATCTTTCCTTATTGAAATGTGGATTTTAATTTCTTATAATAAATATAAGACTTTCTTCTTCAACTCGTCATTTGACTATTGTAAGCAGATTAACTGTCTTGTGGGGGTCTTATGGGATTATATAAAGGTGTCTTAAGCAGAAAGAAAACATAACAATATACACAAACCTTATGGGCAGAGAACTGATCAGAATCATTGACCAGTATAACTAGAAGTACCTTATTTCGTATGTACAGTTCCAAAATTCAAGTTACTCAGATTCCAATGGCAATTATAATAAAAATAAATGCCTGCTGTTTCGTTGTCAATTATAATAAAAATAATGCCTGCTGTTTCGTTGTAATGAACCAGCCAGCCATCATGGTTCCGGGATGTAATATGCTGAAAATATGAATCCCTACCCAAATTGATTACGTGTACACACTTTTCTGTAAATTTTACTAATAAAACTAAACAAAAAATAACAACCCAAAAACAACAACACAAAAAAACAACAACAAAATCAACTTTATAGGACAGTCACAGTAAACCAGTCTACTGACCTGTAAGTTTTGTGCAAAACCCTGACGAGACCTAGACCGAGGCCAGATCCGATAACTAACGGTTGGATACGGAAAATTACTCACATTTCCGATAATACTATGAATGGACGTACATTGGAGGTTCGTGTATTTTTTTTCAATGCTTTAAACAGCTTTATAATTTCCACACCATCAAAAACATTAAATACATGTAATCACTTTAAGAAAATGATATAACACCCAACGTTTTACAGTCTCTAAAATTATGATGTGACCGATAATAAGAGAACAAAAAATGTGTTCATACCTAATATAAAAAGAATGAGTTTCACGAATACCAAGACTGCGGCATAGCTCTAGTCTGTAACGCAACAATATGTCTTTAAGTATTCAATAAACTTGCATTTGTTTCTTTTCAAATTGATAATAAAAAAACTAGTCTCAATAATTCGACTGCAAGCACAGACCCATTATCATACGAACGTTTTCGTTGTCTGTCCTTTACGTCTCAAGCAGTTACGATCAAAACTGTGGTGGAAATCGTCCCGATTTAAATTCTTTTTTTTCACTCCCATATGAAAATTTCAACACTGGTATGTCAAATATCGTTATAAAACATAAATAATGATAAAAGTAACATTAAAATGAACGAATAATCCACAAAATAACTTGTTAAACCTACCACAGCATATGCCGTTTACACGGTGAAAATTATCGATAAACGCGAGTCAGATAAACTTTATGCGGTGTAATCGACATGGGTGGAGGTTTAAAACAGTTTTGCATAAAAAACGAAAACGTTACTTATAAAGGATTACATATATTGATTCTACTTGAATGTGGCTTCTCAGGTATGTATTTTTTTTTAAATAAATATGTTTAAGATGCTTTATGAAGCCGACAAAAGATTGAAAAGTTGCGATTCATTTTCCGATCGGCGGCATATAGAAATAGAAGGAAAATTTTCCGCATTGATTTGAATAGTAACTGGGTTGTGCGCGAAGAGCGACCATCGTATATATAGAAAAGCTCTTGTTGCGCACAAATAGTTGGGCTAATAAAAAACATGCTCTCTGTTCCTCTCTACTTTGTTTTGGCTGTATAGAGATGCTAGTGATTTCTGGATGAGGCAATTGCTCATGTTTCACTTTTTACGATGTGCCTAGTATTTAGTTTTCCCTAGTCGATTTATACTGTCTCAAAATGGCATTAATTGTAGGACATAGTCAGGCAAAGTATATGACCAGGTAATTAAAACTTGCAATATCGTTCTCAGATACATAAAGGATATTGTGAAAAAAAAAACAACACAAAAAATCAACAACAAATCAAATTGTTCATAAACTTCAAACATCAGGCATACAAATATATATAGTACTGCTTGGTAAGCGTGAATTAAATATGTATCACACATTTGTGATACAATAAATATCTAGTTTCTCATTTTTCAGAATTACACGATTGTTTATGGTATTATACTGCATTGAGGTCATGTTTAAATTACATTTTATAGAATAAAGTTAGTTTGAGCATATCCCAAAACTCCTTATTGTTTAGGATGTTTACCGGATACGAGCGCAGATTTCCGTACGCAATCGTTATTTTCTATGAATTGGTCTGGGTCTGGTCAGGGTTTAATTTCACAATACCGGATTTCAGTTTTTAGCAATTACCAGCGGAAAAGATACAAACACACATTTAAGGTAATAAACACATGTTTGTGGTATAATGCAATAAATATTTGGCATTTGTTATATACGTTTAATATTTACCACCGAACTGAATATTTTTGTATAAATAAAAAAACTGTCAAGTTGTATTTTACTGTTAAAAGAGGGTTGTCTGTTGTCCGAATTACTGCTGTCCGAATTTATATGACATATTAATTACCGGTGTACAAATCGCCTTTATAACTTTATATAGAGTTGCAAAATCAGTAGAAGGTTAGTATTATCATTAATTAAAACAATTTTCTTAATAATAATATTCTTTTCTACTGAAAGAAAGTGTCATTTTTTTAATTTGACCATGTGCGGCAATTTCGGGTAGAGTAGCCTTGACTTGAGCAGGATTCAACCTCAGATGTTTTTCTTCCCATGCCAACCATCTGCCAATTGAACTAATGAGGCTACTGACAGGAGATGTACTACATTCTTTCCCACATACATTAGACATTTCCAATTTACTTGGCAAATTATGTCTGCAACTTAGTGCAAAACAAGTACAAGGGACTTCCCTTGTCATATATCAGGGCTTTTTCAGGGTTTTTTGGGAAAAAGGCCCCTGCCCAAATTGGGAATTTTTGACGCGGTAAATAGTCAAATTTTGGAAAAAAGTATCAACAAATAAAACCAAATTGGGAAATTTCAACATTCATTTATCTGCACTAAAGCTTGATTTGCCTTGCTTTAGTGTCCCTGGAAATGTTACAAATCTCTTCCAGGGTTTGTTCTGACAGCTTTACAGATGTATCACTTATACAGTAGAATGGCCATCTACATCTACATCAATACATTAAACTGTCACAACTTTGACATTTCTTTAACGGTGCGCAAGAGAAAAAGACAAAGAGAAATAAAATAGAATAGTTAGAATAAAGACTCTGACTATGGTAATGCAAATAAGTGACAAAGAAAGAAATAACAGTAGATAGTTGATAGCCATCATCTGATCCTTAGAAACTTGGCAAGTTTCAACTGACTGGGAAAGAACTTTTGAAACATTTGATGTTTTGTTCCACAGAGAGTTTAGTTTTGGAGTACCCTTGGCATCTTTTTTTTTCGCGGCCTTTTTGCATAGTTTTTACTATTATATGACATTTTTAAATTTTCGTCACTAGTTTTTGCGGGTCAGTATAAAAGCCGGTACTGCACATACCATTTTTGATTCATCCTTTCTGTTTTGCACGCAGTTGAACGATTATCGTGAAAAAAAACATTTGTTAACGAAATAAAAATATAATTTCTGTTAATATTCAAACCATAATTTGACCATAATTTAAGTTATCAGGAATCATGTGCGCCACGCTCCTTCTTCAACTTGCATTACGGTAAATACCGGTTTTTACACCAGTACTACATACATTTTTCACGGAAAGAAGTTTTCACAAATCGCTGATAAACGATTCGCGCTTGAAAAGTCTCGATATTATAGTTTCTCTTTTATCATTTTTTTAATGCAAATGCGTTTCGGTTCAAAAGGGGAATAATTTACGAGATTGGGATTTCTTGAAATTGGGAAAAATGGTCGCTATTTTGCATTGGAAACGGGGCCGAATATCGGCCCCGTGAGATAAGCTGAAAAAGCCCTGTATATTATAACATATATTCAAATGTTAGAAAAAATGTTATGTGCCGATTCCGTGTGCCCTACCATAGGCTTCCAGTCATTCCTCTCATACTCCAATCACAGGAGGAAGGATCATACCTTGGACTCCCCATTCGGATTCCTGGTGCACACTGCCCCCTGTCCTAGTGCAAAAATTATTCAAGACAGAATAAAGCCATGCAGTTCCTTTTTGTTATAAAAAATAATGAAAACTATTTTTTGTGTCGCCTTTTCAAAGAACAGGTGATACATAGGGATAGCTGTGTCTGTCTGTCCGTCAAGAAAACTTAACGTTTGCTATAACTGCCATTTCTTAATATTTCTTCATCAAACTTTCAAATCAGGGTTCTCCCTAGCCCATTTTAGCATAGCGTGACCGCTACGCTTTGATCTCAACTACTGTACTTCCGCTACTTTTTAATTATCCCGCTATGCCTTAAACACTTACCGCTATGCCTTCCTGTTTATTGTAAAATCCAAGCAATCACACGACTCCTCTCAAGAGTAGCCTCAGGCAATTTCCCTCATTAAGAAATTACAACATAAATCGGTGTCCACTTGACAAATCAAGACTGGTGGGTGGGGTTTACGACCAATCTTTGACGTCTGCAAATTTTACCGAAATTTGCATTTCATTCTAGTTTTAAATTAAAAACCACACCTATCAAACATTAGGCAAATAATCAAGGCTAAAACAATAATAAAATGTTCTATGTTCCGATTTTCTATTTCTTTGAAAAATTGTTGCTGTTGATGTATTGTCCAGGATCGAGGATTAAGAAAACATTTTTTAAAATTTCAAAGATCATTTAACATGTAAAATGTAGTAAACAATGTCAAGATTGGTTGATATATTTATATGAAGTTGTTTCTTTTGATTTACTTTGGAATGATACACAGAAAAATGCAAAAGTCATATATTTTTGCGACCATGCTATATTTGATACAAGTTATACCCGACTTCATAAATTCGAGTTGTATTTTTTATTTATCCAGGCTATGATTAGTTTTGGAACAAACAATTTTCTTGTCCAAATCACCAAGCACAGTGTGAAAATTAATGGACTAATTTTACTAAATATATTGTCCAACACTCCAAACTGATGATAATTGATACTCTATATTGAAACGAATTAAAGACCACCAGACCCATTGCTTTCCAAACAACCTATTCACTTCTGCATGAAAAAATGACACAGATATTGTGCTGAATGAATATATAAAAGATGCATATTTATTTTAAATACACATTTAATGTCAGTTGCTTTTATTGCAGATAAAAATTGATTTCCCATTGTATATAGTTCCACAACCATAAAACTAAACCTTAAGTTATTTTTGGGGGGATTTGTTTCGGGAAGGTGAGGTAGTATGTAACATAACCTCGTGTATCGACTGTCCGCGGGCTTGATGAGCTATCCCTTTAAAAATTTCTGGGGAGAACCCTGTTTCAAATTATACTGCTTTTGACAACATGGTCACAATAATGCCAAACTCTAAGGTCAAGGTCACATTTGTTGGAGTAATGCCCCTTTTCCGTCACAAAAACACATTGGCTATAACTTTGCCATTTCTAACAATTTCTTCATGGAACTTTCCAATTATATTGCTCATGACAACACGCTCATGATAACCCAAATTCTTTAGGTCAAGGTCACATTTGATGGAGTTATGCCTCTTTTGGTACTTGGATTTTGACACAAAAACATAACAGTGGCTATAACTTTGCCATTTCTCAATATTTCTTCATCAAACTTTCAAATAATATTGTTTATGACAACATGCTCATGATTATGCCATATTCTTTAAGTCAAGGCAACACTTGATGGAGTTATGCCCCTTTTTGTACTTGGATTTTGACACGAAAACTGAACATCGGCCATAACTTTGCCATTTCACAATTTTCTTCATAAAACTTTCATATTTTATTGCTCATGACAACACGCTCATGATTAATTCAAGTTCTTGAGGTCTTTTCCCAGCTAATTCTTATTCATTTCATCAGAAAATTACCCCCGTTTTAGGAAAAAATTTACTTCAAAGAAAAGCTCCCACAAGTTTTATTCTACAGTCGAAAATATCCACCATGGTATAGTGCTTTTTGACATTTATAGAACATTCCCACACATTTTATAACAGAGATTACTAAAAACTCGATCAATACGAGCCATGACATGAATGACAACCACCTACAAGCATGTTATGTGGAAGGCTTCTACAAATTCCACTGATCTTCTAACTTTTACTCTAGTGTGACCTATGTTAACACCAAATTTTCATAAATTGTTTGTGGGTTGGAGTTATTTCACCAAGACAACTTGTACTTGTTTTGTTATACGAGAACCTGTTGGGGCAAGTGTGAGGTTGGTGCATCATAGAACCTGGTTTAAACCCCCAGTGGCAAATTGTTTTGCCACTGACCGATCCAAGGCGGTAACCCCTCGGGTTCTCACTTTCATTAATTGTTTGTGGTGTCCATATTGAAATTGGTTATTGTAATACCATGCTCTCTTTTCCTCTCTACTGTTTGGCTGTGTGGGGAGGCTGTGTCTGCTGGATGTGGCCATTCCTGATATGCATATTTATCTTTTTTACACAACAGTTATTGTCAACTGCTACATAGTGCACTGTTCATTGACTGGATACTTTTTGATAGATTTGTTGAAGCATGACTGTCAGCAAAATCAATATGCGGTCCTGTATATACCGGTACATGTACATTGAAGCTATTACCATACATTTCTTTGACAATGATTATGCATTTAATGATAATAATCATTCAAAATGTGAAAAAGATTATTTGAAACTGGTAGAACTTAAGTTTTTTCTCTTAAGGGCTGTTTCAAAAAAATGGCTGGAAAAGTGAAAAACTAGTGAAAAATTAAAGTTCATAAATATTCCGAACTTGTTATTCTGTATTTTTTGCTTATTGAAACTGAGTACAGAACTAAAAAGATTTTTGAAATTGGTCAACTGGTTGCTAAGATATTGTCATTTGAAAAATGGCAAGTGAAGTGAAAAAAATGTAAAGAATTTAAGTTCATTAAAAGTCCAAACTGGTTGGTCCATATGTTTGTACAGTCTTTACAGTGATCAAAATCAATCAAGTTATACTCGTATGTGGCAGAATAAAAATTTTATGGAGCATTATTGACCAATATTAAATAAATCAAAGAATTTTAATTTATGTGCTTAAAATACAAGTAGTACTGTTTCTTATTATTTAAATGTGTATTTCTGTTAAAATACATGTTGAAGCATCAAATATAAGTGCTTTAGAACTTGTGGTATCGCATAAAGATAAAAAATGCAAATTGTTAAGAAAGTGTGTCACACTCCTGACACCCACATAAGTGCAGTGTGCTCAAAAATGTTTCACTAAGGCCATTCCTGTTTGTCACAATTTAACAAAACATGACATAGACTTCTAGGAAAAAACATGCTCTTGTTTTCATGTAAAGGATATGTTGACAGAATATTGCAATATGTGCATAATGTCACACTCCTGACAAATTTAGCTGACATTTTCTGAAGGGAGCTGCAGACAAATATAATTTCAATAGATTGCATCTAGAAACATATAACTTTATGATTCACAAAACATTTCTTATGTACTATTAATCTTTAAAGTCCTATAAATTTATAAAGCAAAGATTTTTTGATTTTCTTGAGGTATTTTCTTATCTACCACGCTTGACTCAATAGCATAAATTTTGATTAAGTATAATATGCTTAATTTTATCATTATTTGATGCCTAATAAATGCACCTTTTACTAAAACAACACTAAAACTTGTCTTTACTCAAGCTTTTTGTAAAATAATGGTCTGAACAAATGTGATTTTGAAAAGTGTCACACTTTTTTGTCACACTCCTGACATTTTTAGCCCATTATTTTAGAATATTTTTTTAACGGATGGTGCTATTTTGATGAAACTCCACAAATCTTTAGAGGGCATGATAAGACACCTCTGCAAAGTAGGAAAATGGAAGTAACTGTTTGTTGTACATTTTTATAACAGGAAAACCCAAACCAGCCATTTGTTTTTGAAACAGCCCTTAACTGAAATAGTTTACTTTATCTGAAATTGGTGCCACAGTTGGTATCAAATGCAGTAACCTCCCTTTAAAGTCACACAACTTCTCGACTGTTGGAGAAGCTGGAGCAGTTTGACATTTTAGACTGTAGATTGAAAACTTTGGGAATTTTTCTTCAAAGTAAACTTTTCCTTAGAGCTAGATTAATTTGCAATAAAGTGCATACACGTTTTGTTTGATAAAAAAATATTTGACAAAAATTGAAATGCTTTTAGTAGAAACAGTATTTTTTCAACGACATCTCATACTGACCTTGTCTATGGTAAGTAACCAGATACAAAGATAAAAAAGTTCAAGCAGTTTTTTCATTTTTTTAAGAAAAAGATAAAAATCAATGCTATTTGCTCTCTGGTTGCCTGGATTATTTTTAACTGGGGTGGGGGTGTCAGCAGGTGGAGGGGGGGGGGGGGGGGTGGTACCAAGGTACGAAACTTCTAGCTGTGACTATAGGTTAACTTCCATCTTTCATTGAATTTACATCTACAGTATATGGTCATGTTGTAATTATAAACAGTCTGCAGTTTACCAGAGTTTCTATCCTCCATTTGGTATATCATAAAGCAGTGAGGTTTCCATGCAGCATTTAGCATAACTCTTGCTTATTTATTGGCTAAATGACACAGAATCCAGACAAAACATCTCTTTTCTGCATTAAGGAAGCAATTAGAAACCTTATGGTCAGGAATGTAAAATTCCCAAAATCTGTAAGATTTGTTTATGTTAGTTACAAATCTAGTTATACTTATTGGTATTTTAAAGGCCCAATAAACTTGTCAAACAGCATATTTTTTATTAACCTAAACATTTAAGATTTCACCTGTATGCATAATAACACAAAAAATAAACCTTAAAATAAGAAAAGGGTATTATCTTATTGATTTGCAGCATGTTTTGCGGATCATTTATCTTGTTTACAAAACAAACAGCGAATCTTTCCGAGCTGATTTTCGGCAACTCTTGGCAGGCGACGGTCGCTAATTATGCAGAAGTGCATAAATTGATGACGTATTCCCCACTTAAAGCCGTTACCGGGATGGGTCGTATAACATTTACATCTTTCTTTGTTTACCTTATAATGAAGTTAAAACTTAAAGAATCTCTATTTTTCCTCGTCTTTTTCTTTCCCCGTTTGCATGATTTTGTGTTTACAACTTTTATATGAATGACGTCACCGCGTTCTGTGTTCTTAAGGCCCACGTACGGAAAAAACGATAACTTTTCGCCGAGTGATTGTAAACATTGGTTAGTAATTTTGTGGGCTACAAAAATACTGTGACGTTTTAATTCGGACCGGGTCTCAATGATCGGGGATTGTTTGAGAACATAAATATTTGGTCATTTATACTTTCTTTTGAAAAGGGTCAACGTGGTTAATTAATTTTCACAATGAAAAAAAACACAACATATTGACAAGTTTATTGGGCCTTTAATAGTTTGTGCATGTTTGAATACAACCAGTGTGTTAACACATTCCTCAATAGACACATCTTTATTGCATGGGCGAACAGTTTAGATCCGCACATCTGTTCTGTCTGATCAGGATCTAAACTGTTTGCTTTTTGATTTGTCAGGTTATTTCTGACCAAATGCGACCAGTGCAGATCCTGATCAGATGGCCACGGTGACGGATGTGCCGGCTGGTCTGGATCTACACTGGTCACATATGCTTAAAAATGTGTATATATTGAGGAAAGGGTTAAATGTTGAAGTTCTATGTTCAAAATACTTTAAAACTTGCAGAAGATTGTCTCAGTGCAGCATTTTTACTTTATTTCATTTTACTGAAACTACTAATCAGCTGATTATTTGCATTCAATACTGCAAACAGGAAGTAAAGTGTAATGATGCTGTTTGATCTTTTACAGATGAGTAAGAAGCAGACACCAAGTGAATTTTTGAAGAAGATCATTGGCAGACCAGTTGTGGTCAAACTGAATTCTGGTGTGGACTATAGAGGTGAATAGAGTTTTCAAAAAAGCTACACTCCAGCTATGCTGTCTACTTAGTATTAGTCTATTACATGAACTGGACTCCTTAACCCTTTCCTCCATAAATACAAATTTTTACGCATGTGCCACCAGTGTAGATCCAGATCAGCTGGCACATCTGTGCTGTCTGATCAGGATCTGCACTGGTTGCATTTTGGTCAGAATAATGAATCAAAAAGCGAACAGTTTAGATCCTGATCAGACAGCACAGATCTGCCGGCTGATATGGATCTAAACCGTTCAACCATGATATTAAGGTGTGTCTATGGAGGAAAGGGTTAAAATATAAATAAGATCATGTTTGTAAACATTGCTTGTTAGTCTCTCATTCACAGATTTTACCTTACAGTACTGTGATTTTAAAGCCTGTCCTGAAACTAGCTGTAAATTTAGTGTCACAGTATGTGACTGCTTGCCTTTTTGAACTATTTGTCCACATATCATCGAATTTGACTCTTAAAAGTGATTTGATGTATGTCAGTTAGAACATTTCACTTGGTAGTGAGAAATTGATCTTAAATACCATTAAATATTGCCGACAATGTGTCCAATTCGTTTAAAAATGGTTAGCTAAGTTGCTTTTTGATCAAATGACAATACAACAAAAATCTATTGATGAAATGGTCTTTCGTTGATCTGTCTTTTTAGTAAATGTAATTTACTTTCAGTTAATATTGGTTTTCTTCAGGCATTCAAATTCAGTATGTATGTTCAGTTGGTGCTTTTAGAGTATGTATCTTAGTGAGATACTGTTGCTATTGCAGGTGTATTAGCTTGTTTAGATGGATACATGAACATAGCTTTGGAACAAACAGAGGAATATGTAAATGGACAGTTGAAAAACAAGTATGGAGATGCCTTTATCCGAGGAAATAATGGTAAGCCTGTATGGACTCAATTGAATTAGATTCATTCTGGGGTGTAATGTATCCAGATTTCTATATTGATATCCTTAGCAAGTAATACAAAATAGATAACTATATCAAATATCTTAATAGATATAATGAAATGTTTTAATATCTCCCACTTTTGTTTATCTAAAGTGAGTTTTAAACAGAGAGAATTTTAAATATGTAATATGGACAGTACTGTGTCAAGACAGAGTAGACCACAACAAAGTGGTAAGATTTTGCCAACATATTCTATGTGTAGCACTGTCCAGTGGTTCTCTACTGAGATTGATCAAATTATGTCTGTGGGTTTAAAACTAACCACATCCCCACCAAAGGTGTCACTTGTTGTACTTAGATTAACGTTGGGATACAAAAATCTTATTCTTTGAAATCATAAGGCTTAGAGCTTAGGTATTTGGTGTGTAGAATTGGCTAGGTGATCTCTGTCAGCCTTGTTTAGTCATTTCCTCCATGGAATATGGCATTTATTCCATTAGCGATCTAATATTTGCTTTTTGATTTATTACATGTTATGTTATTTTGGACACTGTAAGAAACAACAAGTGTAGATCTAGATAAGAAGACACTGATTTGCACAAGCAATAAACCACATATATGTGGAGTAAAGCGTTAAATTATGCCACTTAGCAGCACGATTTATTCCGGAAACCAATTGAGAATTCTTTGTGTTCTTGTGGTGAAATAGAGACCACCAGTCACTTTCTCCTTGTCTATTGGAATTATAGAATCATAAGACAACGTTATATGTCAAATTTACCTTGTATACTGATGTATCATAACTTAATTTACTGAAATGAACTCTTAAGCCATGATGAAAGCGTGTATGTATTCATAAAAGTACAAGAACTCATTATTGCCACTAGACGTTTCGCGGTATGAGCCTCTGGACCAGATTTGCTGCATTATTGGGTGGATGGGATGGTCGACATGCAAAGGAGAGAAAAAACAATGAATAATAAATTAAAAGATAATTATTTTCATTTTGTTTAAACAAATACCCGTTTGTAAAAACCCTACTTAAAATAGTTTATTTTTTTAACATAAAGAATAATCTTTACCAAACACAACTAACAATTGATTTACAAATTTTATGCTTCATTTTCATATCTTGAACATTAAATATATGTAACTGCCTATATTTTTCTAACCAAGAAAACGGATTAACATATGATGCTTTCGGAAACTTGTTTCCAGATTCTCATAGTATTACCTAATTGTGACTATGTTGATGTACTTGTAACATGCTATATGGTAAATAAATATTGTTTAAACTAAACTAAATTATGCCGCAGAGATAAAAAATAACCCCACCCTTGAGATCAATTGTTTTACAGACTCTCATAGTAGTGAAAACTTATTTCCGGCTTTGAGCTTAGATATTAAGTGTGAAGCATTTTGTTGTAGTTTTCTTCCAAGAATTGTTCAAATATAAGGTCAAAATTGACTGTAGTTTTGGGATGGGGTCAGTTATTTTACATACACTAAACGACTTATAATGTAAAAACTTTTAAAATTTTCTCAGGGAATATCTTGGATGATCATGCATTGTGCCTATTTAGATCTTTAGGTGAGCACATCAGGTCATCATGGTCATCTTATTTGTCAATAATTTTAGTTTTTGTTTTGCCCTTTAGAAGAAAAGGCGATACATAGAGATCGCTTTGTCCGTTGGCTGGTCCAATTGTCACAAAAACTTAACGTTGGCTTGAACTTTGCCTTTTCTTAATATTTTTTTCATCAAACTTTTAAATTATATTGCTTATGACAACATGGTTGTGATGATGCCAAATTCTTGAGATGAAGGTCACATTTGATGGAGTTATGCTCCTTTTTATGGATTTTTATTGTAACAAAGTACCAGAGGGCGACACAAGCGTTCAACTGAACACCCATATAGTCAGAATTATGTTCTGATTTCTGCTTTCAGTTTTGTATATATCAACTCAGAAGAGAAGAGGATGAGGCAATACTGTGACAGTTGTTGTGGTTGTTGTTGTAAGAACACAATTTGTGGTGCGGTGAACAAAATTCAAAGCAGTTCAAATTATACTTATAGTGAAACCACCTGACAATATTATTACTGCTTGTTGTTCTCAAGAACTGTGTCACATTCTGCTTTTTATTTTAATTATTTAAAACTGACATGAAGATCTCACCAGTAAGAATTTCATTTTGAATTATGTGATACTGCATGACAAAATTAATGACTTTGTAATAATTGTAGACCCAGATCGAATTATGGACTTGAATGGTCCAAAAAAGATCTTAACTGTTGTCTAAATGAATATAGAGAGATTCTCTAACTGAATGGCGAACAGTATAGATTAGACTGCATGCTGATCTGGGTCAACACTAATTGCTTAGGCCATAAGTCCCTTTTTTGTCATGGTGTTTTACATATTTTCACTGTCCAGACTTCTTTCAAGGTTAATTTTGATGTTCTAAAGCTTCATTCAACCCATGGAGGACATGGATACAGCTTTTACTACATGTGTGACCAGTGTACATCTGTGCTGTCTAATGCAGATCTATTCTGTTCATTTCTAGGTTCATCAGGTTATTTCTGACCAAGAAGAGATCAGTGTAGTCTGGTTTGGATATACACCGGTCACTCATGTCACCTAAGCCATAGCCCATGGAATAAATGTTAAATTTCATTGGAATATGATAACATGTTAAGTGTTTTCATTGCAGGATGATAACAACATGTATTTATATTGCTGGAGTTTTGTAATGTCATAGTTATTGATGAAACTTAAAATGTTATAGTTCGATATAATTACAGCCAAGTACTAAATTTGTTGTCATATTAAATACAAACAGTTGTTCCGTTTTAACCCTTACCTCCATATATACACCTTTATTGCATAGGTGAACAGGTTAGATCTAGATCCATACCGTCTGATCAGGATCTAAGCTGTTGCTTTTTAGCTCGACTATTCGAAGAATAGGGGAGCTATCCTACTCGCCCCGGTGTCGGCGTCGGCGTCCGTTAAACAAAAAATGCACTTTGGTCCATTACTTGAAAACTACTTATGATATCAACTTGAAACTTGGAATATATATTCACCATCAAATTCTACATCATTACCAACAACACCCATAACTCTGCTACAAATATTTTTCAAGTTATGCCCCTTTTTCACTTAAATTTTGCGTTAAGGAAAATATGCACTTTGGTCCATAACTTATAAACTACTTGAGATATCAACTTGAAACTTGGAATATATATTCACCATCAAATTCTACATCATTACCAACAAGACCTATAACTCTGCTGTCAATATATTTCAAGTTATGCCCCTTTTTTCTTATATTTTGTGTCAAGCAAAATATGCATTTTGCCCCTAACTTTAAAACTACTTGAGATATTGCCTTGAAACTTGAAATATATTTTCACCATCAAAATCTACATCATAACCAACAAGACCCATAACCCTTCTTCCAATATTTTTCAAATTATGCCCCTTTTTCGCTTACATTTTGTGTTAAGCAAAATATACAGTCGGCCCTTAACTTCGTTATGAATGGAGGGATTTCAAAATAACTTGGCACAAATGTTCACCATGACAAGGCGGTGTGTCGCGTACAATACCCATGGCTGTAGGTCCAAGGTCAAGGTCACTGTTACTAAAAATAGAATTTTCTTGCAAAATCGTGTCCGCTCTGTAACTTTGTTATTTCTTATTGGGTTTTTAAATAACTTGGTATAATTGTTCACCATATCAAGACAGTGTGTCACTTACATGCCCAAGCCTGTTGGTCAATGGTCAAGGTCACTGTTACTAAAAATAGAATTTTCTTGTCTAGGCTGTTACTTTGTTATGAATGGAGGGATTTCAAAATTTCTTGGCACAAATGTTCACCATGACAAGGCGGTGTGTCAGCACAATACCCATGCCTGTAGATCCAAGGTCAAGGTCACTGTTACTAAAAATAGAATTTTCTTGTCCAGGCTGTAACTTTGTTATGAATGGAAGGATTTCAAAATAACTTGACACAAATGTTCACCATGACAGGGCGGTGTGTCACGTACCATGCCCATGCCTGTAGGTCAAAGGTCAAGGTCACTGTTACTAAAAATAGAATTATCTTGTCCTGGCTGTTACTTTGTTATACCTGGAGGGATTTCAAAATAACTTTGCACAAATGTTCATGAAAAGGCAGTGTGTCCGCACAATACCCAAGCCTGAAGGTCCAAGGTCAAGGTCACTGTTACTAAAAATAGAATTTTCTTGTCCAGGCTGTAACTTCATTATAAATGGAGGGATTTCAAAAAAAACTTGACACAAATGTTCACCATGAAAGGGCAGTGTATCGCGTATTATTCCCATCATTGCACTTGAGTGTCTGAAAATGATGCATAGCGGGGCATCCGTGTCCTATGGACACATTTCTAGTTTCACTTATATTTTCACAAGTGCACTTCATCGATAACTTTGCAAATACTTAAGGTATCAACTTCAAACTACCATTATATTTTCATTTCAGTTCTTTTTCTGTAACATTACTGAAGTGATTGATATTTGACTAAAAGTAAATGTCTCTAATAAAAAATTACTAACAAGTTTTCTAACAAATTCAGAAATATTTCATAGTTATTCCCCTATTCAGTTTAATATTTATGGTACATTTAGGAATTATTTCTGTTATTTGAAAATAATTTCTCCCGTACCATTCACTTGTTAATATTTTTCCTGATTGCACATGAATGTATGGCCATAGTTATTATTGTTTTAATCTTCAAATAGCATTTGTTTCAAATGATTCGAATAGTCGAGCATGCTGTCTCCTCTGACAGCTCTTGTTGATTTTTTTGGTAATTTCTGACCAACATCTGATTTGGATTTTCACTGGCCGTACATGCATAAAAACCATATATATGGAGGAAAGAGTTAAGGAAAGAATTTTCTGTAACTGTTGAAATACAAAAGTAATTTACAAATTTTATAAAGTGTACTTTGCTTTTGTGAAACTGCTAATATAACACCAGATTTTTTATAGAACAAATTTTGAAATGGAACATTTCTGTGTGGAAGATACAATGTACTGTTGAAAACTTAAAAACACCTAATAACTGAAAAATTATTGTTAAGATGTTTACATGTTCATTGTGAGTAATGTAAAAATTTCTGAAGCTTTTTTAGAAAATAAAAAAAAACACACCATTATTATTATTACTCTGCTTTATTGATCATTGACATCTTGTATATATGCTTACACAACTTGATTTCGAGCTAATTCAAGGTTTTCTTCAATCACTAGAGGTTAACATGAAAATTAATCAAAGTAAAGATTCTTTTCAGGCTTACAGTAGTTCTGCACACAGTAATAAGGCTTTAAATAGAATATAAAATGGGAGGGGTATATTGAAATGGCATTGTCCCTCTCTCACAATTTTCCGTCTGCAGCCTTTTCTTGGTAATTAGCTGCTAGAAAATTTAAAGAAACTTGGAATAACTGTGATGATGCCCATGAAATTTGTTTTTGAATCAGTCAATTGTCTTCAGAGTTCTTGTCTTTTAATTATAACAATGGAGTGAAGGAGTTAATACGTGACAATGTTAATAAACTGGTGTTCATGAAAGCATTAGGTATATGGATGAAACTCTTTTCTAGACAAAATCCTGATTGCTTAATTTTGCCAACTGTGGACTGAAATTATATATCTATGGATGATAGTTTATAGTGGACTTTGTAAAGATAATCTATTCATTTTGCTGTTCTGTTATAAAATATCACTTCCTCCTTTCCCTCCAACTTCTCCTGTAAGGACTTTAACATTGTCTTGCATGGAGAAATTTTCAAATAAAGCAAAATACAGAGCACACCAGGATCCAAAGCTTTTAGTATACAAGAAAATACAATAAACGTGTGTGTGCGCCAGAACGAGTGAATGTGTGAATTTGCAGTTCTGCAAGGATTGCATGATGATGAAAAGCATTTTATTTAATAAACGGAATGAAACATTACAACTACACCGACTTAAATGTAATCCTGTTACCCAAACAACTTTAAAATGGAAAAATTGGTCTTTTATTTTTCCTCATCTCTTTTATTTATCAGAATGTCAAGATTTTTATATCACAAGTCTGTGATCAAGACTATGATGCTCACGAGTTTATGTATTTTAGGAATGATGCAATAGTTTATTCTGTTCATCTGGGTATAAGCAATATTTGCTTAACTAATTACTCCTATGTATAGTTTTTATGCGCATGTGCAATTAGTTTAGATTATCATTGCGATCTTTTTATGCCCCCGCCATGAAATGGCGACGGGCATTAAGAGTTGCTCCTGTCCGTCCGTCCATCCAATATTCTCGTGAACGCAACTCCTCCTACACTACTGGTGGGAATTTAATGAAACTTGACCACAATGCTTGGCCTGATATGTTGTTGTGCATGAAGGTAGGGTTTTGCTCTTATATGTTCCGTTCAGAAGTTATGGCCCTTTGATACTTCCATTTACATTTACATTAGTTTTAATAGGAGTATATCTCGTGAACGCAACTCCTCCTACACTACTGGTGGAAATTTAATGAAACTTGACCACAATGCTTGGCCTGATATGTTGTTGTGCATAAAGTTGGGGTTTCGCTTCCGTTCAGAAGTTATGGCCCTTTGATACTTCCATTTACATTAGTTTTAATAGGAGTATATCTCGTGAACGCAACTCCTCCTACACTACTGGTGGAAATTTAATGAAACTTGACAACAATGCTAGGAATATATCTTGTTTAATATATTTTGTGTTAAGCAAAATATGCATTTTGCCCATAACTTTAAAACTACTTGAGATACTGCCTTGAAACTTGAAATATTTTTTCACCATCAAAATCTACATCATAACCAACAAGACCCGTAACCCTGCTTCCAATATTTTTAGCTCACCTGAGCACGAAGTGCTCATGGTGAGCTTTTGTGATCGCCTGATGTCCGTCGTCCGTCGTCCGTGCATCCGTCCGTCCGTCTGTCGTCAACTTTTTCTTCAAACGACTTCTTCTCCTGAACTCCTGGGCCAATCTTGCTGAAACTTGGCAGGAATGTTACTTGCATGAAGCTTTACCAAAATTGTTCAAATGGTTCCGGTCCATTGCCTATCTAGGTCACAGAGGATAAAAATAGATTTTGAACATGAAATTTTTAAAAATCTTCTTCTCTGAAACCGTAAGGCCTAGAACTTTGATATTTGTTGAGTAGCATCACCTAGTGGTCCTCTACCAAGATTGTTCAAATTATAGCCCTGGGGTCTAAATTGGCCCCGCCCCAGGGGTCACTTCATTTTACATAGACTTATATAGGAAAAACTTTAAAAATCTTCTTGTCTGAAACCACAAGGCCTAGAGCTTAGATATTTGGCATTTAGCACCCTCTAGTGGAACTCTACAAAGTTTGTTCAAATTATTTCCCAGGGGTCAAAATTGGCCCCGCCCCAGGGGTCACTTCATTTTACATAGACTTATATAGGAAAAACTTAAAAAATCTTCTTGTCTGAAACCACAAGGCCTATAGCTTAGATATTTGGCATTAAGCACCCTCTAGTGGAGCTCTACAAAGATTGTTCAAATTATTCCCCTGGGGTCAAAATTGGCCCCGCCCCAGCGGTCACTTCATTTTACATAGACTTATATAGGAAAAACTTTAAAAATCTTCTTGTCTGAAACCACAAGGCCTAGAGCTTAGATATTTGGCATTTAGCATCCTCTAGTAGATCTCTACAAAGATTGTTCAAATTATTTCCCAGGGGTCAAAATTGGCCCTGCCACAGGGGTCACTTCATTTTACATAGACTTATATAGGAAAAACTTCAAAAATCTTCTTGTCTGAAACCACAAGGCCTAGAGCTTAGATATTTGGCATTTAGCATCCTCTAGTGGAACTCTACAAAGTTTATTCAAATTATTTCCCTGGGGTCAAAATTGGCCCCGCCCCAGGGGTCACTTCATTTTACATAGACTAATATAGGAAAAACTTTAAAAATCTTCTTGTCTGAAACCACAAGGCCTATAGCTTAGATATTTGGCATTTAGCACCCTCTAGTGGAACTCTACAAAGATTGTTCAAATTATTTCCCTGGGGTCAAAATAGGCCCTGCCCCAGGGGTCACTTCATTTTACATAGACTTATATAGGAAAAACTTTAAAAATCTTCTTGTCTGAAACCACAAGGCCTAGAGCTTTAAAGATATTTGGCATTTAGCATCCTCTAGTAGAACTCTACAAAGATTGTTCAAATTATTTCCCAGGGTCAAAATTGGCCCCGCCCCAGGGGTCACTTCATTTTATATAGACTTGTATAGGAAAAACTTAAAAAATCTTCTTGTCTGAAACCACAAGCTGAGAGTACTTTTGTACTCGGGTGAGCGATATAGGGCCATCATGGCCCTCTTGTTCAAATTATGCCCCTTTTTAACTTACATTTTGTGTTAAGAAAAATATACACTTTGCCCTTAACTTTGTTTGGAATGGAGGGATTTCAAAATAACTTGGCACAAATGTTCACCATAATAAGGCGGTGTGTCGTGACAATACCCATGCCTGTAGGTCCAAGGTCAAGGTCACTGTTACTAAAAATAGAATTTTCTTGCAAAATCTTGTCCGCTCTGTAACTTTGTTATTTCTTATTGTATTTTTGAATAACTTGGTATAATTGTTCACCATATCAAGACGGTATGTCACGTACATGCCCAAGCCTTTAGGTGGAAGGTCAAGGTCACTGTTACTAAAAATAGAATTTTCTTGTCCGGGCTGTTACTTTGTTATGAATGGAGGGATTTCAAAATAACTTGGCACAAATGTTAACCATGACAGGGCGATGTGTCGTGTACCATGCCCATGCCTGTTGGTCAAAGGTCAAGGTCACTGTTACTAAAAATAGAATTTTCTTGTCAGGGTTGTAACTACTTTAGGAATAGAGTAATTTCAAAATAACTTGGCAGAAATGTTCACCATGACAAGGTGGTGAGTCGTGTACCATGTCCATGCCTGTAGGTCCAAGGTCAAGGTCACTGTTACTAAAAATAGAATTTCCTTGTCCGGGCTTTAACTGTTTTGAATGGAGGGTTTTCAAAATAACTTGGCACAAATGTTCACCATGACAAGGCGGTGTGTTGCGTACATTACCCATGCCTGTAAGTCCAAGGTCAAGGTCACAGTTACTAAAACTTGAATTTACTTGTTCGGGCTATAACTTCTTTATGAAGGAAGGGATTTCAAAATAACTTGGCACAAATGTTCACTATGACATTGCATTGCATTACCACCAACTTCTTCACAGACATTTCCGTAATGAGAAGACAACAGTGCCACAAATACAAATAATTTACTTGATCATCAAGTTTATGCATATTCTTATAATTACTCGAACATCACTGTCTTTGAAATGCTATTAATCCCATCATTGCACTTTAGTATCTGAAAACGATGCATAGCGGGGGCATCCGTGTCCTATGGACACATTTCTAGTTCAGGATCTACAATGGATGCTTATTTGTCAGAAATAACAATTAATCTAAAGGGAACAGTATAGATCCTGATCAGACAGCATGAATGTGCTGGCTGATCCAGATTTACATTCTTTGACCATGGGATAAGAACCATATTCCATAAAGTGATAAAAAACCCAGATAAAGTGTGCAGCCCATCTTCAAGAATCCAAATGGTTTTAAATCCTGAAACTGCAATATTATTGAATGTGTTGGTGATTGACCTTTCTTTAAAATAAATACAGGAAGTAAAAACAGAGACAAAATGAAGTACATATTTTTTAATTTTAGTTATACATGTAGTAACATGCATTTAAAAATATAATAAAATGTGGTCAAAATTTTCATTTGCAACTGAATTGTTACGTTGTGTTTTTGCTTTCCTGAACAGTGTTCATACTATAGTATTTATTCTAATTGTAACCTTAAGAAAATGCCAGCACTTTTACTAAACATTACGAGTTTATTTTTTTTATGGGGTTTGGTGTACAGGTGTGCATTGGTGTCGTTGCCTTTTACACCCTGAATATTAGCCAGATTTGATTCAAACTTAGAATTTATTGACCAGTTAATACAAACTTAGATTTCAGTAAGATTTTGGCTTGTGACCAAAACATCAAATGCGGCGAATGCTGTTTCCTTTGAAAAGTAGCGGGATAGTTTAATTGACATAATGCTGTTCATAGTTAATCACGCCTTCAGGTTGCTTTACTTTAAGCCACACCTGTTAATGATTCAGTCCTTCATGTACCATTGAAATCGTTAGAAAACAAAATTTCATTTCAACATCTGCAAGGATAATGAACCCACAGTGACAAAATTTGATTGACAGCAAAACTTTATTTGGAAATAGAACGCAGTGTCTTCTGATTGGAGCGTCGATTCTAACAGTCGTCGCATGAGAAAAAACATGAACAGCATCTTGTGAAGTGTTGCAGTTCAACAGATATATACAGAGTTTGCTCACTAGGTCATTTATCTAATTAAAATCAAAATTAGTAGTAGGTAAGTATTAGTCATGATATAAATCACATATGTCTGGCACCTAAGCAACAACCAAGTTTGTTATAGGGGCACCTATATTGAAAGTAAGTACAAAGAATTATATGACTTGTATTATGTTGAAGGGAATTTCAGTCCTGCTTTGGCCCAGCTCGGAAAGGGGTACATGTAATTATCAAAACGAAGCTTTTAGAATGCAGGATCCAGCCAAGTTCATGCGGGAGATCTCCAACTTAACAAGAACTGGATAAAGAACTGGGACTGAACGACTTCACACTGATTGCACACTGATTGCAATGCACTATCTGCTATGTACACCTATTACGGAACATCCCTATTCTAGCCTCGACAAATTAATGGCTGTACATTGGATGTAAGCAAAAAATGGTCTGGTTGTGTGGCACTGATGGCCCCACAAGGTAAAATGCACTCACTTTACATCTCTGGGAAAGGCTCAATGTCAAGATTTTTACCAAACTCGACAGCCCTATTTTAAACAGTCGTTATTTTGAATGTAAAAGCTTGTGGTGAAACTAATGACAGAAATTTTCACTATCTTTTATTCAAACCGAAGAAACCCAAGCAATTTTAAATGTAATTCATGAACTATTTTTTGAGTTTAAAGTAAAAATAATTGAAGGTAGTCCCAGCCTATAACAGAGGTGAATGTAATGAGCCGATAGTGTAAGAGAGTGGGTAAAATGAAGTTTGTAAGATTATATACAATAAAGGGGACAAGGAACAACTTTTCTGCAATGGGTCCCATGTTTATTATTTTATAGATATGGCATATAAAAACAGTGTGGTTGTACAGCAACAACTAAAACCAGGGCTCTCACTAGAGGGAGACATGGGAGAAGTGGTCTCCCAAAAGTGCCCAGACTTCTCCCTTCTTTGCAAACTTCTCCATAATTCAGTAAAATTATGACAAAACTTCTCCCTGATTTGCAAGTCTAGTGAGAGCCCTTTAAAACAACATGATAACAGCATTACAGCATTAAAGAGTTACAACAGGTAAGGGATGTAGACATCACCCTCTTGTGTTACGTGCAAAAAGGATAGTTATGCCCCTGTTAAGAAACTTGAAGTGTTATTAAAATTATTCAAATGTTGATATTTCATGAACACCAGTCTATTTCTGTTACAATGGGAACTCCTCAAGCTGGTACAAGCTTCAGGTTAGGATTCCATACAGTTGCTACGGCTATTGAAGATGAAATTATTCCAAAGATGCCTTGTTGTGTGGCGGAAAAATTGGCCATCTTTAGTGTGCTCATTGGTATAGCTAAATCAAAGAAATTTTTGATAGTGTCCAACACCAGAGGTGTGTTGCTTGACAAAATTTCCAGCACCGATGCTTGCCTCTTTGACACTGACTTGTAGTTGCTATCTCCATTTACGTAAACGCTAGAGGAGGCTCTTGCTCTGCTTTTTGCCATTTCTTCATTGATCACACACCATATTCCATAGAGGTCTCGGAGAAAGTTGAGCAACAATGTGGCCAGGTAGAACCTGGATGAAACCTCTGACCAGTATTGTTTATCAAGCTTCACTGCTCCCACGTTACTGAACCATAAAAAGTGGTCAAACAAAAGGTAGAATGCTTGGTTGATCTTGGAGAGTGTTATGGTCAGGCGTAGAACTACATCTTTCAAGTGAATACTTTTTAAGGCACCTTGTAGGAAGTCCAAGCTCTTTCCAAATCGTAACACTGAAAAAGATTTTAAAGGCTGATAATATTTGCAAGCATCATCCAATATAATACACGAATGAATCATTATTTGATGGTTTTCATTCGGGCATGGAAAACAGTTGGGTTGTTTAAAGTGTGTGAAGCCCGAAGTGCTTCATGCGTACTTTAAACAATCCAACAGTGACTGTTTTTTCATACCCAAATGAAAACCTTCAAATATTGATTCAATCCTTATATTAACACTAATAAATACACTCATTAATACAGAAATTGTTAGAAGAATTCATGATATCACGGCTTTTCTGAATGGCTGTTGGAACAGCCACGTTGGCGACATAGTGGATGACGGCACACTTTTCCCAGCAACTCATGGCAAAACGTGCGTGCCTGCTGATGTCACACGTCACATCATGTACACTGTATACATCAGGAATTATGAGTCGTTAGGTGAATAAGACTTCATCGTAGAGGACCAAGTTGAAGTGTAAATATAGTAAAATAAAAACTATTACTTTTTTAAGTATATGCTCAATGGTGCAATTAAATCAAATTTACTAAAAAGATTTGCTGTTTATAAATGTTTTATACCTTTGCTTAGATTGACTGGCTTCTAGAATGTATACTTTTAACTTAAAATTTCGTAGATGTTAGCACAGCTGATTGTGGAAATAACACCACTGCAGCAGGCATGGGGTAATGCAAAAATGTAATTGTAATTTACAGTTATGCATTACATTTTACCTTAGGTTATCACCAAAAAGAAAAAGAATCAAAATGAACAGTAGATTTTTTTACTGCAGCTCATAATTGCTAAGTAAATGTTCTCTTATGGCTTACATTTCCTTGTCATGCTCAACATGGACTCTATTGTTTTCAGGGTTTGAAGTAATTCTTTCTTATCTGCATGACCCTGTGCTCTGCCCCAAGCCAACCTGCAGCCATATTGGACCAGTCTGAAATATAAGGATACACAAAATAAATGGAATATTTTTATCCTGTATCATTTTAAAAGTTTCAAAATCATACTTTCACTGCTTAACAGTGTACACATTAAGAGTTTTTGTAAAACTCTGACTATCTCCACAAATGTTAATTGAAAAGATTAACGGCAAGATAACATATTATCTTAATTAACACAAGTCCTCTCCATTGCAGTAATAACTGGTTTACCTTTGTTTACATTACTCAGAAATCTAGATCTTGACCTAGCTTAAAGAATGTGAGGTTGAAATGTAAGGTCATTTTACATCAAGCACTTTTTTCAGTGAAAAGTAAAAAATAAAATGTGACAATACAATTAAATTCATTTCCATTAGTTTCAACTTTATATTTAAAATACTAGCAAAATGTCAGATTGACAGTCAAAATTTTCCTTTGAAAAATTAGTAAATTATAATTATTAATATGTAGTAATACATAGTCTTCAAAGGGTCTTTCGATGTGTTTTTCAAATGTACTTTCCATGTGATTTAGACCATCTTCGAATTAAGACCAATAGGCAGTAAAGATTTAAAATGAATCACATAATGGCAACATCAGGGATTGGGGTAATTGAAAAAATGTAATTGTAATTGAGTGTAATTAATAACATCTTGTCAAGTAATTGAATGTAATTTGTAACTGAGCAATTTTTCAATTACTTTTTTGTAATTTAATTAATTACCTTATAATTGAAAATACATGTAATTAAAGCAATTACATTCAATTTTTCATATTACATTTGATGGTTTATGAAGCAATGATTTGATGATTTAAATGTAATTTAATTATATAAATGATAAGATGCGAAAAGTACACAGACTTCCCGAAAGTTGAAAAAAAGTGTCAGACATTTGGTCTGGACATTTTGATAAGATGTGAAAATCTGTCTTACCAAAACAAATTCTGTCTGACCAAAACATGTACATTTGTGTATTAAGGAATTAGCAGTTCAAATTTTTGTCAGACACTCGGTCTGATAACATAGGAAATCATGTCAGACCTGCCCAAATTTTAGCGGGCAGGTCTGTCGGTCTGGCAACTGTCGGGAAGACTGAAGTACAAATAGTTTTTAATTTAAAAACATCTCTTCTCAGTCACAGCAAATACAGTATCCATAAAGTTCAATGTGATTGTCCCATGAAAATTCTTAATTCATGCTTTTAAATTATAAATAAGTTATTTCACTGATTTTTTAATGTTTAAACCCAAGATAAATAAAAACTGACACTATCAACTAAAACTCAGATCTGATTGAGCAGTCTATCTGTGTATCTTAACTGGTTATTGTTCATTGAATCAAAACTCTTCAAATTTACACTTTCCTGGGTTCATTTTTACCTTTCAATTTTACTTTAAATTTATTTATTTATTATAAACCCTCTAAATTTATTTATTTATTATAAACCCTCATTAATACATCAATATCCTTTTTCCTAATACTTAGTACTTAAAACCTGTTTAGTTGTAATTTAATTAATTACATGAGGCAAAGTAATCATATTTTAACTTATTACATTTATAAAAAGACTAAAATCATAATTTAATTGAAGGATTTCTGTAAGTAATTGTAATTTGATTAATTACATTTTTAAGTAATTGACCCCATCCATGGGCAGCATAAGCAATAAGCTGACAATTTAGAAATACCAAGTACAGTTGTTAAGGCAGAAGCGGATTTGGGGGTATAGTGGATAGCCCGTTTCTTTTCCTGGGCATTTTCTTTATTTATAAATTTAGAATAATTAACCTTTATACCAAGAGAAAGAGTGAATTCTCCCCTTCACTTTAATGTATTTTGTTTTGATTTCAAATTTTGTAATGAGAGTTTATCTTATTTATAAGTAGAACGGGGCAATCAGAAGTCGATACCTACACCGTGATTTTACTAATGAAAAGAACAATAAACATAAAGTTGTATATCAAAAGTCTGTATAATTTTTCAAAGAATATGGTTTGGTTTGGTGTATAAATTAACCTGTTATCACTCATAAAAACGTGTTCTTATAAACCTGCAAATTGTCACCAAACAGAGATATAAATAACTATCATGCACTAAGTCAGTAATGGATTGCATAATGTATGCTACTCAAGGGGATCATCTCCAAATCAACTCGATCTGTCAAAGCGCTGTCAGAGGCGAGTTGAACGTTAGGTATGATGTGTTGTGAAGATTAACAATTGAACTAATATAACGCAATGTAGTGAAAATACTGTATTAACTGTATATATTTATGTATCAATGAATGGGTGAGCCTGGCGAAATTCTGACAGTGCTTTCAACTGAAACCATAGAGTCGGGTGTGCTGACGGTTTAGTCATGGACTTCTCCATTTCTTTTTTTTCAATTTGGCCATTTTTCGAGAATATGTTTCCACAGCCTTCGATTTTGGAGAAGTCTTTCATTTTATTGTGCTATTCTTTTCGTTTGAGAACTCGCATACATGTACGTAATGGATGAACTGTGTAAGAAAAAAATCATAGTTTTTCTGGCTACTAAGTTTAGTTATCGCCAGTATATAAAGATATATTTACTAAGCATTTATGCTTTTTGATATGATAATAATTTATATTCCATTTGATTTCTCTGTGATTGGGTTTTAGTATTACCAAAACCCAGTTTGTGATCAGTATTATTTTAAAATGCATTTCATTTAATATCTGTATAACTGTCTTATGACCGATTGTATTATGATTTTCTTCTGTTACAGTTTGCAGCAATTTCCGGGTTTAATTCAGTTCAAATGGTATTGATTTTTATTTAATAAACCACTGCACATGTTTAAGTTAATGTCATAATAAAAATACAATTTTGGATTGGTTTGAGAAGCCCCGTCAGTGACTTACACTAACTATCCCATACTCCCGGAAGCTATCCGCTACTGCCTTCTAAAAAGAATGATGTTTCTAAGAGAGAACACTTTTGTCTGTTGAATGATATTGATAAGTTTGTAGAATGTCTACTTTTAAAGACCCGTAGAACGGTAATCTGCTTAGCTATCCGCTACTACCTGAACAACTGATACTACTTGCAAAAATGAAACTGGCAGTGGCACTCTATTAACTTAAAATCTAATTTAAAATGAATGTGGTACCTGCATAATTTATCTCTTCCATTTGTTTGAGCATTGAATTTAATGATTGATGATACAACATCAGATGACATGGTTATTTTGATTTGTTCTAAATCTTTAAGTTAAAATGTGTAAACACTTCCAACCGAGTAACTGTCAAGTATATTGCTGGAGTTCATTATTTAGATCGCGGACCTGTTCTTGGTGTCCTCGGTTTTCTTCGTAGGCAGTATCGAATCCGATTACTTTTTGTTGTCTTTTCCGGTGTCATGGTGGACATGGAGACACTTTCAGTACCAAATTTTGAAAGAATTTAGAAAATCGCCATCGTTGATTTCTTGTTTTCTTTATTTGCGACTCTGATAATAATTTTAAATTATGCCCGTTTATATAAGGAAGAACGTGAGTTACACGCCCCCGTCCCTGGACAAACTACCCCAGGAGTCTGAAGATGACTATGTCACTGACCCAGAGCTGCTAAAAGACAATCTTCCACAGCCATATCGCATGATTGATAAGACTTTAAGGGAACTCATTGATGATACATGGGAAGTGATTGCTAAACGGGAGGAAGAAAACCTAGCAGAGGCTAGGAAAGTGAAACCACCACAGTATGCGAGCTCTGTTCAGCTTGAAACAACTGTACCTGGAACTCAGTATCCAGATAAACAGGTGATAATTTTTGCTTGACAGGATGAAGGAGCTATTAAAATAGGTGGGAGAAAATGTATAGGCCTCTACCAGGACTCAAACCTTGGACCTGATAAGTACACCTTCCATCTTAACAAGACATAGCCACTAAAATGGCAATAATCTACAAATAACAATGCAGGTTTTGATTGACTACCCCAGCTAATATTTCACCCAGTAAAGCTCTGAGGGTAAATTGATTAAAATTGGCTGCCAATGAAATACAAGAGAGAATGTGTAAGCCTAGACAAGGATTCGAATCTCGGACCTCTGGCTTACCGGGCTAAGACAACCTTGAGCTACCGAGGCCACCTGATAAAGACAGTTACTGGGTAACACTGTCATACCCACCTTACCTGTTTTTGTGTGTTTGAAGCTCATAGCTTGGTTGTCTTTAAATATATTTTTGAAATGTTACTGTTTTTAATGCAGTTGTACACTAATTTTAATGGAAATCATAAAATTTGTGTAAAACATATTTAACATAAATGTCCCTTAGATCACACTGTTTTCATGTTATGTTTATTCTGCATCAAAATATTATGAAGCAAAAACAAATTACTGTTCATTGATAAAATTAAATTGATGCACAAATGAAACATAGGAAAATAGGAGAATTAAAATTTTGTGTTTTTAACTGGCTTACTACTGACCTTGGGTCTCGGGCTCTTCTGATTTCATTTGATTAAAAATTCACAAATAAAATAAATTTTACTTTAACTTAAACCTTGCTTCTCCAAAAACCATGTTAATTTTTTTTGTTTACCAAATGTGAGTGTAAATATTCAAAAAGTAATTAGATTTTGTTGTATTCC
This sequence comes from Corbicula japonica, assembly GCA_038501625.1. NCBI lineage: Eukaryota > Metazoa > Mollusca > Bivalvia > Venerida > Cyrenidae > Corbicula > Corbicula japonica. The sequence goes on from JAZAYU010000136.1 coordinate 1,073,834, forward strand.
TTTAGACTTTATGCTAATTGTTAAACTTGATTTGATACTCAAACGCAAAATTCCTATCAGGCATGTTATAAATGTTTCAGAAACTGACATATTCCACTTGCATGACTGAGACATCAGATGGTCAGTATGTGTTTATTGGGCTGCCATGTGGTTTTGTAGCAGTGGAAGCACTAACACAGCAGATAGTGGGTTCCTGGGAGGAAGAAGCTGCTGAGATGTCCTACATGAAATCATACACACTCTCTCCAAACGTCTATTTCATCACAACCATAGACGATATGGGTATGTCTAAAATGTTTCTTTTAAACTATTTTAGAATTGGCAGCTTATTTTGACTATTGAGACTTAATTACACAAGTCTGCTTTAGTTTGTGTTGAGGTGTTCTTTAATTTCTGTGTTTAAAACAGAATTTTCATGAAAATATAAAATTCCCTTGATTCAAAGCACAAAAATCTGAGAATCTATTTTTATAACTAGCTTACTTCTGGAGTATTGCAATATTAAATGCTGTTATTAATAGAAAAATTTTTTTATACACATGTAAGATATATGTATTTCTACAGTTTCATCACTGTACCGACCAACATGTAATTAAGTAATCACATATGCCTTTGATATCTATTCACAGGTGTTGGAAGAATATTTGCATTTACCTACAACAGAATTTTCCTCATTAAAGCATTGAACATACAGGTAGGAATTAGAATACTTTGAAAACCCTAATAAAGACCACCCTGTTCTTGAGATCACATTTTACTGTCCTGATATTCCATCCCAACATTATGACCACCCCACTACTAAGACAGTCAGTTTTGACAAGTACCAAAAGTAATAGTAGCCATGTTCAAAACAGGGTTTTGAAAAAGGTTTTAGGTTTACTCACCCTGCAGGGCAGGTGATCTGGTAATGCTTATCAGTTGAACATCAGTTATATTTGCAGCCACTCAAATTTACTAGCATAGCTATATTTCATAAAGAAAACTCAAAATCATAAAATGTTCTATTACAAGAACATCAATAAACTCTCCTTTGAATGTAAAAAATGAAAAATGACAGCATTTTTTTTCCAGATTAAATTGAACTTTTTGTTTGGTGATTAGGATATAAGAAAACTCGACGTGTATGCTTAATGATTCAAGATTCAATAATTTTTTGTGATGTTGGACTCTGGCCCATACACAAACACATCAATACACATGTACAACATGAAATATTCATTTCAATACAAGTGATCCTTTTTTTGTTATAAATGTTATCCCCTTTTTGATCTTTTTTGTTGCAGTTTTCCCCTGTTAAATGGTTTGTGGCCCCTTTCCCCTAACCTCATCCCTAAAACACTTGCAAGCTAATCTGGATCCTAACAGGTCACACATGGAATATAAGCCTTACTATGGAGTAAATTGAGTTAGGAGTTAACTCCTGGTGGGTCAAAAACCTCCATAGTGGTTTGAGGCAAAATTATTCTGATCCTGTTTATAATATGATTCCCTGCCATATACAACTTGTGGAGAAGTGAGTGTTGGTAAAAAAAGTGGTTAAGATTTTAGATTGCAAAAGATCTTACAATATTTCTCTATTTGCAGGAAAGTGACAGCAACAAGGTATTGGTCAGCAAGATAGAGGCGTCTGCAAGTGGCGACTATCTCGGTGTAGTCATGGAAAGTAAGCTTCTTTTGAAGGAATGGAAAGCTCAGCGCTAAGCTTTTCTAGTTCCTTCATACTGCTGTAATATTCATACTGCTGTAATATTATGTCAGAACAGTTTTTATTGAGCTGTTGAAATCTCCTGCGAAACAAAGTATGCCTACAATACTTTAATATCTAACTGCATATTTTTGTGGACTAATCTTGATTTGCAATATCTATATTCATTAAATAGGTAAGTTCTATTGCATATAAAAATGTTTTACTACTTAGCCAGTATATGATTACAGAAATCAAATGTAAATTCAATAGAATTTTCATTTTGTTACAAAATATTCTATACATACAAACTAGATGTCAGATTAATGTTGAGATTGCTCATACCCTGTGGAGATCAATAAATCCTAGTGTCCCAGGTTCAGTTCATGACTACAGCATTATATTCTTCATAGTGGTACCAACTAACAAAGTTTTTCAGTTCTGTTGCTTACCTGTCAAATTATGGGATAAATAAAGTTCATGTTTTGGCATGAACTCTGACTTGTGCCAAGTAATTTTCATGAAAAATGTAAACTTGTGGCTTCAGAATATTTGTGATGGTTAAAGAAGAAATACTCTTTTGTCTACCTTTCAGACCCTACAAGTCATGACTTATGGTTAGAAGTTCACAAGTTGCCCCGGGATACATGGGTCAGTGACCTTGACACAATCATCAATGCCATCAAGAAAAAAGAGGAGAAAGAGAAGAAAGATGAAAGCTTGTCAGAGGTGAATTAAATAACATTGGCCCATGATTATAAAACTTAAGAAGAAGACCAGTCTCAAATCTTTAGCATCTGATAGGCTGAAATGGCGATCAGTCCAAAATCTCAAGCATCTGATTGGCTGTAATGGCAACTGGTCACCGTTTCAGCTAATCAGATGCATGAGATTTGAGACTGGTTTCCAGTCTTAGTTTTATGACCTTGGGCCCTTAAGATAATATTCCTGGTGAATTTCTTTTGAAAGAAAAGAAATATTAAAAATATTTCATGTCATTTTTAACCCATTACTCCATATATACAAATGTTAATGCATGACAACCAGCGGTGATCCCGATTAGACAGCACATCCCTGCCATTTGTTCTTGATCTACACTGGTCTCATCTTGTTCAGAAATAACCTAATGAATCTAAAAATGAACAGTGTGGATTCTGATCAGACCTCACTGATGTGCCAGCTGATCTGGATCAGCACTGTTTGCCTATGCATTAAATATTTATCTATGGAAACCTTCTGATAGCCACATTATATTTCTGCTTTCCTTCACATCATTGCATATCTACAGAAATTGAAATACATGTACATGTAGATAATATAGAAAATTTCAAACAGGGTTTGATGAAAACCAATGAAATGATTGTCTTATCACTCAGCCAGTATATTAGGAGACAGAATTATTGTTGTGAAAACTAAGTGAACTTTATGAATACAGAAATTATTGGCATACACTTGCAGGTTGACACAGAATCTGTAGCACCTAGTGATCTGGCTGCCAGTAAAGCGGAGCTCGAAGATGGTGCCATGTCAGTAACAAACTCTGTCGCCCCACTGGACACTGCTCAAGCTCAAGATCAGGTATGTCTCTGTGTTCATGCTCCTTTATTAGAAGAGTTCTCATTATGGATGTTCTGAGATGCCAAACAAACAAATGCGTAGTTCATCTGTTTAGCCTTTACTTCATGCATAGATACAGGTTTCATTCATGTGTGACCAGTGTAGATCCATATCAGTCTACAAACTGTCAATTCTAATCAGCCTTCATCTACACTGGATACCCATGGAATATAAGCTGTTTCCATAAAGTAAAGGATTAAAGACACATAACTAAATGAGATAAACAGCTCTATTTGTTTCATGTAAAATGCTTTTTCTTCAGTGATAGATATTCAGATTATTTTAACACTGTCTTAAAGTTATGAAGAAATACTGAAAGCTGAACACTTTTTAATAAATGTTTGAATGGATGGGTGACATAAGAATTATCTTTAGTAATAGCTAGAAAATTTATAAATACTGTCATATGTATTATAATTAGAAAATTTATTAACAAAATGAAAATAATATCATTATTGACTGACATATAAGGGATAAAGAAAGAGGGTCTATAGATATTTTGCATTTAAAAAGATATAAAGCTACCATGGTATCATTTTGTTTCCTGTGGGATTAATTTTTGGCTATTTCACGTTATGGCAAGTAAGTAAATTATCATTTTATAGTAGTGCATCTTACAAAAATGTTATAACTGCATAAATGTATGCTTGTGCAAAAATGTTCTTTGTAGCTTCTATGCAAAATATGTTTCCTACAAGATAAAATGATATAACAATATAATTATATTGAATAAAAAGCACTTATGATAGGAACAAACTGCTACATTAATCCTTTACTCTATATATATGCCCTTTATTTAATGGGGAAAAAATATCAATCCAGATCAGCTGTCACATCTGTGCTATCTGATCTGGATCTGCACTGTTCATTAGGTTTTTTCTGACTAAGAAGTGATTAGTGCACAGTTTGATCAGACAGCACAAATGTGCCGGCTGATCTGGATCTACACTGTTTGCCCACACAATAAAGATTTATCTATAGAGTAAAAGGATTGAATGAAATGTAGAATTAATCAATATTGAATATTATATATAATTATATTCTGTCAGAAATCTGAGGTCAAATCAGTGCCTAGGGTCAGCTTTGCTAATCCAATTGAACGACAGTCATTTACAAAAACGGTAACTGCTAGATAGTAGTCAGTTTCAATCTGATTATGGTCGTTGGCTTGGTTTTATCAGAATACGTTGGTAGGGTTTGCTGTAGGCTCAATACCTTTATCATCTTCTTGAAGATTGGCATCAAGAAATTGATTTTCTGCAATCTTTATTTCTTTCAATATTTGCCAAAAAGAAGAAAAAATATTGGCATGGCCACAGAGTCCTGTATAGAGATCCTTTCTAGGCTTCATGTGCGATAATATAAACAGACTTTACAAAGCTCTTGTTACAAATTTTTAACATTTTAGACTAATGCATTTTGAAGAAACACTTAACCCTTTTACACCATAAAGTTATATGAATTTTATCACATGTGTGATCAGTGTAGACCCAGATCTGCCAGCACATCTTTGCCATCTAATCAGGATCTACACTGATGGCCATTTGGTCAGAAATAACCTTATGAATAAAAAAAGCAAACAGTGTAGAACCTGATCAGACTGCCCATATGTGCTGTCTGATCTGGATCTACACTGTTTGCCCATTTGGTAAAGGTGTTTCTATGGAGTAAAGAGTTAAAAAGACCTATTTTACTTCTTCTTACCAGAAGTTGACCGAGAAATAGGCTTTATTTTAAAGTAAAACTGGAATATTTTTGTTTTGAGTGATTGATGTTGCATCTTATGATAGAGATCACCACTTAATTGATTTGGAACAAGAGCTTTGTTAAGCATTTAAAGCCTTACTGATATGAGGGCCAGGAAAGGACCTCTAAACAGGCATCTTTTAGTTTGGCACTGACGAAATATTCATGCAAATGTAAATATGCAAAAATTTGGAATTTTATATAAAATATACAGTTTTCTGTAATTATGTACGCAACAGATGAAAAAAACTTTATTTGGGTTTTTGAGCAATGTTCAAAAATGCTGCTTGCTTAGTTTTTAAAAGCTGATTTGTAAAGTGATAAGAGAAAAGCATTCTATAATGACAAAAGGAAGGTATATAAAATTGTTATTAGTTATTATGAGTTCTTATATTTTGCTTTTACAAGATTTTGTACAGTACTAATAATGCACTAAACATTTAGTGGATGTAATTGGGTGGAAGGGTAAGTTAATAGATCAATTTGAAATTAGCGTCATGGCCTTTAGAATATAGATGTTTTACAAGTAAAGCATTATTTATGTAGCCAGCTGGCTAAAATACTGTTAAACTGGTTCAAAATAAAAAAAAAAATTAATGTCCATAGGACAATAGCAAATAGTATATTATTGATTTTATCTTAATCCTTTACTCAACGGATGTTGCATAAATCACATGTGCAACCAGTTTAGATCCAGATCAGCCTATGCAACTGTGCAAACTGATTAGGAACTACATTTAATTTTAAGATTCATGAGGTAATTTCTGACCAAGAAGCTTACAGTGTATGTCCACATCAGACTGCATGCATGTGCAAGCTGATCTGGATCTGCACTGGTTACCAGTGTGATAAAAGTGCATATATATCTGCTGAGTAAAGGTATACCTACTGGGTATGAATTGAACCAACTGAGCCTAGTCTATTACCAATATATAGTTAGATTTGACATTGTTTTAAGAACTTTATTTCAATAACAAATAATTATTTGTGAAACTTATCTATAATAATTGTTTGTGGAAATCAGCAGCTGCTGTTTTATTTGTGAAACTTGCCTGTAAATAAAGAGAATCTATCATTGGTATTCGGGGAAGATCAGAGTATCTCAACCAGACGGTGATGCTTTCCAGACGGAAAGAGGCTGTGCTGAGTTTCCATCTAGAAAGCATTGTCCGAAGGTTGGGATACAGTGATCTTCGCCGAATATCAGTGATTGATTATTTTTCTCACTTACTTCTTCAAGATTCGAACAAAATTCTTTAAAATTCAAATAAAACGCAACAATTTTGGGGAACTATTTCTTTTGCATAACTTCTTGTAGGAACAGTAAATCAGCCAAGAACTCGCAGTCCTGTCAAAGTTGAATACCCCTTACATGTACACCAATATTGCTACAAATTTAAGAAAGGAAAAGAATCGTTATTACATGCCATGGAAATCTGCAGCCAGTTCATCCGTTGATAACAGATCTGCAATTGTTTTAGGTTATCAGTGATTTCTTCACATTTCATAATTCAAATAGATTTAATTGTACATACCAGTTGAAGATGAAATATCCCGGTTTAAAAGCAGATTATTTCCTATTTTATCTTCTATTTATTTTCTTCATAGAGTCTGATGTTTAATGAAGCTCGCAACAGCGGTATAAGAATGAAACACTCCACAATAAAAGCATTTACAGACTCATACCACGATAAACACTTCAAAGTTCCAGCAACCCACTGTATCTTTTCCAACTGTTTTTTAACAAAATCATGATAAAAAAAACAAAACAGCTTGCTCTGTTTGAAAAAGTAAATATTCGTTTAATTACGTCACATAACAAACTTAAATGACATAGTTATTATACATGATGTAGTCTAAATCAATAATGATGCGCTCAATTAATACAGTGCACAATAATACGAAAGTGCGCGAGCACGCAGAGTTAAAGATAAGGCCATGCGTGATAAGGAAATCTCACATGGCTAAAAATAGAGATTTTTCTGTCTAGTAAGTGAGAAAATAACTTCTGAAACTCGCGTAAAATAATTTGTGAAACTCCGCTGTAATTATGATTTGTTAAACTCAGCTGGCTTCATCCACGAATTCAAGTAAATCTGTGAGATTCAACCTGTTTATGAGAAATGCCCAACCTGCTAGCCAGAAGACCAAGAGAGTAAGACAATGCACAGTTTGTTGGTGAATGGGTGTCAGGCAAATACCGAAACATTCTGTATGAACTTAGTACAGGATCAAAGATTATGAAACTGAGAATGGATACCAGTCTCAAATCTCAAGGACATGTCTCAATTTCACCCAATCAGATGCTTGAGATGTGAGACTGGGTCCAACCTCAGTTTCACAATCTTCAGCCCCGATCTTCTTGAAGAGGTTTTAATTAGAAAAATCTATAAAACAAGTGGGTCGGGGAAAAAAGTCAACTAAGAAATAAACAGTTCCATAAATGAATTCATTTTGGCACCTTTCAACAGAAACTTAATATTTAACTTTGCAGACTCTTGGTCCACTTATTTTCAAAAAGGTAAAATTGTTGAAACTTGACGATTTAAAAATAAGTTAAATATTTTGGTTATTTTAGTGTTTTACTGTTATTATTTATCCAGATTCAATCAAGGCTTTGCAAGTTCAGATAGTTTACAAGATTAGATAGAATAAATGACCAGAGTTAACCATCAGCAAAGTGCTATTATAGCGGCACATTCAGTTGATTGGGATGAAGAGGGTGCACATTTTGACATGTTGTGTGTTTTAAAAAAAGAAGGCAGCATCTGTGTGTATTATTACTTGAATGCTTTGACATGATTTCAGCTGCTGCAGTAAATAGATGAATGCTGTTATTTTTTCTGTCTGTCCAGAAAGATACTGTTTGCCAGCGTTGCAGAGTTGGCTGGTGTTAGTGTAACCATTTGATGATGTTGTGTTATAAAAATGAAGTTTATAGGAATTCCTTAAACTTTGCTAGTGACTACATGAAAAGTATAAGGTGCATGATGCCATGGGAAATTTTAGCTAGTTGTTGATTTATACATTGTGTGGCTTAATAGATGGTTGGTGTTCTCGCAAGAAGAAGGAGCCAGATATTTCCTCAGGGGTTTGGTCAGCCATTTGCACGACCAAGGAGAAGGAAAGCAACCAATGTATTAGCTTTATGAAACAGATATGCCAAGTTCTCTGATATATAATAGCAACCAAATTCAGAGAATTTTTACTTTGTCTTAACTGAACACTCCATATATGCATTTATTTGCTTTTGCAACCAGTGTAGATCCTAATCAGCCAAAACATCTGTGCAATTTGATTGGGATCTGCATTGTTCACTTTTTTGTCCAGATGTGCTGGCTGATCTGGATCTACATTTTAAGGTGTTTATATGGAGGAAATGGTTTAAAGTTAAATGTTATCAATGCTATAAAAAATTTATTGATTTTAAGCTTTACTCAGCTTCAAAATGCCTGTCAAGCTGATGTGATAATGTGAGTGTTCATGACTAAATGTCTGATGTTTACCAGCTTTAAGGTGCTGCAGACATACTGAATGGGTAAAGCACACAATTAATGTTAAAGGAGCTTTTCTTACTCATAGAAAGTTGTTTTTTTTTCCTAAAAGCTGGCTATTCATTTGAGTATTATCTCAATGAGGTATTTATGTTGGATATATCGATCAGCCTTTTGTTAAAATGATCTTCAGAGTTGTGAATTGATGCAAAATGTTTTTATCTGTAAAATTCACTCTGTGTTTATTTTTTAAGCTTTGGACTATTTCCAATTTGTGCAAAATATTATTCCAAATAATGTTTAAAATGATATGGTCTTCTTTATTTTGAAAATAACTCATCTCCCATAAAAAGTCCTTAATTTTTTATTTATCCTGTCTGAAAAAAGCTTGGTCAGTTTTATGAAGACTTAAATGTGTAACAGGATGGATTGTACATTGTATATATACCTCCCACCCACTAAATGTTCTTCCAATTGGAAAAGCTACAGATCCCCTTACAATAACAGAAGGCCACCAAGTCTCTTGCCCTGTACATGACCAATGAACATGTCCTTTGCAACAATCCCTTTTAAGTTCTCTGGTAAATTTGGTCCCTTACAAGAATTCCTTAGTATTTGTTTTGAGCAAACAACTCCTACAAAATAAATCAAATTTGACAGGCATTTGCTAGACCAGTAGAATAATTCTGGCCTTTTCTAGTCTCGCTAAATTCATCTTTATTGAGATATGATATTCTTGGGATTTATAATTTGTATAACAGAGGACCTGGCATGAGCTTCTAATATCATAATGAATTATGTGATATAATTGAACATTATAATGTTGACATAGAGTGCTATGTATGCAAAGTGTGTCATATTTTAAACATGCCAAGGGCTGCTTATGAAAATTAGCATTAGGCCAGAGAAAAAAATATTTTAGATTCTCATCCCCGCCCGCCCCTGTCCAAAACCACCCGCACCAAAATAATTTACTGGTAAAAAAATCGAAACATATTCTGTTCCGTACAGAACGGATTTTAGACCATCCCGAAATACTTTCTTCGTTAATGAAAAATAAAAAATTAAAAAGTGCCCACCCGCCCCTTTTTTCCCAAAATCCAGATGAGAATCTAATAATTTATTTTCTCTGGCCTTATTTATGACACATTTACCAATTGTATTTAAATATTGGTTTAAGCAAAAATAAACATTTTTAATAAATGAAGCATTTAATCATGTAACTGTATTTTGTCAAAATATTAAATGAAGTAGTGTTTAGAAGACAAATATTTCTGAAAACAAAAAAAAAAGAATAATTATAGAATAAAGGGATGAAGTGTTTATACTCAATGTGCATTAGCATCATATAAACAAAATGAGGGAAAATTTATGGAACATAAAATGATGTTATGATAATTAAAGCCCTTAAAATGTTTATTATTATTTATAAGGCTTGTTTCTTTTTCAGCAGGTTATAATACTATTCTGCGTGCTGGACACTTTTAGCTTTTGTGATTTTTTCATCTGATTTGAATACCAGTAACAGCTCTTTTATATCCATGATATTGTTTCAACTATTATATATGTATATGGGTTTTAAAATTTATATTATATGCATATGTATAGTCTCGACCAAACAGCGTGAAGTCAGACAAAGGGTCAGAAATTGCAAATCCGACCGTTCTAAATATAGATCATCAGAGTGTAAGTTTGTGTATCCAGCAAGCTCAAGTTCACTCCTAACCGTTACAACCCAAACTTTTACCACAGTTTTCCTCACTATAAAACAAATAAATATTGCTTGTGATTGTCACATCATCAGATTAACATTGATACCCCATTAACTGCTCGGTGTAGATCCAGATCGCCCTGTTTATCCACACAGACTGATCAGGGTCTAGGCTGTTGACTTAAACCTTTACCTCTTAGATGTGGCCTATATCACTGTGTGACCAGCATAGATCCAGATCAGCCTGCTCATGAGTCCATAATGTCTGATCAACATCTACACTGTTTGCTTTTAGATTCATCAGGTTATTTCTGACATTGATGCACCCAGACACAGATCAGACAGTAAGGACATCTGGGCACATCTAAATCTACACTGGTCCCAAGGTTATAAAGCTGAGAATGGAAATTTTGGTCGCCATTTCAGCCAATCAGATGCTTGAGATTTGAGACTGGTTTCCATGCTCAGTTTTATAATCTTGGGCACTGGTCATGCATGGGATAGTAGTTGTTGTTACGGAGTTAGGGGTTAGTTGAATAGTATTCCCTTAAACAAGTATGGACTGATTGACAAAATTGACTTCATCCGCCTTCCACTTTATACCTTGCTGAACAAAAATTAAATATTTCTAATGTGTGTGTGTGTGTCACAGGCATATATTTATTTAATAATAAATTCTAACACAGTTTTCACTGACAGCCATTACCTTCACTAAGTCACCCTCATACTACAGATATAACAGTCCGGAGTTGTTCATGTCAATATAGAAATGCATGATTGTTTTATTTGAGTGGTCAGTGTTAAAAAAGAATTTTAATAATTAGCTCACCTGAGCAAATCTCTTTACAAACTACATATATTGTGATCAGGATTTGGCCATAATGAGTCGGTCAGACATACACACTTTAAAAGCTTTATTTTAATTAATTCATTATCAAATTTGTAAAAAATGAAAATCTGGACTATTTTGGCAGCAGAATAAGATACCAAGAGCAAATAGAAAATGCATTTGCCCGTAAAGAGACTTAATTTTGTTCCAGTTATCACCAATTTTGCTCACGACATGCTGTTAGGGTTGATGAAACCATTAAACAGTTTAACAGTTTTTTTGCATGGCTGCACAGAGCCGACACAGTTAGACCTCACTGGGTCTGTAGAAATTTTCAAAAATTGTCTTTTGTCAGATTATCACCGAAGTTGCTGAATGGTTTGATAATCTTAAAATGACTTGTTTTTGTATGTTGCATGGTCCCCAGTGCTAAGAGTAGAAACATTTTGATGGCTCCAAACACTATAAATTATATTTCATTGGATTTGGCTGATTGGTAGTTTTAATGATTCTTCCAGTAGTTCAATCCTTTGTTACTCTTGCATGAATGTTATGGCTGACAGAAATAAATCTTGATATAGAGTGGATCTTTTAAAAGCTCAGTGGTGAGCGCATCTGCCTCTGAGTTCAGGGATCGCTGGTTTGATCACCCCTAATCCAGCTAAAAATTACTAACAGTCTTTCTAATGAAACCAAGGCCCAGTCTATTGGTGCTATACACCTGGCACCTTAAAGAATCAGGGACAATTCTCAAACTGAAGAATCCTCTGTCTCCTCCACAAACTTTAAATGACCAAACTCTTCTGGAGACGTAGCACATAAAGTCTTTCGGTACGGTAGTGACTATAAATAAATCTCAACCTTGATATTTTGTCAGGTGGCAATTCAATAGAGATTCTTCTTCCAGTTTCTCAGAAACACAGTCTTTCGCAAATTAATATTTTTAATGTCTCCATAATGATGAATTCTATTCTCACATTTTAAAAGCTTTAAAATTCTGTGATAATTTATTAACTTGTTAACTATATAAAGATTTATGTGATTAAAGAAACCATTTAAACATCCTCTGTTATCTATTTTTCCATTCTTTTTAACTTAATTAAATTGCAATTACAGCTTTCTCTATTAAAATTTACTTAATAATTTATCATCTTTAATCATTATTTAGAATGTTAGATTAATCAAAGTTTTTTTTTAGAAATGTCAGACTTTATGATTCCAAACACTATTTTTTATGTTTATATGTATGTAAGGTTTTATCTCACTCACGCTTCATAAATTATTGAGAATTTTAATTAGACAATGGTGGTTTTTAGATTAACTATATCAGAGTAAAATAAAGAAAAGTTGTACCGTTCTGTATTTTCAATTCCTTGTAAATATTGTATTTTGTATTTAAATGTATTATTAATGCATTACTCCATATACATGCCTAAATGGTATGAGCGTACAGTGTAGATCCAGATCAGCCAGCACATTTGTGTCATCTTTTCAGGATCTTCACTGTTTGCTTTTTCATATATTAGTTATTTTTTACCAAAAAGCATACAGTGCTTATCCTATTCAGGTGGCTTGGATGTGCCGGCTGATGTTGATCTTCACCAGTCACACATGTAATAAAGATAAAGTGCATGTATATGAAGTAAAGAGTTAAGCAAGAATTCCTGTGAATGTAAAGAATACGTTCCATCTTTACCACGGCAATTAACATTGTGCATGTATATGAGACTTACTCTTTGCAAGTTTTTTTATTTTTTTGCGTGCAATTGTCTTTTATGTCCCTGATCCAAGAAGGTCAGCTACATATATTGATTTCATTATCTGTCCACCTCTCTGTCTGTTCATGAGCTTCCAGAGCATGTCTACTTAAGACATTGTCTAGTAATCCCAAAAACAAGGGATTTCAACTGAATGAAACACAAATGGTCACCTTAATTATGCAGTCTTGCATCCAATAACCTTGGCTCTACCTCAGAGGTCACAGTTAGGTCAAATATGCTGAAAATTAATTTTCTTGAGCATATCTAAGCTACTTATACATGTATTTCAGTCAAACTGTGAAAAAATTTTCACCTCAGTGGGTGTCATGTCCATGAACCATTACCCTTCCATGGAGGTCAAGGACACAAAGTTAAAAGGTCAAAATGTGTGCAATATTCAAGTATCAGCAGCATTAATGTGACACTGATTCAGGGATTTCATCTTTTCAGTAAAACCCCTCATTATGGACACTCGATATTACGGGCACCCCAGTATTATGGGCGATTTTTTAAAGAACAGACATGTTCTGTTGTTCTTGATTTAAACCCACAATTAAGGACAACCCGCTATTAAGGACACTTTCCCTCAGTCCCTTAGGTGTCCGTTATAGAGGGGTTTCACTGTATTTCAAAAATTTCATCAATTCTCAGCCCCCTACCCTCCCCTTTCATCCCCCCCCATAAACCTAAAAAATTGCAAATATTTTTTTTTAACATAAGCTAATGCAGTTGTAATTATTTTTATTAATTTTATTATTTTATTTGTTTATAATTAGTCTACAATTCCAGTTTGAAATTAAAAACCCCAGTTTAAAATAATCATGAACATTGGGTCACACTATGTTGACTTACTCTTGTTTTTTAAAATATCATGCCCTAATTTCAATTCTCATATGTCAAACAACTTTATTTGCTATTAATTTCTTCCAGATGCTGTGAAATTATTCTTATTTAAATTATCTGTAACAATATTTTTAATACAAATGAATCATTCCCCAACACAATACATTAACTGATGCCTTTGTTTGCCTGTATTTAAGGATCCACTGTCTGGGGACTACAAGTTCGGAGCCCCACAACTCATCATGAAGGTGAAGCCACCCCAGCATGTTGCAGGTATGTTTGGTCTGTCTCATGTCACTTAACTTTGATCTGGATCTACACTAGTCATTTTTCTCTGATCTGGATCTACTCTAGTCTCTTTAAAATGTTATGCTGATTCTGACAAAGAAGCAAACAATGTAGATCCAGATCAGCCATGCAATCTGATCACTGGTTGCTTAGGAGATAAAGTCTATATCCCATATGTACAGTGATAATTAGAATAGATGTGATACTGAACTGTTACATAGTAACAGAAATGATGAATGGGCATCAGATTAAACTTGACAGCCCAAACAGAATTAAAGTAAATACATTTGTGATTATATGTTGTTTTTTTTCTGCAGTTTAGAGTATACTTAGAATAAGTGTATATTATCATAGTATGATCATTTCGTCACTATGATGTGTCCAAAAGCGAGTTTCATCCAGATCTGCCAAGCAGTTTAAGAGTTATTTCCCTTGAATTTGCAAACATTTTCTTCCTATAAAATTGCACTAATTAATTTAGACGATGTCTGCTTATTAATATTAAGTATATGTATGCAATAAAAGACAAACAATGCTTTCAAAAGATAGACACTGGCTGATTTATTGTATGCAAATATTTGATGTATTGGGCCAATATTTATATAAACTTTCTGACCTAGGTTAAATGGAACTTCTTTGGAAAACCCTGGTTATTAGATTGGGGTATGTCATTGGGCGGACAAGCCGGTGTCAACATCTCATTAATTATTTTATTTAAGTTTATTTTTTCTCAGTAACCATTCAAGGTATAGCATAGAGACTTAACATAGTTGTCTGAAATCATGGTATCAATTATCAGGACAAGTTTCATAATCTTGACTTATTTTATCTATAGTCCCCCATTTTTCAATTAAAATGTTAAAAGAAAACCTAGTTTAAGCTGGTGTGATGTCTTCTTGTTAAATAATTCTTCCATCTATTGCTACAACTCATTTGAATAGAGAAAAGTTAAAAAGAGCTATTACTGGTTCATAATTATGTAATAGAATGAATTAGCTCTTTGATGTTTTATAATAAACTACTGTTTATGTGTATTTCAGGAACAATTGTAAGTAATTTACATGCAACCTGTCAGAAAGTAGAAAACAATGATGTCGTTGGTGCAGGACATAATTTGTTATTTACACAGACTCACCTTGACCTGAGGCAGTCGGTTTTTGACCATCTCCATGACAACCTCATCAAGTACCTGCCAGATGGAGAAGATGAACAAGAAAAAATTCAACAGTATGCTAGTTTGTTTTTGGAAAAAAATGAAGAATGAGCCCAGTCACAAATTTCAAGCATTTGATTTATTTGTCTCTATTTAAGCAAACTAATGCTTGAAATTTTAGACTGGTCTCCAGTTAAAGTTTTATCTCCATTTCAGCCAATTATATGCTTGAGATTTGAGACTGGTCTCCAGTTTTAGCATTATGATCTTTAGTATAGTACTTGCATTGCATTTGCACTTTCATTACCCATGCCTTGAATGATCAGTTTGTCTACATGTTACTGACAATTAATTTATTTCAAAACACCTTAAAGTTTATGGAAAATAAGATAATTTTCAGTAATCAGTTTTATTTATTGCAGATTATTCCCTTACTCTCTATATATGCATTTTAATGTGTGTGCGACAGATTAGGTCCAGATCAGCTAGCTCATTTGTGCAATCAGGGCTGAAGGTTATAAAGCTGAGATTTGAAACCAGTCTCAAATCTCAAGCATCTGATTGGCTGAAATGGCGACCAGTCGCCATTTCAGCCAATCAGATGCTTGAGATTTGAGACTGGTTTCCATGCTCAGTTTTATAACCTTGGGCACAGATGTGGATCGAGATGGATAGCATATTGGATAGAGATAACTGTGAATCTGAAAGCAAACTGTAGATCCTGATCAGATGGCACAGATGTGCTGGCTGATTGCTATCTACACTGTTTGCCCAAGCAATAAAGTTTTATTATACTGCAAAGAAATTTGCTTGAATTTGATTGGATAGTTTGCAGTAGATGTATATCCGTATTTACGGATCGGCCGTAGATATGAACTGCACGCGCCTTAATTTCCCTCTCTGGCCTCCCACCTTTTGTTGTCGTCCGCCATTCTGTTTTGAATTTCCGTGAAAATGCATAATTTGAAGCCGATCTTGAAAATTGTAAAGCGGTATGCTTAGGGATTACTAAAATTGTTACAGAAAATATTTGTGTTATGTTTTTAAAATTGAAAACGATCAGATTATTCTCAAATAATGTAAATAAAAATCAAATGGAAAGTCCATTCAATTTCTATAGAAGTGACGTCATGCAGGTAAATTAATGACGTCAGACATGTAATTATTGAGGTTCTCAGCGGGGAATTAAGCCGTTCGGCATTAAATAAGCGATATTAATGAAAAATCGATGTTTTCTAACTATTTTTGTCTGAAAAAAGTCTTTGCAGTATAATAAAACAATTATTTGGTTCCTTGAAAGGGTATGTGAGGATATATTGCCGGTCTGGGTGTCATATTATCCCTCGCCTGCGGCTCGGGTAATATGACACCCAGACCGGCAATATATCCTCACATTCCCTGTCAAGAAACCAAATAACTATATAATATCTATGGTGTAACAAGTTAAATATTTAAGATATTTTATAATTGTGCAATGAAGTTCATTCTGCTTTACATTTGGGATTTTATAATAAACAATTTGTCATTCTCCATTATGTTTAGCAATAACCTTCAAGATGGCAATCTTGCAGTTCATAACCTTAAATCTTTAGACAAAATAAACCTTCGCCCTACAGCAGTTGAAAGCTCAGCTTTAAAAAGAAATGCATGGTTCCCAAAGTATGATCAACAGTAATGGGCTCTCTAACGGTAAAGATGTGGCAATAAATGGATAAATTGGTAATAAAAGGCACATTATAAATGAAAATGAATTCATTAGAATGCAACTGCTGCTATTGTACAATAAGATGAATAGATTTAGAATATTCATAAATCTGGCAGATTAGAATGGTGTACTATAATGTTTCTTGCTTAATACTTTTTGACATATTCAATTTGTCATCTTAGTGCAAAAATGGTATAAGTATCTATGAAATAAAGAGGAGTTAAACCATTTTTGCACTAAGGTAAAAATATGCTATGTTTCTGAAGTTTTTTTTTCTTGTGAAATATGTCTCAAATTGACTTATGCCATTGTTGTTTATTTCAGGTACCCAAACTTTCATTTCTTAACAGCTGGGAAGATGATGCCCCAGGGTCTCGAACAGTCCAGTCTTGAAGGTAGGTAATGTGGAATTATTATATTTTGTGGGTGTTTAATTGTCAGGTATTTCATGCTTGGGAAAGAGGGCGTAATCAAACCCCAGTAAAATCAGTCCTTTTGACCAATCTTTTGAGAATAATACACAAGTTGGCGAATAAATGACAGCAGGAAAATCTCATTTATGACTTCAGTGCAAACTGTGATCCTTGCTAAATTAAATGACACCTCAGTAGTACACACTACACCCATACCAAAATACTTCATCAATAAAGATATTTTGAACTATGGATACAGGTTACTCTTTTGAGTTAACACTTTACTTATTATGTAAGACTGGCAAGTTATGGCATCAATTGACACCATATTGCATACCTGGTAAATGATTATGTTGTTTTAATAAACCTCTTGGAAAAGTATATATGTTCCAGGGACCGACAAATTCCTAAATTTTCTTGTTGCCCACTGGGCAAGTAGAATTTTTATCTGGTTGCCCGGAAAATCGCGCGAAATTGTCAATTGTAAAAAAACAGTTTGTTAAGCAATATATAACACATTAAAAATTAATGCAAATTTATTCTGATTATAAACACTGGTAACTCCAAGCTCACACTATTTTTCAAGACACAGATCAAAAGAGTATGTATGTACTGTTGCATTTCATTGAATTTTACAGTTCTTAATACAGTAACATAAAAATAACATGGATTGTCATCTTAATCTTCAACTCTGAAGTCTTCATCATCTTGGTCTTCATCAGCCTCAGGAGCAACTTGTGCTGGACTTGGTACCTCATTCAAACAGTCCTCTGAAAATAAGATTATAAACTCAAAGTGAGGAAAAGAATTTTGAGTTTGTGTTTTCAAATTTTACAAAATTCAATATCCGTCTGAAATGCAAATAATTTGAAAAAAATAAGTTGGTTTTTGTTACAAGAACCATATGCCAAGAACACGCAACTATCATGTTTCAGTTCTTGTGATTTTCATTCACATGATATAATGATTAGTATATATATGATTTTTTATTTTGCAATAGTGGGCTACAAATCTGTAAAAATGTTTTCTGTTTTTCATCTCTTTTGTTCATATCATATTTATTTAGTAATATTTTAGCTCATACAAATTAATTTGCGGAGATTTTTGTATTTTAATCAATTTAATAATCAAACTTATAATCTCCCTTTTTACTTAAGGCAACATGTATCGCAAAACTAATACCTTCGTATCACAAAACGATCCATTCTAAAATCGAATCTTAATTAATTACTGAACATTGTACAGCATATACATCAATAAATTAAAGCATTATTTTAAAATTCAACTGAGATATTTTCCGTAGAATGAACAGATTAGTCAGTACTGTAAGATATATAGTTTGGAATCACACGATTTAAGTAACACTGTGAACTACTTAATTCAATCATTTGCAACCAACTTACCTAATCACTTCTCGTAAAAAATTAATTAAGCGCCGACAAACGACTAAATATACACCTTTTTAATTGTCACAATTTTGACAGTTTTGACAGATTGTGTAATCACGCTGCCGCATAATCTCGCGAGAATCAAAATATCTTGCGTAAAGATGGTAAGGATTGTTGTGAAATATAGGCGGGTAGAGTAGTGCAAATTAATCAAGGACTAACGTTGATTGGAAGATTTTTATACAGGTAGGCGGTGCTGAATAATACGGTTCGTCGATAATCTGATGATTAGCGAAAGTCGTATATTGCTGTGAGATTTTTGTTTATTAGACAACTTGTTTTAATTACCACCCCGGGCAACCAATTACGGATTTTTATGGTTGCCCGTCGGACCAGCTCGTTAAAATTTTACTGGCAGATCAAAGCTGGTTGCCCGCAGGCACCGGGCAAAGGATTTGTCGGTCCCTGATGTTCATTTTCAACACTTTATCATCTTAGAAAGTCGCAATACAATATTTAGCATAATTAAACATACTTAGCCGTGATGCCTTTAATTCACTTTCTTTAATTAATGTATTAGATGATTTTTTGACTCGGTAAGGCGTTTTTTTTTGCATTTGCCAAGTGTAGATACAGATCAGCCAACACATCTGTGCCATATAGTCATGATCTACACCATTCACTTCTTGGTCAGAAATAATCAAATGAATCAAAAAGCAAACTGTGTAGATCCTTAAAGATGGCATGGATGTGCTGGCTTATCAGGATTTACACTGTTCACCCACGGGTTACACTCATATCCCATGGAGTAAAGGTTTAAGTGGCTTGCCAAAATTTGAGATTATCAATTTTTCCAGTCCCATTATTTTACTATTTAAATTGCAGAAAGCAAAATTATTTTTTCCTTTTTGAAATACAGTACACAAACTGCTACAGAAGGACTTCTTAACAAGAAATGATCTATAAGAAAATACATTCAACTTGTGATATCAATGGCAGGTTAGAGTATGATAATTTAAAATGTTCACATGGCACTTTGGCATCAAGAAGGTAGTCAAGTTGTTGACAGTCCTGTATGGTAACCCATGGCTGATCAGTGTGAAATTCAGATAACTGAAATACTTTACAGTTACCCCATCAACAGTATTTCAGAGATGATTAAAGTTTAGTCTCGGTTATACATGAACAAAACATTGCCAGTCTCAAAGAAGTTGTACAATATGGCACTGTTATCATTTCCTGGATTGGCCTCATGCAGATGTATTTAAAAGTTAAATTCTTTCAAATGTTTCACCTCATTTTGGAATTATCACAATGCTGTTTGAAATCAAAGAGAATTTTTGACCTGACAGCTATAGTGAGACTCAGATTACTGCAAATTCTTGCAGTCTGGTCATGGTTTACATGGTCTACTGTAGCTGTAACCAGTTCCTTCAGAGTCATAAGAACTATATATCTGAGAGTCTTATTTAGAAAGTGAGTGGATAAAGGTTTAAAAACTACAATTCTTTCCCATTTTTTAGGTCGGCCAACAATAGTAGCTGTATGGTGGCCAGGATCAACCAACCTGATGCAGTATTCACTGATCAAAACATCCAAAGGTAATACATTACAAAGATTAAAATTTATTTCTTAACTGCACTCCTTTTTAGGCTGATATTTTCATCCAATCAGATGCTTGCATTTTGAGACTGGTTTCCAATCTCAATTTATAACCTTGGGCCTTGATCCTTCTGATTAAAAGATAAAACTGAACTTGTTGACATAGTTTTGTTTCAACGGCTAATAAAATGCTCACAACAGTACTGACTTATCATAATTTAAATTTTTAGTCTAAGAGTAAATGCCCAAAGACCGTGCATCATTAATGAAAAACACAGACAGATGAATGTATCCTTAAGTTCAGTTTGGTATGAATAAACCAAAATGCATTTCAATTTGTTAAATCATCATACCGGGTATTTCATACAACACTTCTACACAAATGTATCCACAAATTGTAATTAATGAATTCTCCAAATGTGCATAATTATATACCCAAACACTTAAGCAATTGCAGGTAAACACCATCCCTCTTGGTAGGTAGTTGAGATACCATCACAATAGGAGAGTCTTCTTTCAGTCTCAGTTATGAGAGGTCATTGTTGTGACAGTTAAACTGTTCACAAGATTTACCTAAAAATAAAGATTGAGTAAATGAGTAAATGATATCAAAATATACAGCTGATCTTATTTAGAGAAATCTATAGTCTGTTGGCAGTCTAAAAAGACTTTCTTTAATGTGTAATAAAGGTGAGTTTCAAATTTCTTCACAAGTGTAATATAAGCATGGTCCTAAGAAGTATAATTATTGTGCATTGGTTGGTTTGAATGGAACTGAGGAAGCTGGTTATAGTTTATAGAAAATAAATGGAAATATTTTTGACACATAAGTTTCTATTACTAGTATTGCCCTCTGCAATACATTGTAACCCTTTACTCCATAGTTACACCTTTTATTGCATCAACACAGTGTAGGTCCAGATCAGTCAGCCACATCTATGTACTCTGGTCATGATATACATAGTTGGCTTTTAGATTAATCAGTTATTTCTGACCAAGATACTACCAATATAGATCCAGATCAGATGCCACAGATGTACAGGCTGATCTGGACTTGCACTGTTCTGCTATAATGTGACATGCGATAAAACCAGTTTATATGAAGCAAAGGGTAAGTGGAAAATTAATTAAAATACTTTGATGTCACATTTGTTTCCATAATTAGCATGACCTTATGCATTGCTTAGAGGTGTTCGAACTAAGTATTTACAAGAAAAATGTAATACTGTATTTCAGACACAGATTTTAAGCCAGACTTGGTATGGCCATTTACCTGCAAGATCACCTGCACTGAAGTGTCAGCTGACACTAATGTCATTGCTATAGGACTGGAGAATGGCAACCTGGTAGTCTGGGATAGATACATGGGTAAGTTTACTGAAGTGTCAGCTGACACTAATGTCATTGCTATTGGACTGAAGATGGCAACCTGGTAGTCTGGGATAGATACATGGGTAAGTTCACTGAAGTGTCAGCTGACACTAATGTAATCGCTAGAGGACTGGAGAATGGCAACCGGGTAGTCTGGGATAGATACATGGGTAAGTTCACTGAAGTGTCAGCTGACACTAATGTCATTTCTATTGGACTGGAGAATGGCAACCTGGTAGTCTGGGATAGATACATGGGTAAGTTCACTGAAGTGTCAGCTGACACTAATGTCATTTCTATTGGACTGGAGAATGGCAACCTGGTAGTCTGGGATAGATACATGGGTAAGTTCACTGAAGTGTCAGCTGACACTAATGTCATTGCTATAGGACTGGAGATGGCAACCTGGTAGTCTGGGATAGATACATGGGTAAGTTCACTGAAGTGTCAGCTGACACTAATGTCATTTCTATTGGACTGGAGATGGCAACCTGGTAGTCTGGGATAGATACATGGGTAAGTTCACCGAAGTGTCAACTGACACTAATGTCATTTCTATTGGACTGGAGATGGCAACCTGGTAGTCTGGGATAGATACATGGGTAAGTTCACCGAAGTGTCAACTGACACTAATGTCATTTCTATTGGACTGGAGATGGCAACCTGGTAGTCTGGGATAGATACATGGGTAAGTTCACCGAAGTGCCAACTGACACTAATGTCATTTCTATTGGACTGGAGATGGCAACCTGGTAGTCTGGGATAGATACATAGGTAAGTTCACTGAAGTGTCCGCTGACACTAATGTCATTTTTATAGGACTGGAGAATGGCAACCTGGTAGTCTGGGATAGATACATTGGTAAGTTTACTGACGTGTCCGCTGACACGGTCATCTGGAGAATGGTAGTCTGGGATAGATACATTGGTAAGTTCACTGACATGTCCGCTGACACGGTCATCTGGAGAATGGTAGTCTGGGATAGATGCATTGTAAATACAAGAAAGTGTCAGCAGATACTTAAAAATCATCACTAGAGACATGGGTAACTGATTACAGGTTGATTACTATCCCCATATTTTAAATGAATCAGGATCCTGGAAGTCCAGGTTTAAAAGAAAGCTGCAATTGTTTGGGTTTTTAATTTTAAATGGGTTAGTCTGTTGTTTTTGTGATATTATAAAAGCTGATACCTTGAATTTGTGTAACATTATGAAAGCTGGTTTCCCAGAGTTTTTCTGACATTATGATGGCAGGTTTCCCGGAATTTCTTTCGACATTATGACGACTGGTTTCCTGGACTTTTTCTGACATTATGAATGCTGGTTTCCCGGAGTTTTTGTGACATTATGATGGCTGGTTCCTAGAATTTTGTGACATGAAGGCTGGTTTCTTGAAATTTCTGTAACATTTTGTAGGTTTGTTTTCTGGAATTTCGAGTCATTATGAAGGTTGGTTCCTGGACCCCCCAAATATTGTTCTTTAAATCCACATCAAAGACCATTGAATATGGTAAAATTAAGTTACAGAATAAAGTAATGAGTTTTATTTGTTTACTCTGCAGGTACACAGCGTGGTGTTGTGAATGTCCAAGATAACTCACCAGTGGTTCAAATCAAGTTCCTAGACCCAGCCTTGTTTCCTCAAGAGCAGATGGACTACCCTCCATATCCCACAGGGACTGGATGTTACATCTTGGTCATGTGTGCTAACAGTGCTGTATTCACGGTATCCACTGCCAGAGCCATGCCTTTACAGGTCAACACAATCATGTTACCGTAAGTACTTTTTTCTGTATCTGGGCCCAAGATCATAAGCTGAGATTGGAGACCAGTCTCAAATCTCAAGCATCTGTTTGGCTGAAATAAAGACTAGTCTCATTTCAACTATTCAGATGATTGAGATATGAGACTGATCTCCAATCTCAGCCTTATGATCTTGGACAGACCATGTTGCTACACTCTTATCATATTCAAAACCCTTTACCCCATTGGATATGGCTGTTATCCATGGG
This sequence comes from Corbicula japonica, assembly GCA_038501625.1. Lineage (NCBI taxonomy): Eukaryota > Metazoa > Mollusca > Bivalvia > Venerida > Cyrenidae > Corbicula > Corbicula japonica. Next base: position 1,097,452 of record JAZAYU010000136.1, read on the forward strand.
CAAACAGTGTTAATCCAGAACAGCTTGCACATCCATGCCATCTGATAAGAATATAAACTGTTTGCTATTCCTTACCAAGAAGCTAACAGTGTAGATCTCGATCAGACCTCATTTATGTAATGGCTGATCTGGATCTCAGTTGTTCACACATGCAATAAAACCCATATATATGAAGAAAAGAATTGACTAGAGTTCTGATAAATCCATGCCTGAACCAAAGTTTGACTTTGGAACCATCACATTCTTTTTATAATGCTCTAGCTTCATGCTGTAAAAGCTAGCTCAGTGGCAAGATTCTACAAGTACAGTATAAACAATAAAGTCATTGCCAGGTTATACTCACCACTTACTGACTGGAATTTGTCTTCTAAATTCCATTGGATATAAAGGTTCACTGCAGTGATTATGAAGTGTTTTACATCCTTGGCTGTTCCTATGTGTGCCATATATACCGGTAACAACAATTCCAGTGAATGCAGGCAAAATGAAAAAATTTAAGTAAAAATAATTTTACAGAAACGTTTATCATTTGTACATAATTCATTAAAGTATCATTTCCCAGTAAGTCACTAAAGAGATGCAGTTTCTGAAATTGGTTACATACATTTTATCATTATCAAAGCAAGACAATATACAAGTTTCATTTTCATCATGTGATGTACAGATTATACTAGCAGATAATGTTTCTTTATGGAAAAAAATAATAATGTGAAATTGAAATTTTGGAAAGTATGTTATAAAACATAAACAAAGGTAAATAATATGATTGATTTAGTATTGTCCTTTCAGGGTGGAGAATGATAATGACACAATTACTCTACTGCAGCCCTTTGAATACCACCCTGACCTGGTAAGTTGTTTACTATTGAACTGCTGAACATCAAGGCAAAGTTCTAAGTTTGCTGAACCCTTTCCTCTATATATACACCTTTATTGCATAGGCGAATAGTTTAGATCCAGATTAGCCGGCACATCTGTGCCATCTGATCAGGATCTAAACTGTTCGCTTTTTTATTTGTTTTGTTATTTCTGACCAAAATGCGACCAGTGCAGATCCTGATCAGAAGGCACGGATGTGCCGGCTGATCTTGATCTACACTAGTTACACATACTTGAAAATGCGTGTCTGTTAAGGAAAGGGTTAAGGAAAAAATCTGGTAAGTGGATTTATATTGACAAGTCGGGCAAAAATTAGCACCCTGCCCAACTGCCCTGACTGGTAAACTTTGGTTTGGTCAATAATTATTTCCAACTTAATCATTAATTTTAAGAGTAGACAAAAATAAATAATCAGGTTGTATGAAAACTCATTAATTTGCTCAAACAATTAAAAAATGAAAATTAATGGTAATTTCTATGTTTTATAAAATCAATAATCAAATGGGCTGAATGCAAAAAGTTTATGTGTACAATTTTAAATTAAAAGAAGGCATTTAACTTAAAAAATAAATCATGGAGTGATAACTAAAAGATTCTAACAGCTTCGTTTTTAATCACATAGAACCTTTCTCATATATTTCCCCATGAAGCATATTTTAAGTTTTGTTAAAGTTACATTTGTGTAAATTTATAGAAAGTTTCTTATTTATATTTTCTTAGAATTGCAAGTAAACAGAGAGATGGATGAATCTCATTTTTTTTCAGTTATTTATTTAATCGATTTGATTCCTCCCACCCCCACAAATTATCAATAGAAGATATTTATCTTCATAGGAATTTTCGAGATGAGTTATAAGATACAACCTAATACTTAAATTGAATATTAAAGAAACAAAGACTTTTATTTTGCATCTGTTAACCTTATGTTGATGTTTTAATCTTAAAAATATGAAAATAGTTTATTAAGAGTTCATTCTATCAGTCAGCCATCTTCTTCCCCGAAGACCACTTACATCACTGGTTATTAGGTATTTTCTGGGTTTTTTTGCATGTCATCTCATTATGAACATTGAAAAATTAAATTGACACATTGCATATTAAGCAATACATTATTTTGATTGAATGCAAATTTGTCCGTACTAAGCTATCAGGTCTCAGCTTATCTTCTGAATATTCATTAAGTATGAAATTTTGTTTTGTAAAGAAACTGTAGATCAATGTAACGTTACAATGATTTGATTTATAAAATGATTATAATTTGTTAAATCACATTGGAAGTGGCAAATGATTACATCTGATGATCAGTTTTGATTTGAACCAATATCCCAACACTAGTCTATGCTATGTTTTCTTCTTGAAGTGGTCTACACAGCTTATTCTTCAAGCAAAAATTATTTTAGAATAACAACTGATATTTGTGAGAAGACAAAAATCATGGCTCTTTATGAGGTCCTATTTGTGTCCCTTGCAGGTAGACACCTAGGGATCCTATAGATCCCAACTTATATATAACATTGCATATAACTTCTAAAGTGCTTGTCATTTTGACTTTATACTTGGAATACATCGCCTACATGCAAAAGTAAGTGTTTTCTAAAAACAAAAATGATAACTCCTGATTGACTTTTTTGAGTTATGTACCATAGAAGTCTCTCTCACTTCTTTCTTCACTATAATCCAGCTGAATATTTTCCTAATATTCATTTTTGAAATTCTAGCTAGTTTTAGCCATTTGTGACATTTGTCTCCTTCAACTGACAATGTTTCTGCAATTTTTGTCTCCCCTCAACATGACAATGTCTCTGCGACTTTGTCTTCCATATACTGACAATGTTTCTGCGATATTTGTCTCCCCTAAACTTGACAATGTCTCTGCGACATTTGTCTCCCATATACTGACAATGTCCCTAAGATATTTGTCTCCCCTAAACTTGACAATGTCTCTGCAACATTTCTCTCCCCTATACTGACAATGTCTCTGCGATATTTGTCTCCCCTCAACTTGACAATGTCTCTGTGACATTTGTCTCCCATATACTGACAATGTCTCTGCGATATTTGTCTCCCCTCAACTTGACAATGTCTCTGCGACATTTGTCTCACATATACTGACAATGTCTCTGCGATATTTGTCTCCCCTAAACTTGACAATGTCTGTGCGACATTTGTCTCCCATATACTGGCAATGTCTCTGCGATATTTGTCTCCCCTAAACTTGACAATGTCTCTGTGACATTTGTTTCCCATATACTGACAATGTCTCTGCGATATTTGTCTCCCCTCTACTTGACAATGTCTGTGCGACATTTATCTTTCATATACTGACAATGTCTCTGCGATATTTGTCTCTCCTAAACATGACAATGTCTCTGCGACATTTGTCTCCCATATACTGACAATGTCTCTGCGATATTTGTCTCCCCTAAACTTGACAATGTCTGTGAGACATTTGTCTCCCATATACTGACAATGTCTCTGCGATATTTGTCTCCCCTAAACTTGACAATGTCTCTGCCATATTTGTCTCCCATATACTGACAATGTTTCTGCGATATTTGTCTCCCCTAAACTTGACAATGTCTTTGCAACATTTGTCTCCCATATACTGACAATGTCTCTGCGATATTTGTCTCCCCTCTACTTGACAATGTCTGTGCGACATTTATCTCCCATGTACTGAAATGTTTCTGAGATATTTGTCTCCCCTAAACTTGACAATGTCTCTGCGACATTTGTCTCCCATATACTGACAATGTCTCTGCGATATTTGTCTCCCCTAAACGTGACAATGTCTGTGAGACATTCTTCTCCCCTATACTGATAATGTCTCTGCGATATTTGTCACCCCTTAACTTGACAATGTCTCTGCGACATTTCTTTCCCCTATACTGATAATGTCTCTGCAATATTTGTCACCCCTCAACTTGACAATGTCTCTGCGACATTTGTCTCCCATATACTGACAATGTCTCTGCGATATTTGTCACCCCTCAGCTTGACAATGTCTCTGCAACATTTCTCTCCCCTATACTGACAATGTCTCTGCGATATTTGTCACCCCTCAACTTGACAATGTCTGTGAGACATTTCTCTCCCCTATACTGACAATGTCTCTGCGATATTTGTCACCCCTCAACTTGACAATGCCTCTGCGACATTTCTCTCCCCTATACTGAGAATGTCTCTGCGAAATTTGTCACCCCTCAACTTGACAATGTCTCTGTGACATTTCTCTCCCATATACTGATAATGTCTCTGGGACATTTCTCTCGCCTATACTGATAATGTCTCTGGGATGTTAGTCACTCCTTACCTTGACACTGTCTCTGCAACATTTGTCTCGTTTTATGTTGACAATGTCTCTGCAACATTTGTCTCGTTTTATGTTGACAATGTCTCTGCAACATTTGTCCCCTCCTTTACTTGACAATGTCTCTGCGACATTTGTCCCCTCCTTGACTTGACAATGTCTCTGCGACATTTGTCCCCTCCTTTACTTGACAATGTCTCTGCGACATTTGTCCCCTCCTTTACTTGACAATGTCTCTGCGACATTTGTCCCCTCATTGACTTGACAATGTCTCTGCGGCATTTGTCCCCTTCTTGACTTGACAATGTCTACGACATTTGTCTCCCCTTAACTTGTCAGTGTCTCAGATGATTTTTCGCAAAGATCAAAGGGACTGAAAACAATGTCTATTAACAAGAGCATAACTCAGACAAACCTATCATGGCTGGTGTTCTGGTATGTATGTTTTGGTCATCAAAGTTTTAAGTTTGATGTAATCAGAATTGAAGATTGATAGGAGTTATCAATCATTGTTAACATAAATCGATGTTTTGTTTATTAAAGGGTTTCAGGGTTAGTTAGATAGGTTGCTTTACTTTTTTCAACATGCACATTCAACATTGTTAATGTTATACATTATTTATATAAAAAATTCAGATAATAATTTTGTAGAACACCCCTATAATCATGTTAAGGGGAATCCTTGACATGAATTCAGCAGTTAGTATGTTAGTGATGGAATTGAATTAAAAGGACTTAATTTTAATGAGAATCTCTTTTTTTTTTGCCAAAATAGTGCATGGCATATAAATTGCAACTAAAAATGACTTGTTACTTCAAGCACAAAGTTCATTTTTAACCAATCAGCTATTTAAGGTTGAATACATAGGCAAACAATTAAGATCCAGATCACCTGGCGTGTTAAGAAATACAGAACAGTAAACAAAATTAAACAAATATAGTCCTATAATTCCATAAAAAAAAATTTGCATCAAAACACAAATACTAAACAAAACACAAAACATCAACCTTAAATGTCTGCATGAGTAAATTTGATAAAGATAACAATGTTTTTTTTATTGGATGTAAATAGAATCTTATATCTAGCTATATTTTCTTTACTGTTCTAATATAACTTAACATTTGTAACATAAAGATACATTTAAATAACATTTATTTAAGCAAAGTTCTATTGCACTTCATTTTGCTTGTAAGAGTGATTATGATAATTTTATTTTTTGTCAATGAAAGTACATCATAGAGAATGATAACTGTAGACGACACTAAATTTATGTATAATGTAACACCAAGTGAATGTCAAATGTGCATCGACACAGTGCATCATAATTCAGTTCTTAATCTTTAATTAAAATTTCAATTGCAGTTACTGTTAATATAGTTACAATGATAGAGCATCTATCAAAAACACATCAACATTGTTCTGTAGTTTTTTCTGTACCTTTCAGCCTGCACATGAGGTAATTACATCGTATATTTGAAGAAATACCTGTTAAATTGATGATTATTGTAACTAATTTCTGTCTGTTTAAGTATATGTTTTTTATTTTGTTCATTTTATTTGTCACGATGTTGTTAAGGTGTTTTAATATGTGGCATGTAAACTTGTGATTAAAAAGAATTTGGTCCGATTTAATGCCTGACTTGATTTAGTAGGTTCAAGTGGGTGTAAAGGACCCTGGCAGTATATTTGTAACCTTTTTTAAAGCTAGATACTCTATTCTCATACACTGACATTCCCTTATAAAACTCTCTAATTTAATTTGGACAGTTAAAAACATCCCTTAAACCTGAACTGTCAAACGTCAGCTCCAAAGTTTTATACTACATGTATTTTATTGATTTTGATTTGGTAACCACCACCCCACTATTTAGACCACTTTTTAAATTTCCAAAAGTGGTACCAATTGCAGAGTTTCACTATATGTACATTTAGGTAAAATTCTATAATTTATTTATTTGCAGTTACTAACGGCGACCCGAAAGGGAGATATACAGATCAGAGACACACTTCAAGGGACAGTAATCTGTCAAATTCAAATACCATCTACACATGAAATGTCGTCTCCATGGGAACCAGTTCTGGCTGTTGGTGGTCAAGGTCAAAATATGTATGTCAAAGGTAAGGAAAACCTAGCCCATGAAGCCAATGAAAGGTTAATTATAATGTGTGCCAGGATAGGATTGACCAGCTGACTTAAATATAGATCAGGGCTGAAGGTTATAAAACTGAGCATGGAAACCAGTCTCAAATCTCAAGCATCTGATTGGCTGAAATAGCAACTGATTTCAGCCAATCAGATGCCTGAGATTTGAGACTAGTTTCCATGCTCAGTTTTATAACCTTGGAGCCAGGTCAACTCTTACCTCTATATGTACAATAAATGTTGTCATCATGCTCATCTTTTGATGTTAGTGTAAGGATAACATAAACTTCCTTACAACACATGTTTTCTTGTTTGGGCTCAAATTCAGACTAAGGAGCTTGTAAGTCATACTCCCTCAGTTATATGCAAAAGTGTATTAACTGTGATTAAATAAAGAAGGTTATACTACAGGTGACAGTTTGTGTTGACTTTAGATTTGGACAGCCTGATAAGGGTATTTACTACTTTTAGTATATTCAGCAAATGTTCACAAAACATCTTTATAACAACTAATGAACAGGCTCATTTCAAAGAACAGCTAGTGAGCTTCTGCAGTAAATGAAAGAGCTATTAAACCACTACTCGATAGATATGGCTTCTATTGCATTGGTGAACAGTTAGATCCAGATCAGCTGGCATATTTGTACAGGCTGTCAAGAAGGCATGTGCTTTCATGTTTTCATCAGTGTCGCTATGGCACTTTGATTAAAGTTTGCATTGGTGTCCTCCTCCCTCCAAAAACTTAATTAAAAAATATTGTTTTTATATATTTCTACTCACAATCCAACAAACTTTGTGTTGTTGTTGGAGGGTGTAGTAGGGATTCAGGTAATCATCCCCAGTCCATAATTTTATTTTTTGGGTGGTGGGTGTGGGAAAGAAATCAGATCAAACACCTGACTGAATGCTCAGATCAAATGATGCCCCATTTAAAATGTGCTTTTGTTAGTCTGCTTTCTTTATTTCTGAATTTTTGAATAGTTTAGCATGCAGTTGTTTCCAACGGGCTCTTGTATGGCTGTTTTGCTGTTTATGATGCATTCATCAAGATGAGGCCCCATAGACCCATACTGACTGCACATAAATATCTTTCTGAGTTGGCAGTGGCAGTCTGACATGGGTGTTGGAACCTCAACTGGATAAGTGCACCATGATATGTTTAGTGTGTATGAAAAATTATGAAGTCAAGACTCTGTTCAGACTGTTTCATATTCCTACTTTTGAGGAAAAAGTTTCTACTTGTTCCTACTTTTTTCCTACTTTTTTGTCAAAAAAGGTTCCTATTTTGTTCCTACTTTTTGAAGGTCACTTGACGGCCTGTCTGTGCCATCTGATCGGGATCTGCACATTTCACTTTTTGATTTATTAGGATATTTCTTACAATGTTTTGACAAGCACAGATCCTGATGAGACAGCAAGGATGTACTGACTGATCTGGATCTACACTGTCACACACATAATGCAATGTGTATACATGTATATGGAGTAGAGTGCTAATCATTTACAATCTTACAGGTAACAAGAAGGCCACTGAAGACAGTGAGATAGATGGCGATAGTAGCTTACAGAGTGGGCTTGTGTTTGTTTACCAGCTGAGATCCTTCCCCACTCTAGATCAGTACTGGAAAGTCAAGAGAGCTGCCAAGCCTCTTACTGTACATACCACTCTAGAGCAGAGAGTAGATGCACTTCTGGCAGAAAGGTAATGAAAACATAACAGAGCTTCCTAGAAAATACACCTTTTTTTGAACAGAGTAGATGCACTTTAGGCAGAAAACAGGGAATAAATGTTTTTCAGGCTTTCTGGAAATGATTACATAACACAGCCCCACTAGAAAATACAACTTTCTAGAGGGAATAGATGCCCTGGTCTGGCAGAAAGAAGATTAATTCATTACACAGCCTCTCTAGAAAATACACCATTCTAGAAGGAATATATGCCCTGGTTTGGCAGAAAGATGATTATTTCATTACAGAATCCCACTAGAACATACACTTTTCTAGTAGGAACATATGCCCTGGTTTTGCAGAAAGATGATTAATTCATTACACAGTCCCTCTAGAAAAATTCATGCCCTGGTCTGGCAGAAAGATGATTATTTCATTACACTGTCCCTCTAGAAAATACACTTTTCTAGAAGGAATAAATGCCCTGGTCTGGCAGAAAGATGATTATTTCATTGGACAGCCCCTCTACAAAATACACCTTTCTAGAGGGAATAGATGCGCTTCTGCCAGAAAGATAATTTTCACATAACAAAGACAAACACCACTCTGGACAGGAGAGTAGATGCCCTTCTGGCAGAAAGGTTTTGATTACATGACACAGCCTCATCATTAAATTAACATAAAACAGCCCCTCAGGAAAATAAATTAGTACTGTTGACCTACTAGGATTCTGTCTAAGAACATTTTAGGGGCTTTTGTATTAGTTTTCTTCTCTAGCAATGCAAGGTTTCTGATCATTAATTTTATCATTTCCAGGATAGCTATGCAGTGTTCATAACAGTTAACCCATTATCTGATTTCTAGGATAGCTATGCAGTGTTTATAACAGTTAACCCATTATCTGATTTTTAGGATAGCAATGCAGGGTTTTCGTAAGACCAGGATGCAGGAGAGGTGGGCTATGCTGAAGGAAGAGATAAATAATATCCATGCATTCAAGGAGACAGCCAAGGTCAATGCCCAGCGGAGGGCTGTTGTGGTATGCCATGTTTAATTTCTTTGCTGTTTAATCCATTTTTAAAAATGTTTCCCTTTTTGATTGAGTCATTAAAATTGTTGAAACATGTTCAAAGAAAAGTTACTTTAATTTAATTTAATTTAGGTAAATGCAAGAAAAATAAATATCTCATCCATTATTAAAAAGCCATGAAAATGATTGAAACATGTTGAAATAAAAAGATGTAAGCAGACTTTAAGTAAATGCAAGAAAAAATAAATGCCTTGTTCATTTTAATAGTGACAAATTTGAGAAACACCTTTTAACAGATTTGCAATAAATGCAGATCAATTTTTTCCATTATTAAAGTTTTATGTTTATTTCCTGTTTATTGCGTGTTTAATGATTACTTAATTAAACCTTTTGGTTATTGTTTTATTTGAAAATAAAATAAATTCTTTGAAGACAATATTTTATTTGCTACTTTGATGATCAGATGTCATTTTGGCAGAATATTCATAAATATGAAGTATTTGACACTCAGAAACAGATGGCTTTCACCTTAAAGTTCATTGGTCTTGATGATATTTGTCCTTTTTGTATAATCAATTCTTTTTTTTTTCCGTAACAGCGAACTTGTGACGAATTTTTATGTGCTGTCATAGTTCAGTCAGTTACCAGTATATATGTTGTAAAAATAAGGTTTACATTGGATACTCTGTTAATGTGTACATTATTTATTTAAAAAATAAACCCTTTACTCCATATTTATGGGTTTTATAGCATATGACACCAATGTAGATCAAGATTAGCTAGCACATCCATGCCATCTGATCATCATTTGCCATTTGGTCAGAAAAACCACAGTGAATTTAAAAAGCGAACAGTTTAGATTCTGATTGGAGTAGTGAATCTTAAAGTAATCAGTGTAGATCCTGATCAGATGGTACAGATATGCCAGCTGATCTGGATCTACACTGTTTGCTCTTGCAGTAAAAGTCTTAACTATGGAGTGAAAGGATAACAGGTTAACGTCCTCCACAACATCACCAAAACAACATAAGAAATAACTTATTCAGCCCACCACTGTAATGTGCCCATTTCATTGTCCCTGAGGACATTTACTAGGATACATTTCATTGTCCCTGAGGACATTTACTAGGATACATGCCATAGTTCTCGGGGATATTATTGAGTTTTTCTTATTTGTGGAAGATATAATGAAGGGAACTAAATTGACTGGAGACCTGTGGCACAATGGTTAGCATATGTCTAGAGTGTTGCTATTGCTAGTTTGATCCTAACCATTTTAAGAGGCAGCTGGAGCAATTCAAGATGATTCTCAAATTAGAAACCCATTAAATCTCCAATAGAAACAAAGGCACACCAAAGAGACTAACCCTTACCTCCATATATTATGCATTTTTATGCAAGTGTGACCAGTGTAGATCAAGATCAGGTCTGAAGGTTATAAAGCTGAGATTGGAAACCAGTCTCAAATCTCAAGCATCTGATTGGCTGAAATGGCGACCAGTCGCCATTTCAGCCAATCAGATGCTTGAGATTTGAGACTGGTTTCCATGCTCAGCTTTATAACCTTGGGCACAGCTGGCACATCTTTGTCATCTGGATCTACATTGTTCATCCATGCAATAAAGGTGTGTTTATGGAGTAAAGGGTCAAAGTAAAATGAAGAGCAATGTTTCATTTTCAATGTCAAATCATAGCTAATATGTGAACTTTTGGATGGACTGTATTTGTTCTTTTATCTGTGTTTAACATATTATTTGATATTGATTAATGGTTAATAAATTATATTTTTGAATAATTACTTTTTTAAATATAAATTTTATGATAATTTAAAACCTGCATTACTTTTAACTAATTAGGAAAACACCTTTTTGTCATTGTTAAAAATGAAATAACTTTGTCATTATTAAAAGAGAAATAAAGTGTCATCCCACATGTTCTGTTCATAAAGTTGTGCATACCAGTGATTTATCTTTGCCCATATATTTTAAGATTGTTAAACTGAGTCATGTTATGAGTTGACAGATATTTAAAAAAAAAAAGAACACATTTTTCTTCATAACCCTAGTGACCCCCAGCAATCTTCAAGTCAGTTCTTCCATCCAAGGTCAATGTCACACAATTTAATGATAAAAAATGTGCCACAACCTTGTTTCAGGAGCAAAACTGAGCAACTGTTTAATGCAGCTCAACCAAATTTTAACAAAACCTCAGTTTGGCAGAAATGTCATTTTCTGTTAATTCAGGAACCTTGACCCTACCTTAAAGGTGCAAATTAGGGTTTTCAAATCCAAATAGATGCTAACATCATATTTTTAGAGCATTGCTTTTGAGTGCTTGGTAGCCTTGAAACTTAATAAAGATGTTCACCTTAATTAGGTAAATATCTCATGTTTGATTTCATTTAAGTTAATAAAAATATTATTTTCAGTGCACATTTTATGTTAATATCTGTCCTTTTTATTGTAACTTAAATTTTCAACAAATTGTAAAAGAAAAGAAACAAGTGCGGGATGTTTTGGGTCCCCATTTATATATGTGTCTATATTTTTTAAATAGTTTTTCAAATATAGCCAACAAGTAAAAAAGTTGCATTGTGGAGTTGATCTCCATTCTCATTATTTTCTAATTTGTCATAAAAAAACTCAAGAAAAAAACATGGATGGGTTCACAGTTCACAATGAAGTCCCATTACTCTGCAGAGAACTCCATCACCTGATGTTGACAAGCATCTTGTAAGAGTTTAGTTTTTAATAAATTATGAAGATGAATAACACAAATTGCACAAATTATGATGCAACTGTTTTTAATGTTTTTGTGTTAACTTCTAGAATTATGAAAAAGTTCCTTTCCCTCACTATCAGGTAGGCTGCATGTTTGTACATGTTCTATGTAAATCATAGTAATTTTGGAATGTTGGCATCACAGGTGTCCGTATGATTGTTAAAAAATAAAATTCCAATAAAGAAAAAATGTTTTTATATATATCAAAAAACAAAAACATTTTTTTCTTTATTGGAATTTTATTTTTTAACAATGATACGGACACCTGTGGTTAGCATGCTATAATTATACATGTTTGTATTGTAACCAGAGTTTTACTGTATAGATTCAGAACATATAACCTATAACAATGATGAATGTATAATAAATATTTGTGTCGTCTTAAGTAGTGCTAAGCCCAGACCTGCCAGAAGATTTCCATGATAATGGGGACTTTGCATGTTTGTATTCCAAAGTTAATTTCTGATAATATTTACAATGATTCATGTATATATAAATTATAACTGTTACAAAGATTTTCAAATATAACATGGACTTTGCCTATAATTCAGTATAATAATTATGGTATGACACATTTCCTTTCTGTTTGTTATAAAAATTGTTGTGTTAAAAAGGTTGAAACTGGAATATCTCTCATTTTTAAAAAGCTTCTTATCAAATACCCTATACCCCCATTCAAACAATTCCCCGGGGACCATGCATTTTGCTGAATTTTCACACCAAAAATTATAGTCTTAAATGCCACATGTGTCATTCATTTTTTATTTCAATGTAAAGGGTCATTTTGAATTTCATTTGTAATTGGGATTAATCCATAACCATGATTAAACATTAGAATTTCATTTTGGCTAAAAATGGGCAGGATGGGGGAGCGTTTATTGGGATGGGGGTGCATCTTAACATATATATACATTCATGTTGTCCCAGGTTTTTGAGAGCTCTTTTTCCAGGTTGTGTATAAACTGGGATGTTCAAAGATAATTATAAGACTCAATATGTATGTAAATACATGTGAATAGAGCTGTTTTATATATGGCTTCGTTAATTGTACTAATGCTGTCAGTTTGACTTGTACACTCACCTGTACTTTGTTGGTAAGCCCCTGTCACACTATACCACATTTCCACTGCATTGGCATGGCATTGTTTAATTTTCCAGAGCACCATGAGGTTGCAGAAAAAATCTCATACTTTTCTTGAACATAGACATAATTCCTTACAACACCCAATGTATTGCTACAGAGCTCCCATAGCATTTTGCTCATTCCTTCTGAGTTCTTTTTGGCAGTTGTCACACTCGCATGTTGCTTCCACTGATTGTACTGCACTTGATTGTACTCACACTGTTCTTTCCCATCCCACACAGGCTATTGAAGACATTTGTTTGAAAAACAAAGTGTAAACAATTGACTGTTTGTTTTTCAACAGTTGAAACCATGCCTATGGGTCCTGTATTGTTGTTAATGCACAGTATCTGAATCCTCGTAGGGCAGCTGGATCTGCATATAGGCAAGCAACAGCTTGGCTTGCTGGCATACATCAGCCATGGTGATATATTTTATGTTTATTTGCATTTTATTAATATATACTGTTTTGTCAATTTTTGTAATGCAAACACTGATGGATGAATTGCCTTGGGAGCACAATGAATGCCTTAACAGCGTTGCTTACAGACCTTTTCAATTCTGCAATTTTCTTTGGTGCTCTGGGATAAACAGGAAATGTGACGCTAGTGTGAGAGGGGTTTTACTGTGTGAATTTTACAATTTTTACAACAATTTGTGAATTTACAGCCAGCATAATATCATTAGTGTTGACTAGCTGTAAGTATAAAATGTGATATTGTACAAAATCAACAGTAACAATACTATCAAATTAAAATTAAACAACTTAATGAGGGAAGCAAACTATTGATGCTGAAATAGGATATTGTTTGTATATGTGACTTAAGTTTGGTTACAGTACTTTGATGGTCCCGACCTGGATCAGCAGTTTTATGCTAACTACAATACCACTCTGTCTACAATAAAATTTTAGTGTTTTCAGGTGTTTTTAAAAGATGTATTTAAATTGAATTGTTTTATAAGTATTACGTTTATGAACATTATTTTTATGAGTAATCTTTTTCTACATAGTGAACTCTAAATGTCTGCAGATGTGAAAACTTAAATTTGATTTTGATGAGAAATGTTTGATATATCATCATTAGGCCAAAAAATATTAAAGGTTGTGGTTTTGGGCAACATGACGATGAACAAGCTCAGTCAAGCAATATTTTTAGGAGGCTTTCAATGCATCATTTTCATTTATTCTACAGGGATTTATGAACATGATTATATCAGAAATCAAAAAATATATTTAGTGTTATGTGAAAAGGTGAACTATCCAATAAGCGAAAAGAAGAAATGTTTAATATGTAAAAGTAGTTGAGAATATTATGCCAGAAATACACATTGATTACTTTTAGGCCTAAAAAAAAATAGGTTTGTTTCTGGTTACATCTTTGAAAAAACAATGGGTCGGTAGGTAGCCCTTTTTTTTTTTAGGGGAAGGAACCAAAGCCCAGGTATATACCATCTTGGGTATAAGTAAGTACATTGAAGATTAGAATTGTTAAATTAGTATCTATCTTTTTTCAAGTTATCTTTTAAGGTATTTAAGGTATTGAAGTGTAGAAAAGGGAAAACTCACTGCATTTTATACTGTAATTCCATTGAAACTAATAAACCAGTGTTTCAAATTAAAGTTGAATTGTTTTGCTTAACATGTAATATTTATAATTATTCTTTTAATTACAATTAGATGTGTAATGCCGTAATGTGGTTTAATGCATGGATATTGTTGATTTGTTCATAGCCATTTTTGTAAAAAAAATAAGTTGGATATACTTACCTTAATACCTACCACTTCTTACAACCACTGTGCCTCACTTTCAAATCGTATTTAGTCGTTTTTAGCTTTACATTCGTGACATTGTTGCAATTAACACATAATCAAATATATACATATCCCTTCAATGATGGTAAAAGTTCTATCACTACCACCAAAGCAGGGTTAATAATTTGATCAGTGCTGTTTCTTTCACTCATTTTACGATACAAATATCAGTACATAATTGTTCACTTATAAAGCCATTATTCAACTATTCTGCATTTACGCTGTATCACGTATGCACTTCGAACAGAAATCTTTATCTATTTGCTTACTTAATTCTTCAATGAAGTCATCGTTGGATCAAAAAGAATATTTTTACTGGCTTGCGGAACGTTGACAGCCATGATTGTTTACCTCGGTGAATTCAATTATGGAATTAGCAACCTTGACCCCAAAGCACGCGCAACAGGGTTTACATATAGTGATACATGGACAAAAATCACGAGTTTAACAGTTAAAAATAGCACCGGAGAAGAAAGTGAAAGTAAATTTTCCAAAAATGAAACGGTGCTGGCTGTTATTTTGCACTGGACATTGTGTCTGACAATAACAGAATTTTTCGTCGGTCAAAAACCCCGTCGGCTTTTCATACATTTATTTTGGGAGGGCTGAAACAAAGTTACTGTCGGCGCTAAAAAGAGACGGTCGGTCGGGTAACCAGAAACAAACCTATTTTTTTAGGCCTTAGGTAACTGATGTAACATGACATACTGCTAATGTTCCCATGCATCATTGTAACACTTCACGGAACTTAAACACTTTTTTTGGTAATCAGTTATTGTCTGCATTTAGACACAATCAGCTGACTTTGAAATGATTTGATGTTGAGGCACCTTTTTTCAAATTTAAACAATGATTAAAAGTGGAAGTTAAACTAATTGTCAGCAGTGAAGGAAACTTCTTAGAAAATGATCAACATCAGGCCCCAAAATCACAATGTTATGCTCACACTCAATTTTCAGCTCAAAATATTTGATAATAAATTTCTGTTTGAATGTTGAATTTACTGTCAACATTCAACAATTTTGAATAACACTAAGTCCTACTGAATAGAATAAATATTTGAGTTCAAACTCAGATATGAGTTTCTACAGTTTTTTTTTGGTAATCTTTAATCAGAAAACTGCATTTGAAACAGAAATTTTATATAAACTTATTCTTAAAACCTCTATCAGCTAGTAGGCTTTTTATCTTCAGAGTTTTCAAATTACCATTTTGAGTTGAGTTTAAAATCAAACTCTAAATTTATTGTGATATTGGGGACCAGGTGTATATGACTTCATTTTATTCCTTGCAATGCAATAGTAACATTTATTATACTGCAAAGAAATTTCCTTGAATTTGATTGGATAATTTGCTGTTGATGAATATTCGTATTTACGGATCGGCCGTAGATATGAACGCACGTGCCTTAATTTCCCTCTCTGGCCTCCCACCTTTTTGTTAACGTCTGCCATTTTGTTTTGAATTTTCGTAAAAATGCATAATTTGAGGCCGATTTTGTAAACTATAAAGCGGTATGCTTAGCGATTACTTAAATTGTTACAGAAAATATTTGTGTCATGTTTTATGTTGAAAACGATCAGACTATTCTCAAATTTCGTAAATAAATATCAAATCGATAGTCCATTCAATTTCTATAGAGTGACGTCATTCAGGTAAATTAATGACGTCAAATATGTAATTATTGAGGTTCTCAGAGGGGAATTAAGCTATTCGGCATTAAATAAGCCAAATAAATAAAAAAAATCGATGTTTTCTAATTATTTTTGTCTGAAAAAGTCTTTGCAGTATAATAAAACAATTATTTGGTTCCTTGAAAGGGTATGTGAGGATATATTGCCAGTCTGGGTGTCATATTATTCCTCGCCTGCGGCTCGGGTAATATGACACCCAGACCGGCAATATATCCTCAGATTCCCTGTCAAGAAACCAAATAACTATATGGTATTGTCCTTACTTGTGTTTTATTCACTATTCAACTGAAGAAATTTTAAGATATTAGATCAAAGACCAACATTGAGTTAAGATGTGTGTAACATGTATGGTTTAGTTTAACCCTTTGGTCCATATATTATGCCTATGGTGTGCATAAACAGTTTAGAACCACATCAGCTGGCACATTCATGCTCTGTGTTCAGGATCTTTCTACACTGTTCCTTTTTTAGATTCGTTTGGTTATTTCTGAAGGAGATGTGACCAGTTCATATCCAGATCAGATGACAGAAATGTTTGTGCCAGCTGTCCAGGATCTACACCGTTAGCACACACGTTAAAAGGTGTATATATGGAGTGAAGGGATTTTATTGCAAAATTAATCATACATATCCTTTAAGCAAATTCCAAGATAATTCAGTTAAAACTGTATTTATACTGTTTACATTTAATTAGATGTAAGATTAGTTTTACTAAAATGTACTACTTTATTTTTGTTGCTAACTATATTCATTTAGTTGTTTATTTTAAGCTGCCGCTGCCCTGATTGAGACACTGAAGGGTAAAGACAGAATGTTGGGTAGAATGTGATTTTATACTGTAGTCTATTTAGTATCATTATTAACAGATGTTTACATGAAATTCAGTTTACCGAGTCAAAAGTTTATTTGCACTAACAAAAGACAAATGTAGCAGTCTGATTTTTCAGATGAACTAGTTCTAAGATTCAAAAACTGAGATTTGGAGACCAGGCATAAATCTCAAGCATCTGATTGGCTGATATTTAAAAAGATGGATTAACAGATGGTCCACAAATGTTTTTATTGGATTTAATCTGTTACAAAATATCTGTCAATAAAGATCCTTGACACCAAAAGTGGTTTTAATTGGGGGTGGGGGGGGGTTTGGTTTGGGGGGGGGACTGAATGCAGAAAAATACAAAGTCATCATTAGGCAGATGGCCTTGATTTAACCCTGAAAGCATCCATCTTTCTTATTCAGGGGGAAAAAACAGCAGACAATTTATTTTTTTTAAACTATGTTGTATTTCATCGATTTTAAGGCTCAAAGAAAGAAACAGAGGAAATAATAAAATAAATTATTATATGTCTGTTTTTTTCAGTCTTAATGTTAAATCATTTAATCATTGTTCAAGTCAGTTAATTTGAAATTGTTTCAAATCTTTGAAGATGGAAATAATTGTTTAATTTGGAAAACAGTTTATCAGCCATTTATTATTTATGCTCTAAAATTCCAGAAAATATAGCGCCCACTCCCTAATTTCCTTATTCAAAGACAAGAGTGCACTAAACTGGGAATTTTCAAGAAGAAGAATGAAAAACCCAGAAAATAAAATAGATGAAATAAGAAACTTTGTAAGATTTCAGCTGTCTCTGGAGAAGTCCCACATTTTACCATGGCAAGATACTGCAGCTTCATTGAGTGGGCATTTATTTGCAAAGTTTCTATTAAAGACATACATGTATAAATATATGGTGAAATTTTACTGGGGTTTTAATTCCTGCATTCACCCTGGACCAAAGTATGCAAACCTGCGCAAAATAAATGAAACCACAGTAATAGATGTATTTAAATGCATTTCATCCCCAATTAAAACTGTATTTGGTGTTGATGCTAGAGCTAGCTACAGTGATAGTGCTTTATTAATGCCTGAACCCTTTCCTCCACATAATGACATCGGTGAACAGTGTGGATCAGCCAGCCGTCCTTGTCATCTGATCAGGATGTGCAGTGCTGGCTTTCGGATTAATTAGTTAATTTTCAGACCAAAAAGCGAAAAGTGCAGATTCTTATCAGATGGCACAGATGTGCTGGCTGATCTGGATTCACTCTGTTCGCATCAGCGATTAAATGCATATATATGGAGTAAAGGGTTGATCTGGTTCTGGTGCTTTATGTGGTAGTAGAGACAGTAGTTGGCAGGCATGCTAAGTAAAACCATATTAATCATGTTGCCAAAAGCTCATGATTTTACTCCATGGGATATGGTTGTTTTGCCATAGGTTAACAATGTAGATCCAGATCAGTCTGAAAAACCTGTTCCAGCTGATCTGGATCTTCACAGATAACACATGTGACAAATGGTGTATCTGTGGAGTAAAAGACTAACAATTGTGGAAAGATATCCAATTTTTGAAGCAAATTCGCTAAAATTAAGTTAGCTGAGCGAATAAAAGAGGAATAAGTCTAAAAACTGCAATATGTTTATTATGATTTGGTTTTACTGCTTTATTAGTGATTCTGTTTTATTGTGTACCTTATTGCATGTCTTGTTACATACAAACTTTTACACAATATGATAGTCAGCTTAGTGAAAAAACAGTATATTAAGTACTATTGAAATAGGAAGAAAATATTGAACTAAGGCAACAGCATGTGAACTGCATAGATGTGAAGAGAGGATAGAATAGATATTGTATTTGCATTTTCAATTTTATATGTACTTGTTTCAATCTTAATTAGTGGGAGGAGTGTTAAATTTGTGTTGTCCATGTACCAGCAGTATTGCAATTATGATCCTGCTCAAACTTATTTGAAAAGTATCTTCAAATTATGCCAGGATTATATTTATTCATTTTTTACAGGAGTTTTACCATTTTTGTTTGTCCCAGAGTTCATTTTCAGTAAGATTTCCTTTATTTGGCAAACAATTTTACAATTGTTTAATTGCAAATAATTTCAAGTAAATAAGGTCAAATAGAAAAAATTCTTATCTGATGTGAATTTTGTATACGATTTTAACTTCTTGTCGCATTGGATATAAATTCGTTTGTACATTGATTTTAAAAAACAATCTTCTATGAAAGCTTCTTCATGTTAATTATATTCGTTTAAATACTATTTGGGACACATCGAGGGCAAAAATGTCTTAGTTCATATTTTATGACATTTTAGTTGTTACCATATTTGACAAGAAATCACAATTAATTGTTATTTTCTCATGACTAACTTAAAAATTTGCTACACATTTTGACAACCAATGTTATTTTTTACCATTAAATCTATAATATGTAATGTCATGTGCTCTACTTGATGATGTCATTTCAAGAGCTGATGCCAACTGTTCCAAGGTGCCTTTTCCTGTGACATGGCCTAAAATGTATTCTGTATATCTCAATTTTGCATACTAGCACTTAACCCTTTCCCCCATAAATACACGTTTTTACACATGTGCGACCAGTGTAGATGCAGATTAGCTGGCACATCCGTGCCGTCTTATCAGGATCTACACTGTTCGCCATTGGTCAGAAATAACCTAGTGAATAAAATAAAGGGAACAGTTTAGATCCTGATCAGATGGCATGGATGTGCTAGCTGATCTGGATCTAAACTGTTCACCCATGCAAGAAGGGTTTGTCTATGGAGAAAAGGTTTAAAGCTGTTATCAGGTCCATTTTATGTCCTGCTTGTTATATCTACCGGCATGGGTAAAGGGTTCAGTTCCTAATGTTGTCTGTTAAAGATAATATATCTGTTTGACATACATCTTATTTTATATTTTGCAAGATTTATTGTCTTCACACCATGTAATTATGATTGAAGCAAAACTTGATGTATGAAAGCACTGTACTGTATCTTTTTAATTGTCTAATGAGTTTTTTTTGTGGAATTAACTTTTCTTTACATCGCTGTACATTGCTTTTGATTTTTTATGCATTGCTTAATCGTTAACATTCTTTATCGAGAATTTTATTTTTGAAGCTTAAGAAAAGTAAATAATATAAAGACATACATAGTATTTGTCCAAAGGCAGTTGTCTTCCTGTATTACATATTTCCATTTCCAAACCTGAAGACTTGTCTTATTATATCAAGAAGAACATGCTACCATATGTGTGTTTGATTATTTTAAATGTTACCATCAAATAAGTTTTATGAATATTTCATATTTCCATTGAACTCCACCAGATTCAGACCTGTCATATGCATATTTGTTAACACACACTTATGTATACTATTCCTGTATTTTCAGACCCCAGGCTCTATAGGACGTCCAGTGAAAACATTGTTCTAACAAGTGACACCTGCATGCATACCAACACCACTGAAGACTTGTCAACTCTCCTGCAAAAGACTTGTTTGTTATATTACTGGGAGGCTGCTGTATTAAAAAAAAACTAAGGCATTCACATATACAATGTATAATGATGTGGGACAGATAGTAAAAAACTGAGTTCAAAATACTTGCTTCTAACACTGAACACTGCCAAATAAACCCTTTCCTACATCAATATTGCATTCATCCCATGTGTGGCCAGTATAGATCTAGATCAACCAGTGCATGCTAGATCCTTACTGGTTGCACTTGGATATAAATTGTATATAGTGAATTTTGCTACTGTGTAAAAAGTCTGAATCTCATGAAAATGTGACTTGTGTCTGTTCAGTGTACCAGAATATTCATTGGTATTGATTTGGCAATACCTTGTCACTTGCCAACATGAGACAAAATGTTTTTGAAAAAAAAATGTTGAAACATCACTACTGTACCATTGTTTTGTAAACTATGAGCAGTCATGAAATAGAGATTAATACAATAGATGTATATTATTCTGTATGCCAGATTCATTAAATTAATATTTGTTTAAAGTATTAAGCAAGAACTGAACTACAGTGTGCAGTAACAATGTTTGTTATTATAATACTCATAATCTTTTACTCTATGAAATATGACTGATAATCTATTTAACTTAACAAGGTATTTAAACATTTAAAAAATAGATACATAAAATGCTTCTATTAATATTTCTAAGTTTAAAAAATCCATCATATGTTGTTGCATTCTTGTATTTTAGACTCATATTTAAAATTTATGTTTTTTTTTTTTTTAGTTTTATCATTGTCATGTTCTACTGTGATAATTTTATGATATAGGTTTTATATTTGTTATTTTGATGAACTTTGTTGTCCAACATTATATTTATAATTGTATCACTGTTTGAAATCGATAGAATTACTGAATTAAAATGATGAGTTGTTAAACTTGTGTTAATTCTGATGAAGAACAAAAACAACATCAAAAATCTTTTATGTGATAGATAACATGATGTCATGTCCCCCAACTTGAAAAGTCTGATATGTACAAGGGGTATTTGAGTGTAATATGAATGCAGTTACATTGCAGAAAATATACAAATGTTCAAAGTGTTTTAAATTCTACCTATATGGAGAATCATTTCTTAAAATACTCTAAACATTTTGGCCATTTTTTCCCCCGCCATGTAGCGGTAGGGAATATAGGAATGGTCTTTGTCCATCTGTCCTTCCGTCTGTCCTTCCATCCATCTGTTCAGCTGTGTGTGTGCGTCCGGTCCATAACTTCTTAGCCTCTGGAAGGAATTTAATAAAACTGTGGGCAAATGTTTACCCCATCAAGACCATGTGCATTTACCATTTTCCAACCTGGCCAGCTCAAGGTCAAGATCACTAGTGGTGTTTAAAGATTTGATCCCTTTATTTCATGTCTGGTCCATATCTTCTGAACCCCTTGAAGGAATTACATGACTGGTCAAATGTTCAGCCCACCAAGACCATGTGCAGAACCCATGTTCCAACCTGGCTGGCTCAAGGTCATAGTCAGCAGATTTGAACCAAGTATTTTGTGTCTGGTCCATATATTCTGAAACCCTAGAAAGAAATTTCATTAACTTTTGGTCAAATGTTCAGCCCATCAAGATGATGTTCAGAACCCCTATTCCATCTGGTCGGCTTAAGGTCAAGGTCACCAGTGACGTTTGAAGGTTTGAACCTTATAAGTTGAACCATGTATTTTGTGTCTGCTGAATAATTTTTGAAGACCTAGAAGGAATTTCATGAAACTTTTGTCAAATGTTCACCCTGTCAAGAACAAAACCTATGTCCCAACTAGCCAGCTCAAGGTCAAGGTCACCAGTGGTGTTTAAAGATTTTAACCATGTATTTTGTGTCTGCTCAATAACTTCTAAACACCTAATAACAACTTCCTGAAACTTTGGTCAAATGTATACCTCATAGTGACAATGCACAGAATCGACACAAATCATTTCCTGATATGGATCATACTGTCATTTTATACAATTGTGAACCCAGTGTAGAAAAGTTTTCATACAAAATTGAACACATTTTTACTTTACATTTCCTTTTAATTTTATTTAAAAGGCTTTTAAGCATCCATAACCTTTCAACTATCCTTCATGTTGTGGGGATATTGCTATCCTTCAGACTGCCTTGTTGGTACAAGATGATGGCTTTGTCAGGTTGTTCTATGGTATATGTAAGTTACTGTGAATGTTTTGGGGTATTAACCAAAAACGACTTCACTTTATCATTCTTATTCATAAATTATTATTTTATAGAAATTGTGATTACTGATATGAAAGAAAAAGAATTTGTATTACCTTAATACAATTTATCTTTAAAAATTATTAGTTTCAAACACTTAAATAGTGACTCCAAAAGAGAAACAATTTTTTAATGAAGAATGAAGATAAATGTTAGATAAAGGAATCTTACATTGACTTTATTCCAGAATAGTTAGCTGCAGTACTAACTTGGCATTAATGAAAACTTATCTATCCTTGAGATTCGAATCATTCATTAAACAAATTAAAAACAATATCGATTTCTCAACCTTATTCTTAAAAAAAACCCCAAAACATTTGTACATGCAAAAAGGCTCCCAACATGATTTTCTACATTGCTCTTCATGTTTGGTGATTAATCTACAGTTTCTCACTTTGCTGACCTCTTTGTTTTCACCGGTGGTGGCAGGGTGCAGAAAGTCTTTTAGGGAAATCTAGTAAAAGAACGGAGAAGGTCGATCTATCTCTTCTATTCTTTCCATCATGTTCTTGCTGATTTGACTCCAGATGCTCTGGTCACATGAGTATCCACCTTCTTGACAATGTCACTAGCTTTTAGGATTTTATGTGTGTGTGCTTTTGCATGCAACATTGTCGAATCGATAGAAGGGTTGTAGCTAATTCATCAAGGCACCGTGTACTTGTTTGTTCATGTGAGAACCTGTTGGACCAAGTGTGAAGTAGGTTCTGGATGTGGCCATTCCTGAAAGGCATATTCAGTTTTTCATAGTAGTTACTTCCCTTTGCATTCACGGATACTGACAACGTTACTTGTTGTTCTTCTTCAGGTTTGATACCAACGACAATAAGCATCAAGTTTCTTAGCGTCATGGATATAATGCTTGCCTGACTCGCGAAGGATACGTGTTTAATCCTCCTTTCGGCGGAACTTTTTTAATATGAACAATTATTTACTGAAAATATCTAAATTATCTTGCAACGCGCCTTGTTATTTGAATTACCACAAAATCCATCACAAACCAAATACACCCTGACATTGTTACTAAACTACATGTGCCTCACCGCTCCATTTTTGTCGAGCCGCTTGTGTTGAGCTCGACATAGTTGTCACATTGGTGGTTCGGTGAATGTGCCTTAGTGCGTGCGTCCATGCGTTGTCTGGTATTGTTCGGCCCATTCTTTTAACCTGCATTGAGAAATCTTGTTTATATTTGGCATGAATGTTGAACTCAAATAGTTAGAGTGTCGCGCGCAAACCCCAGGTTCCCGTCTCAAAGGTCAAGGCCACACTCCGGGTTCAAAGGTCATGTGAAAGCTGGCTCGACATATTGCCAAAAGGCATCAAGTTTAAATGTAAACAGAAACTGAAAATTTATAAGTTTTAAAGATATTTTTCGTAAATCTTCTAAAGTCGGATTTGTTTTGTGTTTTAAAACAATTAGCATTTCTCTTTCTTTTTCCCCACTACTTCATTTCTTAAAATTAACTTTGAATAAAGTAACTATGAACGTATGCAACTGCTTCACCAGGCCACATTCAGAAAAAAACAGCCTCCCCACACAGCCAAGAAGAAGAGAGAGAAGGAGCATGGTTAATAAAAAGATAAGTTTCAAAAAAGACACCACAAACAATTAACAAAAATGAGGACCCGATGGGTTACCGCCTTGGAACGGTCACTGGCAAATCAAATTGCCACTGGGGGTTTAAACCAGGTTCTAGGGTGCAGCAACCTCACAATTGACCCAACAGGTTCTCAAATCAACAAACAAGTACAAGTTGTCTGTGAAATAACTCCAACCCACCCATCAGCTTGGGTAAACAATTTAATGAAACGCAAAATGAACTATTCATTTCAATGTACATATTACTGTTTTAAGCATATACAGGAAAAAAGGTTATTTTATTTAAATAAAAAATCTGCATTTGTTTTTGCGCGTAGAAATATTGCGAATCTGGCGTTTTACAACACAACTTTAAAGTTTCAGTTAACGACAGTAGATGCAGTCGCCGAATAACTCATAAACCTGAAGAATGCAGCCTTTCAACACATTTATTTTGTCATAAAATTTAAACATTATGGACACAAATCATATGGCTTACGAAATATCTTCATTTATTTTTACATCATGGCCTTTTTCGCCATTTAAAATCATTTAGTAAATTTTTTGGCTAAGGTCAATTTAACGAGTTCAACGCTTATTAATTATCAGTTTTATATAGAAAACCTGTCAAAGCAACAAGGTTTCGTTAAGAATGCGCCTTATTTATGTTCGCGCAATTACGTAGCGTGACTTCCGTCGCTTCTTCATGGGAAGGTATGAAACGTCTTCTTCAGTCAACCAGTGTCCCGCGTACCGCTAACGTTATGGACTTGTCACTGGGATAAAATGTGGAGTTTCTCTATCTTTCGGTAAGCATGACCTTAAAGATTAATATTAATACGGCCTATGTATTGAATGTAATAAAATCAAAATACGATGTTATTTTAGTCAACAAGTAACAAAAAGCTATAAAACACGTGAGGCAAAAATTGAAATAACTGGAATCATTCTTTGCAAAAATATCAACGTAGACACAAGCTGACAAAATTAAGCTGTTGGGAACTAGAAAATGAGGCTAAAGTTGAATAAAACATGGATTTATATGTAACCTTGAGCGTGGTATAATGCTAATGAATAAAAGAAAACAAAAAGTGAACGCTGTTCTCCTCAATTTATTTCCAAATATTGTATAATTATGAAAATATAAAACTGACGATGCTACTTCTACTACTACATCACTGCTACTACTGATTCCTGTGAGATAAGGAATGGCCGAGACATTAAAACATACATACGAGACATGAATAAGTTTCAACAGCTCTCGCATGGTCAAGAAGCTGCATATTTGTCAGTGATTTCATTTTTCAGTTTGCTACATTCATTCATATATTTAGCTTAAATAATTACTATTTTTGTTCGTCTTAGATTGCAACTGAACAAATTTCGGACAAAAAAACAACAGCCAAAGAACAATTTCAAACCTAAGTTCATGAATATTACTATACAACAACAATACTATATCAACGACTTTCTTTTTACAGTCTATAAAAACACCGTTTATTGTAAATAAGTCCTTTTTGTCGCTTGTAAAAGTATTTTCTCTGTAATGACATGTCAGAAAAATCTAGACAAAATGTTTAAAAATAAATTGTCTCCAATTCCATATTAAGATTTATTGAATGGCATTCATCTCAGCTTACCCACTGACATAACGAAACAACTTTGGAATGATATGCGCAAATTGAATGTAGGCCTATTTATATTAGGAAAAATAGGTGTGGCCGAACTACTTATTTGTGGGTACTGGACTGCCTTTACGCCTGAACTCGGAATATACTGCAGTATACATCTAAAACGTTGTTTTAAGTATCATAGACCACGGGATCTAAAAGTACTGACCTCTTAAGGGCTTACCACACTCCTCCCAATCACATTCATTGATAAAAAGGAAATTATCAAAATATCAATAATGGCAAATTGCCGTTCAATAAAACTTTGCACAAATGAATCTTACTGATGTATCTTCATTTTGCATACAGTAAGACCTTTTAGAAAAGTAAAGAAAAAAGGCTAGACCTCAAAATTCCTTAAAATTCTATTTTCATAAATTCACAAAAACGAACAATATTGCCCTTGAGTTAAAAGCATTTTTCAATTTTTTTTCTTCTACTCCGAAAAAATAATTTTAGTTTCTTTTGATGCGTTTATGTGCGCTATTTTCTCTTACCACAAATTACTACATTTCTTTTATTTTATAGGTAATTATAAAGTTATGCCACTGCCTAAACAGGTCCCAAAATCTAGAAAACGTGATTTGGCTAGTTTACATTCATCATTGAACCACAATGTCTCCTTTTTGTTATATTTTCTTTTGTTTAATTTAAACTTTTGACATCTAATTTAGATGATGAATCGCAGAAGCAAAATTATTCACATAGCTTTTTGAAATTCATGACATCTGTAATAAGATTTAAAACCAATTCAGCAAAAAATAGGGTTTTCAATGGAAACAACATTTAAATGTATTAGGATTTGTTCAATTTCTAAACAATACATGTACCTCAGAAATGGTCTATTTTCTTAAGCTACACAATTCACATGTTTATTCATTTTGGCTTCGCAGCTTGGTTTTAACTGTCTTTCTTCTCTCCTGTATTGTTTTTTAAGTTTTTCAACCTGGGGGAAATGTATTCAAATCCAGTTTTCTGATCATGCATTCTGTGCATATGTGATGTCGTTACCGTCTTGCCTATCATTAAGTCATTGAAACTTTTGATGATGCAAAAAACAATTGTTTTCGTGGTATATTCTGTCTAGCTATGACTTTGGTAGCAACACTGTGTGTTTGTATATTACATAAAAATTGCATATACGAAGTTCCTAATATTGATACGATAAATGTTGAATTATAAATATTATGTCAAATAAACCTGCCATATACTGATTCCATCAAAATATCATTAAATATCATTAATCTTACAAACCGAACCACTATAATAATAGTTTCCATACACTTTATTGCCACGAGCTGGCAAAAATGGAACGTTATTTAGATGTATTGTGAATATGTATCGTATATATAGGGTTAACGAATTGCAAGTGCAACAAAACTATTAAACTTCTTCAAAGTAAATGTTAGTCGTTAAAGAGATTGATTCACATTTGATTGCCTCATCGGCATAGAAATGATGTGTTGATGGGTATTTCAGTATAATAATTGAAAATGTCTACACATTTCTGTATATCAGTGAAATAATGTTGAATACGTGTCATAATTGACCAGGTTTCGGCCTTTTTTATTTCAAGTAAGTTTCAAGTTTTTTTGGCAAATCGTCATACACCATGCCTTTTGGACATTTTCGATACAAAATATGGCAACGACAAAAGACCGCCGTTGCACCAGAATATTTTTATTTTTAGCTCAGAATACATTGTATATAGAACGACAAAACATTTAAGTATATCCTCCTTCTACAGTATGCTGATTACGCAATTTACAAAACTGGGTTTTCCTAGTTATATTGTTATATAAGTGAGCTTAAATACATGCAGTCATGGCTAAAGATTATAAAACTGTGATTGGAAACCAGTCTCAAATCTCAAGCATCTGACTGGCTGAAATGGCAACCAGTTCTTAGCTTTATGACCTTGGAACCAGTTGTCTTCTAAACACAATTTGCAAGTTTTATTGCCGATACGCACATATAATTTGAAAACAAATTTGCAGTTTAAAAATCACTACTGTGACAAGGTAATTTTCAATCAGTTAATTTGAAAATCAATTTTCAATTATCATTTTCCAATTTATTTATAAACGCCGCTTGCAAATTCAAAAAGACAGTTAATTGCTTTGCTTACCTCATTGTTGCACGGCGATGGCTTTAAAATCTAAAATAAATAACAAAAATTAAAAAACGCTCGATCATTGTCCTCTATCCCTGACATCCCTGCCATCTTGTTCTTGCTGAGTTAACTTTAGATGCTGTGGTCTCTGTAAGGTCATCAAGTACATTTCTCTATCACTGAGCAGTGCCATTAACATCTTATTTGTCATGTATTTGGTGGCTTGTTGCATGCAACGCTGCAAAGAAGTGCGTATATTGGAAATGATTCACAAAATAAACGTGCACTTGTTTGTTTCTACGAAAACCTGACGGGGCAAGTGCGCGTTTTGTGCATCCTAGAACATGTTTTAACAGGTCAAAGGCAAAATGTGTTGCCACTGACCGTTCCAAGGTGGAAGCCCTTCATGTTTTCATTTTCGTTTATGTTTAGGGGTTGCGTTTGTAATTGATCATATTAAAAATCCATTCTCTCTTTTGATCTCTAATATATTGGCTTTGTACAGCTTTTCTGAATGTAGCTATACCTGCTTTGCAAATTTTACTTTTGTTTTAATGAAATATCTTTTTTTTTAAAGAGATAATCTCGAAAGACAAAACTTGTTTTTAATTATTTGTTGTATTCTAATGCTGTCATGTTATGGCCTCTTTTATATTAAGTGTTCTCTGATTCGTTTAAGTTTTAATGAATTATTTTCCATGAAATGTGAACCCCATATTCCATTAATATATTTTTTCATATAATTAATCTTAATATTTGAATTTTTGTTGTGCAACTTTTCATCCTAAATGCGTTTTTACGGCGAATCTTCATTTAATATTATGTGTTGTAGTGTGCCTGATTCTTTTTACATTAAAGAACAAAATATGAAGATGATGATATGAAAAAATACTGACACGAACTGCACTCTCTCTATTGAACCGAATTGTTGAATGTGGATGTTTTCTTTAACTACAACGATTAAAATTGGAATACTTTGTTAAATTCAAAAATTCTCCACTAAATTATCAGGATAAATAATCATTTAAAAAATTCATTTACTTTCACTTGCATGTTACCAACAGTGTTTTTAAATAGTTATAAAGTTTTTTAAATACTTCATAACTGCATGTATACAATCTTAAATTAAGCTTGTGATTTTCTTAAAAATCATGCAAAATATTTCTGATAATGAAATTGGTAGACCCATGCTGTAATGATAGATGTTAGTAATCTAAATCAACTCTATAACAAAGTAGTAAACTATTACGCCTGTTAAGACAGAGTATTCGCTGCATAAGAAAGGTTATCTGTGTTCGGAAATACACGAATGAGTCTACCGTCTATATATAATCACCATAAATAAAAATGTCATTAAATATTATGTTGATATTTCTTCTAAATAATTTTTTTATTGAAATATATTTTCGATACCCATTTTAGAATTAGATACGTGTACACAGAAATCAGATTTGGATATTTTTCATTTGCAAATTGATGATTAAACAGAATACTGCACGAGAACAAACTAAATGTGCGAGGAAACAAAGTGTCGCCACGTTTTACCCCAAAGTTACATCAAAAACAGATAGTAACATGGTCGAGCATATCCTAATGAAATCATATATATTTGTATATACCGATTTAATCATGTTGTTTTATCATGATAATCCTTTTACAACTTGCACAGATTAAACTAGCTTCAACCACATAGGCTAACCAAACGACTGCTTAATGTTGGCGGACGTCGAGCTTAATAGTTTTTTTGTTTCGTTTAAGCGTTTTGAAATATACTATGGAATATGCATATAGCGTCATCTGTCAAAGCAATGTCAGGGTTTAATTAATATAGCAAAATGTTTTGCCCTTGAAACCCAAACAGTTTTTGACGAATCGTCACAACATTTGTAAATTAGCATATACTTGGTACAGGTCTGGCGGTAACTTTTAGGTTTATTGCCCATGATAAAGTTGTGATGCAAACAATATATTATTTTTGTTTTAGTATGTTCTTTGGCAATTAGAGCATTAATTAGATCGAACTCAGCATGCAAACTTTATGTATAGGTTATAGTTTATTTGGAGGCTTGTATGAAAATTAAACGGTCAGGCCCAGCGCAGCTGGGCGACCGTTTAATTTTTTATACAAGCCTCCAAATAAACTATAACGTATATAATGGTCGAAATTACTTTGTAACATAATAAAAAATTATATGGTTATGCAAAAAATCGATAGTCAAAATGAAAGTGGTTTTGTCATTCAATGACCCGTAAACATGTAGAACTATGATTTTTTTTATCTGACAACACCATGTGAACATAACTGACTCTCAGGAAAAAACCTGTGTAGCAGTCTGTCCTTGGGTGGAAAAACAAGGGTTCATCTGTGGAAGTTCCATTTTACCATTTACTTAATAGATAGATAGTTTATTAAGCAAAAGACCATTATGGTCCATCAGCATATATACATAAAACAAATGAAATACATAAATTGACATGGTAATAATATATCGGAGCAGTATAAATATATCATGTCTTAGTAACTGCAAACATACATCACATTTTCTCCGGGAGAGACATAAGAATATGAGTAAACGTATCATTTCTGTATATAAAGAAAAAACATGTACATTACGTTAAGTTTTCTAACAGATTGCATATAATGCAAAAAAGAAAGAAGAAAAAAAACATACAACGAGTTATATACTATAATTGATTGTAGAACAATGCTAAACATTGATAAACATTGAGACAGAAAATAAATTTGTATATGTATATTTGTACTATAAATACCGGTTTACGAAAGTTTTCCGTTGAAATGCTTTATATGCATAGATTGCTAAGGTCTTAATAACATTTTCATTTTCTGATGTCATTAGTTCAACAAATTTTACAAAATTTGGACGTTTCCAGTAATATGGTTTTATATATTGTTTACGAATTTCAATAAATAATGGACATTCAAGTACAAAATGGAACTCATCTTCTAATTTGTTACAGTGTTTACATTTTCTCTGGTCTAAAGGGATACTAAAAGGTTTATTCCAACGGCCGACTTCTATTTCAAGCTTATGAGATGATACTCTGAGTCTGGTTAATGCAGTACGATATTTTGGTATTTCCACGCAGCTTAGGTATTTTTTTATATTCTAAATTAGCAATTTGTCGATAAAATAGTGCCCTATATGAAGTTTGTAGTTCGTCGTTCCAACATTGCAGATAATTATCTTTTACCCTTTGCTTGAAAATATTTAAAAATAACTTTACATCACCAACTCCCTGGTTTAACCAAACTTCATAGAAACCAAGACGGGACAGTAAATTTTTAACATGCAAAGCCCAGTTTTTCGCGTTTGGAAAATTATCAATATCTTGTACTTGACTATAATATACTAATTTTGAATATTTAGTTTCAGAATTCATGCAGATTTTTAACCAGTAATTAATGATATTTGTCTGCCATTGCACTTTGAAAGGGAGCCGCCCAGTTTCACCATAAATAAAATTATTTTGGGTACATATTTTAACTCCAAGTAACTTTTTACAGAAATGTAGATGTATTCGCTCAATGTGCGTACATAGACTGAACCCTTTTACTTCGGATGCATAATTTATGATCGGTGTGATTAGTTTATCAAAAAGTTCTAACTTATGTTTTGTGGATATGTTTGTAAATTTGTACAAGTACTTGTTTAATTTGAAAATTGCTTTTAAAGCTTGACCTGAATTCATCTTATCATTTTCGTTAAAAGCTCCACCTGTCGTAAATACAACCCCCAAATACTTGAAATTATTAACGATCTCTAAATCTACGCCATTATAATAAAAATGAAGATCTCGGGGCAATGCTCCCCCCTTTTTAAAAATCATAATTTTTGTTTTTTTGTGTGTTCACAACAGCTTCCATTTAGAACAGTAACCAGCTAAAACATCTAATGATTTCTGTAAACCCTCAGCACTAGTGCCGAACAGAATACATGTAATATCATCAGCATATAACAGTATACACAATTTTAATGAACCAATGTCAATACCCTCAACCCCTTTAAGTATAAAAGTTTCTTCTATATCATTCAAATACATACTGAACAGAAAGGGAGATAAGCACTGACCTTGTCTTACACCGAGATCGCACATGAAACTTTCGCTTAATTCGTTCATGAACTTGACCCTTGATTTGACATTTTCATACATAGATTTTATAACATTGAGAATTTTGCCTCTAACACCATACTTAATCAACTTATACCTTAAGACATCCCTTACTACAAAATCGAACGCTTTCTTAAAATCAACAAAGGCACAAAAAAGCCTTTCATTTCTATTTAAAGAATACGTAATCAAAGAGTGAAGAATGTAAATATTATCGATGGTCGACATCTCAGAACGAAAACCTGATTGGGCTTCAATATAAACACTAAATTGCTCGGCCCAGTTAGTTAACCTGTTGTTTAAAACCCTTGAAAATAATTTTCCAAAAGCGCTTAATAATGTTATTCCTCTATAATTATTTACATCATTTATATCTCCGCCCTTGTGCAAAGGAACTATTAAACCATCAGTCCACTTCTCGGGAAAATAACCTTTTTCGAAACAAACATTAAATAAACTGTGTAAATATGGCAATATGTAATCAACACCGTATTTGAATAACTCATTAATTACTAAATCTGAACCGCCGCTTTTACCGTTTTTTAACTGTTTTATTGATTTTGAAATTTCATCGTTACTTATAGCATTATCTAATTCTGCAAACATAATGGATATTTCTTGCTTGAAAATTCTTTCATTGAAATAAAAAATATCTTCATCAGCCTGAAAAAATCTATCTTCCGGATTATTAATTGCCTGAAAGAACCTTGCAAAAATGTTCGATGTAATATGTTTTGGATATTGGGTTTGATACGTACTTTTGAGCAGTTTCCAATATTCTTTTGCATTTCTGTGCCTTAAACTAAGTAATTTATTTGTATTTTCTTTTCTAAAATTAAAACGCTTTTTCCTCAATACTGTTTTATAAATTGACCTCGCAGAGCACATATTCACTCTATTTATATCTGATTTATCATTTCTATATAAATTTAAATATCTGTAAAACGACCTCTGTTTATCCTTGCACTTGTCATCGAACCATTTTTGATACATCTGTCCAATTTTGTCTTCCTGACTTATACCAGCATAAATATTTTGTTTAAAAAGCGGTGAACAAAAACCATCTAAAACCGAGATAAAAAATAAATAGTTTATAGCATGTCAAAATAGTTTATATCCGAATCAACGGGCTTATCCGTGTAGTCTGATCACGACCGACACTTCTCGCTGTTATATTCACTGGGTTATTTGTGACAATAAAGGGGAAAGTGCAAATACTAATCAGATGACATTGATTTTATGGGTGATCTAGATCTAAACTGGCCGCCTATATGATAACAGACGTATCTATGAAATAAAGGATTAAGCAATTTAAGAAGATTATCATAAGCAAAGAAGTCAGAGCTAAAAATATTTAAATGATATTCTTTTCCTCAGACTTTCTAAGAACACTGTAGAAGATCGTTAACGACTTAAATACTCGTACACGTCTATCAATAAATGTTCGAACAATATTATGGAGGAAATCGACCTATAATAAACACATTTTAGACGAGCGACTTTATGAGAATTAAGGTTCGAAATATTTGAAAAATACTGCATTGTCATTGGCTCAAAAATAATTTCAGCCATTATTAAGTAATAATTATTTTTGAGCCAATGACAATGCAGTATTTTTCAAATTGCTAATTTAGAATATAAAAAATACCTAAGCTGCGTGGAAATACCAAAATATCATACTGCATTAACCAGACTTAGAGTATCATCTCATAAGCTTGAAATAGAAGTCGGCCGTTGGAATAAACCTTTTAGTATCCCTTTAGACCAGAGAAAATGTAAACACTGTAACAAATTAGAAGACGAGTTCCATTTTGTACTTGAATGTCCATTATTTATTGAAATTCGTAAACAATATATAAAACCATATTACTGGAAACGTCCAAATTTTGTAAAATTTGTTGAACTAATGGCATCAGAAAACTTTCGTAAACCGGTAATTATAGTACAAATATACATATACAAATTTATTTTCTGTATCAATGTTTATCCAAATTTATTTTCTGTCTCAATGTTTATCAATGTTTAGCATTGTTCTACAATCAATTATAGTATATATCTCGTTGTATGTTTTTTTTCCTTCTTTCTTTTTTGCATTATATGCAATCTGTTAGAAAACTTAACGTAATGTACATGTTTTTTCTTTATATACAGAAATGATACGTTTACTCATATTCTTATGTCTCTCCCGGAGAAAATGTGATGTATGTTTGCAGTTACTAAGACATGATATATTTATACTGCTCCGATATATTATTACCATGTCAATTTATGTATTTCATTTGTTTTATGTATATATGCTGATGGACCATAATGGTCTTTTGCTTAATAAACTATCTATCTATTAAGTAAATGGTAAAATGGAACTTCCACAGATGAACCCTTGTTTTTCCACCCAAGGACAGACTGCTACACAGGTTTTTTCCTGAGAGTCAGTTATGTTCACATGGGGTTGTCAGACAAAAAAAATCATAGTTCTACATGTTTACGGGCCATTGAATGACAAAACCACTTTCATTTTGACTATCGATTTTTTGCATAACCATATAATTTTTTATTATGTTACAAAATAATTTCGACCATTATATACGTTATAGTTTATTTGGAGGCTTGTATAAAAAATTAAACGGTCGCCCAGCTGCGCTGGGCCTGACCGTTTAATTTTCATACAAGCCTCCAAATAAACTATAACCTATACTTAATATAGCAATAAGTATTTTTTCTTTAAAATTCTTTTTTGAAACTTTAGAAAGATTCCGCCATTTGAAATGTTTCTCCATGTTCTCTCTCCCCGCTCCTCATTTAAGGTGTACGTGGAATATGTCGTGCAATATATGCAATATAAACTTCGTGAACGTTCTCATTAGTTATCTGGATTGCTATCTCCAGCCATACAAAGGTTGTTACTGATGATTCTCCATACAGCCAAATATTAAAACGTAGCAAATACATGACATTGTACTTGTGTCGTTTGAGAATAGGCTTCTGTTAATTTTCTAGTTATTGTACTTCGTACTATACGCATAAACGTCTCATTGCAAATAAAGTCGGCCATTAATTGTCCTTGCACTACGTTATACGATTTTTGTAATAAAACAGATAAGAGAATTGGATCATTGCGCATATTTTGCATAAACAAGTAGCCTTGACTAATAAATATGCCGATACAGAAAGTGCAATTAAAGTAAAAGGCACGATTTAAGAAAATGATTGATTAACTATTTTATAAAAACGCCCAAGACAAAACGTACCTTGGTTTAACTGCAGTCATTTGCATTAATTTTACTTGTGATATAAAATGCATGGTACTATTCGAACATTCGCATTAAAATCTTTGGAATATTCTCCTATGATTATAATAAAAGAAAAGTTTGAGGTCAATTAAAGCTTATCTTTAACTTAACCAAGATAACTGCCAGTCAAAATGGGTGAGTACTCGATGAACAGAGCACCAGGAGTGAAATCAGTAGGTGCAATACATCAAGAAACGGTCCGAGCTCAGTATTTGCTCTCAGAATGTCTATAGAAAAAATCACCCATATAAAACCAAACAGAAGTATTGAAACAAAATTTGTTTTTAGAAGTATTATTAACCAACATAAGTTTGTGTTCAATAGACTTCAATGAACATAATTGATAACACTTGTGATTGAATGTAAGAGGAGACTTAACACTCATGACACGACAAAACAAGGCTACTTTAACATTTAATTATTTACTACTAATTACATATCATTTACAAAAAAACAAATGTTTTTCTTTTTCAAAAATAATAGTTACTTTTTCACTGTATTTGAGTCTCAGTTGTGATACATGTAACCTCATTCGGTCTTACATTTGAAAGGAGTTTGAATTGAATTGAATCGGATAATGTTGTCAAAGCTTCGATTAAAGATCCGTTTACAGATGAATTTCACGCCAAAATCGGAAAACGAAATAACGATGTCAACTATTCATTGTAAATACGGCACTGACCTTTTCTTTTTCGCCAAATACAGAATTTAGTATTTATTTTAATTCAATTAATTACATGCAGGGCTATCCTTGAAGGCTTTGAAATAGACATTACATTAAACGTTAAAAGAGTTTTACATATCTTCAATGATATGTTTTTGCACGTGTGCCTGTAATATGCGCGAAAATGTGAAGTTAGTAATGCTATAAAGAGAAAGAAACGAATTTGATTTTTTTTTCTTTTCCCCATTTAAAATTCAAAAAGATTGTGCAATAACCATTGAATTATGTTAATGCATTTAAATCGGGCAATGGCAAATATTTTTGCTGCCAGATTCGTGCTAGCATATGGAAAATATTCACTGAAGTAATGCTTTATCTTTTATTTTAAGGTATTGCGCGCCGTGGGGTCGCCGTAAGAACGCGACCCTAGTGTGACCTTTATATCTATAGTTGTCCTCTTTTATGGATTGTCATGGACAAACTGGAAAGTAAGGGCGTTTTTGTTGGTAACAAACTAGTTTCGGTTTCGGTTTCAAGGGTTTTAACAGTTTTGCGAAAAACTGAAACTGGTTTCACTAGTTTTGTTTGAAGTAACAAATGCATTGTTTTCTTCACAGTTTCCATCAATATGGCGCTTGCAGTGCATTTTGCTGTCATTTCAGAAATATTAGAAGAAGCTCGTGATACATATTATCTTTTGCCTGTTTTGACTAACTGGAGACAAAATGTGTTGTCTTCGGAGTTTCAATACACGTGCTTTTCCTTCGGCCGCCGTTGATTCTCGCTGGTGAACTATTATTCGGATGAGACGAATCGACCAAATCGCCTCTGGAGGTGGTTTCGATAGTTTCAAAAACCAGGTTCGGTTTTTGCAAAACAAATGAAAAAACTGGTTTCCGTTTAATGTGAAACTTTTACAACAAATAGACAGTTTGCGAAACCGATATTAACCCGAAACTAGTTTGTTACCAACAAAAACGCCCCAAACTTCAATAATATTTAATGATCAAAATGTTCCTAAATTGGCCAATAAGGCTAAAATGAATGTTTCATTAGGTGTCAGTTTTAATACTTTTTTTCGACCCTAAATGTTATAACATCTAGCGACATTATCAGCGATTTTTAGCTTCAGATTTACATTCTTTAGCGTCAGTTGTCACTAAAAATGTAATTGTCGCTTGTAGCCGTTCCGGAATCTCTACCAAAACTACATACATTATACTTTAAATAATATGCAGTTGTCTTCACCATACCTTACACATTACAATGTACCTTAAAAGCAGCTGACATTATTTTAATATACCAATCCTTCAGTATCTAGCGTCAGTGACTTCAAGACGTATTTATGAATTGTTCCTTTGTCAAATATTTACAATCGCTATAATATCGATAAAAATGTCTATTCACGAACCACGAACCAGTTCACTTAAGCGATTTTGTGTGGTTTTGTTTAAAGTCTTGTTATTTGAAATGACATAACTTTGTCGTAACGCTGTCATAAACGTTGACGTTAACCGAAATAACCACGGAAATTTTAACACTTTTTGTTATATCGGTTGGTGTGTTTCATTTCTTATCGTGAAGTGTTGGTATGACAATGTTGATGAATGGATGTCTAAAAATAGTGAAATTAACAGTGAATTTATTTTTAAACCGAAGGCGTTGCTACAGAATTTTATCTGCAGTCGATCATAGTGAATCAGAACCAAATATACCATTTAAATAAAATGAAATGAATGTTCGTGTAGATAAAGTTTTTAAACCGTATTTTGTATTATCATTTAATTTTAAATTACAGAATCAAAATTTAATTTTAAAGTCAGTAACCAATCATTTATTTAACGGATGGCCCACATCTGACTAGCTGTTGTTTTGTAACATATGCTCCCGTTAATACAACTTTAACATTTTTGTTGCAATGATTTGTTAACTTTATCACTGACGGCGTGTCCATACAGTGCAAGGGAATTCTTGCTTGACTTAAAAGTGAAGTTCAGTATTGCGAACAAACAATCCATAGTAGAACCATGTTGTATGTTAGTGTCAGTACAGTGTATCCTCTTCGTTAGTTTTATACAGGATGACCAAGTATATCCAGAGTTGTTTTAATCATAATGTGATTATCAGAATCATATACAGTACGGTTTAACCCTTTCCTCCATATAAACGCATTTTTACGCATGTGCGACCAGTGCGGATCCAGATCAGCCGGCACATCCAGTCTGATCAGGATCTGCACTGGTCGCATTTTGGTCAGAAATAACCTAACGAATCACAAAGCAACAGTTTATTTCCGTGCCGGCTGATCTGGATCTAAACTGTTCGCCCATGCAATAAAGGTGTATCTATGGAGGAAAGGTTTAAAAGCCTGTGAAGACGGTACATGCGGCGTAGAGCCAAAAAAATCGAAACAATATAGACAATACAAAAATGCAGATACAGCAAAAATGTAAGACATTATTAAACAATGAAATTTGGTAAAATTTCTTTTTTGTGCCGAAATAATTTCTTGATTGTTATCAGGTTTGCTGCTTTATTACTCTTTACATGTGTAAAGTTATATAAGTTAAAGAGACCATAGGAACTCTTCACGTAAGTAACTTATGGCATGCTACCGGAAACACCAACTTGTTTCTTGAAATCTTCAAATATCTTTGTTATGAACTTAACCAATACTAGGAATGCATTACATGATCAGACTGGTTTATAAACAGTTTAATCGTCTTCATTGATGTCAATAGTATGATTGGTTGATTTTGTTCAAAATTTTAGTAAACAACATGCAACATACGCCTTTGCATGACTGTACCGCAGAATTTTAATCGCTATCTCCTGATTCACTGTTTTGACGCGATTGAAATTTCCTCACTTACACATTTAAATTTGGTAACAAAGGAACGGTCGATTGACTTCCTTTTCGTATATTGTCTCACGCGCCGTCACGTGACGGTAATTAACCAACCGAAATGCCTACGAAAAATGTCAAGAGGCCACCGGATTGATGGATGTGCATCGGTTGAATTGGGATGAGCATACCAGAGACACCTTTATTGTTAATTTCGCATAATCATAACAACACATATCCTAATAAGTAATGGTTTCAAAAAGATTTTCTTGTTCTTCGGTCTATTTGTGGATTTAAAAAAATGTTACATTCGTTAAACAAAGTATGCAATGGGAAAAAAGAATTTTAGCGCATTATTCATCAATCGGTGAAAAAAAAAAACAGAATAGAAAGTGGAAAAAATCAACAATAAATTAATTGTTAAATGACAACTGCTTTTGCCGTTTGTTTTTGGATATAAAACAACTGGATATTTTTGCATTCAGCACAAAGTGTGAGATACAGAGATAGCCTTTGGATTAAAAGCTCTTAACAGACTTCACAGTGACCGGTGGTCAGTGGTAGGAGGACTGGACCATGCAGCCGGACGACCTCAGTACACTAGAGGTACTTGATGAAAACACCATCGTCCACTCGCTCCGAGGCCGATTTCAGCACGATGACTTCTACGTAAGTCACTTTGTAAAATAAGTTTTCTAGTAGCATCTTAACTTTACACTACAGTCAAACCTGGGTCCAAGATCATAAAACTTAATCTGGAGACCAGTCTCAAATCTCAAGCGTCAGACCAGTCTCAAATCTCAAGCGTGAGATGCTTGAGATTTGAGGCTGGTCTCCAATCGCAGTTTTATGATCTCGGGCACTGTCTTCAAAGACCTCTTAAGGATAAAAGCTGACAAAATGTGGTATTTGAACACAGGTGGTCTCGTTGGTGACATGTAAATTTTGTTCTTTGAGTCACAAATGACGAGATCTTAATCCGAAGGTAGTTTTTGTTTACAGGTGGCCTTAAACACAGGTTGGTCTGTATTTTGATATCTTCTTTTTGACACTGGAACATATTATATTGTGAAATGTAGATGTACATGAAGTTGATTTATGTAAACTTAATGGCGTTTTATTGCACTGGAAGCGTCACATATCTATAAATTAATCATATTTTATAAATTGCTTATAATAATGCTCTAGTACTGTTTTTATTTCATTTCACATTGAAAACAAACTTTAGAACAAGCATTTTGTTTTATAGAATATTGAGATAAATAACCAAATGGGTTTGGCTTAAAGTTTTTTTCAACATTAGTTGACAGCCCGTCCCTTTATGTCACAAATAATATGAAACAAAAATGGTATAATATAGTCATTATTATACAATATTCATATATTGCTTAGAGATAAATGATATCAACTGTGTGAGTTGTGGGAGGAGAAAAAAGGGAAAGACAATAATTATGTCTTAAAAGAGGAAGGTAAAGTTCCTCTGTAAAACGTCATGAAGGTTAAGCAAAACCTGTAGATAAAAATCGAAATAGTTTTCGTGTCACTGGAAGCCTTCGTTTGTAATTAAATGCAATAAAGCAAAAATGCGACATTGATTGCTTTTAATGCTGGGCCAGATGACTTTTTACAGCTGGTCTTTGGAAGGAAAGGGGCGATTACATGTAGATACTTGATATAAATTATTTCAGAATGTGAAATTTATTTTCAAAGTTACACGCTCAACTTTGATAGAGTATCGGAAATGCTAACATCACTGATGCGATTCCTTCAAATCGTTCTATATGCAAATGCAAATGCAAGCCAAATAAACTAAAACTAAAAAAACCACGTGGCAAGTGTCTCAAACTGAGTGGGCGGACTTTTTTCTTTGATCTTACATGCAGATTCTTTGCAGCATTTTTTTTATTTTAGTGTTATTTTATACTTTAACAGTAGTTGAATATAGAGCATAATTTCCTTATATTAAGCAGTAGTTAATATGCGACATTTATCATAACAGAAACCTAATGTCAGTCATTTTGATGCGAATTTTTAAAATGCTGTTAAAATTAGGGCGGTGTTTTGTCGTTAAACCTGAATACATCATTTGATGTCAAGTAGAAACTTAAAACTTGTTTTACGGTTTCGATGTAATTATATTTATATAGAAGAAGTAATGACTGATCACTTATGGCCGAGATAGATCGGACACATCTATAATTGATATCGGAGAGTTTCCTCAGAACGTTAGACATAAACATTTAAAAGACAGCTGCCTCTTCTTGTATATTTATAATAGCAATCCAATTATGTATTTTATCATTAGCAAACATTTAAATAAAATTAAATGAAATAATTGAAATCATTCCTAACTAAATTGTCGTTCTTAATTTTACCTATTGTCATAACTCCAAATTCCAGAGAGTCGCTGTTTACCAAAATATCGTTGTTTTGCCAGTCGAGACGTATCACCAAATTCGATAATGTCGCTGCTTTTTTGTTTTCCGTGTATATTCGCCGTTCGCTAGTGAATAATTTAAATTGCACACCTGGTAAAATTACATCATGCAAGTACTATGTGGGACTAGTTTTAAAATGAAAAAAGTGAATTGTGTTAACTAGTGCAGAAATGGTAGGGAAAAGCCAAAACTAAGAGACGTTCCTCAAAAGGCAGCGTTAGACGATCCGATTGGAGTTGATGTAAAGGCTGTCAATAGCAAGACATTAAAGTTATGCGTCCATTGAATTTTCGCGCATGTAATTTTTAAAGACCTCCATGTAAGACAAGGCAATACATTAAGACCTTACCGTTTACAAATTATAGCTATCGTGTCAGAAGATAAATCAAGAAAACACCAGCATCAAGAGGATACTGTTATTTATGACCTTTGGACCAGCCATGTCATCACAACGGGAGGTTAATGTACCATAGTTTTGCGGTTTCGCCGAGTCAAAACTAATTTGAGCGGTGACACTGACATGCTGGGCTACTAACCGGTAGCTTCGATGGTGAAAGAAAGTCAGAAGAAAGTTTTTTTTTATAATCCGTAGATTAGTTTTTACATGCGGATTGTGATTGCGCACAAACCCTCTGAAAGTGTAAGAGCGTCTTCAAAAAAAAAGAAAAGAAAAAACACCCCCCCCCCCAAAAAACAACAAAAACACAAAAAGACTGATTACAATGTCACGGAATGAAGACTCGCTCCAAACTGTGTCGCATTGCATTGTGAACTTTTTTCAGATTGTTCTGGAGACGTGTTCCGCTTACTTCTGTATCCGTCTCTGCTCAAATGATATCCTGGATCCGCCCCAGATATGTTACTTCTATTTGAAAACCAAGTTGACATTTTTGTACCTATTTAACCGATTCTAGTAATGTATTCTTAAATGTATTAACAGTTATCTATATGTATTTTCCCAGCAGAGCTTTTTTTTTGTTCTACGAATGCTGTTTTAAGAAGACTTAGATCTTTTTCAAGTTCCTTTTCCACAAGAAACATAACAGAAGTTGACTTCATAGATCTTCAACCAATTTATTTGTTTATGGCCTTGAAAAAATAACTGCTGATCATTTGTTAAAACATGCTCAGGACGACAACGATAATGTGAATAATTACATAACTCCCAACATGCATATATCATCAGCATGTCAAATATTCAGCAATATAAGTTATGACACTGTATAACGGTGTTCCGTTAGAGCCATCGTGTTTGCAGTCTTTCGCGAAGCAGAGAAGGCGCGAAAAAACGAAGGAGAAAAAACTGGGGACATATCCAACTATGCTCATCATCGGTTAGCAAAAATCGATAACGAATTTCTCAATAGATTATGAAGGAACAATTCAGTTTTTTCTTTACTACATTTTTATTTCTAAAACAGTCGAAAAATCTCATAGTACATATTAAAGATAAATTTCTGCCGATTAAATGGTTATTTTTATTTTAATTTATCTTAACGATAATTTGGTCCTTTTTTACTTTGAAATATATACCCTATTTTCCCTTTTATTTACATAGAAACTGTAGAGAAAGTTGGATTTTTTTCGCTTATCCTTACGTATTCTATTGTTAATATCTTTTATCCAAATTATAAGTTTTAAAAAACCCAGGTTAAATATTTTGCAAAAAATATTAAGCTATTGTTAAAACTAATTTTTAAAAAAATTAAATTTAAAACATTTTGGTACTTTTTAGCTTTTTCTAACACGACTATCGAATATTTTAAGTGAAAATTTAAGTCTCCGTAAAATTGCGAACATTCCCGATATTTTACGATCATTGACGGAAGATTGTTTAATTTGGCAGTCATGTGCAGAAAACAATATAGAGCCTTTTTAGTTTAATTTGTAGAAGTTGGAGTATTGTTTTGAAATTGTGTGATATTACTTTGAATTAAGTAGAAACACGGAGAGGGAATCGACGAAGGCGGCGAAAAATCGAAGGGACGAAGTCGAAGACGCGAAAGTACGAAGGCGAATGTAACCGCGTCATTGCATTCCCTTTCCCTTCTTACTTTCGCGTCTTCGACATTTTTCCTTCGCTCCTTCTTTCTGGTCTTTTTCTTCTTCATATCACAGACGCAACGAATAGTTTTATTTGTGTAGTACGTATATTCTGGAGAATTTGAGCAAATTCAGTAAAAATCGACTGAATGTTCAGATATTTCGGAAAAGTTGTTTACTTTAATATTGTATATACTAAAGATAGAAAAACTGTTTGCATGAGAACTCTGAAATTCATGGACTATATACCAAAGCAACTCATACATGAAATAAGTATATGCTGGTCTACAATGTTTAGTGCCAATTCGTCAAAATAATGTTAGGGTTTTCAAGAAATTCAAGGAAAACTTACTTCCTGGTTCAAACCGAAAGTAGAAATCTATGCAAATCTACTTTCGGTTTGAACCAGGTAGTTAGTTTTCCTTGAATTTCTTGAAAACTCTAACATTTTTTTTGACGAAATTGTGAGTTGTTTACTTTAATATTGTAAATGCTTCAATAAATACCCAGTTAAAACAAATTGCGACATAGTGTTAAAACCATGTTTGAATGATGGTCAAGCGCTTACATAAATCGAAGGCGCATGCGCGATTGAGCGAAGGTACTATGGTGCAAAGCGCGAAGAGACGACGGCGAAGATAAAAGTGTACGAAAGAAGAAAGGCGAGGCGAAGTAGCTATGTGACAAAGAGCAGAGTACCCTGCGTACTTGTGGGTTTTCGCCTTTGTCTCTTCGATCCTTCGCTCCTTCATGTAAGGGCCAAGACATGATGGCTTTAATGGAATACGGTATTTCAACCTTAATAAGGCAAACACTCAAAAATTATTCTAACTTTACTTTAAAGCCACAGTATTGAATAGTGAATTAGCCTTGGTTAAAAACTTTGATTACCGCATTAGTTCTGTAACAATCTAACTTTGTGTTTATTTTCTTTGTACATGATGCACAAGTTAGGAAAATATGCAGCAATCCCGTTTTCATTCAGTAGCAGTATTACCTTAAC
Source organism: Corbicula japonica (assembly GCA_038501625.1). Classification (NCBI taxonomy): domain Eukaryota; kingdom Metazoa; phylum Mollusca; class Bivalvia; order Venerida; family Cyrenidae; genus Corbicula; species Corbicula japonica. The sequence goes on from JAZAYU010000136.1 coordinate 1,142,252, forward strand.
TTTAACATTTTTTCATATAATTAATAGTTAAATGGAAGACAACACCTGGATAAATTTGTTTTAAAATTTATACGCCGCGTTTTGACATACATGTATTTAGTCTTCGTCAGGAATAATAAACAAAATACTACATCTATAAAGTGAAATGTATTATACCTGACTAAGACTTAATATATAGTAAAACAACTTTTTTTCATCGGATTTTGAAATGAAATAAATAAGACAGACTCACTTCATATAATGTTAACTTAACAAAATAATATTTGTTGAATTATGTTCTTAAATTAAGGCCTGTGATGATCGCTGATATCTTCGGGTGCTCTTTCTGACAGTTGTTTTTACATGTTATTAAAGTTTTTGCTTGCAATAAAAGGGGTTAATAAGTAAAGAAATAAACGGTAAGTATGCTCCTATAGAACTCGTAAACAAAATTCCTTTCTATTCTTCATTTTATACAGTAAAATCGCATGCGTATGCTTTTTGCTGTTATTTTTGAGAATGTTAGGCTAACATGACATGCATTTTGACGGACAGATAACAACATACATTTTACCTGCAGTCACTGCAAAATATTATAATTTATGAGAGCTATAATGGATATGTCAGCTTCTCTGACGGGTCGTCATTTGTCATTTTATTTCGTATATGAGAGCGAAATGACATAAACAGGGCTCAAGAGTTAGAGGTGAAACGACGGTTCTATCTACAATCTCAGGCTGCTTATCGGTTGGAACTTGCCCAGTCCTTGGACCAATCCACCACAAGCAGTCTCTAATCTGAGTTATAATTATAGCAGTCTCTAATCTGAGTTATGACTATAGCAGTCTCTAATCTGAGTTATGACTATAGCAGTCTCTAATCTGAGTTATGACTATAGCAGGTCCGCTTCACGAAAAGAAAGCTTAAGTAATTTCTCAGTAACAAACTAAAGTTATTAAAGAAAATCAAAACTGTATTATGTTAATTATTGTTTATTATGTTATGAATTCAGTTGCTAGACTGCAAAACGTTGGTTATTTTAACCTGATTTTTGTGTGCAAAATTAAGTTCTAAAACAACTCGTACTTTTATATATCAGTAAAATATTTATTGAGTAAAACTTTAAAAGTATGAGATTCGTCAAGGGCTTTAAACTTCATTTAAGCTCTTTTTATGAAATATGCTCCAAGATCGTATACAACTAAGAATCTCAAGAATCTGATTGGCTGAAATGGAGACTTGTCTCCATTTCAGCACCAAATGCTAGAAATTTTAGACTGGTCTTCAATCTTTAGCCCAGAACTATTTAAAAGTCATGTCGCAATAACATTTAACAATACGATTGATTCAAGTTTTATTTATAGGATCCATTGTTGTGCCCGGCATTCTCATTATTTACAATCATAAACTTCTGAGTAAAACTAACAAAAACGATGTAGATAAGCAATTGAACATGATGTATAAGCATTAGGTCCTTTTCTGCAACTGATGATTTAAGGGCAAAGTATGTTTACAGGCGCGATATGACATTATTAGTTAAAAAATATGGCGGGGGTGGGTTGGTTGTTAATCATATTAAAAATGATTAATTGTAAAAATGCAACACACTTAATAACATGCGCGGATCAAAACCTATGTCGTACTGAAATACCAACGTAATGTTATGCTAGTTGTTACATCGTAATGAACAATTAGTTCACAAACTACAAATATGCTCTGCAGTAGTTTTAATTCTATAATTTTTTAAAAAGGGATTGATGGATCAATGGATATTTCCACAATCTCGTCAAAACTTCGAACTTCAAAATCTATTATTTTTGCGACCTCTTTAAAACATTAAATGGTAGACAGAATTAGTATGTAATCACTTTTGGAAACAATTACTTCATACATACGCATGTTAACGCATGTGCGACAACTGTAGATCTAGATCACCCGTTTCATCCCCGTCGTCTAATCTGGATCTACACTGGTTGTAACTTTGTCCGAAATAACTCAATGAATATTAAAATACAAACAGTCTAGATCGTTATCAGATAGTAAGGATCTGCCAGAGAGGATAGTTATCTACACTGTTCGCCAATGAAATAAAGGTGTATCTATGGAGTAAAGGTTTTAACTCGCATAAACTTTGTTAATATGTAAATGTAAAATAGTTTTGTTCAGATTTTTTATCTGATTTACAACCACATTTCCATTAGTTCTCACGCATACTGTGCCAAAACGGAAACTTGACAAAATCTTAATTCAAAAATTGTGTTCAGTGCAATTTTTATCCTTAATATAAGTTGCGGTATTTGCACATATCTCATTTGATAAAGCGGGAGGATGTTGATATTTTTTTCACAGAGATCAAGGTTATCTCCTCTTTCCTAAATAATGATTCGATGTCTTTTCATAAAAGACAGTCTCAAACAGTTTCTTTTCACCGTTAACTTTAGAAGTTTTTTGCATGCAAGGAAAAACACAATAGTTAAAATCCTTTGACGATAGGAAATAAGATACAATTACTTAAATATCATTTTTTATATAAATTACCTCCCGTTTAATAAAAGAAAGAACAAAATCTAACTGTTAATTGTATTTAATTTTTTTAACCGATATACACTAAACCGTTAACTTCCAAGATAAACATGTTGGTGATTAACTTTCTCCAGATTATTGCACTTACTGGCATCATTAATGTAACAGGAGTTTACTACGTTATTTTGTCAAGTTTTCATTTTTGCAAGGTATGTTTATAAAAGAATGACTGTCTATGTATTATTTTTTCTTGCAGACTTATATTGGAGATATCCTGGTAGCGGTGAACCCCTGTCAGCCCATTCCAATATACGACACAAAGGTGAGTGTTATTTAGGGAGGTCTAGAACTAAGGGAAATTATGTCTTTATAATGCATGTTTGTCCTAATTCATATGCCATGACAATAATAAAGACTGCATAGTAACAACGGCTCACAATTTACTTTTGTACAACAATTTTCTTTGATGTGAGTACCGGCTATTGGCAAATCAAATGAATTGAAATTGAAATGTCACGGTCCAAAATAAACATTTGAAACAAAATGCAATGGTAAGCATTTGTGATCATGTAAATGGCAATGCATACGGCAACTTATTGCATCGTTTGCTTTAAAAAATGAATTAGAATTGATGATTAGGGTGTTGATGTATTGAGAAAATTTAAACATAAACAAAACAACGCCATAATTTACTTTTCATAATTATATGTTACATGTACGAGTGTTTGTAAGATAATGTTTTTACAAGGCTAGACATATTGTGTTTACATGCAAGACGATTATTAGTAAAACATAATGTAGAACAATCAGATATGATTGTCCTAGTGCCGTATGTCTGATCACAACTTACGTTTTCACGCCTTGTGATTTAACAATAAATGACGATGTATTAAGTTATTGCAACGATGACCAAAGATCGCTTTTGAATGGTCTGAGCCTTCGTAAAACAAGTTGTCATTTGGTTTTATGACTTTATTACAAAACCTGTCATATTTACCATATAAAATGTTCTTCTTGGACATCTTACAGCTTTGTTTAATTACTACACTAACAAATCACCCTGGAGCTAATTATTCGTTATCTTGTTTTACAATGTTTGTTCTATATTGGTGATAATCACTTTGACAGGTGTACGCCAGAGCCTGGTATCCACTCGTTCTTCGTTCTTTTTTTCATAGTTTATCAAGGACGTGCCTAAATTCCCTTCTTATATATATTTTTATGTAATTTATGTTTATTATTTTGTCTTATTGTGTATCCTTATCGCCGTATACCGACTATTTCTAAAATGCCTAGTTATTTTGTGCTGTGTGGCTTATATCACGATGATTGATTCGCAACCAGTTTTTCCAAATTTCCAAAAGTAAAAAGTACAAGAAAATTACAAACTTTACTTTGATGAAAATGTACAAATTCGTTTAATGTCAATTAAAGGCAATGACAAAGTGGTGCATTTTGTGATAACTGATGATCAGTGCAGTGCGACATTATCTAAGCTGTTGCAATAAATTGTGCAACGTGATTATCGCAAATGTCACGGCGCGTGGGGACAAACAGTTAAACATTAATGAAGATTTGCATAAAAATACTGATCGACCTGCCGCTTTATTTATTTCGTTGGAGAGCATACAATAAAGTTGCAATATATTCACCATAACATTTCATATGTGCAAAATTTGATTTTTTTGTCTAATTAACGCTGCACTTTGACGTTCTTCTTCGAGATTAATTGGATTTAAGCAATTGAGGATATTTTATTTTTTGCTGGTATACTTTATTTTCAGAAAATCATACTAACATACCATTTCACGTATATCTCTTTTTATATTGTACTAGAAAACCTTTAATCTTAGACTGAATGTCTGACTCATTACTCGCATTATTTTGATAATGCTAAATAGTGATATTTATTAATAAGCCTTTTATATTTGCATTGATTGCATTTTTCAAACCTAAAACTAAACAAATACAACTTTTATGTCACCATATTATTATTATTAGAAAGTAAAAAGGCGATTACGACTTTTTAGCACCACCATGACTACAAACAATTGCTGGTTCGAGACTCGCAGCCGCCGCACGTGTTCTGGGTTGCGGACTACGCATTCAGAGAGATGCGGGAGACCGGGAAAAACCAGGTCATACTGGTGTCAGGAGAATCCGGTTCCGGCAAAACTGAAAGTACCAAGTATATGATCCGACATCTTATGTACATCAGCCCAAGCGATGACGCCAAGCTTCTTGACAAAATTGTGCAGGTATAATAAACAAGAAATGTCTTTAAAAAAGATAAACGGCGTTGATGGAAAAGATTTATATATAGATGTATATAAGAAAGAAAGAAATATAGAGGGGCGAGGCAGACACAGTTTAGTTATTTTATTTTACTTGTTATAGCTGTTGACGAACCATCCCTGCCTTCTTAGTATGACCTAGAGATTAAGCGACCGAATCATGACAACTCATTAATTCATTGAAAGTGTCTTTCAAAAAAAATTTTGAAGCTGTTGCAACAATTTCGTACGGTGATAATAAGTCGATTAAAGAAGCAGTGTCTTGCATAAGTCTTGATCTACATTTATTCAGTTTCAATAAAATACCTCTTAGAGAGTTAGAACTCAAGATGAATAAATGTCCTTGAAATGTAATACATATAAATAATTACAGCTTAATGTTACAAGAGCGAAATATACCAACTTTTACGTAAATTCACTTTAAAAGAAAAAGAAGTCTTTCTCCCGAGTATTGAACCCGGGGCCTCCGCTTGGGAGGCGAGTGAGATAACCACTACACCAAAGAAGATTTGTCTTTACTGACTTGAAATTAACAATCAGTATCAAAGGAACTAGAAAGGAACCAGTAAGAACTAGAAATATCTGCACTTCTCTTTCGTTTTACACTGTGTATTGTACGCAAGTGTTTACCTGACAACCAAGAATATTCCATATAAAATTGTATTTAAGCCATCAATATTGACTTAACTGGTTATTTAAATCGTAAATATGTTGTACTCCAATACAATTATCGCTTTTAAAAACGAAAATGCTCGAACATGTATATGCCAGGTAGAAATACTTACAAAAAATATAAAAATCGTTACGGTAATCGTAAACAACACCAACTAACAATCAATCCAAATAATATATTTTGTTTTTCCCGCTGCATAATAATCAAAATCCCACTAGATACCTCTCCACCCTGCTAGATGCCTCTCTGGTGTAAATAGCTACCAATCGAAATAGTTTATTTCATTTTCCCGCTGCATAATAAAAGAATACGAGTATTATTTACAACATTTCATTGGTCGAAAAACTAGGTCAAAAGTGAGCTTAGACAGCTAACGCCGAATAACGCCGCCGAATAACGCCGAAAAAATACTTTATTTATTAACTTTTATTTATACTGAATGCAACTGCAACTAAACTCAACACATAGATTCAGTTCTCAGGCAAAAATCTAGAGCAAAGTATAGAGTAATCGACGAAACAAATCTAGAGAAACATTAAAGATCTCTATTATCATTTCAGTATTGCTTTTCCAAACCTATTATTATTTGACATGATCACGATCATAATCATCATCATTATCGTCGTCGTCGTCGTCGTCGTCGTCATCATCATCATCATCATCATCATCATCATCACCCGCATCATCATCATCATCATTATTATTATCATTGTCTCTGCCAGAGTTTATAATTATAAACACTATCATGGTATACAAGTAGAGGATGCATGTTTTGTATATTTTCTCTTTCAGGTCAATCCTCTGTTGGAAGCCTTTGGTAATGCGTCTACAGTAATGAACGGTAACTCGAGTAGGTTTGGGAAGTTTATCGAGTTGTCATATACAGAAGACAATGTTCTACTTGGAGGTTAGTTTTCAAACGCCCTCTTTAATACAGTTGCACTTGCATCGCGTAATATTGTTTGGAAAGGTACCCGACCGTCACTTACAAAATACTATAGAATAAGTTAAGTAAGGTAAGTTGCGAATATGTAACATAACCGTCGTAGGCGTTCTCTTGACCATGGATACATGTATCCCAGTATTTCTATAATTAACGTTGATTTTCCCTCCCTTAAACTGGGTCAGTGAATGTAGTACCTTTAGCGAGGTAGTTCAACTGCATATTGCATATAGAAAACATTGAAGTACCTTTTCGTTTTAAAATGCTCAGCTGAATCTTACTTTTATCTTACAGCAAAGATTGACGACTACATTCTGGAGAAATCACGTGTTGTACACAGGAGTCCTGGAGAGAAGAACTTCCACGTGTTTTACGCGTTATTTGCCGGGATGTCACGTGAGAGGTTGCTGTATTACTTCCTGGAAGATCCAGAATGTCATAGGTATATCACCACAGTTAATCGTTAACCTGCTGGATCATAATAAGCTCTCAAAGTATTTGAGCTTTAGCCTGTCCATGCATTGTTCGTGAATAAACCATTTACTCCATTTATACGTGTTTTATCGCATGTGCGAACGGTGTAGATCCCGATCAGCCGATGCCGAATGATAAGAATCTACACTGTTCGCTTTTTGGTCAGAATTAAACTTATAATTCAATAAGTGAACCGTGCTGATCCTGATCAGATGACATGGATTTGCCGGCTTATCTGGATCTAAACTGTCAATTAGTTGAATTTCGAATACTGCAGTCAGTAATATAATTGAATGGGTGAACAGTCTGATCAGGTTGCAACTGAGATTTATAAAACTGCATCAATGCGCAGTCAGATTTGGATCAACACTGGTCACAAATGAATAATAATGCAGCTTATACGTCCAATTTAATCGTTTGTTTTGCTCTGTATTTACTTAGACCTGCAGAAAAAAGAAAGATCTATCTTTTTCACCATAATCAAAACGTCTAATGCGTTATGAATAATTAGTAAGGGTGTTCTAGTTGTGCAAACAAGTTCAACGAACATTATATTACCACATTGTCCTTGGACTTATAAGCTAAATGCTAGGTGAAGGTTTACCGTTCATAGTTGTGCTAACAAGAAATTGTCTGTGCGCATTTTACAGAAGTTGTCGTCCGACGCATATCGACCTGTTTTTAAACTACTTTTAGGGTGATAGATCTGTTAATGCAATTTATCAAACATTTATCAAAGACCCATACATTTCTTTAAGTTGATCTTCCATTGGACTTAACAGCAGACATTGAGTCCTAATAAGGATAACATACCGACACATCTCATTAACCTTTTCAATAGATTTAAAACTTGATAAATCTGTCAACCAATTAGCACACTTACTGGTCGAAGATGCAACTGTATTTTAGACTAGAAGAAGACTAATCATCGTTATATTAGTTAAAACAAGCATATATTATGGTGTATAACGTAATACAACGTGTTGTCTTCTCATGTAACATTATTTGTTTGTTTGTCCGTATTAATACGTATGAAAACAACCTCCACTTTTAAGAGAAAACAACATTTTGCCGTATGAAAATTAAGATTTTAAAACTGAGGCATTTAAGAAATATATGAATTAAAGTTATCTTTAAGCGTTTTTCTTGTTACAGAATCATGCGGGACGCTGAGCCCGGGTTCGGGGTGTTCAGAGACCCAGAAGAATTTCAGTATTACAGGCACATGTTCCACAACCTCACAGATATCATGACCGAGGTCGGCTTCTCGGACGAGGTAACCACCTCATTTTGTATACTGCCTCAAAATGATACGTCTTATTCATTTGTTTCCAAATAAGTTGTTCATTTATACATTTAAGGGTCCACTACACTCCTCCTTGCACGTTTATCGATAAAAACGAAAATTATCAAAATTTCAATAACGGCAAAATGCCTTTCAATGAATCTTTGCACAAATGAATTTTACTATTGTATCTTAATTTTGCATATGGTAAGACACTTTAAAACAGTAAAGAAAAAAAAGCTAGAAAATTCCCATAAATCCTATTTGCATAAAATTCACAAAAAAAACAAAGCAATACAAAACATTATTGTAAAGTCCCACACGTGTGTCATTTCACTGACAAGAAAATGTTGAGTACTTTGTATAGAACTTTCAACTGCGAAAAGAGAAATCAATATGTGTAAACCCGTTTACGCGACCAGGAAGCGACCAAAAATTAAAGGTCAAACACACTTTTACTTATATCTCATATAGTTTACATATGTAAGTCACGAGGACACAAGATATTGTTGTCAGTATCATATTACTCATGTGGGCATTTAAAATGATGTTTTGTGTTGTTTAGTTTTTGTGAACGTATGTTAATAGAAATTTAGGGAATGTTGACACCTCGTTATTTCTCTTCACTGTTCAAACATGTCTTACCATAATGCAAAATAAATAAAGATACAATTACAATGGCCTACTTTACAAATATAAACACGTTTATGTTTCATTATTTGTATGTTGCAGTATCCTTTTTTTCCTTGCAACAAGGATAACATTTTTTTTCCGGATGAACGTATTGTGTTTCCTTTAAAACGACACATTTGTCAAAAAGTCGAGCCGGAACTGCTTTTATTCGACCCCTTGTATTTGGTAAGACACAATGAACACCTATTACCTACACAGTAATTAACGAGAACACATATTTGTATTCGAGCAATCAATTATCAAACTTTTATTTTTTATTTGAAAACTTTGCCACACCATTCTGAAATGAATTTCGATGAAGTTTAATGTTTATCAATCAAACAGTTCGTAATTATTCGATTATTTATGGTATGTTAAGAAGCTAGTGTGTGTAACATATGTTTATCGATATTTGCAGCACATCACGCTGATATTCTTGATATTGGCAGCCATTTTACACCTTGCCAATATCGTGTTTATGCCATGTGAAGACACAGATGGTGTCAGTGTGGTAGACGAGTATCCGTTGCACGCGGTTGCTAAGTTACTAGGTATTGAGGACGAGGTTCAGCTCACCGAGGCGCTTATATCTAATGTCAACCACATAAAAGGTATATTTAATCAGAAGTTCCATAGATTCATGAATTTGAAATCAACGGACCTTTGTTTGTTTAATATACTATACATCATGCCATTTTGTAGCATTGACGTCCGTCCTAATTATTTTGCATCATAACTTGATGTTTTTATACAGTTGGTTTGTTTTGTTTGCATAGCTATCATTTCACTTGCTTTGTTTGTTGAATTATTTCGATGCTTCAGCCAGGATGTTAATTGTTTACTGGGAAAATAGACAGTTCTCACTTATGGCTAACGACTTTCATTTTACTACTATTGAATATTGCATATACCTATTGAAGGAGAACGGATACAGTCCTGGAAGAACCTTCGAGAAGCCAACGACTGTAGGGATGCACTTGCCAAGGACTTGTACTCGCGACTGTTTGGATGGATAGTAGGACAGGTCAACAGAAACCTATGGAGCTCCGATAAACCAAGGTATGCCTAATAGTGACGTTTGTTAATTGACACTTTAGCAGCAGTTATCTAAATAACTGATTAGTAAACACGTTCATATAGTAAGATATTCAGACGGTTGATGTAGAATTGGCTTCTGTGTTGCTTTTATTACCAATTAAAGTAAGCATATCAGAAATGGCATAACCCAGAAAACAAAGCCTCTCTTTATAATCCAAACAACAAATAGAAGAAACTAAGGATGTGTTAATTATGGTCGATTTCAATTAATGACACAAAAATTAACGAGAATGGGAACTTAAGGGGCTACCGCCTAGAAACGGCCAGCTGCAAACATTTCTAGAAACATTTCCGAAACCTGGTTCTAAGTTGCACCAACCTCACACTTACTCATACCGGTACTCAGAAGAACAAAAGTACAAGTTGCCTTGGTAAATTTACTCCAACCCACCCATCTACAAGTTGATGTTAAATAAAACAATTTTACCTCCATCTTTCGCTTTCTGTTTCAGCACTCATCGTGGTCCTTCGATCGGTCTGTTGGATATGTCGGGCTTCGAAAACTTTCCTAATAATGGATTTGATCAGTTCTTGATCAACGCAACCAATGAGAAACTTCAGATGTATTTCATGGATTACATTTTCCCGCGAGAGCAACTAGAGTATGAGCTGGAAGGGATACCTTGGAAGGATATACATTACCATGACAACGAAGACGTCATCGATATGTTCTTTCAGGTAGGTTTACATAATTTAACTGTTCTTGTTTTCGATAAAATGTTGATAACGCATAATAGGATTAACCCTTACAGAGAAAACACAGCTTACACACAGCCAAATAGTAAATGAAAAATGTAATCAAATATAATGAAAAGGGAACCGGGGACGAGTGGGGGCGTGGGTCAACTGTCAACGTCAAAATGTTTATCATTAGGTGTTTAAATGAGCTTCTAGGTTGCATGTTCAGCTTCACACTTTTCCAACCTGGTTCCCGAAAACAGGTTATTGCAAATTGCCTTGGTGAATTAACTCCAACCCTCTTATTTACTCGACAGTGTTGAAAAAAGGAAACATAGGTACTCAACTTTACTAAAGGCACGGGTTTGTCGAGCAGAAACGGGAAATGCTACACCAGAGCCTCTCGAGTTTAAACAGCAAGATCAAACGTGTTTTAATTAAAATTCAATTTTTTTAGCCTATAATTAAGATGTACGAGTAGTTTAAATTCTGGATTATGTCCGACGAACAATAGGAATATGTAATACTATGTTTAAAATGTGGCACACTCTGTTTTAATGGATTTGGGACAATTCTCATCAGGCACATGGCTTATTTTATAAGGTTAGTTTGTTAACAATGTCAAATTAGTTGCAACATTATGAACAAGATAAATTTGCATACTTAAACAAAAATTTATTTTTAAAGATGATGAATTTGTCGTGTTATTGCTTGTAATTTTAAAATGTTCTGAATAAGATAATAAACAAACCACTTAAAAGCACTAAAGATGGTATATAAATCTAAGTGAAAAAAAAAGTTCTTTATGATTAAATATGAGTCATGGAATGTTGTATATATTTGGAAACAAATCAGGTTTTAAGTTGTAAACTGCACTTTCAACAAGTCACTCATACTTAAAAAAATGACAGAAACAATTCTTTCACGTTGTTGGCTTTTGTAAAAACAATGAAAAACAAAGAATTTTTATAATGTCAAAAGCGCACGAGGATAATGCCAACTGCGAAAATAGACGTCAAAGCCATTTTTACAACAATTAGATGATTAAAACTAACAAAAAGAAGCAGGCAGCAAATTTAATGATTTGTTTTTGTTTCTTTACTGCTAGGTGTTATTTGCTTATGTTTTTGGTGTAGAGCCAGTCTTTCAAAATAACGATAAAGCCACATTGTTTTACATCTTCTTAACTAATGATTTTTAATTATTTATATATTGGAACTTGCTATCTTCTCCTTGAGATTAACGCCTTTTTAGCTCACCTGAGCACGAAGTGCTCATGGTGAGCTTTTGTGATCGCCTGATGTCCGTCGTCCGTCGTCCGTCGTCCGTCCGTCCGTCCGTCCGTCCGTCCGTCGTCAACTTTTCTTCAAACGACTTCTTCTCTGAAACGGCTTGGCCAATTTTGAAGAAACTTGCCACGGATGTTCCTTGCATGAAGCTCTTCCAAAGTTGTTCAAAGAAATCAATTCCATGCAGAACTCTGGTTGCCATGGCAACCGAAAGGAAAAACTTTAAAAATCTTCTTGTCTGAAACCACAAGACCTAGAGCTTAGATATTTGGCATTTAGTATCCTCTAGTGGAAATCTACAAAGTTTGTTCAAATTATTTCCCTGGGGTCAAAATTGGCCCCGCCCCAGGGGTCACTTCATTTTACATATACTTATATAGGAAAAACTTTAAAAATCTTCTTGTCTGAAACCACAAGGCCTAGAGCTTAGATATTTGGCATTTAGCATCCTCTAGTGGAACTCTACAAAGTTTGTTCAAATTATTTCCCTGGGGTCAAAATTGGCCCCGCCCCAGGGGTCACTTCATTTTACATAGACTTATATAGGCAAAACTTTAAAAATCTTCTTGTCTGAAACCACAAGGCCTAGAGCTTAGATATTTGGCATTTAGCATCCTCTAGTGGAACTCTACAAAGATTGTTCAAATTATTCCCCTGGGGTCAAAATTGGCCCCGTTCCAGGGGTCACTTCATTTTGCATAGACTTTTATAGGAAAAACTTTAAAAATCTTCTTGTCTGAAACCACAAGGCCTAGAGCTTAGATATTTGGCATTTTGAAACCTCTAGTGGAACTCTACAAAGATTGTTCAAATGATTTCCCTGGGGTCAAAATTGGCCCCGCCCCAGGGGTCACTTCATTTTGCATAGACTTATATAGGAAAAACTTTAAAAATCTTCTTGTCTGAAACCACAAGGCCTAGAGCTTAGATATTTGGCATTTAGCATCCTCTAGTGGAACTCTACAAAGATTGTTCAAATTATTCCCCAGGGGTCTAAATTGGCCCCGCCCCAGGGGTCACTTCATTTTTTAAAGACTTGTATAGGAAAAACTTTAAAAATCTTCTTGTCTAAAACCACAAGGCCTAGAGTTTAGATATTTGGCATTTAGCACCCTCTAGTGGAACTCTACAATGATTGTTCAAATAATTTCCCTGGGGTCAAAATTGGCCCCGCCCCAGGGGTCACTTCATTTTACATAGACTTATATAGGAAAAACTTTTAAAATCTTCTTGTCTGAAACCACAAGGCCTAGAGCTTAGATATTTGGCATTTAGCATCCTCTAGTGGAACTCTACAAAGATTGTTCAAATTATTTCCCAGGGGTCTAAATTGGCCCCGCCCCAGGGGTCACTTCATTTTATAAAGACTTGTATAGGAAAAACTTTAAAAATCTTCTTGTCTGAAACCACAAGGCCTACGGCTTAGATATTTGGCATTTAGCATCCTCTAGTGGAACTCTACAAAGATTGTTCAAATTATTTCCCTGGGGTCAAAATTGGCCCCACCCCAGGGGTCACTTCATTTTACATAGACTTATATAGGAAAAACTTTAAAAATCTTCTTGTCTGAAACCACAAGGCCTAGAGCTTAGATATTTGGCATTTAGCACTCTCTAGTGGAACTCTACAAAGATTGTTCAAATGATTTCCCTGGGGTCAAAATTGGCCCCACCCCAGGGGTCACTTCATTTTATATAGACTTGTATAGGCAAAACTTTAAAAATCTTCTTGTCTGAAACCACAAGGCCTAGAGCTTAGATATTTGGCATTTATCATCCTCTATTGGAACTCTACAAAGATTGTTCAAATTATTTTCCTGGGGTCAAAATTTGCCCCGCCCCAGGGGTCACTTCATTTTACATAGACTTGTATAGGCAAAACTTTAAAAATCTTCTTGTCTGAAACCACAAGCAGAGAGTACTTTTGTACTCAGGTGAGCGATATAGGGCCATTATGGCCCTCTTGTTTAATAATAAAATTAGGTATCATTCAAATTAAAATTAGCAAGCGTTTGATAAAAGATAGGATACTGGGATCTAAACAATTTTAAGAATGCGATAAGGGTGACATTGTCAGACTGACTCATATTTATTCGTCTGTTTAAAGAAGAATAATTTCTTTTAGTCAGTCAAAATTGATATTAACATTATATGCCTTATACTTATGTTATGGTAGAGTTGGCTTATCAGCACTACGGGTTCAATTACATGTCAACTTTACAAAAAGCACGGAGTGATTCAATATAAACACAGTAGGCATAGGTTTGAAAAAAGTTGAATCAGCGTTATTTGAAGAATGAACATTTCAGAAGCCCCATGGCATCATGCCATTGCTGGACGAAGAGTCTCACTTCCCACAGTCTACAGACAGCACGTTGGTTCACAAGCTGAAGAAGTACTGCTCCAGTAATAAGCGATTTGTCGCGCACAATGGCGACAAGTGCTCCTTTGGTATCAAACACTACGCAGAAGATGTGAGTATGCAGTGCTTTCATTGATTTTCTGTTTACCTGTATGGTCGCGCAGTAATTGTTTGTTTGTTTATTTTTTTAATTGAGGATGGTATTCGTCTTACCCATCCTTACCAGCAGGAGCTTTTGGTGTAACAAAGACCTGTTGATGACTTATATTTGAATTTAGAAAAGGTGCTGACAAATGAAATAGTGGTAGTTATATTGATGATTCTGTACATAGTGTCGTATATGAATGATAAGTTCTATTAATAAAAAACATCTTCTAGTAGAAGTAGTAGAAATAGTGGTAGCGTCGACGTCGCCATTGTATTAATAGAAGCAGTGAAAGTAGAAGTAGCAAGAGCAGCGACATTAACAGATATAATAGCTGGGGTTGAAGATGAAATGGTGATAAAACTAAAGCAATTGAATTATTATTATTATTATTATTATTATTATTAAAGTTAAAAAGAGGAGGATAGAAAGGGAAAGAAACTGGTAGTATTAGTAAAAGAGATGGTCACAAAAGCTTGAGTTTCAGTAGTTCTTGTAGTAGGAACGGTAACGAAAAAATGACCAGGGATATCTGTGGCATTTGTTTACGTCAGCATATGGATATGCTTTAGAAGTAGTAGCGGAAGCAGCAAACTAACATGTACCAGCTTGGATGTTTAAGAGGCATCAAAGCGCATAGCAGTAGCACAGACAATAGAAACAGAAACAGCAGCGGTGCTAGAACTTTTAGCAAACATCAGTGGCAAAAGTAGAAGCAGAATGTTTTGTTATTGTCATAACCGCGGTAGTAGATTCCATATTGAAAATGGTGATGTCGACAATTATTGTGTTAAATTTGGGTATTTTCGTATGCAGGTTCCTTTCAAGATTTTGTTACAATAAGCTTAGTCCTCAAAATACTGCTGGCAGTGGTTACATTATACTGCATGTGTACAAGAAAACATTGATAACAGTAAAACTTTAATTTTTTTTTCAAATTTCAACATTGTGTTTAATATTGTACAAACAAAAACAATGTAAAAGTTTACTTACACGTAGGCGACTTGAATGCTATACTAATGACTTTATTCATGAGTGTATTTTAAGAAAACATGTTAATCTTTTTGATAAGGAGGTCGAAATGTAAGAAAGTTTTATTGCTTATTCTGGTTTGTAAAAATTAGCAAAATTAACACAGTTTGGTTTATCTTCTCAAAAGCAGAATATCAATTCATCATTTGACTGCTTGTTCTAATGCGGTCGTACAGTTTTAGGTAATGATGCGGAAATTTGCATAGAAAGACGGCTCAGTGACGTCAGTTATGACTAAAAGGTGCCTTATCCCGTATCTGGACGAACACTTTTAGTACCCATAAATATTAAAAATTTATCATTTTAAGTGTAGAAGACATGTAAACAAAGTAAATGTGAAGTTATTTTCTTACACTGTCAACGTACGAGTGAACATATTTAAAGCCGATGTTGTTGTATCGTTACTAACAATGTAACATTCACTCATAGAAAATCCTAAAATGTACTGAGAAGTCCAAAATTTCGCCGAAACTCACCTACCTTCAGTCGTTTGTATGTATTACAAAGTAGTTTAATTAATATTAACCACTTCTGATTCATTGACTTTTTCACCCTGAACTGTGAAAATCCAGCTTTAAAATAAACTATATAATGGATCAACTAGACATGCAAGCTTCAAACATCGGCGAACCCGTCATCATTATGATACATCATATTTCTTAACCACAAATATCATTGATTAGAACTCTCTTTAAATGTTATAAAACAGATACCACGTGAAACTTTCAAACAAACGATACAGTTTGTTTTATTAATTACTATCGTTTTTTACTACATTTCTTTTTAGTTGTTATAATTCAATGTACCTTGATAATGTATTTTTTTTAAATAAATTTCGATCGGAAACAATGGGTTCATAATATGCGAGTCTGAAAAAAATGCATGCGAACAATGTCGAACAATAGACTGGTGTTTAGTAAGTTTGAAATCCACTCTTTAAATGATACTCTATGAAAATATGCCAATAATAAAATAAACATCTTATACACATGTACTACGTTTTCAAAATGTGTAAACCAACAAAAACAACACACAAGAAATGCTATCAAGTAGTATAACTGCTACAAAATTAAATTTTAGACCCATTTAGGTAGCTACATTTAAAATGCAATAATGAACTTGGTTTCCGTACGTATGCAAGAGTGATGTCATTTTATCTAAGTTATTTCGTGCATTTCCATGGATATTATCAGACACTATTTTGTTAAGGGGATGTTGGCAATAATATGCTTATAATAGTGAGAGGATATGAGAAATAATTATTTTCTCATTTCTTCCATTTAGAAGATTCAATACAGCTGATTCATTGTTTAATTGTGTTTGGCCAATAGTCGAGAGTCAGTAAAAATTACAAGTTTTAAGACATTATAATGTACGAGTTTCGCGCTGGGTTGGCAGCAGTATGATCGGTTAGTTATGTTATTTTAGTCAGTTCATAATCATTATTTTCACATTCATTATTAACAATAATAGATCTAGTGAAGTCAATGCTCGTATCAAACAACAGAAAAACTATTTTACACACATACAGACTGACAGCCATTTGTATCTGTGTACAGATATATCACCAGAGCAAGTTCGCAAAGTGCATTTGTTTCCAACACAATACATTTACACTGCAAGGTTAAGAACTTCCGGAATAATAATTTGTCTGGCGATGTTGTTCTTGTTTATATATATCTTTTTCATTCCAACTAATCGTTCTTTGCGCAGCATATATTTTAGATAAGCAATGACAACAATGTAACAATTGTTATCAGTGTAATACTGGGGAGGCATTAGCATTCGCGAGCATGATATTTTGTGGTTTTCAGACAAAAGCAATTTCGTGAGTACTATAATTCGTGGATTGAAATTTAATAAATTTGGTTTAGTACACTTCTGTTGTTTTCGTCGAAGTCTCGAATTCATGGATCGATGTGCTCACGAAATCCATGAATATCAGTACTGCACAAGTATTAGATATGCACAAATAGAAATAATTCACAATAAGTTTCTATGTTGGTGGTATTTTAACTTGAGAAAAAACAGCAACAAAAATCAAGCCGAATGTCAACAGACACGCAGTTTGGGTCAATATGGTTGTCGCCTTCACACCTCTCGCTGATGATATACGTGAAGTTTCTAGTCAACATGGCTGAATATCTTCATTAATAAATAATGACTGCTCACAACCTGCTATAAAGCATCAGATATACTAACTTAATTTGACTATTTATAAGACCACGCCGTTATCTAATGCATTTAAAAGGCTTGACGACATTCACATTAATAATGAGACTTTTACAGAACGCCGGTTATTTCACTCATGTTAAGTATCAGTTTTTGTTTTTCCTGTCATATTTGACTGTTGCCTGTTGTTAAATATCCGTTTCGGCGTTTCAAAGAACCGATTTTTATTTTATGCTTTTCAGTGAATTATAGAATTTTCCCGGTGAAATAAAAGTGGTAGATCTCACTGTTTTTAAACAGTGAAATATCATTTTTATTTTCACTGCTTTGTTCACGTTGGTACCCCAACGCACATAAAATACCGAATGAGAACGTTTATAAAACGTGAACTCCGGAATCATGTATTTTCACTCGTGGCTTCGCCACTCGGGAAAATACGAATTCCGGAGCTCACTCGGTGAAATTTATTTCTATCTTACACTTGTAAAAACAAATATCCTCTATTTTTAACATGACCAATATCCGCCAACAAAGGATTTTTTTTATAAATATAAAAATTAATATTAAGTGCAGTATGTATTGTCGTTTTTAAAACACGTTCACTGATAAAATATTTACATACAAATAAAATATTATTTGTCTTTTTCTCTCTGAAAGAAGAAATTGTTCTAAATAAGATGTATCTTAATCATTTTGAGACACATTTAAATCAATTGAGTCGAAATATAATTTGTATTCTACTATCTGAAAGAAAACAACAGTTTTCTGTTCTAAATAAAATGTAACTTAGACTTTTTGATACACACTTCAGGCTATTCAGTCATTGACTATTCCTATGTCTAATAGATAATTAAAGTATCCGGAAGATCGGTCAGTGTAGTACGAGCAATATATTATTATCGTTGAAGACTTTGTATGTTAATGATGATAATGATAGATAAAGTAAATCGCAATGCTATCAGGTTCGATACATCAATTGCTTTTACATAGGTATAACATACATAGGTTTTATCTACTGCATGTACATGAATGGACACTAATTTTACATGTTTGATGTGGTTCCTTTTGTTTACAGGTCTTGTACGATGCAAACGGATTTCTGGAGCGCAATCGAGACAATTTAAATCAAGATCTCGTCTCGTGCCTTATGAACAGCAACAACGAGTTCATCCGAGATTTATTTACTGCATCCGTATCAGCAACCGGTACAATATCAGAGTAAGCGTATGTTTTATGGTCCTATACATGGTACAGTATGTTAACGCTTAATTCATGTAGACTGTAATGGGGGCTGACAAAGTTATTAAAATTTTATCAATCCGCAAAACTGTTTACAAATTTCATATAAGCATGTTCTTCTTTTGCTTTTTTCTTACAAGAACAAGAAAAAGTGAAACAGTAACTTGCTGTTTTACAGACGGTCTATTGGTCAGAGAAAACTGAACCATTTATTCATTTTTTCAATGACCATTTAGAATACAACCTTTTCCCCAATTCTTATGTAATAAATTTGTTTCCAAAATATGTAATTTAAAAACAACAGTATATATTAATTTTACCATATAATTGATGAAAGCGATATTATATCTTGAAGACATTCAGGCTTCCTCTAGTACAGGAGACCGTGAACTTCACTTTGGGACCTTTTTTTTGCAAGATGGGGTAATCTTTTTAAGACATATTTTCTGAAATTTCTTACTGAATAGCTCATGACAAAAACATGAAACTGTGTTAATTTCTGTTAAAATAATTTAAAAAATAATTCTTTATTCACAGAGAGAATTCATATTTTTATGTAAAATATGCAATACACTATATTTTGAAAAATTTTAAGAAAAAAACAAAGAATAATAATAATAATAATAATAATAATAATAATAATAATAATGAAATGCATCCAACTAAGGCATTTTTTATTTATTAAACACACTCCGAGCATCTCATTCCGATCACAATCCACAATATAGTTGGTACTTGTAGCGAATAAAAGCAACACAATTAACCTTTGTATCAATTTTGCATATTCAAAAGGCGGTAATGTGAAAAATGGAAAGCCTGGAAGTTATCTGCTGCTTATCAATTCCTTTCATTCCATAACTTTACTTATTTCAATGCTGTTAAAAAGAACAAATGAAATGCAGCTTAAATCTGATTGAGTTTGTAATATTTACATAATAACGTGACAACAATCTAAACACTGGTGAGGAGAAAAATGCATTATAAAAACACTACAAGATGAGTACATCCTGCATTCTTTAACGTTGCATCATTTTAAGAGACTCAGAGATCAGGCCACATTAAAAACTCATACAAAAACAGCTTGAAACTTTTTATAAAACTACACATACATGTATTATGAAAGATGTTTTGGGACCTATATAATTCAAAAGAAACTATAAAGTTACCACATATTTTGAAAGCGACTTGTTCGGGAAACATTTAAAGGCATCTTGTCAGAAATCTTGTCTCGGGCAAAATTCATGATAAAACATTCGTGAATAAAACAAGACTTATTTTACATGCAGAATCCTTGAACACATTACAAACTAATACTATCAAATTATATGAGATATCGACCACTATTTATTTTATGTTTTCCAGTGAATTATATAATTTTCTCTGTGAAATAAATGTAAGTGACCATTTCTTTACCAAATTAGCCAACAACGAAAATCCTCCTACCTTTGGATTATGAGCCATTCTCACATCACATGTGTAACCAATATGGACTTGGTCTAAAAGTAAGCTTCTCCTCTCTCAGAAGAGGTTGCGTTGCTTCTTCATTTTATTTGTAGGCCAGACAACAAAATGCACTTGCTATCTTATATGTTCCTATATGCACAGCAACAGCCAACACTGTCCATATAAAAACGTAAAGAACAGCTATTTGTCAACACTTTATTTTCAGCAGTGAGTCTTGATTAATTTCCATATTTCAATATAATCTTGGTCTACAAAAAGATGTTCACTTAATCAATTCTTCCAAACTGAATACCAGTCATTCAATACCGAAATGAATCTTAAATCCACCATTTAGTCACAGAGTTTAATATTAGTTGTTTTAAATCGGTAGTTCTGAATACCGAAATACACTATTTTACCGAAAGATACCGAAATAGACTTTGATTACCGAAATACACTTAATAAATGGTAATTAAAGCATTATTTGTTGTTTAAATAAGATAATATGTTATACTATTAGTATATATGAAATAAATGCCCAAGATTTATTTAAATTCGTTGTTTTAATTACCAATTATTACGTGTATTTCGGTATTCAAAAGTGTATTTCGGTATCTTTCGGGTAAAAGTGTATTTCGGTATTTAGTGTTAACCCTTTCAAATTGTGTAAACATCCGGTATCGATTTCTCAGTATCCTAAGATAACAATTTAAAACAACGAATCAATGGAACGGAAAGATACATGGGCAACTGTGCTTCTTCTCAGTAGGAATAAATGCCGATCGAATAATTAACTTTTGATTATCACAAGAAGGTCAGCAGTCGTTAACAGTGTTCACTCGTTTTCTACAACACGCTGCAATGTCTGATGACATACTTTTTTCCGCAGTACGGGACATGCTAATTCATTTATGTTTCATACTTCGTAATGATAAAATTGTTAAACACAAATCTGTATGCAACTTCTTTTAAATCATGAAGTTAACGATGAAGAGTTTTAGATTCCTGTAATCAAATTATTTAGTTCTTATGGCGACCCACATTGGCGTTACTTCACATTGCGCATGCGCTATATTAAGCGTGCGCATCTATCCTGGACACAAAACAAAAAGACTGTTAATATACTCAACAAAAAAAGAAACCTGACACTGTAACTTTGAATAAGTATGAGGTGCATATTCAAAATCTATATATTTTTGCACCATCCAAAAGAAAATAACCACTGAATCACTTGTTTCATGCACCAAAAATATCAAAATGCATAATTAAGTTCAAAACATGCACAATTTTTATTACATACCACAATTCAATTAGCTTTAAATCTGATTCCAGGAAAATACACCAAATATAAAGTGTCAGGTTTCTATTTTTGTTGAGTATATATATCCAAACTAAGTAGCATTAATATATTCACGCTACTTAATACCGTCTTGAAAATCTCGCCCATTACAAGAAAAATTTGCCTGTCGCGTGCAAGACTGTCTAGATATAGAAAACATTATACGTATACCTTTAAAGTAATATCTTTAATATTAACAATTACATTTTAAAATCAGACGATTTATTTTCTGTACATTGATTCTTGCCCGACGCCTTACAAATATTCACACCGTACTCGGTGAAAGGATTGGTTTATTTTCCGGGGAATATGAGAATATCTATTTTACAATTTCGAAAATGTGTCAGTTAAACAGCATTTAAGGTGTTGCTTCCTGGGTTGATACTAACGCTTGTGCCGTGCCGTATGTGTGGCACGATGACCCACAAAGTGGTACTGTAGCAGTGCTCAAGTATTTTTGGTTTTATTTTTACTTACAAAGCTATGATTGACATTTGACTGTAAAACTGACATTGAATGTCGGAAAAGAAGATGACGTTTTTCTTAATGTTTGTTTCTTGAGTGAAAGAAATCGTGTCTTTGCTGCAATTTTTTGTCGGATACACGATGTCTTGCACAATTAATAAATTGTTGTGAAACTGCTCTTGTTTTATTTGACTGAATCCTCGCGCATTTATGACAAAGTTTGTTGGACAGCTCGTGACTAGGACGATGTGAACTTTGACCCATGAACCGACTATACGGCTATATTAATCAGAAAAACCATCTATCAACGGAAGACTAGTCTAATATGTAAAACATGGTGTAATAATTAAAGATTTCTGCCATGTAAATGCAATAGTTTGTGCACAAACAAGCATACATAATGCAGTTAATGTAACAAGTATGCATGGTTCAAGCAAAAGATACATCGTCTAATTTTAGAAAAAATATATTTTTAGTATACAAAAAATAAAAGAAGTCCAATCTTATTGCAAATTATCTATCATTTATGAAAATTTCATGTTTTGTGGATGTTTTCATTAAGATTGATTGGTAATAAAATATTGGTCACATTGTAAAACTACAGTAAAAGTGACAAAATTTCGTTTTTACAATGTCCTAAAGGGTGATTACCTGAACAGAATTAGCATTTTGCTGAATTTTTAAGGCAGTAATAATCTTCATGACCAAAAAAAAACTTCATACTGGTCTCAAAAAATCCAATTTTTACAGTGTATGTTTACAATACAGACAAGAAACACTTGGACGAGATATGACTATTATTTTAATGTTATTGTCATTTTGAAACTGATTTTTGACATATAAACTTTTAAATTATTTGTTACCTCTAAAAAACAACAAAGGCCCTCATCACATAATCTGAGAACAAAAAATATTATTATTATTATTGCTTTTTAGGGGTGGGAGTCTGTAGCGATACAGTTTGATTCATGTGTATGTTACATTTGTTAGCATGGTTTGGTTTCGTTTATTCGATATTTTGAAAAAGGCGAAGAAATTAATCTTAATTACCGTTAATGGTTAGGAAGGCAGTAATGCAATTGCAAAAGGAATTTCAACTTCTTTGAAAATTTCTGGTACAACAAACATATAAAGGCGAATATTGAAATTATTCATATCAACATAAAATGTACTTTTCTTTTTTTTTTCAGTTATGCTCGGCGGTGTACAAGCCGACCGAAGCTTCCGTCGGCATGGCCCTCATCGCTGGACCTTCGCAAACAGCTCGATGAGTCTGTCTCCAGGAAGGCGTCATTGCGTATTAAGACGAATAGGTTAGCAATGTAATGTATCGCCAGCCCCTGGGAAGGGTTTTATATTATCATATTTGTTATTTGTTTTTGGTCATGGTATTTGTTAGTTCTGCGATATTTTAAGCTTAGCAAATATGCTTAAACGCAAATGACAGGGAAGCTATTTATCTAAGCAACATTTATAGAAACAATATGTACATATAGATAAAAAACAGTCTGTCAAATACAGAAGGGACGAAAACACCACTGTTGTCGTTAGGAAGTTTTTGTGCAGCAGCACCCATTCGCAAAAATCTCAAGTGCTCATTTATATTGATAAAAAATTAACAACAGAGTTATAATTATAGGTTATTTCACTTTCGAGATTTCAGATCAAAAGTACTTAATAACTAGGTTACTACGAGGCACGTGACAGGTGATTCTCGAGGGCTTTGGAACCCTCCTGAACATACCCTTTGTCAAACCATATCAAATGTTTTCATGTTCGGTGGTTTCCAAGTGATCCGCTGGTCAATTATGAATTAAATCTAAGTCCTTACTTTTATCATCTAAAATCAAAATGGCTGCCTTGCATCACATGCTGCATACATACTGTTACCTATTAAGCAGTACATGTATGTTATCTGACAGGAAGAACATAAAGTTACAACAATAGTTATACATGTTTATGGTCTTCTATTAAAGTCTTTTTATGTGAAATATTTACGGTTAAACCCTATGTAACTCTAATTGTTAAGGATTGACCAGGAAATACTATATTATAACCATGGCTCAGCATTTTATTTCTTTGAATAGTCTACCTGACGCTACTCCTCACCATGACAAAGCTCGCCACACTCCTCCATGCCAAGCCTCGCCTCGCTTCTTATACATAAATTTATTTTTTATCAGATAAGGTCTTACATCATGTTACTGATAAATATATTGTCAGCTACGTTAAGTTGTTTTCAGCGTTGCTTTCTTAAGTGCGGTAAGTAATGAGTCGTCTTCTGTGACGTGTGTTTTGACTGTGTTATAAATCTGTTTTAACAGCATGCGTCGAACACTTTAAAGGTTTTGGATATCCAGTTGCTTAAAATGCAAAGTGGCGTTTCTTGTTTATTTAAATATAGTTTGACTGTTATGTTTGTCACCAACATTCTACATGTATAACATAAAAATTTTAATCTATGTGTCAAGGTTAAACAAGTATATAATATGTAACGATATTTATTTATAATCAGTTTTCACTCTGGTTACGTGAGGTGCATGCTGAACGGAACGTACCTTTGTATAGTAGTAACGTACATCCCCACTGAATTCCAAAGGTTAAAAGTAACTATAATGTATACGGTTGCCAAGAATACATGCTATCATACATTATATGTAGGGATACCACCACATTTGCATACCCAATATATAATAGCTCTTTATCTTATCTTCATTTCCTTATTATTTTTATAGTTTCCAAGAACAATCTGGTGGTAAAAACAATATGTATATATTACCTGTGATTTGTTGCTGTGTACATGTAATCGCGACTTTTTTGAATTATCGATCATTCCATTGGATTCATCATTTTCATAGCGTTTATTTAAAAATGCAATGTAAACTTTGACAAAAGCACATGTTCGAAAACCTACAAATAGAATGTCATTATACATGATATTTTTATGTAACACTTATACCAAATCCGAGGCTTTGGCTTATAATATTTGGTTGATCTCTACATCCAAGTTGAACCTATTGTAAAGAACCAGGGTCGAGGTAATCAAATGAGACTGGAGACAAGTATAAAGCTTCTTATTGGTCGATTTGGAAACTTGGTTCTGCTGAAAGTACAGGATTGAGAACTGATGTTATCTCGATGACCGGGCAAACGTAAAATTCTATTCTTTTATGTCTCTTTACTATAAAGGGGCACATAGTTTTTTCCTAAACGTCTGAACTCTTCGAGTAAGAGTCTCAGCAATGGGTGAAACGTGCGCTTTTTAGAGTAAACAGCACCATCTAGTTTTTTCTCTCTGTTTGCAGGAAAAATCGTGACTTGTCTGGAGACACGCTTGATAGCTCGACTGGTTATAGATCCTCACCTACTGTCACCAAGCACTTCAAGGTAGGTACAGCTCGGTGATAAACGTGCTTTCATCATGTCCTCCAGTCTGGTCTTGCTTTATAGTCACATTGGCTAGGCGAGGTCACTTAACTTTGCATACACACACTTTTCATTTATATCGTCAATGTAACATATATGATTTCATATCAATACATTTTATATTTGCATAAATTGTCTGGGTTTAGCCGGATTGTCCGTTTTCTTTATGTCTGTATGTCTGTTTGTTTGTCTGTTCGTAAAACAATTTGAACCATGGTTAAAGTCTTATAACTCATTCTTTGCTGATTGCACAGGGCCAGGAAAGAACCCCTTAACAGGTGTCTGTGTCTTCCTAGATCGGAAAGATAACCAAATATACACTGTCAAGTAATAAAATAAAATATAATATCACCAGTATAAAATTTGATCTGACACACTTGCTTTCTTAAATTTTAGAGATCTCTTTCCGACCTGATGGAAAAGCTTTCTACCGCTCAGCCACTATTTGTCAGGTAAGTGCTTTCTGCCGTCTTTACATTTTGAAATGCTTCACCAGAACTACATGTACAAGTCTTAGAGCTTTTGCGTTTATGTACCTGATCAGGGCCAATAATACCTCCATGCGCAGGCACATAATATTTTTGTTGTTTAATAAAAGCAACAAACATGTTTGTTGTTGAATAAAAAGCAACACACATTTTTGTTAAATAAAAGCAACAAACATTTGTGTTGTTAAATAAAAGCAACTCACATTTTTGTTTAAAAAAAAATCAAAAACTCAACGTTATGAGAATAGCAAACGTTTGGTTGTCAAGCTCTTGTTTTGGCAGAACTCTGACATCAATTTCCTTACCTCTACACTATGAAATAAAGGTTATTTTAGCTTTACATACATTAGGCGTGAAAAACGTTCGATATGTCAGTCATAATTTGTAAAACAGTCATAAAGATAGCATCTAGTTCCTGAAAGTATTAAATATAAGGCAAGTGACTAAAGTTAAATTATGGTTTTTGTGAACATTATGAGTGATTCTGATGCGACATGCAATCAGTTAATACATATTTATGGTAATTTGACGCAAACTTATGGTTTGTCAGAGTATGTTCTTAATTAATTATTTAACACAGGAAGCAAATCGTAATACGTATAAAACAAAATATGCATTACTAATCATTTCACTACGTATGTATTCATCGAATACCACATAAAAGATAGCTCGAAACCTCGTATATTTCACTTTTGTCAAGGTGGAACCATTAGGCAATAATTGCGCTATCTATCAACATTTACCTCCTCTAAAACTGCATATATTACCGCCTTTATTTGAAGTGATAGCCATTTCAAATTCGTGATGCATCATTAGTTTTTCAGTCTTAATAGTTTTTTTTCAGCAGTTTGAAATATTGGCGTATTCTTTCCATTTTAATTTAGAAAACACTTGCAATTTTGCTTAGAACCGCTCAGTTGGATAGGTGTATTCGTAATCTTATTTGGGGCATAAACCTACCAGGGATTAAAATAAACAGTAACAATACTTTAATTTAGGTGTGTGAAGCCGAATCATCATCTGTCAGCAAGGAAGTTTGATTCGGAGCTGATAAGAAGACAGCTGTTATGTAATGGATTGATGGAGCTTGCCCAGCTGCGGAGAGATGGCTACCCAGTCCGCATTCCGTTCGCCGATTTCGTCCAACGGTAAAACATTTTTAATATTTTTTTGGAATTTACATGTTCACTGAACTTCCCTTTTTGGTCCGTTTTTGGAAAGTTGAACCGCCTTTTAATCTATTAACTAAGATAAAACCAAAGTTTATTCTTAAAGTTGTATAATTGTTCTGAAAATTTGATACCTTTACTATACATTTCGTAATGAATTAAAAAGGTTAATTGTCGATTCTAATGTCCGAATTAATTATTCCAAATAATGTGCATTTCTGTGTGATTTTTATCTTGGTGTGAACATGTTACAACAGTTCGCCATGGAAACAAGACATCTCTTTAAAAATTGTTATTCTTGCAAATATTTTAATATCTGGTATGTGAAATTTCCTCCACATGTCTTCAATTTATTTTCGTAAAAACATTTCCATAAACATTTATTATCTTTATTTAACAATCTTTTAACCCAACAAGCTTTTATTAAAGTTAAAAAGGAATCAATATTTGTTGATTTAAGTCCTCCCTCATCATAAGATTTAGTTAATTCCGTTCTTTTTTTATCTGGTTTATTGTCCCATAAGAATTTACATATTGAACTTTTTATGTCTGCTATATGATTGTCTGCGGGGTTTTCCAGAACAGTGAAAGGATATATTAGTTTTGGTAATGCAAATGTTTAAATAACTGTAATTTTTCCTAATAATGTCAGTTTTCGATGTTCCCATTGTTTTAGACAATTTTTGAATTCCTGAAGCTTTGGTTCCAGATTATTTTTATGTTTTGTTGATTATCATTACAGAAAGTCATTCTAAAGGTCTTTGCTTGAGTTGAGGTCCATATATTTTTTATCTTTAGCGAGAACTATATTTATCTTGTTTAAGGTGCGAATTCTTAAAACTGTGGATTTTTTAGTATTTAACCTGAAGACCTGAATCATTTTCAAAGTCTGAAATTACATGTTTTCAAATGATTCTTTTTCTCCATTATTAATGAAAGTTGCATCATCCGCAAATAATGTTTGTTTTATTTCTTTTTTATTAACTTTTATGCCTTATACCTTCATCCATTGATATGGTGTGCGATAAAAATTGAATTCAAATAATAAAAAGAGTAGTTGACAATGGACAACCTTGTTTAACTCAACTTTCTATTGCCGTGATCGGTGGCTTTGAAAGTTCATTTTGTATTTTTTTAATACCACAGTAAGTTTTTCGTGCTGTGTGGCGGTTGTTAAATATCTTCCCGTACATTCAGTCAGTGATGTTATGAACTACGCACTTTGAAGGCCGTTGAATACGATACTACATTGTATATTCTCGTCATCTTATTGCAAAATTGTGTAAGTGCCATTGCAATATGAAGGGGATTTACCGTTATTACGATGAGATCTCTGTAAATATTGAGTTGCGCTCAACCTGGCGCTAGGCGGTGTAGACAGTAATGAATTTTTATAACTGACCATGAACATGTTCTATCGAACCCAGCCTGCACTATTTTGATAATTTGTCATTTTCCTAAAAAGGAACTTTGAAAGCCATCAAACACGAAACACATATTGAAAATATTACAAGTTCGAATATTTCAGCAATGTAGCTTTGATAGATTGAGACAGCTAGAGACACTATCATTTGAAATTAACGGTAGCGCTATTTGTGCAGTGTGGCGGCCGTAAAAAGTCTCCCCGTACATTTAGTCAGTACTGTTATCAGTAAAATAACCCGTTACCGATGTCATTCAGTGATTGCTACGTATATCAGGGCTATCCGATCAACCTTTTTTGGGGGTTGTCCCGGTTAGCTCAGTTTGTTGCATTTCAGGAATTGCAGGGCTAGGCGCTGTCGCCGTGACGGTGCAGATTCGTTCCCAGCTAGAAACACTATCATTTTAAAATAATTTTCGGACTCGAGTTCTTACAATGTAATCTGCTGATGTGTTACCCAAACAAGCCAAATCGTCTTCAAACGTTTCAAGTTTTGTCAATTATTACTGGTCACCGACTCACAGTTAAAAAAAACATTCTCTTGTCACAGTTTTATGATCACGGAGTCCTGGGCAGAAGATTATAAAACTGAAAGTAGAAACTAGTCTCAATGACTGCTCGCCATTTCAGCCAATCGGATCCTTGAGATTTGAGTCTAGTTTTCATTCTCAGTTTTATAATCTTGAGGCCAGCTTGCTTCTTAAATAAACTACTATTACATGTACTATACGGTTAAACTTAAAAAAAAATGTTTATGTTGACGAATATGTGCCATCAATTTTGTTTTCACTGAGATGGGATCGGAATGCCTTTCAAGCTGGTATAAATAACTATAATGTGTATATCAATGTCGTATTTCGATTTCATGAAACAAATACCATATCAATTAAAAGTTTTGAAGCAACACTTAGGCAGGCAGAGTTTTTTTTACAGATGGCTTGGGTGTAAATATCCCCATTTATCTCTATATAGCTACCCATCCTTGATTGTTGTTGAAGATGTTGTATCCGTGTAGATAAACATCTTCTCATTTGTTATTTGAAATATTAATAACTCATCTTCTATTTTTATACTATCTATTAACGTTTAACTTAAGCGATTGTCTAACCTTACATATGACGTCATCGTTACCTGTCGAACAACGTTTGTATCTTTTGTGGTTAGCGTTACTAAGATGAAAGTAATCAACAACAGGATTAATTTGACTGGTCAGATTATTTTGCTGATTAACGTTCTCAGTTAAATTGTGTCATTTTTTAATATGGCCGAATAAGCGTTATTAATTTTAAAATTGAAACATTAATATACTGCATTTTATATAAAATTACAACAAAACATGCTAGAAACAAGTTTAAACTTTATTTTCAAGTACACCAGGTCTGCAGATCAGCAAAAAGTAAGATTATAAGCGAAAGCAGTAAGCGGCACTACTATATATTGTATGAACATATGTATTTCTGGACATTTTTACTCATAGTCATAATCACGTCATGTAGAATTGATTGATTGACCTGATCGCCATAACTGCTCATGATATGTGTCATCTATAACACGTTCTTATTCTAAACCGAATAGCGTTTTATTGTTAAACTGGTCAAGGATTTAACATTTAGTGCACTAGGTAACGCGTTTTCATAATTTGTGTTGCGAAAATCGAATGTTGCTTGAGCTTTTGACCATCAATAATATACATTTAATATATTAAATTTTCTTACTTTTCAAAAGTAATTTGAATATTAATAATTTTTGGATTATAACCCATTTTTGTCCTATACACATGTAAGTAGTTGAGAGATTACATAATTTAATGATGCAGTAATTACAAAATTTCGAGATTTTTCAATTCATAATTTTGATAGAGAACATAATTTAAATGATGGATGACAATAGAGTGGCTGACTTTGTAAAATATTTTGTAGTTATGATGATACACATGTATTTCTAGTATAATAAATTAAAATTTTGAAACGTTTATTCAATAGAAAAGACCTCTCTCGTTTGAAGCTAGGTACTTTAACAAAAATAATGAACATACAATTATCGAATCGAACTATTTTTTGATGTCTACGAACGACAACTAAAGGTTAGAGCTTTATTAAGAATATGTATCTAGCGTCTGTATATTTGACTGTTATATAATAACACAATGTTATATTCGTTCTTGACCAGTCACAAGAGAACTTAAGTTTTGTAAGCTTTGTTTGTACTGACGATAAAAACCTAACTTCATACATAAATAAATTTCATTTTTTCGGTGTACTAATGCGTTTCAATGGATAAATTAAACAATCTTCTGGTTATTTTATTGTTGTAGAAAACAATTAAGTAAAGTCTTTCTTACATTCTTAAATTTCATATTACCCGTATATCGTAAAATCTGACTATCCTATGACTTGATTGTTGCCTAATTGTTAACAGAGTCTAAAATAACACAGTCATAATGAAAGGGAGAGAAACGAGTAGGGGCCGATTGTCGTTATGACAGACAATGTAAGGGAGAGAAACGAATAGGGGTCGATTGTCGTTGTGACAGACAATGTAAGGGAGAGAAACGAATAGGGGCCGATTGTCGTTGTGATAGCTAATGTAAGGGAGCGGAATGAATAGGGGCCGATTGTCGTTGTGACAGATTTGAATATTTCGTGCTTTTTCAGATATGGTGTACTTCTAGACAATGGTAATAAGTACGATGAATACGAGACAACACTTAGAATATTAGATGAAGTGAAGATACAGGGCTATCAAATCGGCAAAACTAAGGTAGGTACATGTAAACCGCCGTGTATAAACCTCATTAGTCAACGAGCGGTTAACTCATTTTAAAAACAAACTATCATCGGCTGATACAGATCAATTTTGATAAACGTTTGAAAATGAACAGAAAAACGTCAAAGAAAGTGGTGAAACAATTCAAAGTGGCACTTGCATTAAAAATAACAATCGACGCTATATGCTAGGGGCTTGACACTGACATGACAATGCTGTAATACCAGTAAGTTCATTGCATGCTTCATGTGACAGAATTTATGCTCTAATTTATGAGGTGAGACAAAGTGTTAGTTTTGTCATATATAGCAAGCATACAGTTTACAAGTTTACTTGTAGCTTTAATCTTGTAACATTAAGCTCCAAATGTTGGGTTTGATGCAACTGTGACTTTAAACTTATACTTACTTCATTAAATCATGTAACAGTACATATGTACAACATTGCAGTACATTCACATTAATTTTCGTGTACAGATTGTATTGTTGTATGGTGACCTACTAAGGATAGAATATATGTCTCTATTTTATCACTGGATCGAGGACATAATTAATGCCCCATTAATTTGACACATCATTATTGGTGATCGATTTTAATGTTTTCCTTAATAATAAAGATAAATTGGGGCACTGATGCATTGCTCGCTGACCTCAGCAAGAACATCTTTTCTTATGTTATATTAACAAAAATACTTGATAACTATTTTCAGAGTTCAGAGACAGCTCAGGTTAGGTGGAACTTTTGCTAAGAGATAGTGCATGATGAATTTAAATATATACAAAATGCATAAGCTAAAGAATGGTAAAAGTGGGCTGTCCTCTCCATTTACCGAGAAGGATATGTGTGTGTAATGTATTTTTGCCAAGTTAATAAGAGTTTATAAATCC
Source organism: Corbicula japonica (assembly GCA_038501625.1). Lineage (NCBI taxonomy): Eukaryota > Metazoa > Mollusca > Bivalvia > Venerida > Cyrenidae > Corbicula > Corbicula japonica. The sequence goes on from JAZAYU010000136.1 coordinate 1,174,515, forward strand.
CAGCCTCTGTAAAAGATGCTTGAAATTATATCAGGTTTGCATTTTTAACACCGATTTCCTCCAGCCGATGCTTGTGATATCAAATTCCAAGAATATCTCATTGCATAATTTCTATGCTAGGAAGATTGTTGTAAGGTAGCAAATATTGGAACTTCAGACTGTGGCGATGTTCATTTTTTATGCAGAAAGCTAAAGTCATTTACTTCTATTGTCAATATTTATTGACCGATTTAGAAAAAACGCAACAACAATCGGTTAACATCTTTATTGACAAATCTTATGCATGAGTTTTGTTAATTTATTGATCACTTTGTGTATAAATGTCAGTTTCTATCTCATACGACATTTTCAATTTGAAACATAAAACATGATTTTTTTTCAGGTGTTTATGAAATCATGGCAGAAAGAGGACTTGGAAAGTTGCCTCCGTGTTAAGGTACATTGTTATAAATTGACAGTTTAACACATCTGCTTGTTATCTGTTATGAACGAACATGTTCAGTTCAAGCCAATAATTAGGTGAATAATCAATATTTAAAACCCAAGTGCATATTTGTATTTATCTTTATTATTAAGAGCAATGCAAATGACTATCTATGTTAATTTGCTGATGCATGCAATTCAATATTTAAACAAATAAACAGTTCACATTTTGATCCATATAAAACAATGTTGTTCTTTACCTTCAGTGTAAGTAAGGGTAAACAATTACCATAATCTAAGACTAAAGTGTTACGCAGGAATCATTACGTTATGTATTTATTATTTACCAAATCTAAACTAGTTGGGATATAATTGTTTATGCTTCCAAATCTAAATAATTAAAGAAAAACAGCGAACATTAATATATTGCATCCTATGTCGCTTCCTTTTCTACTTATGAAATTTACCAGAAAATCAAGCTTCAATTCAAATGTATTACGTAGAAACTTTTGAATGGTTACTAAGACAACATAGATATAAGTTTTATTTTATGACGAACAGATCAATCACAAACATAGTTCTATGTTTTTATTCAGAATTAAAGAACGAACGATGTATAGCCGAAAGTCATTATCTTGTTTTATCTTTAGATTGAAGAAATACGCAGAATAGAGTTTGAACGCGAGCTTGAGAGAAAACGTCAGATTGAACGTGAGTTGGAGCGTGAACGAGAACGTCAGCGTATAGAACAAGAACAACAGCTCGCGCTTCAACGTCAACAGGAGGAACTGGAAGCTCTCGAACGCCGGAGAGCCTCACGTGAATCTCTGTTATCGATGACGTCAGACGACAATTCTTTCATCAGTGATGACCCAGTAACGAGCACTCCTAATAAGTCCCAGGATAGTGGATTAGGTATATGCACATTAAAGTCAGTGTTTTTACATGGTTGAGCTCTGTGCTTTCAAAAGATACTATAAAATTGTCCTTCTGTAGTTCAGATTATTTATATTTATTTAATTTTCACACAACGTCAAAATGCTATGTATTCTTCCACTTCTTTCCCAGTTTTTTTTAAGAAATTGCTTCATTTAGAAGTAAACGGATTATAACGACATTCGAAAAAGTCTTTAGTGGAAGGCACATTTGCACACATCTCAAACACATTTCGAAAAGAGTATTATTCTCGTTAAGCGTCAGCCCATACAATTGTTAATCACAGGTTAAACAGCTTTGCTACATGTTCACAGGCTACACAAATACAGATGCCTTATTAAAGGAGAAACTCTCTCAGCTAAGGAAGAACGGTGACGGAGCTCTAGAGGGAATTGGAAGCCCTGCTGCACATGATCCACCGCGCATGCAAAATGTTCAACCTCCCCGTTACGGGGCAAACGACCACGTGGACCTTCCCACCAAACGACAGTTGTCCAGTCAGTCGGAGGAGAGTAAGAGCACCACAACAGGCTCCTACGACACAGAAGCCACTATCGAACAACAATGGTAACAACTACTAAAGTCGTTTGTCTGTTTTCTGTTCGATTGTTCAGGAAATAAAATACTATTTATTAAACACAACGACACGACAGCATAATAACGTGAGTTTTAAAGTGACTGTCTTAATAAACTCACAGATGTGTTAACTTTCTTTAAGTATAGGTTATAGTTTTTTTGGAGGGTAAATGTATGAAAATTAAACGGTCAGTCAGCGAATGGATCTGGATATTAACTGGCCGCCTGTGTAATAACAGACGTATCTATGAAATAAAAGGATTAAGCAATTTAAGAAGATTATCATAAGCCAAAAAATTGTCAGAGCTAAAATATTCAAAATATTTTATTTTCCCCAGACTTTCTAGGTCACACCTACCTGAACACTGTAGAAGATCGTTCATGAACTATACATGTTTATTAATAAATGTTCGAACAATAATATGGCGGAAATCGACCTACAATAAACGCATTTCAGACGCGCGACTTTATGAGAATTAAGGTTCGCAATATTTGAAAAATACTGCATTGTCATTGGCTAAAAATAATTTCAACCATAACAAAGGTATTGTGATTAATTATCAGAGGTCCAAGTTAAATCCTAGTTCACAAAATTATACAGATGGAATAGTCTACTACTGTATACATACACCAGTTATGTACATGTAACAGAGGTTACCATTTTTTATTTATTCCGCGACAAATTCTATATTCGGTCTACATTTATATTTTATTCACTTGATGATTGTAATTTCAGGCGTCCATATGATATATTTCAAGTGTCAGAGCGCGAGTTCGAGGAGAATGATGCGATCTTCAAGGAGATTATGAAGCTGGTACGGCTGCTCATGTACCTGATCATGTTTGCTGCCATTCTAGGAGGAGCCATCACCAACAAACTCTCTCTCATGCTGCTCATCTCCGGTATCAATAAGGTATATCTGCTGTTACATATTATAGTTTATACTTGTTCTTTTCAAAAGTGACAGTTTGTTCTTCACCAAAGTAAATCTTTGCTCTTATCCAGAATGAATATCTGTTCTTACCAAAGTGATGATTATGTGCTCTCACAAAAATGAATGTCTGTTCTTCTCCAGTGTGAATTCTGCACTTGTACAGAATGCAAGACTGTTCTTACACATATAGAATGTGTTTTCCCAAAAGTGAATGTCTGCTCTTACAAAAGAGAATGTCTGTTCTTACTCGCTCGTTTGTATATAACGGTTTACCCAGCAGAACCGGCTTACATTTACAAACATATTAAATTACTTTTCAAATCTTGACGGCCTATAAAGCGTCGTTAAAATATTTTTTATTTTGTTAACCTGTTATCTAGATCAGTAATTTGTCTAATGACAGTTTAAAAGATCTCTTCAATGCCATTGTTAGGTTATTTGTAATGACGTACGTGTTCAAGCTGAAACATTCATGGCATCTTATAAAATCTGAACATTCGATCATTTTCTCGTTTTAAACAAACATTAAACAAGTACACACCTGTAGATAACATGATGACTTGCATTATTGATCCTCTTTTTTAAAACTTTATTCTACATGAATCATGCGTTTGGAAATAAGAATAGAACGTACATGAGTAAATAAATTAAAAAACACATCAAAACCATATGATTTATAATTAGCCGACTGATATTACAGTGTAGACGTCATTCATCTATGCTTCTAAAATCTAATATCTATTTATTTATACAAGACGACATACATTAACATACTTCACAGAGACATTGATGATGGATTCAAGAAGAAATGAACAGCGAAACCACTCATTAAGATGACCCAGGAATAAAGATTTACCCAGTAACATGACCACTATTCTAAAGCCCTATTTTAAAGTTTTGCACTATTTTTTACCCTAGAAAAAAAAGACAACCCCATTACTAAGACTCCCTTTTTTACCAGTTCTTAATAGCGCGGTTTCCCTGTACTGTGTTTTGTTTTTAAGGAAGAGGAGACCCGAGGCGAACACATAACAACACTATTGTTCTGTATCTGTGGACCGCTTGCCTTCAACTGGTTCATGTCTCTCATGAAAACACTCTTTGGAGGAAAGGAATGGCCTTCCTTGAAAACCTTCGTCATGGTAACCGTTTTATTATGAGGCTTTATTTGTTGTTTTAAAACTACAAATCACATTTGGTTCCCAAATATCGGTTTGTTGAAAGCCCACTAATATACTTCAATATTCGAATACTGAACGACGTAATAAACCTTTCTAGGACCTTGATACAGAAACGAAGTAAAGCAAAATGAATTATTTTTGATTAAATGAAATTAAAACTCGTCAACGAATATCCTATCTTATAACAATATGCTACCGTACAAGAATTCCTTGTTTATTATAATAAAATAAATAACCTTTATATTTTGATTAATGTTTTAAAGCTTTTGGTGTCTGTTTGCAGCTGCTCCTGCTCGAATGTCTCCAGGCATTGGGTGCATGTCTGGTCATCTACCGAGTTCTTCCTTCTACTGACATTTTTCGGGGAGTAATTATCACATTTGCAGTATGCCAGGTGCCTAGCTTGCTGAAAGTCATCGTCCGAGAGCGTCGCCCAAACCCCAGCATCAGTGAAATAGTTGCGATCGTCCTTAATGTTCTCGCTTTCGTTGTCCAGATCGGTATCATTCCTTTCTTCTCTGCTGGATCGTTTATGAAGGAAGGGAATCACACCATACTTGAAGGTTACAACGAGACACATTTCCAAACCGCAGATATCACGATTCGAAATCCCGTTGAATGGGAACTTGGCGTTGGGTTGCTGCTGTTTTCTTTAGGATACTGGGAGAACTACGTGTCTGGAGACTGGACAATATGCGGGAAGCTTCGTATACCTTTCAAGCACTGGAGAAAGGTACTGCAAGATTCGCGAGACACGGTCAATATTCTTGTACTTCCGGGAAAAATAGGTTTTATCATTGGTTTGGCTCGGTTACTTACAAACAACACGGACTTTAAGCTTGCTTCTAGTATGACCAACGATCCTAACGCCACGGACACAAACACAATGTCTGCGATTGAGGATCACATACACTGTTACAGCTTGATGTACCTACAGATCGGCACCGGGTTCGTAATAACCTACCTCTCCGGACTAGCCTGCAAACTTCACATGCAGAGGGTAGCTTTCTCGTTGTCCATAATATTGGCTCCACCAATGACACTCATTATCATATTCTTGCAATGCCGCTACAACTTTCTGCCCGCTCATTGGCATATGGGAGGCTGGTTTTGTCCCGGAGACAAGTTCGATGATCTAATGCTCCCGCTCATTTGTGCTCTTGTTCTGTGGATTTCCTACGCAATCACGACCTCGCATATATGGTTCCCTCAAAGTGAAAGAATGGCAAAACTGGAAAAGTAAGTTTTTTTAAATTATATTTCCTTTTGTTACAACGTAATATTACGACTGTCTTTGCAACTCTTAATTTATGGCAAACATACCGGTATTGAGAGGGAACAAACTAAAATAAGTATGAGAGTACACGTAAATGCTTTTGGTTGTAAACAAACTGGAATATTTAAACACCATTTTTATTCACGGACAAACTTGTACGTTGCTTTACAGATTGTTTGTGACTCCACATTTCGATGGTTTATTCCCTGATTTCACTCTAACTCTTCGCCGACGTCGTAACGACAAAGAGATCAAATTAACGGGTTTCGACACGTTTCGTTACGTTGGTGAAGAAAGCTACGAGGAGGGCATATACAATTCTAAACCGAACGTAGTGCCACAGATTTACGCATGCGCAACCATGTGGCACGAGACGAGACAAGAAATGACGCAACTGCTAAAGTCTATGTTCAGGTATTTCTTAATGTGTAATTGTTTTTCTTAACTAGCTCGCCTCCTTGCATTTATTGTTTCTCTTGTATTGAACAGCTTTATTATATATAGGCGCTATAAAACTTAATTGATTTGATAATTAAAATGAATGGATCCGCCCGCATAAGCAATAAAAATGAAGAGTCTATGAATGATGATAAATGTCAAGCTAATATTTATATATATTTAGTGTACAATATGTTCATGAATGAACAATGCCGAACATGTTTTGTTTAAAATCATTTTGACTATAAACATGAAATAACTATTTTCCTATATGACGATTCTTCGATTTATGGGCCGCACGTAGTTACAGTTACACTTGTTCTTTTGTCCGCCCATCAAAACATATGATCGGGCATGATATGTAGATGATTGTAAAGAAAGGATATTTTTCTTTTGTAATGACCCCTTGTTGTTTTAGTATAGTAAATGTTGTGTCAAAAACTCCTCATTGTCATGTTGGCGGATTTCTTTCAAACCAACATAGATGAACGAGCAGGATGGTCGTTAAGAAAGGAAATTTACCTTAAACTATTGTTCACAGAGTTTTGATCCGTTGATACTTTGATTATACTTCAATTTTGTGTTGCAAACACCTTTACTGAATAAGTAAAATGAAAACATGATTGTCTAAGTATGATACTCCTGCAGTACATCAATTAATGTGACAATAAGCAGAAGGGGTATTTTCATTATCCTTTGGAGGCAGTCATTTCGTACAGAATCATGAGAGGCGAATATTACTTTTTCTGTAGGTACAGCAAATTCTTAGTTATCGGTTATAGTAAGGTTTAGTTTCATGCTGGTATTCTGTATTGACCGTTCCAATGTTCTGTACCTACTAAATCTCTACATTTTATCTGAAACACATTTAATCTGTCTTGTGCTTTTTCTCCAAACTTGGCTTTTCTGAGGTTTGCTGATTCCTTACTCTCATGTCTTCAAGCCCTCCTAGGGGGAAATTTGGTAACTTTCGAGCTATGATGTGATGTATCGATATGATAAAAAAACCAAACTTAAACTGTACCTATGTGGTTTTCCTTGTGGTTTTGCTTTTTCTTGGTTTATGTTTTACTAAATGTTTTCATGTTTGTATATTTAAGGCTAGATTATAACCACTGTGCAAGTCGTCTTGCTCAAGAAAAGTTCCGAATCAAAGACCCAGACTTCTACGATTTTGAAAGTAAGCTTTCCATTTCTTTCTGTAAATGATTTATGAAAGAAATTACTATTAACTCGTCCGAAGAGTCCGAAGTCCGAATATCGCTCCAAAAATAAATGTCTCACATGCACAAACGGGTTAGAAATGTTGATGATTTTTAAAATGATTTTAAATATTTTATTTTTGTAGCCAATAATTTTACATGTTCATTGATGCTAAATTATATTTTCAAATTTATTACAGTTAAACACGGACTATAAACATTGAAAACAAACTTGCTTATTCAGATAAGTTATTTCCTTTCCTTACAGTTCACATCATTTTCGATGACGCCTTCGAGCTTAATGACGATGTGGACAAGTTTGTACCGAACATGTTTGTTAAACAACTCATGGACTGCATGGAAGACGCAGCAAGGTACAAACCAGTCACTACTTCTCATTCATAGATCATGGATGTAAACATGGTCGAGAGTTGCCACACACAATTACAGTACTAGTACTTTCCATTTACACCCGAATGAAAACAAAACGGATGAAAAGGTTAAAACCAATAGTGATAATAACCTACAAAACCAGACAATACGGGGATGAAACCGAGAGAACAATGAGATGGGGGACAATTCTCTACAGTCCAGTATCGGTCGAGTATTTCAGATTTTATGTCTTATCGGGCCTATGTGGCGTAGGCAGTAATATGCAATCCCATTACTGCCCATAAACAGGTTAAAATAATACCATCGAGCTCGTAATATTTTCATAAATTTCGTGTTCGGTGGTCTTGAAATTTCCATTTTCATTTAATAAAATATTTAATATAAATTAAAAATAACATTTAAATATCCCTTATAGGTCGGTTGTAAAAGGGCCTATTATGATATCCCCTCCAACGAAGTACGTAACCCCGTACGGAGGGCGTTTGGTTTGGACCATGCCGGGGCAAACCAAGATGGTTGTGCACGTCAAAGACAAGAACAAGATAAGGCACAGGAAACGGTGGTCTCAGGTATAAAACTTAAGTAGAGAACTGAATTACTGTGGTATTGAAGATATTTACATAGACAATTGAATGACTGTTTTAATAAAAGATACTGGAGTTATTCTGTGAAATGGTTGGAGTACAGTGCGTGATAATAATCAGCAGGGTGTTGACAAACGTTTTGCGGTTACATTATGTTAGATGGATTTGAACGTTTTCTTATAGCAATCAAACACCGATAGATGTACATATGTTATTATAGTATTGCTAGTTTGAAGCAAACAGTTTTTTTTCAAAATGTACGGTTTATTTACAATCACAAATACGTCATTAGTAGTTCTAAATAGATTAAACTATTTAAATCATTTAAGAATTTTAAATAACTCGCATGGTTTGTTTTTGAAACAAACGCATGGAACACAACTTGTCCTATTCAATATGATTAAGTTCCAACAAAAATAACTTCTTAATAACATGTGTTGTATTTTTCCCTCCGCCTCCATCCATTTCATATAATTTTGACTGGCATGTTTCAGTGTATGTACATGTATTACTTACTGGGATATCGTCTGTTTGGTGCACGTGACAACGATCGGGCATTTACGGAAGAGTCCGAGATGGAAAGCAGGATGTCCAAGGCTCGCAACCGGAAAAAGGGCAAGAAGGCCAATCTCTCTAGGCCAGTCAAGTCTCTCTTCAACAAGATGGACAGCGAACAATATGAAAAGGTAAAAGTGGCTTAAATGAATTGTTAGATCTTATGACTGCTTTCTTTAAATGATAAAATATTTCTCGAATGAGATGTGAAAACGGAACTGTGTTTTGACTATTTCATCTATGCATAAACGCAAGCGACACAGCCTCGAGTAACAAATAAAGAGTTGATAATTTCAAAATCACCTTACCATATATTGAAAAAAAGTTTTTGTTTTATCTTCTTAAGACTGACCATATGTCCGTTCTCTGTACGTCGGTGGCATTTAGGTTGTTGCCGACATTAAATATTCCTCCTGTATCATGTACGACTGTACATGAGAAAATACTCTTGCTGGTGTATGAAAACTAACTTTTCTTCGAATTCTATGGGATTTTACGCTAATTTGTGCGCGTTTGTGTGTGTGTGTGTGTGTGTGTGTGTGTGTGTGTGTGTGTGTGTTTAACTGCTTAAACTTTCTTCATATTTAATTGTTTTATATTTATTTTATGAACGTCTATTGTCACAAATAATTGAAAACTACATAATCTTATTTAAAGGCCGAAAATACGTTCATTCTAACTCTTGACGGGGATGTGGACTTCAAGCCGGAATCTGTGAAGCTGCTCATCGATAGAATGAAGAAAAACAGGAAAGTCGGAGCGGTGTGTGGACGTATTCATCCAATAGGATCAGGTGGGTCAAATAACGTTCAGAATTTTTATGTCTGGTGTCTAATCATCTCAAAAATGGTGGTTCCATTTACATGGTACGTTAAGCGACTGGCACCATAAAAATCTCATAGGAAACTCAAATACAACTTTGTGACAAAGTAGAATATATCTACTAGTAGTTAATATTTTAGAAAATATTATCGCCAAACGTTAAACTTCATTTCTTTCCATTAATTGTATGGAGAACCACATGTTTTAAAGAAAAAGTGTCTGTTATTACGGTTTGGTCATTTTAGAATAGAACTTTTTTTCCAAAAAAAAATCTTTCACAAATCGTTTTTTTTACTTATATTATCCAAATAAAGCATTACCAAAATAAAGTTAGTAAACCATCTTTTTTAAACCAACGCAAGAGAATGCAATGGCGAAAACAATAGAATATTACGGCAAGTATCAGAAACAGGAAGAATAAGGAAAAATCTAAACCAGCTTAATTCAACAGATTGTACAGTGGCGTTCGTTCTTCTGCCAGTGTTATTTCTGAATGTTTACATTACCTTAATTTGCATGATGCTTTTTAAAGCATAGGCGTGTACTTCTTTCAATGTCGAGTATTCCGTGTTTAACCACATAAACATTTTCTCCAAACCAATACATGTATGTGCCAATGGACTAAAATAATCTGAACTATGAAGAATTAAAATGGGGTTCACGTTTCAAATCATTTTCTTAGAGATTCAACAATTGAGGTGATTTATTGTATCTGCAATGTTAAAGTAGAAAAGAACAATTTTATTTAAATTGAAATTTCGAAACAATTTATGTAATATGACAAAGAAAATTAATTACATTATACAGACATGAAAGCGGAATCTATTAAACTAAATGAGGTAGAAAGAACATAAAATGCTTAATTGCATTTCACTGCAAAAATAAGTAAGATTTAAGAGGTAATAAATTTAAATGAAAAGACGTGCATGATGTTGAATTAATGTTAATGAAGCAACGACTTTGTGATGCTGTGCATGAGAACTACAGCGACTCGAAAGTCAACACGTGTTCATTTTTAATTACATGTAATCCCGATAGATCAGTGTTTAACGCACTGCGAAAAGATACAAGATTATATTAAATGATAGTTAATTAGTGATCTCTGCCATAAAAATGACACATTCACTGTTACAATTTTGTATATAAAGGAAACATGTGTATCGACATGTTAAAGCATGACTCGTTACCGGAGATCTTTCTCAAAATTATTAACTGGTGAAGCTGGTTGAATTTGAGACCAGTCACCACACTTGTGCTGCAGTTAGAAAAAAAGCGGGTGACTGAAGGCTTTTATTCCAAGGGCGAATAGTAGAGATCTAGTTCAGCCGTCACAGGATCCACACTGTTTCCTTTAAGATTCTGCTGGTTATTTCTGACCAAGAAGCGACCAGTGTAGATCTAGATCAGACACTCAGATAATTAAAATGCAATATCTGGTATAAGCAGCCATATGCATACCATCGTTTGGGATGGATCAAAATTGCACTGTTTATTAGTGTAAACATTGAGTTGCGCTTGACCCGGGGCTAGACGGCGTGGGCAGTAATATGCATTTCCATTACTGCCCGTGATTATGCTGAATCAAACCGAGCCTGCAATATTTTCATATTTGTCGTGTTCGGTAGCTTTCAAAGTTGCCTTTTCATCTATTTCAAAGGGGTTTGGAAAATCGCTTTTTACATTATTTGACTCTTGATACTTCTCCTATTATATATTTTAATTGGATGAAAATGTACAAAGTTGGTTGCTCGCCACAGAATGATGGATGCCTTATAGGTGACAGTAAACGATGGCTGAAATCATACAAACGTTTACTTTAAATTAATATTAGGGTCTGTGTATTATATTTGTTTGGTGATAAGCGAAACATATGTAATATGCGAACCAAGTTGAGTTCTTTAAATATTTAACGCATTAATTATTAAATCCAAACATTATTTTTCCATTAAAAATTTGGAACATTGAATATCATTTAGAAGGGCAACTTTTAAGTTTAAAAGGTAAAGTGTAGACCATTAAATTAAATGTAAAAATGTTCTCGTTGCAGGCCCAATGGTGTGGTACCAGCAGTTCGAGTACGCCGTTGGTCACTGGCTTCAGAAGGCAGCAGAACACGTGTTTGGATGTGTCCTCTGTTGTCCTGGATGTTTCTCGCTGTTCCGAGGTTCCGCTCTGATGGACGACAATGTAATGAAAATGTACACAACTAAGCCAACCGAAGCCAGACATTACATACAGTTTGAACAAGGTTGGTCTATATGATCTAACTGAATACAATTTTTATTTTAAGATAGCAAACTGACATAGGTTTGCAGTTATTTTAAAATCTAACTTTAGTAATAAAATTATATTTGCATTATTAGAGTTATATTTGATGTAGTCTTCTCTTTCGATTGCAGTATTGGATGATAATTACCAAGCGATTCGCGATTCTTAGACTTAAATATACGAAAAAACAAACTTGTTTTTATGAATTCGGTGTTTTTGTCTCGAAACCAATTGATATTGAGCAATGATGAACTGTTAATTTTGGTTGCAGGTGAAGATCGATGGTTGTGCACTCTTCTCCTCCAGCAAGGTCACAGGATCGACTACTGCGCAGGCGCAGATGCTCTTACATTCGCTCCGGAAACATTTAACGAGTTCTTTAACCAGCGACGTAGATGGGCTCCCTCTACTCTGGCAAACATGATGGATCTGTTATCCTCCTGGCACGATACAGTAAGAATCAACGATAACATCAGTAGACCTTACGTCCTTTACCAGTTCATCTTGATGGCTTCTACGATTCTGGCTCCTTCCACAATTATCTTGATGATAACCGGATCTTATCACTCTGTGCTAGGCTTTGGTATATGGGAGTCATACTTCTTGTCGGTCCTACCAGTTGGGATCTACATAACTATATGCATGACGATGAAAAACGACCACCAGATCACGGCAGCTGCAGTTCTCAGCGCTATCTTCACGGTTGTTATGATGATCGCTACTGTCGGCACAATCATAAGTATCGTGACAGAGAATTTCGGCAGTCCTAACGTAGTTTTCCTGACTGGGCTGGTTAGCATATTTACGATCGCTGGTATTCTTCATCCTCAAGAATTCTTTTGTTTGGTGTACGGTCTCCTCTACTTCATGACTGTCCCGTCTACATTCATTTTGCTGACAGTCTTCTACTTGTGTAATCTCAACAACGTATCATGGGGTACTCGAGAAACACCTAAGAAACTGAGCAAAGAAGAAGAAGAAGAGAAGAAAAAACTAGAAGAAGAAAAGAAGAAAAAGAAAGAAAGCAAATCGTGGTTTAATAAATTAGGCCTGAACAAACTTATCAGCGATGCCAGAGAGCTTGTACAGACAATGATTGGGGTCAAGGTCGAGAGGAAAGAACAAGTCACAATAGCCGTTCAGACTGAAGAAGCTAAGCCGCTGACTCCGATCTTGAAGGATAGTAGCACACGGTTTGATCGACAAGTCAGTAAACCTGTAACTATAGCAGAAGATGTTGTGCCTACCGGATGGGAACCGAACCCTGATAGACCATACTGGATACATCTGGAATACATGGGAAATGGGAAGATTGAAAAGCTGGATGAAGATGAGATCGATTTCTGGAGATTTATAATCAAGAAGTACCTGCACCCACTGGACGAGGACAAAAGCCACAAAGAGAAAATAGCCAACGATTTGATTCAACTGAAAAACAACGTAGTATTTATCTACTTTATGTTGAATTTCCTATGGACAATCATTACTTTACAGTTGCAGACCATGGAGGACAAGTTGAAAGATTTCTACATCATCAACAAATATGAGCCGCTGTCGCTAATGTTCCTCTCTATCTTCGCTTTCTGTATCACTCTTCAGTTCGTGAGCATGTTTATTCATCGCTGGGGTACATTCCTGCATCTAATGTCGAGTACTCGGATCGACTGGTTCCAAAATGCGTCAACGGAAGAAGACTTTGTTCGTTTTGTGGTTTCGGAAGCCCAGCGTCTGCAGAGAATGGAACCAGCACCAGACTACGATGAGCTTCCACCTGATTACGACGACGATAGTGAAGAAGACGAAATCGGTACATTAAGTACACTCCATGAATCAGAGGAGAATTATAAACAGGTTCCTCCTCTAAACCCTGCACATAAAGGGGAACCTTTCCAACAAAGCAGGAGAAAGTCGAGCAAGAAAAGTAGACATACTTCCGGCGTTTCAAAAAATAGTGATGTACCTTTGTTACAGCAAATATTCGAAGACAGACTTGAAAACATCCATAGAAAATGGAAGCAAGGTTCAATAGCTTTCCGTAACAACCGACCGAGTGGTCGTTTTGATAGAAGTGACAGTCATCGCTTTTCCAGCAAAATGAATGAACTCAGACAACGAATGTTTAAGCGAAGTTTTAAGAAGAACAGTGACAGTAGTGAAGGACATGACGAACGTTTTAGAGGCGTTGTCGTGGAAACGTTGTGAGGATAAATCGTGAATTTTCATACAATATAATACAAAGAAGACTTGTCGTACACTATAGACCGGGAATTTGTAATTTATTGTTAACTTTTCAGTTGACTTAAACAAACTGGATGACGTTCAAGTAAAGAACGAAATGGGAGAAAAAAAATTTAACGACTTTAGGAACAGACAGCTTATAATAAGCAGTTAAGATTGCAAACAATGATGATTCACACGGTCATATCAAGGCGTAGAAAAATATAACCAAAAATAATGGACAAGGCTTTCACCGGTGAAACAATGACACGATGGAGTCAGTAAAGAAGAAAGAGTCACAAACTTGTTTTTACATTACCTAACTGCTGGCCGGTACATCTGTTTATATATGTATTTAAAGATCATGACATTGCTCAACATCTGCGATTTGCATATTAATCGTTTTACTCTAAGGCCTAGTATACCAACTTTGCATTTCGTCCCATTTGCTTAGATTATTTATTAAAATGGCATACTTTCCGGATGAAAAAATCACAGCTTATATGCACATTGTAAAACAAACTGACATGTTTATCACTGCTTAGAATGAAGGGGATTCTTGTAATGTGTAAGCAATAGTACCTGTTACCCAATTTCTGTTCACTTGTATTAGTCATACATTGTATCTAAACAAGCATTCACCGAGCACATTTGGGGATGAGTTTATAGTCGCGCCCTATGGCTGGCATCGCTGTTATTCCAGAAAATGTTCGTTATGTCAGAGTCCTATTGAACGCTAGCTTGCCTCGTCAGGATTGGACTATTTAACTCTCAACCTTCAGTGTTATAGTCCTAAGAATAACATGAAAACAACATTCTAAATTCAGACATGGTATATTCTGCCGAATGAAGCATGAGGAGTTTAATGCAGAGATTATCTTATTACATGCATAATTTAAAGCAAACCCTAAATTTAAGTATTACAATAATGACCGAAGCCATGTTATTTTAAAATATGCAATATTAAAATATGTAATAATTAATAACACTGGACACATGGTAGCGTTTTAATACATGATTTCATTGACACCGCGTTTACCAAATGGTACCCATTTTGTTAAATTGGGACTTGCGGCCTAAGAGACCATTGTAGACCCTGATCAGCTTGCGAATGTGCATAGTAGGAGTTATTCAAAATTAATTTAGCCGCGCCATGCGAACACACGTATTCGGGGAATTTGTAGACATTCAGTTCCCATTCGTTTTCACATCATTATAGTTGATATTGTTTCATATTTTCTAAATAAATAAAATTGTTTATCGCTCAATGCATAATAAACATTGTCGCCTGCTCAATTTTATGACGTCATTTTATGGAATTTTAAGAAATGACGTCAACATTTCGCATGGCGCCGCTCAATTAGTATTGTGTTAATTCGTAATATTTACATATTTATGTTTATGATGTGTTGTCTCGTCGTTAACAATAATTGTTTATTGATAAAATATTAATTTCTCTTTGGTTTGTGAAGTAAAATTTCCAGAAGTATTAGCTTAAGGAAAACGTACCTTTAAGACAAAATTGATAGAACTATTTCAGGTCGCTCTAGGATTGCATATCCTAGGCCTATATTTCTGTTTTGCATACTTTGTGCAAACGAGTAAAAGCATCTCATTCAAGAGACATTATTCATTGAACATGTTGAATAACGTTGGTGACTTTAAAATAAATCGTTAAGATACTTATGTTGAAACATCTAAATAAACGGCAAAACATTGTGTTTAAAAGAAGAAAACTTATTCTTTATCGTAAGTTATGCAAACATGAAAGTAGATAGTCCAGTCTCTTGTGATATGTTTTGTTTATTTGTAATTTTACTTCTATTTGTTATGTTTTGCACGAAATAACATTCGTGAATAATGATTTTTACGATAATGAATAAAGTGCTATGTATACAGAAACTTGTATTGCTCTTCTTGTTCAAGGGAAGTAACCTCAACGATATGACCCATACCAGACACTGTACCACCATGACTGATAATTTCTCGCTCAAATTTTACTTTGAAGACAATCGACATTGTCAAGTGACTAAACTTGTAAATCACATGTTAATATGTATCTTTTTTCCAACTTTTTTTTTGGTTTTTGGTTTCAATAGTTGCAGAAGTAATTTAAAATGTATAATACAGACTCAGACTGGAAGTAAAACAGCCGCGGCAACAGCGTAAAGAATCAAAAATCAGAGCACGCTGACAACACTTCTGCCGCCATAAGTATTTCCCTAGCGAATAGGTCGATTAACGTTTTAATCATCAAATGACTTCGGTGCTTATTTGCGTGAAGAGACTTTATTAATGCTAATGTAGTGTGTCCGTCAATCCCTCCCTGCCTCTCTCCCTACCTGCCTCCCCCCCCCCTCCTCCTCGTCAGCTTATTCGTTAATCCACCTTATCCCATATCACCCTCTATTTATTTGCAGTAGTTCGACCATTTATTCGTCATGCAGCTTTCATAAGCATTTCATTGTTGTCGGTCATCCTGATCTTTAGATCTTTAGCCTGAACACCGGTCAACAGTGACTCACGGTCCAGAACGGATAATTTAGAATATCCCACCTGTTTCTAAGACGAATGCAAAAGGAAAGTGTAGAGGCTGATGTTTGATTGCTTGATATATAGAGAAGACGTTTACCGGAAAAGACATTAATGTAGATAATCATGTTTCTTGTATAATTAATTTATTGTCATCCTGATTGTCGGTCATCCTGATGACCGACATATTATAATCGACCAAACTTGAGCTCTTTAGCCTGAACACCGTTTAACAGTGACTCACGGCCCAGAACGGATAATTTAGACTACGCCACCTGTTCCTAAGACACAATGCAAAAGGATAGTGTAGAGGCCGATGTTTGATTGCTTGATATATAGAGAAGATTTTACTTGACTAGACAGTAATGTAGATAATCATGTTTTTTTCTATACTAAATTTATAATTTTATTCAGGACGTGTAGAAATAATGCAGTTGTTTAAGTATCGTAAAACTGGATGAAATACTGACATAAATGACTCCTAGGTCATAGCGGTACCATAGAACTTACCACAGTCGATGCGTATTTGTACACTTAGCAGACAAGCGACGCTTATTTACATAGTCAGTATTAATTACCAACGTTCATTTAGTGTAGTTCTAGTTAGGTCCGCAAATCAGGTCATATCAGGTCAGTGACCGTTAGGAGACAGTGAGAAATGTATTCGTATGTTGATGCATTTATTTATTTCACTTGAACTTTGTGCTGATGACATTGATTTTTTTTTGTGTTGTTAAGAGGATTTTCCCTGAAACTGTTACAACGAAAAATTATTTGTTTTTAATAAATTCTATGACCAAAATATTGGCATTATGTCACTGTTTTAAAGGTGTTTCACAAGTATTCCTTCTCAGCCGGATATTTACTTCAAAGGGTGGTGATCTTATAGTTTATTCTAAACGCTCGCCATTTACATGAAAATGTTATTGCTTCTGTTGTCTACTTTACTGTACCTGTTAAATAATGCTATTGTTTTAGCATTGACTTAAGACCGAACAAGATCAGTGTCACATTGTGTGAATATGGGGACAGACATTAGGGTTAGGGGGTTCGCGGGGAATGTTTTACACGTTTAAGCTCAATTTTGATTTCCTTCATGGGTACGTTCATGTAACTCTCAGTAATAGACGATCTATTTATTCACGAATAACAAACTATGTAAGCTTCGTTTTAACAGGGGAAAAAGAAATATATTAAATTATACAGGTGCTTGAGCTTCATTTACAAGCTGACGAAACCATAATTCAAACAGAATCCTGAGATAAAAACATTTATTTTTGCAAGTTTGCATTTCAGACAAATATGAGTTTACCAATGGCGAAACAGTAACTATCTTCTTCGCGTTTATATATCGAAGCCATCAGTTATCCAAATATGCGAAGACTACAGAATTTCCATATTTTATCAATTATGTAAAGGGTATAACGTGGAAGTATTCTACGTGACTGATAAGAAATTTCCGGCAAAGTCGGGATACATGATGGCTTAGTCGGGACTGGTCAGTTCGCGCCGCTCCACGGTAAATCAAAGTCGACCAGCATATACGTCAGAAGACAGACAATGATACTAAAGGTTTTTCAGAGATCAGTTAATAAATTGCCAACAGCCAAGATTAAGTGCATGCTGTAGTCCACAGACCAGGTCGAAGATAATGAATTCCATGAAACACAATTATTCCAAGTATTCTAAAGTTTAAACTGATATTGTTATTCACGTAAGCTTTCTATCCAAAAGTTCAAACGGTAAATCATACTTTTTGTGTTGATCTGCATCATTTCTCCTAATATTATCCAAGTGAAATAGTAAAACTGAGACATTTTCAACAGTCTAGAAGTCTTTAGATATGAAAATGTGAATCAGTACATTTTTCGGCTTTGTTTGGGATGCATTATTTAATTTTATTTCGGAGATAAATTCGAACTAGCAGCCGAGATATTTAAACGAAAAAGGCACGTGCAAAATGCATTCTTTGTTGCCAGCTTGTAAAACAAACACGTGCACTGATACTTGACCAGCACTACCTTGTGTACTGTATTATTCGTTTTGCTAAATGAAGAGGATTGTCAATTGGAATTTTCATTTAAAGGTTGCATTACACTAAAATAACGCAGTATTCCTCCGTGGTCCATATAGTCCATTTTAATATATGAGAACTTTTTCTCGTCATGCGAGGGCCTCTTGTTTGCAGGGATTACATGTCATGAAAAGAAACGAATACAATTTCATCCCTATATCTTGTTTGTTCGAGCCTATATCTTGTTTGATAAAGGTGGACTAGTGCCGGAACAGCGGATGTATATTTGTAGCGATTCCGCGTTTAAAGTATGGTCTGTTCGGTTTACAAAAAGCTAGTCGGTCATTAGCATACACTTTTTACCAAAAATGTATTCCAAAATCTAGAGTTTATGTTCAACAACAAAATTTTGTCACTGTCCTAGGGTGGGGGATGAGCAGCCTGACAGGGACTCAAATTATTATATTTACTATTCTGATCTTCAACTTCGTTAGAATGCTGAACTTCAACATGTAATATTGCTTGTTCTCGCACATTTTCCTGGTTTTGTTTGTTTGTTTTAATGATGTCAATTTCAGTGTATGCCACGTTAGATGAAATAATGCGGTTTTCAAAAAAAAACTCATGTCCATGCGTTGACTTTGAAAATTAATGAAAACTTCTACTCATGTGTTTAGGCCAGAGAAAATAAATTATTAGATTCTCAGCCGGATTTTGGGGAAAAAAAAGGGGCGGGTGGGCACTTTTTAATTTTTATTTTTTATTAACGAAGAAGGTATTTCGGGATGGTCTAAAATCCGTTCTGTACGGAACAGAATATGTTTCGATTTTTTACCAATAAATGTTTTTGGGGCGGGTGGTTTTGGACAGGGGCGGGCGGGGATGAGAATCTAAAATATTTTTTTCTCTGGCCTTACATTAAACATTTTCTTTCTTGTGGTATAAATCACCAAACATACGGTCGTGAAAAAGTAGTGGCTTATAGTAAACGAGGAGATGTTTTAAACAAGAATTTAGGAGGAAACGAATGCTCAGAACTTTGCTTAATTGTCAAAATATTGTCTTTTAAAGAGAGATTTTGCTTTTTTGCGCTTTCCAGTGCAAATGTTGTGAATGTTCTCAGAAGTTAACGGAAGTTTAGCGAATGTGAGGTGACCATTGTTTAAAGAAAAAACAAGAGGTCAGCGATTTTGCAATTTGTTTGCGATTTCCAGTGCAATTTCGGTGAATGTTCTCAGAAGTTACCGGAAGTTTTGGGAATTTGACATGACCATTGTTTAAGGTAAAAAACATAGGAGATCAGCATGGGCAATTTTTGGGTCGGCCATTAGGCCGATCCAGTTTAAGCAGTTTTCGACAATCGTTTTTGACTTACTATGAACCTAACAATTGTAGGGTTGCAAGCAAGACTATCGTAACTCCTTCTTTAATTTCAATGTATTTACGACAGTCTTGAGTGCTACCCTATAATATATGCATGCTACCCTAGAATATAGTTCTTAGTTTCAAAAAATTGGAAATTGGAAGAGGAGAGGAAGAAGGCTAATGGTATTTTCAATTTTATAAATTGACTATTAACAGGGCTCTCACCAGACTTGCAAATCAGGGAGATGTTTTGTCACAATTTACTTAATTATGGTGAAGTTTGCAGTCAACAGCATTCTTTCCCTATATATTAAATACAAGACTTCTCCCAAAGCTCAACAAAGAGAGCAGTAAGGTCACTTTTGATGAGACTACTTCCTTCAAGTCTCTCTCTAGTGAGAGCCCTGTATTGATAAACAGTACATGCATTGCATACTTTGCCCTTTTTTTACATGACTGCAGTGTAGCACAATCTCGAGGTATGTCATCACCTGACCTGAACATGCCATATTCCTGGCGACACTACATTGTACACCACATTAATACTTAACTATTTTATAATTGCCCAGCAATTCTCATATTGGCCCAGTTTAGTCTTCATATGAATTTGATGTTTTTATTCTGTTAATTAATAAAATCAGTCAAGTGTATTCACATTGACCATGTTATTGGGCCTCGGGCTGTCATACCGTATAATGGTTTTTCTTGCGAGCATAATAGTTTCGCTATTTTCGCGACCGTCGTAAATTTGCAAAAATAACAAACGCCAAAAATTCCCTACTTTACTTTCGCGAAATGCACTATATTGCATGACTGCATGGTAGGCTTGATTAAAACTGTCGTTGCTATTTCTTTATGTTCTTGGTTAATCGAGTATATGTCATAGTGCACAAATTAAGTAACACTTCTGGCAGAGTAGATAGGTACCGATACAGTTAAATGTTCAGGAGTCAAAAACATTGGTATTGATGACAAGCATGAGGATAATTTAACACTTTCGAAATTTGCTGCACATACTATGCTTTACAAACAATGCAGATGAGCGTTACTTAATAAGTTGTAACAGTTTGAAAATGCTTTATATTTGCCTTCAACTTCAACTTTTATTGTTTACTCTCAGGTCATATGACAACATGAGGTATTAATAATAATAAATATAGTTAAACAAGGGTGAAAACAAACATAAAACATACAAACATACAAAGTGCGAATATACTATACGGGAGAAATTCTAAATAATTTACTTGAATTTGCATATACTATTTTTTATAAAGATACACAGGTTTTTGTAATCATGGTTACTATTACTATTCAAATTTAACAACTTATCAAATTTAAAGATATTAGGTCTATTAGTATACTCTGGTTTGATATATTTTAGTCTCATTGATCTTAAAATAGAGCATTCAAATATATAATGAAATTCGTCGCCTATACCAGTATTACATAGTGTACATATTCGATTTTCTAATAAAACATTATTCCAAGATCCTGTTTCAACTGGCAGTTTGTGATTTCTGGTTCTAAATTTGATAATATAATTTAAAAAGCAATCGTCTGTTTCAGTCAAGTATTTTTCAAATTTGAATTCATGTTTGAACAATCTATATATCTTGCAACTGCTGGAATTTTCAATAGTTGTATACCAATGATTTAAAAATAAATCTATGAGTTTTTGGTGAACAGAGCAAGTAATCCATTTAGAGTTAGGGAAAAAGTGTGTTGACCATACATTTTGCATTCCACATGTATAAAGTATGTTCTTAATATTTTTAAGCCATTTAAATGTTGTAGCGCGAACGTTTGTATTATTAAAGTTATGTAATAATAAGGTATACATATCTGTTGATATTTTTCTATCAGTTGAGGTTATCAACTTTGACCAAAATGAAATAATCCTAGTTTTTATATCTATTGAAATTGGCATAACACCTGTTTCTCTATATACCATGACATTTGGTGTCGAATTCTTCATTTTTAAAATATGTTTTAGGAACTTCAATTGAACTCTATCGATTGCCTCAAGGTTTCCGAAGCCCCAAATTTCGCAGCCATATAACAAAATAGGTTTTACTAACTTTGCGAATAAATCGATTTGTAAGTCGATAGGTAAGTATAGATTTTTTGACTTTTTAATTAAGCTGTACATAGCTTTTGTTGCTTGCTTTGTTATTTCCTGTTTTGCTTTTTGAAATGACCCACTTCTACTGAAATATATGCCGAGATATTTATAATCGGAAACAACTTCAAGTTTGTCGGTTTTGTAAAAGAATTCGTAATGCCTTTGTCTACCCCATGAAAAAACTAGAACTTTTGTCTTAGACACGTTCAATTGAAGTTTCCATTCATCACAATAGGATGCATAAACGTTTAGAGCCGACTGTAGATCTGATGCGGAATCGGCTACAATCACAGTGTCGTCAGCATATAGCAATACAAACAATTTAACAAAATTAAAGATATCATTCTGAATACCAATACGACTACAGCCCCAGCGGGCTAAAGGTTAATTATCTCTTCATTACGTCAATATTTGCGGTGGTCACGGTTATTATTCCGTCGATAAAAACATAAATTATTAAAACGGATGTCAATAATGCTACGGGCAATTTAGTTTATAACAGTTTGATAAAATTCCACAGTGTTAAATGCACAGCTTTCACATAATAGCAAATACTTATAATAATACTTTGTTTTTAGAGGTACATTTGCTGGTACCGGATTACAAGAAATAAAGCCACATAAATGCAGTGCTACAGTAAAAACGCGAAAATTAATTTCTGCGAGCACAAACTCGCTAAAATTACAACTGTGAAAATTAAAATTATAGCAAAATCGCGAAAATTTTCGATCACGAAAATAACCCATTATACAGTATTTACCCCTCTGCCTTCTGCTTCGGGCATATATGACTACCCTTGGCCCAATAACAAAGCCAACATGAATTTGCTTGATTAATAACATTATATAATATTCATCTGTGTGCCACCTTGCACAAACATGATGGGTTTTTGTAAATGCTTATTCGTTTTATAAGTAGGGTTATCTCATATGAATGTGTCTCAAAAATACAATGCTGTTTCCATTTTCACAGTAACTTGACCCTTTCTGGGCTGGATAAATTTTGTTTTCTTGTAACTAGTCCACGACTAGCTGGGTACACATTTCAGCTTGTCCCACTTTTGCGCAAATAAGCAAATTCTGATTGATCAGTATTTACAGTAAAGAAAGAAACAGGAAATTCAAAAGCAAGCGTTACATCGGGGCTTGATAATGTTAAAACAGATCTCAAAACATGTTATTTTGTAATAAACTTATTGCTGTTGTAATATGACATTCACATGGTGCTAAAAGAGAATGGTGCATATCAAATTAAAGTTTAAACTAGTCGGCACTAAAAAATTGAGCTAGCGCGTGGACAAGCAATCAGATATTTTGAGATTGTCCGATACAATTTTCAGCTTCTCCAGGGCGTCGGGCTAGTGGGTTTGTACAGCCCTGCCTTTACTCCATTTACACGCTATTTTACCACATGGGCAACCAGTGTAAATCCAGATCAGATAGAGATAACACAGGTGTAGTTCCAGATCAGCTTGCACATCAGACATTTATGTCGTCTGATCTGTATCTACTCTGTTCATTAGATACATCTAAAGCTCCTTTTAACTGGAAGCAGATGTGTCAGCACCTAGATCTACAATAGTTGCTCATGTTTTAAAATGTGTATCTTCGAGTAAATGAAGTATCAAAATGCAGGTGTGTTATTGTAATAATTAACCCTTTACTACATATATACACATTTTCATGCCTGTGCAACCAGTGTAGAGATCCAGATCAGATGGCAGATCTGATCTGGATCTGCACTGGTCACATTGTGGTCAGAAATAACCTATTGAATAAAAAAGCTAACAGTTTAGATCCTAATCAGGCAGTATGGATGTGTCGGCTGATCTAGATCTACACTGATCACCCATGCCATAAAGGCATATACATGGAGGAAAAGGTTAAATGGAATGTATTGAGCCTATATGAATGGAATATGGCATGAAGCATACATCCTCCTTTGTGTTATATTTATAAAAAAAACACCTTAAACATGAATTATGACAACAGTGTCTGTTAACCTGCAACAGCAATTTACATACATCTTTATAAGCAACAAAAAGTGCAATGAAATTGACTTGGGTTATTTGTTATGCTTTAAAATACAACATTTATTTTCAGCCATGTGTATAATCAGTCAAGTGAAAGCTGTGGACTTGAGAGGTCTGCAGATTTGGTAGAAAACTAGGGAGCAGAATATGAATGTTACTGTAGAAAATGGAGACAAGGTTTGCATTTTTTATTTTCATGTATAAGAGCTGCATGAATGTATGATAGACACCAAATATATCTGTATATGTTGGTATTTGTATTTATATATCTTGTAACAAGAAAACAAAATTGTGTTTGTATGTATGTGAAGACTTGTGAGACCTCAGTTTACAAGAAAATTAATCATCCTAGATAAAAGTTACTGTGTTGTTTTTGACCCTTTTCTTCCATGAATACGTGACATGAGTGACCAGTGTATATCCAGATCAGCAGGCAGATTCTGTGCAGTCTTTAACAGGATCTACATGTTTCATAATAAGATTCGTGCGGCTATTTCTTACAAATATGCAAACAGTGTAGATTCCAATCAGATCCAGATCAGACACCAAAGTTGTTCTTGCCGATCTGTTGTTTTCCAGGTGTCCACTAGTTGCTGAATGTCAAGCATCATTTCTGTGTCGCCCTTTCGAAGAAAAGGTGATACATAGGGATAACTTTGTCTGTCCGTCAATCTGTCCGTCCGTCCTGAAAACTTAATGTTCATTATAACTTTGCCATTTCTTAATATTTCTTCATGAAATTTTCAAAATATATTGATTGTGACAACATGCTTGAGCTGATGTAAATTTTCAGGTCAAGGTCACATTTGTTGATCCTTTTCTTAATATTTCTACATCAAACTTTCAAATTATATTGCTCATGACAACACACTCATCATGACTCATAGTTCTTCATGTCAAAGTGGGGGTTATTCCCCTTCTTTTTCTTGCATTTTAACCCTTATTACATAGCTCCCAGGGCGACACAAGTGAACAACCATCTAGTCTAACCTTTTCGTTGATTCAGGCAATTAATAACCAAAATTTCCCTTAATTTAAGGGAAACAAAGACACTTCTTAAATATCATTGGAGTCAGCAATATTATTGGACAAAACTAATTTATCAGTTTTTAATGTTGACAAATAAATTCAAAAAAGCATAGACCATAAATTATGCTTGAAGTTCAATATAAATAGGTTATTTGTTGAAATTAATATTTCAGGATAACAGTTTCACATAAAATGCTGTGAGGAGACCAGTTTGACAATTCTGTCTATGACTGTCTGAGGGAGCATACCGCCTTTATATTTCAACTAATTCCTGCAACGGAGCATGCTGCTTTTGTAATGGACAAGAATAAAAAATCACAAATGTCACTACACATCAATTGACAAAAAAGCATCGGTGTAATTGTGTGTTTGAACATTATGTGCTGAATAATAGAACCATTGAAAAAACAACAACATAGTGTCACTTGTAGTATTATTTTAAATCATGTTACCCAATTGTGTTTGTTGATTTCAAGTTTGAATATTCAAAGATTATGACAAGCTTAGCTACTTTTTCTGTCATTGGTGTCACCGTTTCTCAACTCAGAATTTTAGGTGCTGTGATACTGATCAGTACTAATGATACTGTGCTTGCAAACAACTGGTCACATGATTCTTCCAAGCTTTACAAAAGTATTCAAAGGTAATATTCCAATTGTCATTGCACTCTCATTGGTAAAATGAAAAATTAAAAAGTCTGTCTAAATTCAAAATGCAAGGACGAAAGGAGTAATACCTTTAAATAAAGTGTAGTGTCTGAGAACTGTGACCAGCTTTGTTTCACTGTTGACCATATCATGACCTTTGAAGTATGATATCATCCACTTAATTTTGATTGGTAAATTCTGAGACAGGCAGTGCCTTATTTCATATTATTGTCCACAAGTCCAATCATATTCTAATTATGACTTTAGACATA
Source organism: Corbicula japonica (assembly GCA_038501625.1). NCBI lineage: Eukaryota > Metazoa > Mollusca > Bivalvia > Venerida > Cyrenidae > Corbicula > Corbicula japonica. The sequence continues at coordinate 1,200,334 of JAZAYU010000136.1, forward strand.
TTGTCCTATCCCCAGGTTCACTTTCCATGTCACCGCATCTGCAAACTTGATAACAGTATTTGTCTTCACTTGTTAATTGGACCTTAAATGTTTTGGGGTCGAAGATCAATGTCTCAGAGAACATAAAGTAAATTGGTCCCCGTTCTTGATACGAAAGTTTGTATCTGGTCCAACTTAATCAAACCCGCACTCTTTGTCAAAAATCCATCGCTTTTCAATTATGTTTTGATGGCCAACCCATCAGTACCTCCAGTCCTTTGATTTTATCTAATATCACAAGCGTAGTCAATGGGGCGGCGGTACGCTAAAAGACAGTCCTCAATACGATCAATTTGCTGCGGACGACAGAGAAAAACAACTAGGATGGCCACAGGAGGTTAATTGCACTTTATGATTACACGTTCAGCGTGGTAGCATCAAGAATGATTTTGTTTATTGAACCAGTCTAATATCAATTTATAGGATAAATGGCGACACGTTACCTCAGTTACAAGTACTTCGTAAGTCAAGTTTGTTGAAAACTCATTTCAATCCATAACAACAAATGTAGTTGTTATCAGCTAATCAACCTCATAATTTTGCATTTCAAGAGCGCACTATTGGAATGTTATAACCCGAGCTGCGAGAGTTGGATCTCTTCATTAGTTATGAACATTACATTTTATCTTTTATTCGCAATTACTCATTCAGAGGGACATTTATATATTATGCTCTTTCTCAAAGATTTGCATTAAAGTGCCTAGTTTTGAGCTTGTTGCGCAAAACCTGCCATGTTTTTAGATATATCTATTTCCCTGACCTTTTGATATCCAAGTTGGAGCACTAATTACTATGCGGGATTTTATGTTTTTGCAATGCTTAAAAGTCTTTAACAGGCTAAATGAAACCGAGTCTGCAATATTTTCACATTTTTCGTCTTCGGTGGTTTTCAAAGTGACCTTATTATCTATTTTAAAGGAGTATATGACAATAAGTTCTAACGGACAGAATTTTTTAAAACTTTGCACAATTAAAGAGAATTCCTTCAAAAACAAAATGATATAAAGAAAAATAGCTTTCCACGTTTGTTTTTGAGTAATCGCTCATTATTAGACCCCTCTATACGGCCATTTTGAAGGGATTTTGAGAAAAAGCACATATATCTTTTAAATGATTGTTACATCTGGAATTCCTAATCAACACCTTATATTTATGCATTTTTTTTGTTTGGAATTATGTGTATGTATGGTTTTGGATGGAATTATGTGAGATTTTTTTGTATATTTGAAGAAAAATCTTTGAAAATGACCAAAATATCCAACAAAAAAGGGAGACAATTCAGTCCCTGACTGGAAAAAAATCTATATATCTTTTTTTGTAACGGACAGATTTTTTTTAAACTCCATAAAATGACACAGTATATATTTCTAAACAAAACAAAAACAAAAAAAAACAGGGGCATCTAGGCTTAATTTTTTACTATATTCCTTCAAAGTTGGTCATATAAGTAAAAAATATCTCTAATTTTAATTCAATTCTACAAATATCCATCATAACATGTATAAATAGTTTTATAACATGATCATCAAAAGTAATTTCATATTTTGAAGGAAATAACTATTTCTTTATCATGTTCATCATCATGTCCCGAGTGTGTATGCCAAGAACCATAACTCTAACTTTCATTTTGATCAAATTATGGCCCTTTTTTGACTTAGAATTTCAGGTTAAAGTTTGCGTGCAAGCTACTGTACAAACACATAACTTCAATACTACTTATACTACAGCTTTGAAACTTGGCACACTTGTTCATCATCATGTCCCGAGTGTGTATGCCAAGAACCATAACTCTCACTTTCATTTTCATCAAATTATGGCCCTTTTTTCGACTTAGAATTTCAGGTTAAAGTTTGCGTGCAAGCTACTGTACAAACACATAACTTCAATACTACTTATACTACAACTTTAAAACTTGGCACACTTGTTCATCATCATCTCCCAAGTGTGTATCATTGTCAGGGCAAACTATCGAACCAAATAATTTACCTTTCTTCACAGCTTGGTGATTTCCATCACTAACGAACCTGCCCTTCTTGTTTTTCTCGCGTGAGGCCATTCTCACGGACGACTACTTTGTGAGAAATAATTTGAAATATTTAATCGATTGATTTTACGCAACAGTCGAAGTACTAACGTTACTCAACTAACACCGGTCACTGAGAAAAATACATTTCGTGAAACTAGCGCTTGCGCAGAAATATGCGCGTAAACTATTGTAATATACTCCTTTAAGAAAAAAAACTTAAACGATTGTTTTAAAATGGAAACTTGTTAACCATTCTATACGTGCATCTGTATTTTTATTATTTAAACTTTAACTATTTAATTTATGTTACAAAACTTCCGCCGCCATAATATTCTAAACTTGCCCTTGAATATATGAATTATTAACGAAATACGAATTGATTTATTTTGATCCCCTATTCCCTCTCAAAACCGCATCTATCCATGAGTTCTTTTCTTGGGATCTATAGTGAACGGTTGGACTCGTCGCAGTTGCAATCCAAATTGAGTTTAACTTGTAAAAGATTTCCGGGGATACCCCTGACCCCAATGTCTGCTTCCCTATACACATGCAATATAACGGATCTGGACTCGGTCTTTGGATACTAAACAATAACATTATTTTGACAAGTACAGTAAGGTTGACAACACAAGCAATATCATTTCTATGTAAGGGCGATCTACTAGAATATACTGCAAGCAATGCAAAACCAGCCTTTAAAGTAGAGAAATAGTTGTGAAGAAATTTCAGAACAGTGGCATAACGACATTTTCTTTGATGATAGATTAATTAAAATACAAATAGTGCTTCTTGAGTTTCTGTAATAGTTTCAGAGAAAATCGTTCAAACTAAAACAAAAGATATGAGCAGCATAAAGCTTAAGTGAAAATAATAAATGCATCAGCATCCTAATTTATTGTTTACTGTCTTTTAACGCTCATCAACTTCAAGTTTGACGAGATCTGCTGACCCAACTAAAACTACTCTTTATGAATGTTGGTAATGAATACTGAATATTATAAGCATGGCTTTTCTGCTCAATGTACAAATAAGCATCGACTGTAGAAAGTTCTATGGTACCTCTTTGAGCATTCGCGTAAATGTAACATATTCATCCGATTCGCTGGTGCTTAAATAACGTAATTATTTCTACACGTTCTGAATAAAATAATAAATTACGTCTACTAGAGACATGATTATTGATATTAATGCCTTTTGCCGGTACTCGTCTTCTTCATGTTTCAATAAATCAAACATCAGCCGTTCAACTTTGTTTGCATGCTTTAAAGTAACAGCATTGTACAATGTATATATGTTCTCTTGTTTATGTTTTGTACAAACAGAGAAATGTAAATGGAAATAAACTTGAAACTTGAAACCTCAACTAAATTCACATTCAAATAGTTTGTCAGATACAATCTGTGTGACATTGATCGACAGAAAACTGGCCATATCATTGACTTACATTGGTCCAAAAGTAAATACAAGCACGAATACAAACCTACTTATTCTATTAATTTATTTGCTAATGACCGACTAGCTTTTTGGAAAGCTAAAACTTGTAAAATACATTATTTGTAAACAAATATTATTCTAGCAGTATTTCATAAAACAGATAAAGCGTATAAAATTAATCACTGGTCTCACTCGAAGAGAAACCGTAAGAACGATGCAGTAAGAAACTGTTAGTCACTGTTAAAATCTAACTATTGAATGTAAATGTATTATTCCGATTGTGTGAAGTGCACTGGTGATGGACGTTATTCTCTCCTCTGTCACAGTTTTATTGTATTAAGGTATCACGTAGTCCAGTCCGTCTGGACGTTATCAGTGACGGCGTCTATCGACTTGCTGCAGAACCTGAAGTCCGGAGTACGGAACGCTATGCGGTACGTGCCGGACCTAGGTTTCACGATGCTTTAGGGGCAGGGGATAGTTTCGCACTTTGGTCCCGGTCGGTTTTCTAAGTATTTGGGGTAGCCGTGAATAAAATGCATTAAAATCATTGTTTTATTATGATGTCATATTCTTTTTTAATATTGAATAGTATATGCAATATGAAATCTGATCACAGTGGCTCAAATGCATTGATGTTAGCTTTGTATGTTCTGAGTTGAACAGTTGCCGGATGAAAACGCAGTCTGGCGAGCTGAATTTGACAATAATTTGGGGATGAGGTATTTCAATGTCAAATGCTGAAAAATCAAGACGGGTGGGAGACTCTTTCCAGCTGCTTGGGAGATGAGGGACACATAAAATATTAGCATGAAAGGGGTTTTATTTGAAAAAGTCTTTGCAGGAAATATTTTGCAGGTTTTCAAATGTGTAGAATTTGGGCCAAACTTGCATTGGAAAATCAGTACATGGGGTGACTTTAAATGCCTGTATAGATCAAATGATTGGTTCTGTGGAACAGTTGGTTGTGGTTAGTAAAAAGCTAGACCCCTGCAACACAGAAAGTACAACAACAAAATTTTAGCTGTGCAAAGTTTTTATTTTCAGTCAATGAGAAAGCTTGCACGGGGTCCCAGACTCTAGGGGCATCCTCAGAAACTGTCCCCTGCGCCCTTAAACCTTGCACTAACTTTTTCACTACCCTATTAAATCTAATCTATGCTCTGTACAATACGAGTTGTTACGAAATTTTTATGTTGTAATGTTATAGGCAATAAATAATACATGTTGTAACTCTTGATTATTGTTTTTCACGATTGTCAAACACTTGTTAAAACGTTTTCGTAGTACACTTAGATTCCAAACTTACAAGTAAACGAGTTTTTTTGGGAATGGAATAATGGAACATTTGGAAAAGATGGTCAATTTAATTAAAAAAGAAAAGTGAAAAAAAAACTGTAAGTGCCAAAATGATTACATTATAAAGAGATTAAGTGTACGGTTCTTATATATAATTTGACTTTTGACGTTTACGGACTATGTCGTGATAAAAGCAATGGTATTTGCACAAAATAATTATAAAACAATTATAGCAATAAAGTAGCGTGCGTTAATTGTTTTAGATAGCCATCAGATGCGTAAATTGCGGCTTGTGCCATGAAAGATTATTGAAGAAGAAAAAAATACTATTATCAGAAGCAGATCACGCGACAAAGACCGGGAAATGCATTTATGACCTGTAATCATATTAACCTTTTCTGTCGTATTTTATAATCTGGTTAATTTTTGTCGTACTTTGATATCTTTAAAGTTCAAGCGGGTTTGATTTTCGCGTATTTCATGCCAGAGAAAGCAAGCGAATTTAAACACCAGCAAAAGTTAACCAAAAATAGCTTATTTTATGAGGAAAATACAACTGCGCGAAATTATGCCTTGGTGAAAATTTCATCTATAGCTTCAGCGCGAAATTTCGTTCCAAGCAAACATAAATTATGCCACAGTAAATCATGAGATCGTTATCTCAAACATGAAATTCTCACAAGTAGAATCAATTTTGAACGGAAAAATATATAACATGTATTGTAATTGTCTGGTAGTTTAATAAAATGTTCTTCCCCACAGAAAAAATGCCTTAAAACCCCACTTGAATTATGATTAGGCACATTTAATTAAAATTGTCGTTTGTCTTTCAGTTAAACGGACAATGTAGGTTTCTCAAATCAGCAAATACATATGGATCTTTTTGTTTCTCTTAATTATTTTCATTTAATACAAATAATACCTAGAAAAGAATGGGATTTTAAATAGAGCATTTATGACAAAATATATATATATATATATATTAGTATCATTAAATTTTGCGTGGACAAATTTTCGATTAAATCCAGCAAAGCGGTGGCATAAATTCGAGTAATTGTATTATTCTATAAAGACATATTGTTTAAGGGTTGGGTTTATTTTTGCTGGGGTTGAATATGGCGCAGTTGCCCAGCGCGAAATACGAAATAATGAAACACTCGCGAAATAAAATCGTACCGCAGTAGATGAAAACTTTCCTGAGGTTTTTTGTATGTTTACTTTAGACTATACTTTATGATCACGTAGATCCTCAAGACTGTTTATAAGCGTCAAACTAGATAAAATAAGAACAAAACACTTTTCTGATAGTTTTGTTTCCTTAAGGGTAACATTTAGTTATGTGAGAAATTAGGATCGCAATTGCAATAACAAATTTGTTATGTCTGGTGGCTGATCGTGCAATGTTTCATGTGAAACTTATTTGTTATTTTCTTAAAATAATTGAGGCTGTGTCTGGCAAAAGACTCTTACAGCAAATATCGACACATGATTTTGTACGTCTTGATACTCAGGCAATGCAGTAAAACCCCTCCTAAAGATCACCCCGGAATTCAGAAAACCCTGATAATAAGACCACTATTTGAAAGTCCTTTTAGATACATGTAGTTCGCACTATTTTCTATCCTGCAATAAAAACCACCCAAATACCAACACCGCTTTTATCAGTCCCAGACGTATTTTCAATGTATTTTAACAGGGCATTAGGCATAGTGTACAATGCTGAAGAGAAATCCTGCAGGGGACAAGATCATTTCTTGAATCACTATTTTAAAAGCGTCATTTGGCAATTTTTTCTAATTAATTCTTATTTGATTTGTGATCTACGAAGATGTGTCTTCTAATTTTCATTTCAATATAAACGGTCATGCATGCATCTCAGATGGAGTATTTTATCCCGATCCCCACAATTCTAAAAGTATTGTGTTACATTTTTGTAATACATTTATCTAACACATACAAGTATTGTAGAGCTAAACATACGTCCATCTTTATCCTTAATATGAAAATACCGCATTAAGGGTTCATGTTCACCGACATATGCAAACCATCGTTTGTAATGGATCAAAATTATACAATTTACTTGTTAAAGTATTCACTTGTGCTTAACCCTGGGCTAGGCGGCGTGACCAGTAATATGCATTTCCATTACTGCATGTGAACAATCAAACCGAGCGTGCAATATTTTCACATTTGCCATGTTCGGTGGCTTTCAAAGTTCCCTTTTCATCTGTTTCAATTTTCGGTCAATATACGTACCAGAAAGATGATCACATGTGTAGTTTTATTTTTAAACAATTTGCTTCTTTATATTATCTTATGGAAATACTACTTAGAAAAAAGATAGAAGAAAGAAAAACTTTGAGTATTTGCTGGAATATATGCCAAAGGAAATTATTTAGATTTTAATACTGAAACTAGCGTCGGACTGAGAGTACATAGTACCATTTTACGTTGTTCATATTGTCTTCAATAAAGTAAGTCCATTTTATTATACTGCAAAGAAATTTGCTTGAATTTGATTGGATAATTTGACGTTGATGTTTATCCGTATTTACGGCTCGGCCGTAGATATGAACGCACGTGCCTTAATTTCCCCCTCTGGCCTCCCACCTTTTGTTGTCGTCCGCCATTTTGTTTTGAATTTCAGGAAAAATGCATAATTTGAAGCCGATCTTGTAAATTATAAAGCGGTATGTTAAGGGATTACTAAAAATATTACAGAAAATATTTGTGTTATGTTTTTTAACGTTGAAAACGATCAGATTATTCTCAAATTTTGTAAATAAATATCAAATCGATAATCCATTCATTTTCTATAGAAGTGACGTCATGCAGGTAAATTGATGACGTCAGACATGTAATTATTGAGGTTCTCAGAGGGGAATTAAGCCGTTCGGCATTAAATAAGCGAAATAAATGAAAAATTGATATTTCTAATAATTTTTGTCTGAAAAAGTCTTTGCAGTATAATAAAACAATTATTTGGTTCCTTGAAAGGGTATGTGAGGATATATTGCCGGTCTGGATGTCATATTATCCCTCGCCTGCGGCTCGGGTAATATGACACCCAGACCGGCAATATATCCTCACATTCCCTGTCAAGAAACCAAATAACTATATAATATTTCGACGTAACGTCCAAATAAAAATAAAAAAGGTTTCTCTTATTTCGTGTAGTGTCTAAAAAGGCAATCATAATACTCTACATGGCCTTGAAAAAAGCAATAAGCACTTGTATCGTGAACACTAAGTTATTGTTAAAGTATTGGGCTAAACTTTACTATGCTAACCGACAAAACCATTTAAACTGCTCGTCGGATACACTTAAGCTCGTAAGTGTTGGCTCCGTTAATTATGACTTCTAAGAAAAAAGATGGTGTCAATGCCCCAACCTAATACCTTATCCATTGCCTTCATAATTTTGTGGAAGCCTTACTTCCAACCTAATGCTGTTAGTTTCGACCACATCTCGTATATCTACGAACACCTACATGGTGCAAGAAACTCATCATTGTGACAAATTTAATAAAATGTTGGACGATAACATAAAATCTACGTCTTAAGTCACACGTAACTATTGCTTGATATGAATTTTTCTCATTAATTTAGCACATTAAAATTTAAAAGAAAGAGAAATAGGGAAGATGGCAGATGAAGAGAGAGAGAGAGAGAGAGAGAGAGAGAGAGAGAGAGAGAGAGAGAGAGAGATTAAAATTTAAAAGAAAGAGAAATAGGGAAGATGGCAGATGAAGAGAGGAAGAGAGAGAGAGAGAGACAGAGAGACAGAGAGAAGGAGAGAGAGAGAGAGAGAGAGAGAGAGAGAGAGAGAGAGAGAGAGAGAGAGAGAGAGAGAGAGAGAGAGAGCGGTATTTAAAATGACATAATAGCATAAAAGCACATACAAAATATGAAAAAGGGAAGCATCGGGGTCACCGCGTCTAGAATGGTCAGTGGCTCCATGTTTTTGGCCGTGCTACTTTTTATGATTCAAAGTATTCCGAGATATTTTGAAGAAGTAATTGTCAAAGAAATTGTTAGCTAAATGGAATTGAGTGTTGATGGAAATACGAAAGCAACTTTAACTGCTTTAAGACTAATAAGTGAAGGAATTCTTCTCGAGAATTAATGATCGGGAAAGCCATCAAGTCTGCTCCATGTTTTCTTTAAAACACTAGAAATGCTTGAATTGAGAAATCGGCTGCTTGAAATTCAAATAGCCTTCAGTTAAAAATGTATTGAATATTATAATAAAGCCAGATCGCCTACCTTGTTCCTATAAAAAGAGGCGCAAATTCCAGACAATGCACCTATGATCTTGAACCGAATGTGTTACTCCCTCCGGGATCTTCAAGTATGAACTTTATAACGCGTGCTTGCTGACAGTTGCTTATGTATTGACACAAAATTCAGGTTCTGCCATTAGAATGAAGGTTATTAATTCATTTCTCGGTTTGTTGTCGCGTGATGTAATTCTGATTGTCTACCAGACGGTTTTATAAACGTTTTGTAGCCTGTAATAAACTGCCGTGGCTAGTCGCTATCGTCGGAGCGATCTAGAGACAGGCAATTACAACACGTTCTACGAGTACTAATTTTATGTTTTTGTGTGCTGACAAGACTGTTTTTATCAAGAAATAATAAATTGTTGACAAAATCATGTTGATAAAAAGCTTTTACCAGATATTTCGGTGTCAAAAAGTTAGTAATAAATTTAAAGACAAGCTGAGGGCCATACAAATGAGGCGCAGCGCCTAGCCAACCATGGAAGAGACGGAGAGTGTACATGCCAACCCTATCTTCAAAATTGATAAGTCAGGTACTGCCACCCACAATGATTAAAATTTCTCAGGGCTTAAAATTAACATAATTGATACAATCAGGGGAGGTTACTGAAACTCATAACTTCACTGAAGTGACGGGGAAATTTTTAACAGCCGCCATGCGGCACTTGCATGTTTTATTCGTGACGTAAGGATACACATAACAATCTTAAGTAAAACACGTTTAGAACTTTTTGAAATTACTTAGCATTAACAAAGATCCGTGGCTTATCACTACCGAGTCGCCCGTAACGCGAATGTGTGGTTCATTTTGCATTTCCATTAGTACATGTCTTTTGTAAATATCAGCAAAATAAAATCAAATTTCCAGCAGTGCAGCTCTATATCAAACACTTCGCCTAGTAAAATTCTAAGGTACGAATATGGCGTGTCTACAGAGAACCAGGATTATTTCTATCCTAACCAACAATTCACTACTTGAACGATGTGAGAAATGCTACTACTGCATGACACGAGTTATAAATCCAGTAGGTAGATTATACGATTCAAAAGTTTATTTTTTTGTTTTGAGCGTTTTCGATCAGTTTTTAGTTGTACAAATTCATTTTTCGCCTTTATCCTCAAATAGAATTACGATCATTTATCAAGGAAAACTATTATTGTAAGTAAATCGGATGTTGAATAAACATTTATGATAAATGTGACACTTGAGCGCTAGCCTGTCAACTTTAGTCGGCTAATAACTAACAGTCCTTCTTGTATTTCCCTAGAGATCGTCGCGGAATAATTAAGCTATTAATAAAGACTTTACACAGTGCCTTAAAAGAACAAGGTCATGGTAGAATTAATTATTGAAACAAAACAACTTTGAAGAAAAAGTGAAAATGTCAAAAGCTGCCCCCACCCCAGTTGCATATTGTATTGCCACCGACCGACCATTTCAAGGCGGTAACCCATCGCGTTCTCATTTTCGTTTATTATGCTGCCTATTTTGAAATTGATCATATATTTACCTATGCTCCCTACTTTTTATCTATATTTTCTGGATGTGGCAATTTCTTTAAATTAAGATAAAATTAAATGCCTCTGAAAATGCCGACTTTAATTTTGTAGAGTATATCTATTTTAGTATCAAATATATATTAAAATGTCTACAACAAGATATATTTTGCGTTTATTGATACCGGACCAATCCAATATACTGAGTATATAATCCTTAGGGCTCTTTATTAACTTCAAAGTAGCAAAAGACTTTTCTGATTGTATTGTTTCCCTCGGGGTAACACTTTTACCAAATGAGGCCGTTTATAACATGTGTGTTAATTGTTATGCTTTGCGGTGGATTTAACATCACAACTAAACTTACGTTTTAAAACAGTAGTGAAATTACCACCATTCTTTCGTTTGAAGAAAAGTGAAAAATGCATATACGGAATTGCCATACCCAGAAAACACAGCCCCACACAGCCAATCAAAGTACTGAAAGTACAGAAAACCAGCGAAGCAATTTTGCTTCTTGAGAATAACCAGTGCCATGATTCTCATATATGTATCCATTTACGAAAAAGCAAAAGAACTTGTTTCACTCGCAAAGACCTTCATCTTGTCTATATGATAGTGGAAATAAGGGTTTCCATGTATTATCTGGATGAAGGCTTCTGTTAACCCTTTACTCCATAGATATACCTTCATAGCTTGGGCGAACAGTTTAGATCCATATCAGCTGGCACATCTTTGCGATCTGATCTGGATTTAAAATGTTCGCTTTTAGAATCATTAATTTTTTTTCTGACCAGTAATCACAAATTTTAGATCCAGATCAGATGGCACTATTGTGCCAGCTGACTGGGACCTGAACTGGTCACCTATGTGATGAAAGGCGTATATATTGAGTAAAGGGTTTTAAGCAAGAAATTATAATAGTGAAATGTGTGTACTGACATCCCAAAGACAGAATGAACACGAACAATGATTATAAAAAGTGAGACCCGATCGATGGGAATGATTATGCATTTATTTGAAATAAGAATTATATAATTGTTTCCTTCATGAATAACATGTAAAGGAAATCATAGAATTGAGAATCCTACATATTAAGATAAAACAACCAAGAGTCATAACATTGCCGAAAGCATTGGAATTTAATGCTAGATAACACACATGTAAAATTGAAGACAATTTCAGAGGAACATGAATTACTGAATTACTATAGCTTATACCATAAATTTCCACCGTATTAAGTTGTATATAATAACGGACTCGATGGTTTTTTTCATGTAGCATATTATTAGAAAAAGGTGCCAGATTTAAGACATTCGTAAACATTTCATTGAGTTTTGTTTGTGAAGGAGATGGGATAAATGTCCACTAGCTTACAATCCGTTCATATAACATCAGTTTCAGCAGACAGATGTGTCGTTTTTGAGTCGGCAGACTCAGTGAAAACCAATTTTCGACAATCGTTTTTGCCTTACTATGAACCTAACAATTTGAGGGTTGCATGCAATACTGTCCTAACTCCTTCTTTATTTCAATGTAGTAACGACAGTACTTGCATGCTACCATAGAATGTATGCTTGCTACCCTAGAATATAGTTCTTAGTTTCAAAAAGTAAGTCAATGCTACAAAGCGGTCAATTTTGTAATTCTGTGCAAAACGATAAAATTTATATTAAAAAATATGGAATCAATCACTTTTTGAAGAAATTTAACTCGTGGAACGTTCGACAAGATTTTGAGTCATGAACGCGCATGAATACCTGATGGCGGAACGCCATATTGGATTCGACAACGTTCGGTGAAGACGAAAAATCCATCGTAATCAAATGAACAGTGAGTATTTATCGAGTTATTTTCGTGATGCAATGTTTTTATAACACCTAGGTTATATTTGAATGTATATTGACAATAGAAGTTCTCTTTGTAAATAGAATTATTCATATGGAAATGGAGGTGGATTTGGTGGTTTTCGAATGGTAGCCTACGTTATAAAATCATTGTAAAACTTGAAATTTTAGATTCGAAAGACTACACCGCAGTAAACGTGATTTTGGCTCTGGGTTTTATTGAACGGTTACGTCATTTAATTAATTAATGCACTCTCCAAAATGAAAGTAGGAGTCGCAAAATCGACCGTAGGGCTAAGCGAAACTTTTTTAATTTAGGGCCCTAATCATTGTGGATATTAATTGTGGAACCTTGTAGAGATGTAAGTAATCAAATTATTTCAATGTATTGCATTGAAAAAATTTGGATTTTGAACGATTAACGAATTACTTGGTAAAATATCGTCACTCGTGTAAGAATTATATTCCCATTTGAATGCTTTAAGTAAAACATAAAGCATCTGATTCACAATGATTTTTTATAACATTTTGATCTATTGAAAATTATGTTTAAAGTAATTTAAAATTCATACATGAATTGATTAAACAGATATATTAATAAATGCATTTTATGCATTTGATCATAAGAGCCTGAATTTCCATCAGAAAATATCCAGATCTAACCCATTTCCAAACCGTAACCAGCTACATAGTTGACACAAGATTTTCTGAAGTATAAAATTTCAAAGAAATGAAAATCTAATGTTTTCAATAATTGCGTGTTATATGTAGACCTTATGAAATCCGCTATACGAAGATTTTCCTACTTTCAGTTTTGTCTTACATTCCATTCCATAAGTCTCACAGGTCATTTAATCAGAACAGATATTCTCAAAATTAATAACCCAGGGAAAACCATAAGAAGAAAAAGAGTAGCACCTCAGGGATTCACCAAGTTTATACAGAAATGGGAACTTCACAATATTTATTTAATAGTATCTCTTAAATGCATTTCAGGTAAATTTTGCATCCCGGAAGAAAGAATGAAGTATTTATTAATTGATTTAATTATTCATAAACAGGTTTAGATGATTTTTGGTTCTGGTCAGACATGTATCAACCATTTGAACCATTTGAAGCGGTATAGAACTGTTTGACGTCATGCAATGAAGTGGACAACAAAAGTGAAGGTAGAAAATAATGTTTGAGTTAAATCCAGAATGCAGGCCCGGACGCAGCCATGTGGCTGAGGGGCTGCAGCCCCCACAGCCCGGCCGCTTTTTTTTAGTTGGCTTTAAAATCTGCCTGATCAAATGATGTGTATTATAACATTTCACTGGCCAGTTGGCCAGCAATTAATTACCATTGATACATGTAGCTCGGAGGCATATTAACCGCAAGCTACAATTCATGTGCGATTTAAATACAATTTTTCATTGGTTGCTCGCTCAGCCATTGCCCAATAAAAACAGTTGGAACAATAGCGTTCTGAGAGCAGTAAAAGATTGGAAAAGCGTTACAAACACTAGGAGAAATTAGCAGTTTTTGAGGAAATCGATCGCAGAGATTCTTTCATTTTCTTTTGTTTTTCTGCGAATCTACAAATATGTAAGACTGTTTAACTCAATATCTGTCCACAATTTTAAGAGTGAAATGTATTTTTGACCAGATAATGGGAACATTCTGAAAATGAAAAGTTATCAGAGTACACATCATACATTTTTATTTAGTAAAAAACTAAAGTTGGATAATTTATGTTCATCCTCAGTTCGAGACAACTGTTAATTTATTGCGCACTGAATAAGTACAGATATAGTTTAGGTATACTTAAAATTGCACCATTTTAGCACACCACATAAAAAATCGAATGCGGGAGGGGATACCCCTCCTGCACCCACCCCGTCATCAGCCTCCCCAGGATGTACCAGTCTGGATCCGGGCCTGGAATGACTGTTTAGGAGATGTAATTATTTTAAACAGTATATTTTAGTTTCTTTGTAATGCTTGAGCTGTGATAACGCTGTCAACATTGCAACTGGTAAATTATTTTAACATGTTAATGGGTGGGGTACAAATCCGTTGCGTTGGGAAAATGTAATATTTTTTCCTATCTGAATATTTTCTGATGGAAATTCAGGTTCCTGTAATTTGATAAATAACTCAAATTAGTTTCATAGTGTTAAATTAAGTCTTGTTAATAGTAGAATTGCCTAACAAAGTGACAATAAATTATGAAATGAAAACCAAAGATATACATTTTGTTCACTACAAACATGTGCCAAATTATAATCAAAGCGCTGAAAGCGTTGAAATACTGGCGCGCTGGTTGAATCAAACATGCCCTGCACAGATATCATTACCGTAAACATATGAAACTATGTGTGATTTTTTCGTTAAACTTTGTGACAGTTACTATCATCAACATTAGCAAATAATTCTGTATATATTCAGGGATTTCAATAGATGCAGGTACTTGTATTTTGATGCAAGGAAATTAGGTTTTCCACTTTTTTTCACCTGAATCTTAGGCGGGGGTCTTTTTGATGCAGAAGCGTATGATTAGTGGTTAAATTTTGCTAGAATGACGATGATCAGGCTCCACCACAACTGAGTATTGTCAACAATGAAATGCACAAGGCTCACGTACCTTAAGAGACTGAAACAGTTACAATCTTAATTTTTACGTCGATCGCAACAATGCATTAACAAAAATATTCGCCAACTTACTGACGGTCTCCCCAGGATTTTTGGAAGGGTTGTCGCTGGATATTTCGTGGATATAAGCTCGCGAAACTTTATTTTTTAACTATCATTTTATACAATTTTATATGTGTACCAAAGTTTACTGCAAAAACTGTATATAGTACATAGATGTTTTTTTTTATCTCCCTTAGAGCCAAGAAAGGTACAAAGTTAAAAAACATAAATAATGTGAAACAATGTTTAAACAGTATGTCAACATGTGTTTTAGTAACATAAACTAATCTGATCTCATCAAGTTACAATGTCAACTATATACTCTGTATAGTTAGTTTTTCACCTTCATTGTCCAAGATATCTCACACATATCAAACTCAGTGTTTCATTACAACTGACAGAATTAGGATTAAACTTTCAGAAGCCTCTTTTTTCTTGGGCCCAAGCGCTGACTGCCTTATTATAATCAAACTTCAGTACATCAGGACCTTCCATGGATATCATTAACAATGAATTTAATGTTGAATTGTTAAGCCTGCTTCTAAGCTTAGTCTTCACTCTTGATAAGGTGGAAAAACCCCACTAACAATCTGAAATTAAATTAATTTACGATACCAGTAAACATATAGATAGCTTCACATATTTAAAAATAATATCATAATAGGTATTCAGTTAACACAAACAGGTATAATAAATTATGTAGTGCACCCCAAGAACCTGGTTTAAACCCCTAGTAGCAAATTATTTTGCTACTGACTGTTCCAAGGCGCTAACCCATACGGTTCCCCTTTTTTGTTAAACAATCAACAAACAAATCATTTATTTTCCTCTCTTCTTTTTGCTGCAGGGGAGGCTGTGTTTTATGAGTGTGGCGATTCCTGATATGCATATTTCCCTTTTTATATATAGTAGCATGAAACTGAGTTATTTTATTTATTTAATGCAAGTCACAAGGCTATGTAAATATATATAAAAAAACATTGCCAACTTCTTGCAACCAGAAGTAGACTTTCTTCCACTTAGGATCGACACCTGACTGGATCGAACTGGCTGTTCGAGGTAGCCGGCGTTGATTCAGTGTCTCGGCATGTTGGGGTACCACATCCGGCGTCGGAGTAATTTCACGACGTGAAGGGGTACTTGGCGTCATAAGAGTCGCTCTTGAAGGGCTATCCGGAAATGATCTCGATCTCATTTCTAGAATTTTGAAGTTCAGAATGCCCGATGGAGTTGGCATCAGCCTCACAAGGCCGGTTTCTCTTGAAATAAGATAGAATTGACGAGTCGTCGTTCTTTCGCGCATGCATACTTGAAAATGTGTCGGACGAAAATGAACTGATCGTTACGATGATAGCGCAGTAAAATGCCACAGAATGTATTTCTTTTGCAATTTAAGTTCTAAATGCAACTTGCCAATAGATTTGTTTAAAACAAATCCATTATCGCACAATTATTTTCATACATGTATACAGTACAATTTTCGAAGTGTTTGTCTTCTAACACAGAACTAAGAATAACCAAATAATTACTCATGATCGCATCTCATTAAAATCATTGAACATTATGTTAAACACACCGGGTTCCGCTATTAATTGAGAATATCAAGAGTCAACAGAGCCAAAATACGATCAAACGACACCGACAGACTTGCGAATTCACCACTTGGAGAGGCGGAGTTATCCAGCTGATAGTAAAGAAATCGATTGTGATTGGTCAAATCGCCCATTGCTTAACCTTGAATGAGGTGTGTATTGAAAAGCGACCTGTGTTTACAATGCAAGAAACAGAAAATTATGACATGTCGATTTTGAATAAACGGATGTCGGCGAATTTAACACTTGTTGGAAATAGATCAAAGCTTGTCAACGGTTGTCTTGGGAGGACACTGGGACCCGGCCCGGTCTCGATCCACAACTGCTCCAACCTAACCAAAATGGCAACCCACGCTATCTCCCGCTTGTCACGAGACTGATTTGTTTTTAATCGTTCTTTTAATATCCTTTCATAGTTGTTCGAATCACAACATTAAATTGTTTTCTTGTTTTTATTTGTAGAATTATCTTTCAAAGTTCGCATTCCTTCTCGAAATATTTGTATTTTCTTAAAATGCACTACTTTTTATGCCACACAACTACGAAATCTTTCAGGCGTAACTAAACTACTCATTCATATCCAGTTGCTTGTTCACTGCCGTAGCTGGTCATGATTTCACTCTACATTGTTCGATGGAATTTTTGGCATGGATGCTCCAAAATTACACGGAAACTTACTATCAATCGCTCAGAATTCGTGGAATGGTGTGCTGCATTGTGCTTCACACTTGTGCAGAACATTTCGGCCTGCTCTCGCGGTGACCACTTACTTGATACGCTCTCGTGGTCGCAATGATACACCCGAAGTTAAGGACTGCGCGTCGCAGAGTTCACAGCATCGTTAGTTAATACTGGCGCATGCGCGCCAGTATAAAAATGAATATATTGTCTCCCTTTTGATGTTACACCAGTATTAAGTATTGAAGTGAACCTAGGTTTACACAGTGTTTCACTTCAATAATTTTGATGTAACAAGTATTCATTTATTAGCCTTCCATTACAAATTGTTTTTAGGTAAAATAAACCAAAACTACTTAAGACATTAATTTTATGTCTATTTCATTCTATGATTTTTACCCAGACTTGAATTCTGATCAGCAATGTAAAATAAATTACCGGTAGTTATTTGAAAAGGAACCCACTTTGTGAATTTTAGTGATAACCCAATTTGACCAGTTTATAAGAGCAGTCAACACATTTTTGACTTTTTGCAGTCTGATACTTTCTGGTTAATTTTAAAGTGACATGCCTGGATCCATATTTTATTTTTTCAAAAGAAGAAAACACATAATAACTCTGGCAGTGATGAAACAATATGGATACTTAATTCAGTTAATCAACAGTTAATCAATATAACTTTATGAAATTTTCTTGAACGGCTGTTGGAACAGGCCTTTTAACTACAAAACAAATTACAGCACTCTTTTTAACAGCAACTAAAGGAAAAACATTTTTCACAGTCCAAAAGATTGTGGGTGACTTTTTGTAGATACACCTCACACCTCAGACTGAATGGATTTCAATGCAGAATAGAAACAATCTGAAGAAAAACCATTCTAGCAAAGTACAAAATGAGAGTAAACTAATTGTTATGATCACTCACTTAAAAAATAAAATAAGTTATTATAAAGAATATTTGTAATTTGAGCAAAGATCAAAATAATTGTTATTATTTCATGGGTGCGTTTGCCTGAAAATCAGGTTTTTGTGTGTCTAAAAATCAGGGTTGGCTTATTGACCGGTCAATTGTGTATTGACCGGGCCGGTGGTCAATACTGGTCAAAAGTGGTCATTACTGGTCAATAGTGGTCATTTCTGGTCAATAGTGGTCATTACTGGTCAATTCAATTTTATTCACAACCAAACTGTCCAAAATGTTCTTATAATCATTTAGAATCCTTTAGGCCCTTACAATAGCCCCTGTAAGGGCCTAAATGGTACTTCATTAATGGTTTATTATTGATAAGCCTTTAATAAATACAAATATTTAATTGGTATGTTCCTATGTTCAATAAGCAAAGGAAATGTATTTTTCGCTGGTTAAGCAAAGCTAATTAGGTGGAAAATATTAATTTCCTTTGATTGGGTAAGATCTTTTGAATGTACCAATCACAAGGTGTTGTTTTCATTGGTTTAAAGCACAAGTTCTCATGTGCATTGTTGGAAAATATATGGTCATTCAGCTTTGGGCATTCAATGCTTACAGACACATTTTCTTAAGTATGTGGAAACCTTATGGTATATATAAACAGCTTGACATAATTATAGGCATTAATGATAAGTAACACTGAAATTAATAAATGTAGTATGCTAAAAGTTTCAATTCATATACTGTTTGTTATGTTTTATGTAATTTATGTAGTGGATTCTTTAAAGAACATTCTGTAAGCTTTGCCCGAGTGCTCAGTACAATACATGCATTATATGAAACAGTATGACTTGGTTGTTCACTTGCAAAGATGTGTGAGGTCAAAAGAAGTGCAATCACCCCTCAGTCTCTTGACCATCAATTGTCAAACACAAGTGTTAACTGGCAGGTGTATAACACCTACTTCATGGATATTGGATAATCCTTAAATAAACACATAGGCATCTTAATTGACATGTTCCCAAGTTCAATAAACAACAGAAGTGTGACACAACACCCCTCCATCTCCTCACCATCCATTGTCATACACAAGTGTTACTTGGCAAGAGTGTAACACCTACTGGTGGTGCAAATTGCCGTTGCTTTAATTAAAAAAAATCAAGTTACTAAATCATTCTTTGCTGAAAGTTGATAAAATACTAACATTAAAAGAATTCTTACTTTGTCTAAAAACTCACCAGAATGAAGCCAAAAGACCCTGTTTGGGGATTTTATGATCTCGGTTACTGAGGGAAATAAGACAATTTCTAAGTGCAAAGCATGTTCAAGTGAAGTTAGTTCTAAAGTTACTTGAGTAGAAATGAAATAAAACTTAAAAGGTTTGTTTTCTTCCTTTCTTTTATGAAAATTTTGAAAAAAAAAGTTCAATTGACCAGTATTGACCACTATTAACCACTTGGGGAGTATTTACCGGGACGGTTTTAACCGGTTAAAACACCGGTTTAAACCAGGGGCGGTCGAGTGGTGCCAACCCTGCTAAAAATGATTGATTTTCTTCATTTACCCTAAATAAATTTTCAGGATTTCAGGTTTTTTAGAAATCCTAACTTGCACCCTTGCCATTTTGTGTTAATTTCAGTGATAAAATCAAATGAAAGAAATGTGCCATCTCTGGTTCAAAAAGCATGAAATTGGAAGAGGAGTGGAAGAAGGATAATGGTATATTAAATTTTATTAATTGACTATTAATAGGGCTCTCACCAGACTTGCAAATCAGGGAGAGTTTTGTCATAATTTACTGCATTATGGAGAAGTTTGCAGTCAACAGCTTTCTTTCCCTATATCGTAAATACAAAATGACTTCTAACAAAGCTCAACAAAGAGAGAAGTCTGGTCACTTGATGAGACTAATTCCTTCAAGTCTCTCTCTAGTGAGAGCCCTGTATAAATATACAGTAAAGGCATTGCATACTTTGCCCTTTTCTTTTACATGACTGCAGTGTGGCAAAATATCGAGGCATGTCATCACCTGACTTGAACATGCCATTTTCCTGGCAGACACTACATGGTACACCACATCAATACTTATGTATTTTATAATAGCCCAGCAATTCTCATATTGGTCCAGAACACCTGTATTGGCCCAGTTTAGTCTTCATATGAATTTGAACATGTTATTGGGCCTCGGGCTGTCATATTTACCCCCGGCCTTCTGCCTCAGGCATAAATGACTACCTTTGACCCAATAACAAGGTCAACTTGAATTCACTTGATTATTAACATTATATACAACAATATTCATCTGTGGGCCACCTTGAACTTACACGATGGGTTGCTTATTTGTTTTTTAAGTTGGGTAATCTCATATAAATGTGTCTCAAAAATCCAATGCTGTTTCAACTTTCATGGTTAATAACTTGACCCTTTACTCAATTTACACCATTTTACCACATGGGCAACCAGTGTAAATCCACATCTGATAGAGATAGCACAAATGTAGCTCCAGACCAGCTTGCACATCAGACATTTTGAGGTCTCATCATTCTGTATCTACTCTGTTCATTAGATACATTTAAAGCTCTAATTAACAGGAAGGAGATGATTGTGTCAGGACCTAGATTTACAATAGTTGCTCATGTGTTAAAAGATGTATCCAAGGAATAAAATGAAGTATCAAAATGCAGGTGTTTTTTTGTAGTAATTAACCCTTTACTATAATATTATACACATTTTCATGCCTTTTCATGATTTGATCTGGATCTGCACAGGTCACATTGTGGTCAGAAATAACCTATTGAAATTTGAATAAAAAAGCTAACGCCGTAACGGTTTAGATCCTAATCAGGCAGTATGGATGTGTCTGCTGATCTAGATCTACACTGATTTCCCATGCCATAAAGGCATATACATGTAAATGGAGGTAAAGGTTAAATGGGATAAATTGTGTATGAGCCTATAGGAACTGAAGATGGCTTGAAGCTTACACCAGAAATACCTCTTTTTTGTGATATTTATAAAAATAGATGAATTATGACAACATTGTAATCTGTTAACTAACCTGCAACATCAAATTATGTACAACTTCATAAGCAACAAAAAGTACAGTGAAATTGGTATTGGTTATTTGTTATGATTAAAATACAACATTTATTTTCAGCCATGTGTATCATCAGTCTTGTGAAAGCTGTGGACTTGAAAATTTAATGTCTGCAGAATTGGTAGAACATAAGGGAGCAGAATATGAATGTTACTGTAGAAAATGAAGACAAGGTTTGCATTTTTTATTTTCATTTATTAAAGCTGCATGAATGTATGATTGAGACACACTAAATCTATCTGTATATGTTGGTATTTGTATTTTTGTATCTTGTAACAAGAAAACATAAAACTGTGTTTATATGTATGTGTTGACTTGTTAGACCTCAGTTCACAAGAAAATTAATCATCCTGTATAAAAATTACTGTGTTGTTTTTGCCCCTTTCTTCCATGAATACATGACATGAGTGACCAGTGTATATCCAGATCAGCAGGCATATCTGTGCAGTCTTAACAGGATCTACACGGTTCATAATAAGCTTCATGAGGCTATTTCTTACAAATATGCAAACAGTGTAGATTCCAATCAGATCCAGGTCAGACATCAAAGTTGTTCTTGCTGATACATGTACTGATGTATTGTTTTCCAGGTGTCCACTAGCTGCTTAATCTAAAGGGTCATTTTTTTGTGTTGCCCTTTCAAAGAAAAGGCAATACATAGGGATCGCTTTGTCTGTCCGTCCATCTGTCTTAAAAACTTAATGTTGGTTATAACTTTGCCATTTCTTAATATTTCTTCATGAAATTTTCAAATTATATTGTTTGTGACAACATGCTTGAGCTGATATTAATTTTCAGGTCAAGGTCACATTTGATGGAGTTAATCCCATTTTGTACTTTTTTTTAACAGAAAAACTTAATGTTGACTTTAACTTTGGCTTTTCTTAATATTTCTACATCAAACTTTCAAATTATATTGCTCATGACAACACACTCATCTTGACTCCAAGTTCTTTATGTCAAGATGGGGTTATTCCCTTTTTTGTTCTTGCATTTTTAACTTGATCTAGTTCCCAGGGCGACACAAGTGAACACCCATCTAATGTAACTTTTTGGTGGATTCTGGCAATTAATAACCAAAATTACCCTTAATTTAAAGAAAACAAAGACACTTCAGCTAAAATCATTACAACTTCAATATAAATAGGTTATTTGTTGAAATTAATATTTCAGGATAACAGCTCTACATGGAATGCTGTGAGGAGACCAGTTTGACAATTCTGTCTATGACTGTCTGAGGGAGCATACAGCCTTTAGATTGCCACTAATTCCTGCAATGGAGCATGCTGCTTTTGTAATGGACAAGAATAAAAAAATCACAAATGTCGATACAAATAGTGGATGTGAAATGGAGACAAGTTATATAAAATATAACCAAAACGTTTTAATGTGCACCTCATTGAAAAAACATCAGTTGACAAAAAAGCATCAGTGTAATTGTGTGTTTGAACATTATTTGCTGAATAATAGAACCATTGAAAAAAACCATAGTGTCACTTGTAGTATTATTTTAAATCATGTGACCCAATTCTGTTTGTCGATTTCAAGTTTGAATATTCAAAGATTATGACTAGCTTAGCTACTTTTTTCTGTCATTGGTGTCACTGTATCTCAACTCAGAATCTTAGGTGCTGTCTAATGATACTGCGCTTGCAAACAACTGCTCACAGGATTCTTCCACACTTACAAAAGTATTCACGCCATTAAGGTAATATTCCATTCGTCATTGCACTCTCATTGATAAAATGAAAAATTAAAAAGTCTCTCTAAATGCAAAATGCAAGGACGAAAGGAGTAATACCTTTAAATAAAGCGTTGTGTTTGAGAACTGACCAGCGTTGTTTCACTGTTGACCATATGACCTATGAAGTATGATATCCTTCACTTAATTGTGATTGGTCAATTTCATTTCATTGTCTACAAGTCCAATCATATTCAAATCATGATATTGACAATCGGATCGGAAGCGGACCGCAAACCGATCCCATTAGGGGCGCAATGGAAGCGCAATCGAATTGGAAACGGAATGGAATCGAAGCAATTCGCTTTGAACGTTTGGATCGCTTAGGATGAAAAGACCGGAGCATTTTGACCGGATCGGAATCGCTTTTAACGTTTGGATCGCTTGGAGTGAAAAGACCGGAGCGTTTTGACCGGACCAGAATCGCTTTGAGCGTTTGGATCGCTTGGAGTGAAAAGACCGGAGCGTGTTGACCGGAACGGATCGGATCGCTTCTATTTATAGTTTTTCAGTTATATATAGTAGCGATCCGAATCGGTTCTTCCGATTCTTTTAACGACTTAAAAGAAAGCAATTTTTGACAATAATTTAATTGAGTTTTCTGCTATCAAACACTAGTAATAAAAACTAATTTAACGATAATTTTGTAAATAAAACTGAAAACATATAATAGTAAACGGTGTGTTTGCCATTCACACGAATGATATTATTGAAATTAAGTTCGAAACCTTTTTGTATAAAGTGCCCTTTAAGCGAAAATACGTAATAATTTTTCTTACACAAGGGGAGAAATAACGAACATGTACATTCACCTGTGCTTCATTATGGCGTTAATGTATTATTTTATTTAGTAAGGAGATTCACAACTGAAATGTATTTAATGCTAATAAACACTTTTGAACGTAAACATTTATTAAGTCCAGTATGAAATATAAACCATAAAGGTTGTCCGAAACTAAAAGAGAAACTATTTTTCCCTTTTGATTTCAGCGGTGAAAAACAAAGAAATAAACACGATATTCACATTTAAATAAGTTTATTATCGATGTTTCACAAGTTTTACTTCTATGTTACAGCATAAATTACGCAAAACGGAACGAATATTCTTATAAAGTCTTTCAAAACTTCAATCAGCGTACATTTATGCTCAAAAGTTTTTTAACTCTCCAACGGTATATTCTGCATGTTTTGCTACTTCCTAGAGCGTAAATTTAGGCTAAACAGTTTTATTAACTGCTTATTGATGCATACTGACCAAAGGCTTTTACTGACTTGATTTACGCCAAACCAGCTGGGTTCCTAAACATCTCAAATGAACATGAATCTCACTTATATCGGGTGTTATTTACACTTATGTTTTAAAACTGCAATGTAATAAACGCTTACATTAAACTGATGTAAAATTTTGTAAGACGTCATTTTAGATCTAAAATAATCACTTTACTTTATTAGTAACCACCGTGTTTAAACATTAAAATTAAACAAAACTGCAAATAAGAACAAGAGCCAGTCGGAAACGACTGCAAGCTCGACTATTCGAAAAGTCAGAATTATTAAGCACATTGTAACTGGGCTTCATTTAAACTGGGGAGTGATTCAGGAGTTTATGACGCCTCCAACAAACACACATGAACAAAAGTTTCTTAACTAAGTTAGGAAATCAATAAATTACACTTAATTTATTCTTGTAGATTTTTTTTGGGTTTACACAACCCAGCCCATACACCCCTGATCCCACACCCATCAACCCACTATCTTTGCCCACCTATAGTGGTGTGGCTTGGTGTAGTACAGTATGGTATGCGGGTTGCTGGTGTTGTCATTGTTGGTGTTGTTGTTGGTGGTGGTAGTGTTGTTGCTGGTGGTGGTGGTGGTGGTGTTGGTTGTTGGTGTTGTTGTTGATGTTGTTGTTGGTGGTGGTGTTGATGTTGTTGGTGGTGGTGTTGGTGTTGCTGGTGTTGTAATAGTATAGTAAAAGTATAGTAATAGTATAGTAATAGTAATAGTAATAGTATAGTATAGTATAGTATAGTATAGTATTGTATAGTATAGTATAGTATAGTATAGTATAGTATAGTATAGTATAGTATAGTATAGTATAGTATAGTATAGTATAGTATAGTATAGTATAGTATAGTATAGTATAGTATAGTATAGTATAGTAATAGTATAGTAATAGTATAGTAATAGTATAGTATAGTATAGTAGTAGTATATTATAGTATAGTAATAGTATAGTAATAGTATAGTAATTAGTATAGTATAGTATAGTATAGTATAGTATAGTATAGTATAGTATAGTATAGTATAGTATAGTATAGTATGGTGTTGTAATAGTATAGTAAAAGTATAGTAATAGTATAGTAATAGTAGTATAGTATAGTATAGTATAGTATAGTATAGTATAGTATAGTATAGTATAGTATAGTATAGTATAGTATAGTATAGTATAGTATAGTATAGTATAGTATAGTATAGTAATAGTATAGTATAGTAATAGTATAGTATAGTAGTAGTATATTATAGTATAGTAATAGTATAGTAATAGTATAGTAATAGTATAGTATAGTATAGTATAGTATAGTATAGTATAGTATAGTAATAGTATAGTAATAGTATAGTAATAGTAATAGTATAGTAAAGTATAGTATAGTATAGTAATAGTATCGTAATAGTATAGTAATAGTATGGTATGGTATAGTATAGTATAGTATAGTATAGTATAGTATAGTATAGTATAGTATAGTATAGTATAGTATCGTAAAAGTATAGTATAGTATAGTATAGTATAGTATAGTATAGTATAGTATAGTATAGTATAGTATAGTATAGTATAGTATAGTATAGTATAGTATAGTAATAGTATAGTAAAAGTATAGTAAAAGTATAGTATAGTATAGTATAGTATAGTATAGTATAGTATAGTATAGTATAGTATAGTATAGTATAGTATAGTATAGTATAGTATAGTATAGTATAGTATAGTATAGTATAGTAATAGTATAGTAAAAGTATAGTATAGTATAGTATAGTAAAAGTATAGTATAGTATAGTATAGTATAGTATAGTATAGTATAGTATAGTATAGTATAGTATAGTATAGTATAGTATAGTATAGTATAGTATAGTATAGTATAGTATAGTAATAGTATAGTAAGAGTATAGTAAAAGTACAGTAATAGTATAGTAATAGTATAGTATAGTATAGTGTAGTAATAGTATAGTAATAGTATAGTATGGTATAGTATGTTATGGTATGGTATGGTATGGTATGGTATGGTATGGTATGGTATGGTATAGTATAGTATAGTATAGTATAGTATAGTATAGTATAGTATAGTATAGTATAGTATAGTATAGTATAGTATAGGTCTATATCCCCACCCACCCCACAATTACTCAACACTTTCAACCAAAGTATGTTAAGTACATCTGTTTTAAACATTTTCTATAGCATTACATATGAAAAACACTAACATTGAACCTTTAAGAATTATTTATAAGTCTTAATTCTAATTTCAAGTGAAAAGGGCAAAAATCAAATATAAAAAAGCAAGGATGAGTTATGGGCCTTTGAAAATAAACCTGATTTAAGATAAAATAAAGGTATACAAAGTTTTAAACCTTAATTTTTAAGTCTAAAAAGGGCAGTAATTTGAAAAAAAATCAAAGAGTTATGGTTCTTGGCATACAAAGTCAGGGTCATGATGATGAATAAGTTTCAAAGCTATAGTACAAGAAGTATGAAAGTAACTTGCTTGCACGCAAACTTTAACCTGAAATTCTATGTCAAAAAGGGGCATTATTTGATAAAAAAATGAAAGAAAGAGTTATGGTTCTTGGCATACATAGTCAGGGTCATGATGGTAAACAAGTGTCTTAAGTTTCAAAGCTGTAGTACGAGAAGTATGAAAGTAACTATCTTGCACGCAAACTTTAACCTGAAATTCTAAGTCGAAAAAGGGTATATTTGATTAAAAATGAAAGAAAGAGTTATGGTTCTTGGCACACATAGTCAGGGTCATGATGGTAAACAAGTGTCTTAAGTTTCAAAGCTATAGTACAAGAAGTATTTAAGTAACTACCTTGCACGCAAACTTTAACCTGAAATTCTCAGTCGAAAAAGGGCCATAATTTGTACAAGATGAAAATTAGAGTTATGGTTCTTGGCAGACAAACTTGAATTATGATGATGAAGAAGTGTTGAAAGTTTCAAAGCTGTAGTATGAGTAGTATGGAAGTTATGGGTTTGCACAGTAGCTTGCACGCAAACTTTAACCTGAAATTCTAAGTCGAAAAAGGGGCATGATTGATAAAAATGAAAGTTAGAGTTAAGGTTCTTGGCATACACACTTGGGATATAATGATTAACAAGTGTTGAAAGTTTCAAAGCTGTAGTATGAGTAGTATTGATGTTATGAGTTTGTACAGAAGCTTGCACGCAAACTTTAACCTGAAATTCTAAGTCGAAAAAGGGGCATAATTTGATAAAAATGAAAGTTAGAGTTATGGTTCTTGGCATACACACTTGGGATATGATGATTAACAAGTGTTGAAAGTTTCAAAGCTGTAGTATAAGTAGTATTGAAGTTATGGGTTTGTACAGTAGCTTGCATGCAAACTTTAACCTGAAATTCTAAGTCGAAAAAGGGCCATAATTTGATCAAAATGAAAGTTAGAGTTATGGTTCTTGGCATACACACACGGGACATGATGATGAACAAGTGTGCCAAGTTTTAAAGCTGTAGTATAGGTAGTATTGAAGTTATGAGTTTGTACAGTAGCTTGCACGCAAACTTTAACCTGAAATTTTAAGTCAAAAAAGGGCCATAATTTGATCAAAATGAAAGTTAGAGTTATGGTTCTTGGCAAACACACTCGGGACATGATGATGAACAGGTGTGCCAAGTTTAAAAGCTGTAGCTATAGTAGTTTTTAAGAAATAGGTAGGTTGCACGTTAACTTTAACCAAAGCGGGACGCCGACGGCGACGCCGACGCCGACGCCGACGCCCAAGTGAGTACAATAGGATCGGAAGCGGTCCGGATCGGAATCGGAAAAATTGTCAGTTTCATAATTTTCAGTACTGTAATGACGAACTAAGAGTAATAATGACATGCTCAAATTAGAATATTTATACTTGTATACATGTAATATTCAAGTGGTTTCATCCTTTGATTTCATTATGCAACGTTTGCTTTCATGGGCCATTCCTTCTTGGTCAACCTTTTTTAAATACTGTTTGCATTTCCAAGTTTTAAAAAATAATAGGAGGTTATAGAGCCATTTTCAATCACACATATACAGAGAAAAAACAAATAAACAAATAAACTTCTAATATTTTATTTCTGCTCTTTCTAATTTGCATAAGAACATAATATTATTGAACTAGTACTGATAAAGCTGCAATGTGCATACTGTGACAAAAGACACCGAAATTTAAGTAGGTGGCCAAGGACAATCACTCATTCGAGTACCACTGCTTTAGGCCATGTGGTGTTGCAATTTTTTTCTCAATAGCCAATGAGTAAACAAGTTGCCCCTCCACCAATTTTAACCATGGTATCAAATAAGAAGTAGTGAGATTTTTTGTGAGGACAAGAACTCTCTCTTTTTTTCGTGAGGACAAGAACTCTATTGAGCATTTATGGTGCAAAATGAGACTTTTGAGAGATTTTCAAAACACTGTGGGGACATTGCTGCAAATGATTTTTTTTTTCATTTTGCGCTATTTATAGTTTAATTAGACCACCGTAGTTCCGGGGATCGGTAAATGTCCTCACAATATTTTCGAGACCCCACAATGTGGGTTAAAAACCGTGCAAAAGTCCCCGTAGTTACGGTAGGACCAGACCTCTCTCTCTATCTCTCTCTCTCTCTCTGTCTCTCTCTTCTTCTTCTTCTTCTTTTTCATCATCTTCTTCTTCTTGACTGTGTCAGGAGGCTGTTTTTCTGAATGTGGCAATTCCTGATATGCATATTTTACCTTTTTTTCGAACTTGAAGCACAAATCACGTGTTTTATTTACTATAACAAATGATAAACAACTTAAGTACAGTCATGAACAATTCTCGTTTGTTAACCTGTCAGTTTAGGCTTGACGGTCTCCTGGGATAACAGCGAATAAATCCCAGCAAATGCACTTCTGATTTCAAGTTAATTCTTAGAACCTCACGCAGTAAACTTATTAACCTGAAACATGCGATGCCCTTTTTAAAGAGGCGAGCTGGGCAATAAGAATGACTGCACTTGTGAATTAATCGGAGATTTATGTAAGAATATTCAGACATTGTTATTCAAACGAACTCAGCCTAATGGATTCTTAAGTGAGTATAGAACGAAATATTTTATACAGCGAAACATTAGAACATTTTGTTACGGGTTCAGTCCGAGATCATTATGTATCTTGATGCCTTTTGGACACGGCAGACCATTATGTCTGTGTGACGTCGATCTGTTCTTGCTAGTGAATTATCTTATTCGATGAAAATAACAGATATCAAAAGTAATTTAAACAAGAAATATCTTTAAAAAAGATAAACGGCGTTGATGGAAAAGATTGATATATTCATGTATATAAGAAAGAAAGAAATACAGAGAGGCAAAGCAGACACAGTTTAGTTATTTTATTTTATTTGTTATAGCTGTTGACGAACCCTCCCTGCCTTCTTAGTATGACTTAGAGATTAAGCGACCGAATCATGACAACTCATAAATTTATTGAAAGTGTCTTAAAAAAATGTTGAAGCTGTTGCAACAATTTCATACAGTGATAACAAGTCGATTAAAGAAGCAAAATATTCAGTTTCAATAAAATACCTCGTGTAGAGTGAGAATTCAAGATGAATAAATGTCCTTGAAATTTAATAAATATAATTATATAAATAATAACAGCCTGTTACAAGAGCGAATTCTACCAACTTTTACGTATATTAAGTTTAAAAAAAGTGTCCGTCCTGAGTATTGAACCCGGGGCATCCGCTTGAGAGGCGAGAGTGTTAGCCACTACACTACAATGAACATGATGAACTTGTCTTGCGAACTTGAAATTAACAATCAGTATCAAAGGAACTAGAAAGGAACCAGTAAGAACTAGGAATATCTACACTTCTCTTGCGTTTTACACTGTGTATTGTATGCAAGTGACACCCAAGAATATTCCATATAATATTGTATTTAAGCCATCAATATTGACTTAACTGGTTACTTAAATCGTAAATATGTTTTTCCTCCAATACAACACCCACTAAAAACCAATCTAATTAATCTATTTGATTTTTCCGCTGCATAATAATAAAATCCCACTAGATACCTCTCCAGCCTGCTAGATGCCTCTCTGGTGTAAATAGCTACCAATCGAAATAGTTTATTTCATTTTCCCTCTGCATAATAAGAGAATACGAGTATTATTTACAACATTTCATTCGTCGGAAAACTAGGTCAAAAGTGAGCTTAGACAGCTAACGCCGAATAACGCCGAAAAATAAATTTTAATATAGATACACGGATACATTTCAGACTCAGTAGCAAACTGGGGCATTTCAATTTTTGAAGCGGACGATTTATCTTCTTCACCCCTGGGTTGAAGGTAATAAAACTTAGTTTGGAAACCAGTCTCGAATCTCATGCATTGGTGGTCTCAAAAGGCATATCGATTCATTTTGTTATCTCAAATATTTACAATAATCTTATTATTTCAAACTGTAAAAACATTACTTCGCTTTATTCAATAAAAATAAAATGCAATTCTTGGTTAATTGTTCGCTCGACCGATTATCATAACAAAATGGCAGAGAATAACAACATTGAGGGTTCATATCAAGAGATTTTGGTACCCTTTGTTTATTTGCGGCTCATTGTCTTATTATGTTTACGGGTTGTCTTCATTCGTCATTGCACTGTCATCGGTAAAAATAAAACTAGTAAAATCCCTGTAGCGGAAAATATAGTTAATTAACACTTTGCACATATAATCAGTTTTTAATGTACCTTTTTTTTGCATACGTTAAAAAGTTATCAAATTAAAGGAAAATAACTGGACCTGAAATTCCCAAAATTCTATTTTAAAAAATTCACAAAAACTTAACAACAAAATACATGTTTAAATGCCCACATAAGTATAACGTTCCTAACTATGACATGTGCCCAAGGTTAAAAAACTGAGTTTGGAAACCAGTCTCAAATCTCAAGCATCTGATTGGCTGAAATGGCGATCAGTCGCCATTTCAGCCAATCAGATGCTTGAGATTTGAGACTGGTTTCCATGCTCAGTTTTATAACCTCCAACCATGTTGTCCTTTTTAAAGAATTTTCAATCATGAAACGAGAAATCAAGTTTGTCATCCTTTCACGAGACCAAGTAGGTCAAAAACCTTTTACAAATATCTCACAAAGGAAACAGCATATTGTTGTCAATATAACCTTAATCATGTGGTCAAAATTATATGTTGTGTTGTATACATTGATTGCATTTCCAGATCTAGTTTTTTCTTTACTGTTTTAATATGTCTTAACATACGAAAAATAAATATACATTTATAACAATGATTTGTTAAAAGTTTCATTAAACGGCATTTTGGCGGTATACAGATTTTGATAGCTTATTTTATCGGTGGACGTGCAATGATGACTGAAGACGGCAATTAAGAGAACTCTTTGCAGTATTATTAAACGTGCCTTCTAATGTATTATTCGTGTATGCAACGGTGATTCAGTGTTGAGTGTTTGCATAACAAGTGTTAAGATAAAAGTCTTGCAAGTAATTTCACTACTTATCTAAATTAATTCTCATGCAAATGAAGAGCACTCCAGATAGTTAAATTATTAGGTAATTAGATAGTTAAACTCCTTGCATTTTATTTTAGTTGGGAAGAGTAAATGCTTTCATAATTGCATGCGTTTAAAGGAAATATAAAAAAGAGGATAAACAATGAGGAAAACATAACTCCGTGTACGCCCTCGTTTGGCGTGACTGGGCTTTACACGACGTTAACAGTAATGAAAAGTAAGTTTCGATTGGCTTCGATTCACTTAATAATCTATACAGCTGTCTGGATGTCTGAAAGCATTTACAGCGGTTTGTCTTATTACAATTATTCGAAACATTGGAAAATCTGAGACAATCATACTATTTAAAAGAAAGATTGTTTATGGTTTTTACGCATCAGATAACACCACAATAAATAATGAGGTAGTTACAGTGGATTATATCCCATTCTGCAGGGCTCAGGCTGTGTCTTCTTCCCTGCAGTTTGTTTGTCCACAGTAATCTCATGTCAAATATGTCTTGAACCGGTATTTAAGGGGCAGATGCGTTGCACCTGCATGGGAAATAAACGCCCCCGCCCCCGTTTTCTGTAATCTTGCAGGTCGTCCTGGGCTAGTCAAAGTCTATAGCAGTAAACCCAGACAGACAATCTGGTACGGAGACCCGTAGGCAGATGGCTTTTCTTTGCGATGCCTTCTGGCAATTCCTGCAGATTCGCTGGCACCGGTCGTATCGGCTTGCCTATCTGCCGGACTCCTGCATATCACAGAGAAAGCCAAAGGCGCAAATAAAAAAGCAGAAGTATATCATAGGGGTGACTGGACAATATACAAATCTATATTGTCTGGGATATTGAAACCACCAATCTAAATTCTGCCAGAAATATTCAAACAAAGTATCGTGCTAAACGACCTTCAAATGATGTGTGTGAAGTTAGCTGCCAGTTACCAGTTGCCGATTCAATTCACTTTAGCTGCCAAGTCAAAAAAAATTTATAAACTGGCAACTGGCATCTGGGTGCCAATTCGACTTTTGTTAAATATATTAGCGTGTTGAACTGGCAACTGGCAACTGGCATCTGGGTGCCGATTCGACTTTTGTTAAATATATTAGCATGTTGAACTGGCAACTGGCATCTGGGCGCCAATTCGATTTAAGATGATGTACTCAATTGAACTGGCAACTGGCAACTGGCACCTGGGTGCCGATTCGACTATTGTTAAATATATGAACATGTTGAATTGGCAACTGGCAACTGGCATCTTGTTGCAAATTCGAAATATAAGATTTTTCGAATAGGCATTTGGCAACTGGCACCTGGGTGCCAATTCGACTTTTAAAAAAAAAATAAACATGTTGAATTGGTAACTGGCAACTGGCACCTGGGTGCCGATTCGACTTTTGTTAAATATATTAACATGTTGAATTGGCATCTGGTTGCCAATTCGAAATATATGATTTTTCAAATTGGCTACTGGCACCTGGGTGCCAATTTGACATTTTTTTTTAAATATATTAACATGTTGAATTGGCAACTTGCAACTGGCATCTGGGTGCCAATTCGAAATATAAGACTTTTCGAATTCGCAACTGGCAACTGGCACCTGGGTGCAAATTCGACTCTTTTTAAATATATTAACATGTTGAATTGGCAACTGGCAACTGGCATCTGGTTGCCATTGCGAAAAATAAGATTTTTCGAATTCGCAACTGGCAACTGGCACCTGGGTGCCAATTCGTCTTTTTTAATATATAAACATGTTGAATTGGCAACTGGC
This sequence comes from Corbicula japonica, assembly GCA_038501625.1. NCBI lineage: Eukaryota > Metazoa > Mollusca > Bivalvia > Venerida > Cyrenidae > Corbicula > Corbicula japonica. The sequence goes on from JAZAYU010000136.1 coordinate 1,233,997, forward strand.
AACTGGCATCTGGATGCCAAATCGAAATATCTCGATGAAATGGCAACTGGCACCTGGGTGCCTATTCGACTTTATTTCATGTATAAACGAAACATGATGAATTGGTAACTGGCAACTGGCATCTGGGTGCCAATTCGATTTAAGTCGATGAACTCAGTTGAACTGGCAACAGTAACTGGCAACTAGCATCCGGGTGCCAATTCGAAATATACGATTTTTCGAATTGGCAACTGGCAACTGGCACCTGGGTGCCAATTCGACTTTTTTAAAAATTATATTAACATGTTGAATTGGCAACTGGCAACTGGCACCTGGGTGCCGATTCGACTTTTGTTAAATATATTAACATGTTGAATTGGCAACTGGCAACTGGCATCTGGTTGCCAATTCAAAATATAAGATTTATCGAATTGGCAACTGCGACTGGCACCTGGGTGCCAATTCGACTTTAAAAAAAAATATTAACATGTTGAATTCGCAACTGGCAACTGGCACCTGGGTGCCAAGTCGACTTTTTAAAATATATTAACAAGTTGAATTGGCAACTGGCAACTAGCATCTGGTTGCCAATGCGAAATAGAAGATTTTTCGAATTCGCAACTGGCAACTGTCACCTGGGTGCCAATTCGTGTTTTTTAATATATTAACATGTTGATTTGGCAACTGGCAACTGGCATCTGGATGCCAAATCGAAATATCTCGATGAAATGGCAACTGGCACCTGGTTGCCTATCCGACTTTATTTCATATATAAACGAAACATGATGAATTAGTAACTGGCAACTGGCATCTGGGTGCCAATTCGATTTAAGTCGATGTACTCAGTTGAACGGGCAACAGTAACTGGCAACTAGCATCTGGGTGCCAATTTGAAATATAAGATTTTTCGAATTCGCAACTGGCAACTGGCACCTGGGTGCCAATTCGTCTTTTTAAATATATTAAAATGTTGAATTGGCACCTGGCAACTGGCATTTGGGTGCCAATTCGAAATATAAGTTTTTTCGAATTCGCAACTGGAAACTGGCACCTGGGTGCCAATTCGACTTTTTGAACATATTAACATGTTGAATTGGCAACTGGCAACTGGCATCTGGGTGCCAATTCGAAACATAAGATTTTCCGCATTCGCAACTGGCAACTGGCACCTGGGTGCCAATTCGTCTTTTTTTAATATATTAACATGTTGAATTGGCAACTGGCAACTGGCATCTGGATGCCAATTCGAAATATCACGATGATTAAGATTTGTTTTGAATTGGCAACTGGCACCTGGATGCCTATTCGACTTTATTTCATATATAAACTATACATGATGAATTGGTAACTGGCAACTGGCATCTGATTGCCAATTCGATTTAAGTCGATGTACTCATTTGAACTGGCAACAGTAACTGGAAACTAGCATCTGGGTGCCTATTCGAAATATAAGATTTTTCGAATTCGCCACTGGCAACTGGCACCTGGGTGGCAATTCGTCTTTTTAAATATATTAACATGTTGAATTGGCACCTGGCAACTGGCACGATGATTAAGATTTGTTTTGAATTGGCAACTGGCACCTGGGTGCCTATTCGACTTTATTTCATATATAAACGAAACACGATGAATTGACAACTGGCAACTGCCATCTGGGTGCCAATTCGATTTAACTCGATGTACTCAGTTGAACTGGCAACAGTAACTGGCAAATAGCATCTGGGTGCCAATTCGAAATATAAGATTTTTCGAATTCGCCACTGGCAACTGGCACCTGGGTGCCAATTCGTCTTCTTAAATATATTAACATGTTGATTTGGCACCTGGCAACTGGCATTTGGGTGCCATTTCGAAATATTAGTTTTTTCGAATTCGCAACTGGCAACTGGCACCAAGGTGCCAATTCGACTTTTTTAATATATTAACATGTTGAATTGGCAACTGGTATCCGGGTGCGAATTCGAAATATAAGATTTTTCGAATTCGCAACTGGCAACTGCCACCTGTGTGCCAATTCGTCTTTTTTTTAAATATATTAACATGTTGAATTGGCAACTGGCAACTGGCATCTGGATGCCAAATCAAAATATCACGATGATTAAGATTTGTTTTGAATTGGCAACTGGCACCTGGGTGCCTATTCGACTTTATTTCATATATAAACGAAACATGATGAATTGGGTTCCAGTTCGATTTAAGTCGTTGCACTCAGTTGAACTGGCAACTGGCAACTAACACCTGGTAGCCAATTCGACTTTATTTAATGTATTGACTATTTAAATTGAATTGGCAACTGGCACATGGGTGCAAATCGACTTTATTTAATGACTATTTAGCTGGCAACTGGCATCTGGGTGCGAATTCGAAATATAAGATTTTTCGAATTCGCAACTGGCAACAGGCACCTGGGTGCCAATTCGACTTTTAAAATATATTTACATGTTGAATTTGCAACTGGCAACTGGCATCTGGGTGCCAATTCGAAATATAAGATTTTTCGAATTCGCAACTGGCAACTGACACCTGGGTGCCAATTCGTCTTTTTTTAAATAAATCAACATGTTGAATTGGCAACTGGCAACTGGCATCCGGATGCCAATTCAAAATATCACGATGATTAAGATTTGTTTTGAATTGGCAACTGGCACCTGGATGCCTATTCGACTTTATTTCATATATAAACTAAACATGATGAATTGGTAACTGGCAACTGGCATCTGAGTGCCAATTCGATTTAAGTCGATGTACTCAGTTGAACTGGCAACAGTAACTGGCAACTAGCATCTGGGTGCCTATTCGAAATATAAGATTTTTCGAATTCGCCACTGGCAACTGGCACCTGGGTGGCAATTCGTCTTTTTAAATATATTAACATGTTGAATTGGCACCTGGCAACTGGCATTTGGGTGCCAATTCGAAATATAAGTTTTTTTCGAATTCGCCACTGGCAACTGGCACCTGGGTGGCAATTCGACTTTTTTAATATATGAACATGTTGAATTGGCAACTGGCAACTGGCATCTTGGTGCCAATTCGAAATATAAGATTTTTCGAATTCGCAACTTGCAACTGGCACCTTTGTGCCAATTCGTCTTTTTTTAAAATATATTAACATGTTGAATTGACAACTGGCAACTGGCATCTGGATGCCAATTCAAAATATCACGATGATTAAGATTTGTTTTGAATTGGCAACTGGCACCTGGGTGCCTATTCGACTTTATTTCATATATAAACGAAACATGATGAATTGGTAACTGGCAACTGGACTTGGGTTCCAGTTCGATTTAAGTCGATGTTCTCAGTTGAACTGGCAACTGGCAACTTACACCTGGGAGCCAATTCGACTTTATTTAATGTATTGACTATATAAATTGAATTGGCAACTGGCAACTGGGTGCAAATCGACTTTATTTAATGCGTTGACTATTTAACGGGCAACTGGCATCTGGGTGCCAATTCGAAATATAAGTTTTTTCGAATTCGCAACTGGCAACTGGCACCTGGGTGCAAATTCGTCTTTTTAAATATATTAAAATGTTGTATTGGCACCTGGCAACTGGCATTTGGGTGCCAATTCGAAATATAAGATTTTTCGAAATTTCAACTGGCAACTGACACCTGGGTGGCAATTCGTCTTTATTTTAAATATATTAACATGTTGAATTGGCAACTGGCATCTGGATGCCAATTCGAATATCACGATGATAAAGATTTGTTATGAATTGGCAACTGGTACCTTGGTGCCTGTTCGACTTTATTTCATATATAAACGAAACATGATGAATTGGTAACTGGCAACTGGCATCTGAGTGCCAATTCGATTTAAGTCGATGTACTCAGTTGAACGGGCAACAGTAAATGGCAACAAGCATCTGGATGCCAATTCGAAATATAAGATTTTTCGAATTCGCCACTGACAACTGGCACCTGGGTGCCAATTTGTCTTTTTAAATATATTAACATGTTGAATTGGCACCTGGCAACTGGCATTTGGGTGCCAATTCGAAATATAAGTTTTTTCGAATTCGCAACTGGCAACTGGCACCTGGGTGGCAATTCGACTTTTTTAATATATTAACATGTTGAATTGGCAACTGGCATCTGAGTGCCAATTCGAAATATAAGATTTTTCGAATTCGCAACTTGCAACTGGCACCTTGGTGCCAATTCGATAAAAGTCGATGTACTCAGTTGAATTGACAACTGGAAACTGACACCTGGGTGCCAATTCGACTTTATTTAATGTAATGACTATTTCAGTTGAATTGCCAACTGGCAACTGGTACTGAGTGCCAATTGCAAATAACTCGAGAATTAGAACTTTTTTGAATTGACTACTGGCACCTAGGTGCCAATTTGACTTTATTTAATGTATTTACTATTTAAGTTAAATTGGCAACTGGCAACTGGGCGCCAAATCGACTTTATTTATTTCGTTGACTATTTAAGTTGAATTGGCATCTGGGAACTGGGTGCCAAATCAACTTTATTTAATGCGTTGACTATATAAGTTGAATTGGCAACTGGCAACTGGCCTCTGGATGCCAATTCAAAATATTTTGACGATTAAGACTTTTTTGATTTGGCAACTGGCACATGGGTGCCAATTCGACTTTATTTAATGTTTCGACAATTTAAGTTGAATTGGCAACTGGCAACTGGCATCTGGGTGTCAATTCGAATTATATCGCTGATGAAGATTTTTTGAATTCGCAACTGGCAACTGGCACCTGGTTGCCAATTCGGCTTTTTTAAATATATTAACAAGTTGAATTGGCAACTGGCAACTGGCATTTGCGTGCCAATTCGACATTATTCAATATATTGACTATTTAAGTTGAATTGGCCACTGGCAACTGGCATCTGGCATCCGGGTGCCAATTCGAATTATATCGCTGATTAAGATTCTTCGATTAACGAAATATGATGAAATGGTAACTGGCAACTGGCATATGGGTGCCAATTCAAAGCATCTCGATGATCAGGATTTATTTAAAAATAGGCAACTGGCAACTGACACCAGGGTGCCAATTCGACTTTATTAAATGTTTTGACTATTTAAGTTGAATTGGCAACAGGGTCCCAATTCGGCTTCATTTAATGTATTGACTATTTACGTTGAATTTGCAACTGACAACTGGCATCTGGGTGCCAATTCGATTTAAGTTATGTATTCAGTTGAATTGGCCTCTGGCAACTCACATCTGAGTGCCAATTCGACTTCTTTTAATGAATTGACTATTTAAGTTGAATTGGCAACTGGCAACTGGGTGCCTATTCGACTTAAATTAAAGCTTTGACTATTTAAGTTGAATTGGCAACTGGCAACTGGGTGCAAATCGACTTAAATTAATGCGTTGACTATTTCAGTTGAATTCGCAACTGACACCTGGGTGGCAATTCGTCTTTATTTTAAATATATTAACATGTTGAATTGGCAACTGGCATCTGGATGCCAATTCAAAATATCACGATGATTAAGATTTTTTTTATTGGCAACTGGCACCTGGGTGCCTGTTCGACTTTATTTCATATATAAACGAAACATGATGAATTGGTAACTGGCAACTGACATCTGAGTGCCAATTCGATTTAAGTCGATGTACTCAGTTGAACTGGCAACAGTAACTGGCAAGAAGCATCTGGATGCCTATTCGAAATATAAGATTTTTCGAATTCGCCACTGGCAACTGGCATCTTGGTGCCAATTCGTCTTTTTAAATATATTAACATGTTGAATTGGCACCTGGCAACTGGCATTTGGGTGCCAATTCGAAATATAAGTTTTTTCGAATTCGCAACTGGCAACTGGCACCTGGGTTGCAATTCGACTTTTTAATATATTAACATGTTGAATTGGCAACTGGCGTCTGGGTGCCAATTCGAAATATAAGATTTTTCGAATTCGCAACTTGCAACTGGCACCTTGGTGCCAATTCGATAAAAGTCGATGTACTCAGTTGAATTGGCAACTGGGAACTGACACCTGGGTGCCAATTCGACTTTATTTAATGTAATGACTATTTCAGTTGAATTGGCAACTGGCAACTGGTACTGAGTGCCAATTGCAAATATCTCGAGGATTAGAACTTTTTTGAATTGACTACTGGCACCTAGGTGCCAATTTGACTTTATTTAATGTATTTACTATTTAAGTTAAATTGGCAACTGGCAACTGGGCGCCAAATCGACTTTATTTATTTCGTTGACTAATTAAGTTGAATTGGCATCTGGGAACTGGGTGCCAAATCAACTTTATTTAATGCGTTGACTATATAAGTTGAATTGGCAACTGGCAACTGGCCTCTGGATGCCAATTCAAAATATTTTGACGATTAAGACATTTTTGATTTGGCAACTGGCACATGGGTGCCAATTCGACTTTATTTAATGTTTTGACAATTTAAGTTGAATTGGCAACTGGCAACTGGCATCTGGGTGTCAATTCGAATTATATCGCTGATGAAGATTTTTTGAATTCGCAACTGGCAACTGGCACCTGGTTGCCAATTCGGCTTTTTTAAATATATTAACATGTTGAATTGGCAACTGGCAACTGGCATTTGCGTGCCAATCGACATTATTCAATATATTGACTATTTAAGTTGAATTGGCCACTGGCAACTGGCATCTGGCATCCGGGTGCCAATTCGAATTATATCGCTGATTAAGATTCTTCGATTAACGAAATATGATGAATTGGTAACTGGCAACTGGCATATGGGTGCCAATTCAAAGCATCTCGATGATCAGGATTTATTTAAAAATAGGCAACTGGCAACTGACACCAGGGTGCCAATTCGACTTTATTAAATGTATTGACTATTTAAGTTGAATTGGCAACTAGGTCCCAATTCGGCTTCATTTAATGTATTGACTATTTACGTTGAATTTGCAACTGACAACTGGCATCTGGGTGCCAATTCGATTTAAGTTATGTATTCAGTTGAATTGGCCTCTGGCAACTCACATCTGAGTGCCAATTCGACTTCTTTTAATGAATTGACTATTTAAGTTGAATTGGCAACTGGCAACTGGGTGCCTATTCGACTTAAATTAAAGCTTTGACTATTTAAGTTGAATTGGCAACTGGCAACTGGGTGCCAAATCGGCTTAAATTAATGCGTTGACTACAACTGGCATTTGGGTGATAATTCAAAATATCACGAGGATTAGGGCTTTTTTGAATTGGGTGCAAATTCCACTTTATTTAATGTATTGACTATTTAAGTTCAATTGGCAACTGACAGCTGGCATCTGGGTGCCAATTCGAATTATATCGATGTTTAAGATTTTTCGAATTCGCAACAGGCAACTTGGTGCTGATTTCTGCTCTAATTGAAACTGTCACGGCACACATTCTAGATCAGAGTAAAATATAATACTGTAACAGTGTAGTTTCGACTTTCAATATTACTTGAAATTGGTCATGTCTAGTGTTTCCATAGCCTTTCTCAATAAAGCGGTGCAAATTCTGATTTTTTGGTAAATTGGGTAAGTGTCTAGAATATACATTTTGCTTTTTTTCGTAAAGATTAATCATATCTGTTAAGAATGCGTAAAGGATTTTGTATAGTATTGTTACGAAATATACGTATCGTTGAAATGGACTACCGTAAATTGTTTTCTTAAGCTAATGCAAGGGCAACAATAGCCATCATTTTACATCGATATATATTTTATATTTTATTTATTATTCAAATCTACATACAGTGAACACAGCTGACAACAAAAATACAGAAACACAAAATTAATTTGATAAAAAAATGAAATTGGCTTCATCTAACATTTACAAACATGAACGTGTTGTTTTAACATAATCAAATATTTTTTCCAGTCCAAAATCGCAAATGAAACGTAATCTTAATTACATATACAGTTTGTATCAGCACAGTTGGTCATTACATGCGCATATGTATGCTTGTTTGTTGGTTTTTATATCGCAAAAGATTCGTTACTATCTATTGCTCTTAAAGGGCAACACTTAAACTCAAGCATCTTAGTAAATGACACTCGTATATCCTTCTATAAAAGAAACATAGCTTTATTACCACCTCGACCTCGTTTTAACTTTCGTCATTTGAAAAAGGGGATTCAAGATTTTCACAACAGATTTGTTTTAGCCCTGCTGATAAGGCTTCTAATAATGTAACTGTAGTGTGACATATGCACTATATACATGTTCAAACTGAAGATTTAATAGCACTTATGCTTATACACTGACTTCCTCATCTGAGAGTGATATTGTTACTGCACACACTGTACAAATTACAAAATTTAGAATGAGTGTCGAGCCGAAACAAGACAAAGTACCTACTTTGTATTGGTTGCCTAAAATGCACAAAAGACCTTACAAAGCAAGATTTATCACTAACTCTTGTTCTTGTACAACAATAAAATAATCCGTGCTCTTAACATCTAGTCTTACAGCTATAAAAGAAAATGTAATTAGGTATTGTGGAAAAGTTTTTGAAGCTACTGGCAAAAATTTATTTTGGTCTATAAAAAATTCAAATGACGTTTTGACGAAACTTAAATCAAATAATTTTCAGGCGTTCTATTTGTCTACATATGATTTTTCAACTTTGTATACTTCTCTCCCTCATAATTTAATAAGAGACAAGCTAACCAGTCTCATTGAAAATACTTTTGCTAGAAAAAATAAACATTTATCGCTTGTAATGAACAAAGGACGTTCTTTACAGATGGTTCTTATGATAGTTATACTTCATGGACCTGTCAAGACCTTATCCAGGCACTCACATTTTTATTGGATAATATTTATTTGAGATTTGGTACATCTATTTATAAACAAGTAATAGGCATTCCAATGGGTACTAATTGTGCAACCCTTGTGCTGATCTGTTTTTATACTGTTATGATAGAGACTTTATGTATCTCTTTCTACCGAACATCAAGATGATATTATTACAGCTTAAACAACACCTCGAGGTACCTTGATGATTTATTAAATATAGATAATAACCATTTTTTATCACTGGTTAATAAGATTTATCCTAAAGAACTACAGCTTAATAAAGCAAACACTTCAGAAATGCAAGCAAACTTCCTTGATTTAAATCTGTCTATTAAAAATGGTTACGTCACTACTAAAGTATATGATAAAAGAGATGATTTTAATTTTAATATAGTAAATTTTCCGTTTTTAGACGGCGATGTTCCTCGTGAAAACTCTTACGGGGTTTATATCTCACAGCTTGTTCGCTTTTCAAGAGCTTGCAACGATGTGAATGATTTCAATGAACGTAATCTTTGCATTACAGAAAAAAATTTTAAAACAATGTTATCGGTATCAAAATCAAGGAAAACCTTTTGCAAGTTTTATCGCCGATATCCAGATCGAATTCATAAATACACTTTTTTTATGAAACGACAAATATTAATCATAAAATACCTAGTAACTTTATATCGGTTAGAACTAAAGCTAACGTTTTAGAAATATGTTCCTTTATTTAACAAGATTGTCGTTGTCAATCAAGCTGCTTTTTAAAACAATACGTTAGCCATTTGGTTAACTAATATATTACTAAAATAGATGAAAAGGGAACTTTGAAAGCAATCGAACACGACAAACATGAAAATATTGCAGGCTCGGTTTGATTGAGTCTGTTCATGGACAGTAGTGGCCCTAACCCCGGGTTGAGCGCAACTCAATATTTACACCAATAGACAGTACAATTTGGAACCTTCAATGCGTTATTTTCAGATTAATACCATTCCATGTTTAGCGGCGTATGGTCCCCAGATAAAAGAATGGGTTTGCCCTAATTGAGAAAACAATGGGCGGAACTAAACAGAATAGATTTTTGACAAGGGATCTTAGAATATAGATCCTGCGTATCACAGACAACGCCAAAGGCAACAATTAAAAAGCAGGAAGTATATCATTGGGGGTGATTGAACAATATCCGAATTAATATTGGCTGCGAAATTGAAACCACCCTAGGTCCCATCTCAAAACTGGCCGAACTTTTAAAACAAAGGTCATTTTAGAAGTACTATTAACAAAGTACATAAGTATCGTGCTCATCGCCCTTCAAAGGACATAATCGATAACAACACTGATTGAATGTACGGGGGGACTTTTTACAGCCGCCACGCGGCACAAACAACGCTACTGTGATATTGAAATATATGAAAAGGGAACTTGAAAGCCATCAAACACGATAAATATGAACATATTGCAGGCTCGGTTTGATTGATCCTGTTCATGGACAGTAATGGAAATGCATATTACTTCCCACACCGCCTAGCCCCGGCTATATATACTTAAAGAAATTAGAAACGCAACTTCTTTAACAGGGTGGGGAATCACGTTACAAAAACATGGCCGCCAACCAAAAAATTCTCTCGGTTCGAGGTAAGTTTTTACTTGTTTCTCGCTTATTCCTGTACCATTTTAAATGAAATAAACACTAAAGTACCCCGTACACAAAGACAGAATGCATAGTGTATTCCAAATTTTGCCAGCTTTTGTAGTTTATGCGGTATTTCGTTTACAGTGTTTGACCGCTTGCACCGCTCGGGGATAGGGTACACTTGGATCTTGATGAAATCGTTCTTCTGGCAAGTTTTCGCAAGTGAGCTGATTGTTGCATGAAAAATTTGTTATATCCCGATAGACTGAATGTTACCGTGGCAAATATATCCAGTTTCTATATGCAACTGATGTGCAAAAACGCAAAAATGGAAAATGATAGGGAACACTGGCGCGACGTTGGAGATAGGGAACACTTGTATTTTTGTATTCTGCATAGTGCAGAAAGTAATCACTCTATCCTTCCTTCCGCCCACCCGTCCGTGCACTGATCCATTAATCCGGCCTTCCACACATTTTTTTTAATATTAAGCAAGATAACTCCAATTGTCACCTAGATGACAGTTGCCTGTTGCAATTCAACATATTACGTTACTATATGAAATAGTCAAATTGGCAAATTGGTGCGAATTGCCAATTCAAAAATCTTAATCATCGAGATATTTCGAATTTGCGCCCAGATGCCAGTTACCAATTCAACATATTTCGTTAATATATGAAATAAAGTAGAATAGGTACCCATGTGCAAGTTGCCAATTGAAATAAATCTTCATCATCGAGATATTTTGAATTGGCATCCAGATGCCAGTTGACAGTTGCCAATTCAACATATGTGGTTAGTATATGAAATAAAGCCGAAAAGGCACCTAGGTGCCAGTTGCCAATTGAACTGAGTACATCGACTTAAATCTAATTGGCAACCAGATACAAGTTGCCAGTTACCAATTCAACATATTTCGTTAATAAAAAAAAAGTCGAATAGGCACCCAAGTGCCATTTGCTCGTTGCAAATTCAAAACAATTCTCAATCTTCTAGATAATTCAAATCGGCACCCAGATGCCAGTTGCCAGTTCAACATATTTCGTTAATATATGAAATAAAGTCGAATTGACACCCAGGTGCCAGTTGTCAATTCAACTACTACAGCGACTAAAATCGAATTGGCACCCTGATGCCAGTTGCCAATTCAACATATTTCGGTAATAAATGAAATAAATTCGAATACGTGTCATATGGTTAAATAAATGTATTAAAACCTGAAAGTGAATTTCTTCGTTTGTTTTTATTTTTCCCAAATTACTTAACTTTTGTTATTTTTGGTGTTCCATACTCCCATTTTTTACCTTAGCTTTTTAATATAGTCAAAGGGAAACAACTTCTTTTATTTCTTTTCTCTACCTGTGCACGTGATAACAAACAACCAATCACTGCATTTAAAAACATTTCAAATAAGATAGCCGCTGGTTTTTCTGTAAACAGCAAATTATTGTTTCTGGAAAGTTTGATACTTTTTCAGATAAGACATGGCACTCATGATACATGATACATTATTAATGCTCCATGTTTAAATGAAATGTATGTGAATAAACTTCTATATTGTTTGGGGTTTAAAGAACACATAAAAATAATTGTCACCCAACCTCCCAGGACCCACAGCTACAAGTGGTCGGTGATAAATGGCGCCCAACGTTGTGTTCTAAATCACATAAGACTAGATCTATTTGCTTTGTGGACCGGTGTTCAGGGATTTTTAGACTGGCGCGCATGCGCGCCAGTCTTAGCGCCAGTCTTAAGTAACGATGCCGTGAACTCTGCGACGCGCAGTCTTGAACTTCGGGTGTATCATTGCGACCACGAGAGCGTATCAAGTTAGTGGGGTTTTGTGGTCACCGCGAGAGCAGGCCGAGATGTTCTGCACAAGTGTGAAGCACAATGCAAGCACACCATTCCACGAATTCTGAGCGATTGATAGTAAGTTTCCGTGTAATTTTGGAGCATCCATGCCAATAACGCCAGCTAACAAATGTAGAGTGATATCACGACCAGCTACGGCAGTAAACAAGCAACTGGATATGCATGAGTAGTTAAGTTACGCCTGAAAGATTTCGTAGTTGTGTGGCATAAAAAGTAGTGCATTTTAAGAAAATACAAATATTCGAGAAGGAATGCGAACTTTGAAAGATAATGCTACAAATAAAAACAAGAAAATAATGTAATGTTGTTTTTCGAACAACTATGAAAAGATATTAAAAGAATGATTAAAAACAAATCAGTCACGTGACAAGCGTAAGATAGCGTGGGTTGCCATTTTGGTTAGGTTGGAGCAGTTGTGGATCGAGATTTTGCTCGGCTTTCAAGGACCAGGCCGGGCGCCCGACAACCGTTAACAAGCTTTAATCTATTTCCAACAAGCGTTAAATTCGCCGACATCCGTTTATTCAAAATCGACATGTCTGGGTGCCAATTCAAAAAAGTCCTAATCCTCGAGATATTTAGAATTTGCACCCAGATGCCGGTTGCCAATTCAACATGTTAATATATTAAAAAAAGTCGAATTGGCACCAGGTGCCACTTGCCAGTTGCGAATTCGAAACATCTTATATTTCGAATTGGCACCCAGATGCCAGTTGCCAATTCAACATGCTAATATATTAAAAAAAGTCGAATTGACACCCAGGTGCCAGTTGCCAGTCGCGAATTCGAAAAATATTAATCAGCGATATAATTGAATTGGCACCCAGATTCCAGTTGCCAATTCAACTTAAATAGTCAATAAATTAAATAAAGTCGAATTGGCACATAGGTGCGAGTTGGCAATTCAAAAAAAGTCGTTATTCTCGAGATATTTTGAATTGGTACCCAGATGCCAGTTGCCAGTTGCCAATTCAACTTAAATAATTAATAAATTACATAGTCGAATTGGCACCCATGTGTCAGTTGCCAGTTGCCAATTCAACTGAGAACATCGACTTTAATCGATTTGGCACCCAGATGCCAATTGCCAGTTAGTCAACGAAATAAATAAAGTCTGTTTGGCCCCCAGTTGCCGGTTGCCAATTCAACTTAAATAGTCAATACATTAAATAAAGTCAAATTGGCACACAGGTGCAAGTAGTCAATTAAAAAAAGTTCTAATCCTCGTGATATTTTGAATTGGCACCCAGATTCCAGTTGTCAGTTGCCAATTCAACTTAAATAGTTATTACATTAAATAAAGTCGAATTGGCACCAAGGTGTCAGTTGCCAGTTGCCAATTCAACATATTTCGTTTATATGTGAAATAAAGTCGAAAAGACACCAAGGCGCCAGTTGCCAATTCAAAACAAATCTTACTCATCGAGATATTTCGAATAGGCAACCAGATGTCAGTTTCCAGTTGCCAATTCAACATGTTACTATATTAAAAAAAGTCGAAATGGCACCCAGGTGCCAGTTGCCAATTAAACTTAAATAGTCAATACATTAAATAAAGTCGAATTGGCACCCTGATGCCAGTTGCCAATTAAAAAAGTCATAATCCTCAAGATATTTTGAATTTGCACCCGGATGCCAGTTGCCAATTCATCATATTTCGTTTATATATGAAATAAAGTCGAAAAGGCACCCAATTCAAAACAAATCTTATATAGTCAACGCATTAAATAAAGTCGAATTGCCACCCAGTTGCCTATTCAACTTAAATAATCAACGCATAAAATAAAGTCGATTTGCACCCAGTTGCCAGTTGCCAATTCAACTTAAATAGTCAATACATTAAATAAAGTCGAATTGGCACCCAGGTGCCAGTTGCCAATTAAAAAAGTCCTAATCCTCAAGATATATTTTGAATTTGCACCCAGATGCCAGTTGCCAGTTGCCAATTTATCATATTTCGTTTAGAAAAGGCACCCAATTCAAATCAAATCTTATATAGTCAACGCATGAAATAAAGTCGAATTGCAACCCAGTTGCCAGTTGCCTATTCAGCTTAAATAATCAACGCATTAAATAAAGTCGATTTGGCACCCAGTTGCCAATTCAATTTAAATAGTCAATACATTAAATAAAGTCGAATTGGCACCCAAGTGTTGCCAGTTGCCAGTTGCCAGTTCAACTGAGTACATCGAATTAAATCGAATTGGCACCCAGATGCCAGTTGCCAGTTACCAATTCATCATGTTTCGTTTATATATGAAATAAAGTCGAAAAGGCAACCAGGTGCCAGTTGCAAATTCATCGAGATATTTCGAATTGGCATCCAGATGCCAGTTGCCAGTTGCCAAATCAACATGTTAATATTTTTAAAAAGACGAATTGGCACCCAGGTGCCAGTTGCCAGTTGCGAATTCGAAAAATCTTATTTTTCGAATTGGCACCCAGATGCCAGTTGCCAATTCAACATTTTAATATATTTCAAAAAAGACGAATTGGCACCCAGGTGCCAGTTGCCAGTTGCCAATTCGAACAATCTTATATTTCGAATTGGCAACCAGATGCCAGTTGCCAGTTGCCAATTCAACATGTTAATATATTTAACAAAAGTCGCATCGGCACCCAGGTGCCAGTTGCCAGTTCAACTGAGTACATCATCTTAAATCGAATTGGCACCCAGATGCCAGTTGCCAGTTACCAATTCATCATGTTTCGTTTATATATGAAATAAAGTCGAGTAGGCAACCTGGTGCGAGTTGCAAATTCATCGAGATATTTCAAATTGGCATCCAGATGCCAGTTGCCAGTTGCCAAATCAACATGTTAATATATTAAAAAAGACGAATTGGCACCCAGGTGCCAGTTGCCAGTTGCGAATTCGAAAAATCTTATATTTCGAATTGGCACCGAGATGCCAATTGCCAGTTGCCAATTCAACATGTTTATATATTTCAAAAAAAGTCGAATTGACATCCAGGTCCCAGTTGCCAATTCGAAAAATCTTATATTTCGAATTGGCAACCAGATGCCAGTTGCCAATTCAACATGTTAATATATTTAACAAAAGTCGAATCGGCACCCAGGTGCCAGTTGCCAGTTCAACTGAGTACATCATCTTAAATCGAATTGGCACACAGATGCCAGTTGCCAGTTTAAAAATTTGTTTGAATTGGCAGCTAAAGTGTGAAGTTAGCTGCCAGTTGCCATTTGCCAATTGAATCGGCAACTGGCAACTGGCAGCTAACTTCACACACATCTTCAAACGACGTAACTGATAATAGCACTGCAATAATATGTACTTTCGGAGGCAGATGGCAAATAGCTAGACCAATTTGAATAAAATTAATTAACAACAATTTTACTAACTAACAAAATACATGTAACCAAAGTTCTTGATTCAAAAAAGTACAAAATTACTTGCTAATGAGATAAGGTGTTGACTGTGATTTTTATCTTTAGTGCTTCTACAGTTCCTATCGATCTTGTTCGCTAGATGCATACATGCATGCTGTTTCGTTATGAATATAAAATAGAAAACATGGCTATTAAGACACTCTGTGGCAGCCAAATCTCTGGGTCACATGGATCTTTGCCTCACCTCAGTCACAGTCCTTACGACAGATTTTCATTTAGTCAAATTTTTATTTGTAACTGAGATAATATAAAGTTTTAAAATGGCGCCATTTTACAAGAAAGGATGATGCCTTCCATATTGGCCCTGATGTTTAGTAAATCAGAATCCTCAAATCTCATAGTTGCCCAGCATTTCTTGTATTTCTTGTATTAGCCAGCTGTTCTCGGTTTGACCCAGTTTAGGCTTCGTACGGATTGGATGTGGTTAGGCGCGCAGATTTGTACATATTATGGCCAATAACATTATAGTTAATTAATAATAAATAATCGACTGGCATACGGCGTGTAGCTGTCAGTTGCTGCTATTGTATTGGTGTGCTGGTTTACTGCAGAATACATAACAAAGTAAAAGGATGAAAACTGTTCTGTCCATAAATTCAATCAAGAAATTTTTTCAACGTGTTATGGGAGTTCGTGAATATCTCATAACATTTATTATTGCATATTTTATTTTTGTTTTAAATTACCCAAGAGGGTTTCACTAGTCTTGGAAGTCTACGCAGAATTGCAGAAACATATTTGCAAATAACACTTACAGATGCCGACAGTAGGCTTGAGGTCAATTTCTTGTTCAAGGTATTTGCATAAAATAAGCATTTGTTGATAAAATGGTGAATTAAGTCATCACAACCTTTACTAATTTTTCCGAAGGTAATGCTTTATATTGGATGCATGAGTATATGAGCGGTCATTTAGGTATATTCACATATACCGGTAATGTTTCTTTAAAGTTGTTTATTTAACTTCGGTCACAAATTCATAATATGTAACAGTGTAATTTGGAAAACATAATTGCGGCTTATTTACATTAATTTGCACACATTAATAAATATCAATATTTACTGGTAAGAACAGTTTCGGGACAATTTATTTTCTTGTAATTAAACGCATTCTTTGCATTTTTAACATAAGGAGATCCATAATATCTACAACAAAATATTGAGACGCATTCTTGTGACTATTAAAGTCATCTATTCATTACCAGCGTTTCTTTTTTTAATTATTTGATACATTTGTATATCTAAACAATACTCAGTCATATGCGATTATGCATACATTTCCATGCACGAAACTTAAGATAACTTTGCAATGTAGACGGTTCTAAAGGAAGTTTCTTTAAATAGATGTTGAAATTGAAATTCTTAAAGCCCCAGCCCTAAACTTAAGTAAGAATATACTATTGGAAAATCATCTTTGTCCATATAGACTCCAAAATATAAACTCTCTAACTGAACACAAAAGGTCCGATCGAATTCTTTCTAATAGACGGGATTTTCAATGATACTGTTGTACTCTAAACATGCTCGAGGATATCTTACTGGTTATACCAAGTATTTAACAAAATTGCTCTTTTGAAGAGTCTTAAAGTGTTCAGTGCAGAAGTTCCCTGGTGCTTATTTACAGAGTCTTATAGTGTTTAGTGCAGAAGTTCCCTAGTTAATAACATCTACTCATTAAAAACATCATTGGGCAACTTCTTCCACTATACAAAGTGCAGAAAACCCCTAGTTAAAAACATCTGATCATTTATAACATCTTTGGGTGAATTCTTCCACTTTCAGTTTCAAATTTATACCAAAATATGCAAATACCAAACAGTGATAAATGAACAAATATGTTCGGACATGAAACAGATAAATCCCAAAATATCAAAGAATGTAATTCAGATCGTTGAAATATTTTGGTAATGCAATGCACGCGCAATGCAACTGCAAAACCTAGCACTATAGAATCAGAATTTCTTTTATAAAGAATTCTTAAAACCAGTTCACTGTATAAACAGTCAAAGAATAAAATGTAATAAAACTGTCTCTGTGTCCTGAAACATAAATAATCACAAGGATACAATTCATTAAGCTGTTTACATACAAAAACATATAAGTAATCTGGATTTTTAAAAGTATAAATAAAAGACATTTGTTCTTTTGTCCTTCGCTTGGCACATCTTTGTCTGTTCCTTGCTTGGCTTTTGTTTGTTCCTCTTCTTTGCAGGCGATACAATATTTCAAAAACTAATGTTACAATAATTTAATGTTACCCCTAAATTTTTCACTCAATCAAATTCTGGTTGCTGACATTTCTCCAAATTATATAATCAAATCCAATTAAAACTAAATGTTTGTCAATGACTATTAATATATATGTTAACTTAATCATTTTGTGCATCTTTTTCTAAGTGTTGTTCCACAATTTAAATTTAGGCTTTGCACACAAATGTTGGTTTCCTCACTTTTATTATGTGCTATTTACACTCTATTTACACTGAACTGCCTTCCCACCGTGTCTCCCTATGGCGGGCGCAACGTTTGTCATTTCCTCCTCATTTTTCTTCGGTTCATCCTCTCCACTTTATCTGGCATCGAGCCAAGGGGATTTTACTCCTGAATTGGAGGTTGAAACCGCCTCATTCTGCACCACGTGTTGTGCTGTAAAAAGCTTGGACTCCGGATTTATTCGTTTTTGTCCCTAAAAAATGGTCTCCGCTGGTTTGACCCTAAAAAGGGTCTCCTTCGGTTTGTCCCTAAAAGAGATACAAAGAGATTCCTTTTCAAATTTTAAGTTTTTTAAATCTTTAGTCTATGGAATCCAAATTCACAGTGATTCCTACTGGAAAGGAACTGCTAATTTAATTGTTGCATTGCAAATCATAACTTATCAAAATAATTGTTACACAAGTGTTTAAGAATTACCAATACTTTGACCAATCAAATTAACCCCCGAAACCCTGAGGATGCTGTAAAATTCCAGCCCCTGGACTGAATCCACAAGCGCTTATCATAATCTCGTCTTAGGATGACATTTGTGGCGTCAAAGGCCGATATCTGCTCAAGAATATCTGCTAATAGAATTATCTAATAATTAATCTGTCTAACATCTAAAAGTTTCTTTGTGCAATAAATGTTTAAGCTGCTGACTTGATTAGATTACGATCTTACTATATAGTTAGTTGCCAAAATTTTCCATGAATTCTGTCAACAAATACCTTTACGAAAATTAAAATGCGAAAATTTTTAAGTTTATTTTTTAACTTAAACTCGAAATACAATATAAGTTGTGAAAACAAAAATACCATAAATTTAGTGCATAACAATATTGTTAAGTTATCGTTAACGAACTTTTAAGAAGCTAAATATAATGGAGGTATGTTTAGCACCGATTTTTGACGAAGAGACCACTTCATGCGCGATCGCGATTTCCGTGACGTTTCGGAAATCCTACTTTCGCTTTTAGCCGCGGACCAACTTTATTTTAGTAAATTAAAATTTTATTAGCCCAAAATTATGCTGCAAATTTGTGCCTATAGTTCCAAATACATGTAATATTTCATACAAGAACGTATTAAATTGAAGTACATGTAATGCCGCTTTAAGATATCAGTATTGGTCAATTTTGTATAGAACATACCTCGAACATATTGGAATATATGCCCGTTAGGAAGAGTCGGTATGTTAATTTGTGTTTAGGAAAAAGTAGATGATTATGTTGTGAGATCGATACATATTTCTTGTACCAGATGACAATTTCCACATTAGTTATTGAACATTTAGAATATTAGATTGTAGCTGTATTAAAACAATAAAGTCGAAATTTCGGTTTTACACTTTCTATTACTGTACGACTTTAATTATGTTAATCTAGGACGTGTCAATTGTAATGAAGAAATGGTCTATGTAATCGAGGTCTATTCAATACAAAATAGCTGTAAATAGGAAATATCGTTGGTCGAATGCCAGACACGTTCTTAAACTCAAATTAACAGACCAATTGAGATGTGTTGTCAAGATACATCTGTATATTGGATAATTCTGCCAGGTTTTGTTTAGGGGAAACATTTTGAAGGCCATAATACTCGTTGATAAAGAATAGCTTTCTTGTGATAGAATGACTTCTTGAGATATGTAATAAGTACGAAAAGTAGAGTCATTATGATATTTAGCTTGCGAACAAATATTAAGTCTTATATACGTAACAAGTGGTTATGCTAAAGGATGTACATGTCATGTACCTGTAGATATTTCTTATGGAGATTTGTTGCCTGTTTCTATACCATTGACACATTGGATATTGATGCAAGCACATTTCCAACAAAATCTCACTTCTGCTTGTTCATTATGTGGTTTTGCCCAAACACGAAAACAAAAAGCAAAACTGAACATGATTGAATTTTGAAAGAAGACCTAAAATAACAAAACGTCAAAAGCGAATACTAAAAAGAGGGGGCATATCCTTAGATAAATTAAACAATATCCAAGACTATACTGGAATACTGAAATATTTAAATACCAATAAAATAGGCCAAACTTTTGCAACAAAGGTCTTTTTATACTAGTAGTTCTTTCAACATAGTAACGTGCTTCAAATTTAAATTAAAATTCAATATAATTACAACCTTGTAACGTTTTACAAAATATTACAAATCTGATTGGCTAACAAGTGTCACGTGACTGCGTTTCATTTCTCAATGAAGTCGTATCGGACTACTTTCGATAAATATTTATCATTGACTTGTTTATTTGCCCCGCCCAGCCATCATTCAAAGTCTACAACTCTACATACCTTATTTCACTCCCAATTAAACGAGCACTAAATCAATAATGAAGAGGGAAATTTTAAGTAAGCAGTTACGTCACGATAGAGCTTAACTCACTACGTCATATAGTAAGTTGTGACGTAATCGAACAAATGTTTACCTTTCTAAGCGCCATGATTGATTCTGTCAGATAAAGGATTTATGTTTGAAATATTTTAAAGAATTGGAGGATTAAATAAAAACAATAACAACATTTGGACAAGACCCGAAGATGCTAGAAGTGTTTACCGTGGTATACGTATGTAACGACTAGAATTTGAAAGTGTTTCATTCTTATACCGCAGCAGGGAGCTTCGTTTTCACCAAAAGTGTCGGGATAGGGTTTAAATTATAGTAAATGAGAAGGAATAATGCATGTGGATATATTGATCGGGACCGATTACTCTAACGGTATGTACATTTTGTATTCGCAATGAGTTTTTATTCGCAATGAGTTTCTATGAATTTTCTTTCCATTTTGAAGATTTTATATTATTTTTATTTGTAAAAGTCATTGGACTCAATAATTATTTTTAAAGGAAAAGTGTCACTGGAGTCAACAAATCAACATTTGTAAAAATATCGCGGTTTGAAATCGGCCATTTTGTAACGTAGAAATTTGAATCATCCAAGCCGATGGTATTACTCCGCGAAAAGTAAACCACATCTATCGTAAATAAAAAGTTTGTCAAAGGTTATAAATAAAATGTGATAGTAGGTTGTAATTATAAGGATTGAATGTTATTTTCGTGCGTTTCATCGATGTATGAAATGTCAGTTGCCTTACATCTAATTTGTACATAAACACCTTCGGTGTTTATGCAAATTAGATGTTCGGCAACTGACATTTCATACATCGATGAAACGCACGAAAATAGCATTCAATCCTTAAATGAATGTTCTCTCTTTATTGTTACTAGCAAAGATACAAAACAAAACTAGAATACAAAGGACCCAATGCCACTTCTTATAAATTATCTAGTTATACGGACAGAAAGCGTGTATAATCTTCAGTTACAAGGATTTATTTTAAGGTTATTCGAGTAAAACATCTTCTAAACGTGCTTATCACTGAACTACAGCAGTTTGTTCTCAAATATACGTTATTCGTACACAGATATTCTGTGTACTCTGTGTACTACACTACAGAAACGACAGAATAGACAAAATAGACAATAAGATCAACCTCTAATAGGATGTTCATATCTTGTTTTTAAAACCAAATGTCTTTGACGGTTATCTGACAAAGTCTTTTTCTTACGCTTATGTAAATGAGACAAGAAAAAGTAAAACAGTAACTTACTGTTTTACAGACGGTCTATTATTCACAGACAACTGAATAATCTCTCACAGAATTGTATTGCAATGTCTAGCCCATTTGTTGATTTGTTTTAATGATATTTTGAAAGAAAGCAATCCAACCTGCATTCTGATTTCAAACCTTGCCTATCTGTATCACACTTGTCCTTACAAATTTTCGTAATTTTCCCTTTTTGATAGTGTTCTCACCACATATTATTTGCCTATCAAGTATGATACATGTATGTTTTGTTGATTTTGAAGAACAATTCAATATTCTATGATTTTTTTTTCATTTTTAACCACTACTATAGGTTTCAATTACCATACCCTTTAGAATAGAACTTCTTCCCCAATCTTTATGTAATATTTAGTGTTTACAAATTATATAATTTAAAAACAACAGTATCAATTTATTTTACCACAGAATTGATGAAAGTGATATTATGTCTTGAAGACATTCAGGCTTCCTCTAGTTCAGGCAAACTTAACTTTGGAACTTTTTTTTACATGATAGGGTAATCTTTTTAAATTAAGACTTCTTTTCTGGAATTTCATACTGAATAGCTCATGATTTGTTAAATAAACTTAAAAACAATTCTTTATTCACAGAAAGTTTCATAAATTTATGTAAAATACCCAATACACTATATTTTGCGAATTTCCAGAAAAATATTTAATCATAAAAATAACAAATGCTGAATTACCTTCAAAGAATGCGTTTTTATTTATTGAACACACTCCAAGCATCTCATCCCGATCACAAACCACAATGCAGTTGGTACTCATAGCGAATAATAGCACCACAATTAACCTTTGTATCAATTTTGCATTTTCAAAGTGAGGTAATGTGAAAAATGGAACGCCTGGAAGTTATCAGCTGCTTACAAATCAATTCATTTTACTTCATAACCTTGCTTATTTCAATGTGGTTAATAATAATAACTTAAATGCAGCTAAAATCTGATTGCGTTTGACAGAAATCTAAACACTGGTGAGGTGAAAAATGCATTATAAAAACACAACATGATGACAACATATGTACATCCTGCATTCTTGAATGTTGCATCATGTTAAGAGACTCAGAGATCAGTAGGACAAGCGGTTTGCACAGTTGACAATAACTAGGTTTACCATCCGATAACCATAGTTATTGGTGAAAACCCTAGATATCGGCTGATAACCATAGTTATTGTCAATAACTATGGATGTCGGACCAATAACCTTTGATATTGGCAAAAACTATAGTTACAGACTGAAAACCATAGTTCTTGGAGTCAACCGTGGTTAACGAGCAATATTTATCTAGGGTTTTCACTAGTAATTATGGATATCATATATAATGTGCACTAGGCACAAAACTCTAGATATAAATCAATATCCTAGGTTGTTGTCTTGCCATTGTATCTGTTTCACTTTGACATGCAGTTTGCCCAAATAATCCAATATCTATAGTTATCGACCAATAACTATTGATATCGGCCCGATTCATAATTCATTTTAAGAGGTAGCAAACATTGCAAATGGCGAAAACTAGCTAAAATTTCAAAAATGAATTTTTGACATACTTATTTCTACTTTCACTTTGAACCTGAAAATAAGATTTCTTTGAATTTTTTGAAAACCCTAACATTATTTTGATGAATTGGCACTAAACATTGTAGACCAGCATATACTTATTTCAGGTATGAGTTGTTTTGGTATATTGTTCATGAATTTCAGAGTTCCCATGCAAATGGTTTTTCTTTTGTTTTAGTGTGTGCTTGGTAATTAGAACATGAATTAGACTAAACTGAGCTTGCAAACATTTACTACATCCATAGCTAAATACATTTCTTTACTAAAATCTAGGTGGCAATAAGTATTTTCCCCAAAATTCATTTTTTTGAAATTTTAGCCTGTTTTCGCCATTTGCAGTGTTTGCGATACATTAAATCATAACCTTGCTTATTTCAACTCTGTTAAAAATAATAACTGAAATGCAGCTAAAATCTGATTGAGTTTGTAATATTTCCATAACATGACAGAAATCTAAATACTGGTGAGGTGAAAAAATGCATTATATTATATAAAAACACTACATGATGAGTACATCCTGCATTATTTAATGCATCATTTTAAGAGACTTAGAAATCACTATCATCATCGTCACTATGGCAAGCGGTTTGCACAATTGATCCGATATCCATGGTTAGAAACCCATAAGTATCGATATTGATCCGATAACCATAGCTATTGACAACAACCAGGGTTACTGTCCAAAAACCATAGTTATTGGTGAAAATCCTAGATATCGGCCGATAACCGTAGTAATTGTCAATAACTGTGGATATCGACGTAAACTATAGTTACCGGCCGAAAACCATTGTTCTCGGCGTTAACTGTGGTTACAGAGATTTCAATTAATGCAGATTCTTGCTTTTTGAGGCAAGCAAATTTGAATTTTTCCACTTTGATCCCATCTAATTCAGAGCTTGGGGTCATTTTGATGCAGAAGAATTGAGGAAAAGTGGTCAACATTTTCAAGAATAAAGAGATATTGTGTCTTTTGCAATTTTATTATGAAGAAAATGTTTATTTCAATTGTGAAAATTAAGTTAAATGATGTTAATGCAATTCTGTAAATAATATTATGTTAACCGAAAACAATATATGACCAACTTTTGTATAAAATCTTTAGCGGCCACCAACCTAGATGTACTCTACGGAAAACCAGGCCACTATTTTATGCATATAAGAATAAAATTTTAGCATTCTGGCCTAACTTTACCTCTCAGATATATGTCAGATATACTTTACCTCTCAGATATATGTCAGATATAATTATGTCTCACTCAAAATTTATGTGTTTGGCATAAGCACTTTTAATGCAATAAATGTGATTGTTGTTGTTTTTGTTTATGTATAATTATCGCAACCCAAATGCTGCTTAAGTATATTTTATTTGCAAACGTTTAAGAAATTCATGCAAATAAATAGAAATACTTATACCTTTATTCTGCATTAAATATTATGACGTCGAAATGTACAAAGAAATACTATGCGTAACTTTCGCGCTAACTGGGGAATCGGCATGTTTAAAATTTCATTTTAAATTCGCAATAGCAGGAAATAGACTAAAAGTTTAATTAAATTTGCGGCATTTATACAAATCTGATTGTGGGCCGTTTTGGTAGAATAGATGAATATGGATAGATGTTGGTGTTTTAAAGAAGGTTTTATTAAGTAATGATAATATCTTAGCGTTTCTTATACATATGAGAATAATAATGAAATAATAATAAAATTCGAATTATTTTATTATTAGTTTAATGTGAAATTGTGTGGATTTGGTGTAGATTTGGGTGGATTTGGTGATTTGGTGTAGTAGATTTGGGTGGATTTGGCATAGATTTGGGTGAATTTGGGTATATTTGGGTGGATTTGGGTGTTTCGTATCGCCGCAACGAATCAATGGACCGAAAAGATAGCATATCACTAACATGGACAACTGTGTTTTTCTCAGCAGTAATAAATGCCGATCGAATATTAAAAACTAACTTTTGATTGATCGCAACAAGGTCAGCAGTCGCTAACAATGTTCACTCTTTTTTCAAGACTTTACAACACGCTGCTAGTCAGATGACCTACTTTACTGTATTCCACTTTAGGGGGGCATGCAAATTCATTTTTTGTTTCATTCCTCGTAATGATAAAATTGTTCAACACAAATCTATATGCATCTTCTTTTAAATTATAAAGTTTAACAATGCAAAGTTTTCGATTCCTGCATAAAGTTGTTTATTTAGTTCTTAATCGCGAAGTCCACGACAGTCGAATTAACATTACTGCGCAGGCGCGACCTATCCTGGACACATTTTAATTAAGACTTAATATATATCTCCAATACTAAGTAGCATTAATATATTCCCACTACTTTATACCGTCTTGAAAATTCTTTGACTATCAAAGTAAATGAAGTATGCGTCTAATTAAAAAGTGGTATTGCCTGGAGATGCACATTTATGTTGAAGACCTTATTATACAATACAATGACGTAATTCTTACTTATGAATAATTAGTAAACAATAAGTCAAGATAATGGACAGTGCACGGAATCATACCGGCTTTTCCCAAACCCTACTTATCCTTCAGCATTTAAAAATATAAATTTGTTAAAACCATTAATCCACTGGTTTTCATAATTTCACTTTGCTAAAAACCATCATTTCGTATGTTCTGTGTTGATATATATTAACAGAATTAGTCTATATGGTTGTTAATTATGTTTATATGCAAGCATGTGTGCGTGCGTGTGTGTGCGTGTGTGTGTGTGTGTGTGTGTGTGTGTGTGTGGTTGCGAGCAGTGAGATAAGTGTGTAACTATACCCTGTCACGTGTCCATTTCATAAAATAATTATCCTTTGTATACTCTTATGCCTTATTAGTTATTAAATAAAGATATGTTCTGTTCTGTTCAAAAAGAGTTATTTTTAAAAGTCAATTATAAAACTGTACAAATTCCAGCTGACGTTATAACAAGGCGTGTGCTGTGTGCTGTTGACAGGTACTGCATAACTCCGTCTATTGCGATGATATGTTCACTCAAAACAAAACAACGAATCTTATGATTCATGTCAGAATAATTTGGACAAGTATGGATAAGTACTTCGGTGCTTTATTTTACAAGAAAAACATATCTCTCGGTTTCTCATTATTGTTAATTGTTTGTGGTGTCTATTTTGATATTGATCATTTCATAATCTATGCTTCTCTTACTATTATGGCTGTGAGGGGAGGCTCTGTCTTCAGTAGCTTCTCTTACTATTATGGCTGTTAGGGGAGGCTCTGTCTTCAGTAGCTTCTCTTACTATTATGGCTGTGAGGGGAGGCTCTGTCTTCAGTAGCTTCTCTTACTATTATGGCTGTGAGGGGAGGCTCTGTCTTCAGTAGCTTCTCTTACTATTATGGCTGTGAGGGGAGGCTCTGTCTTCAGTAGCTTCTCTTACTATTATGGCTGTGAGGGGAGGCTCTGTCTTCAGTAGCTTCTCTTACTATTATGGCTGTGAGGGGAGGCTCTGTCTTCAGTAGCTTCTCTTACTATTATGCTGTGAGGGGAGGCTTTGTCTTCAGTAGCTTCTCTATTATGGCTGTGAGGGGAGGCTCTGTCTTCAGAAGCTTCTCTTACTATTATGGCTGTTGGGGGAGGCTCTGTCTTCAGTAGCTTCTCTTACTATTATGGCTGTGAGGGGAGGCTCTGTCTTCAGTAGCTTCTCTTACTATTATGGCTGTGAGGGGAGGCTCTGTCTTCAGGATGAGCCATTTCTGACATGCAAATTTTACATTAAATGTTAAAAATAAAGCTTTTATTCATAAAATATTGCTGTACATAAAATAGAGCATATTATTGTGAGAATAGTAAAACTTAATCACGACACTGTTGCTGTGAGCTAAATACGTCGTTGAGAGAGATAGAGAGAGCATGGTTAATTAAATGATCAGTTTAAATGAGTGAGTGGGGAGGGGGTGTGGAAAGTGAATGTCAAATACAGTCCCCGAGGGATGAAAGATAACAGTATTGAATGTATGCCATAACAAGTAGAGATCATAAATATACATTGTTTACGATTTATCTTATTTCTGTATCATCCAGCACAAATAAACTAGCACAGCTTATCAAAAACAATGAAACCAATGTGGTCATTAAATAAAGAAACAAAAGAGCTGTTAGAATTTAAAAACGGAATAAGATTTTAAGAA
The DNA here is from genome assembly GCA_038501625.1 of Corbicula japonica. NCBI lineage: Eukaryota > Metazoa > Mollusca > Bivalvia > Venerida > Cyrenidae > Corbicula > Corbicula japonica. The sequence goes on from JAZAYU010000136.1 coordinate 1,261,471, forward strand.
AAACAAACAAATCAAATTTTCTTTCAGTTTGCTCATACAAACGATATATTATATAAGAGACTACTAGACTCTAATATGTTTTACAAATACGGTAAACTGGAAAACCATTTTCTGATGAACTTGGAAATATATAACTTTACACTGATATTATAATAAAATTACAATAAAGTTGTTTTAAACATTTTGTACAGATTTTTCTGTCTGATATCATATATTGGTCAATTGTAAATCAGTCAGCAGGACTTTGAGGAGTCTGCGTCTGATGTTGATAAGCATATTTCACTTTTGATAGGCGGTTTTCCCAGGAAATCACAAATATAACCTCTCATATGTTTGCTAATTAATCAATTATGTTAAATAATGTATCCGCCAAGAGCTAAGTTCCGTTCCGCAAGTAATAATATTTATTTGAAGATGAGTGTATTCATATTATGCTGAAATTAAACATTATCACGTGTCATCGAATAACCTCGGGATTATGGTTAATCACATGTGACAAATACTTTCTGTCATATTTGACTTCCATAGATTTTCTCAGGAGGATACAAGCCAGACCACTGACCGTATACTTTATAATATCAGACACTGATGGAGACATTATGAAGCTGTCCACCATGTTGTCACCAAGAAATAGTCCAATAGCAAAAATGTAATCTGCGAAGCAAAATAGATCCGATCCATATGCTCTGGATCAAAGTGGTAAAACATTGTTTAATTAGTGAGATTCGTTTAACTTGGGGCTCGTTTATGAATGTGATCGTTGAGTTTGAATATGACTTCATGATTTTATGCATTTTGTTATTCTGTAATCCTTAAAAAATTACAAAAATCTTGAATTTAAGAATACTAATTCCGTAAAGCCAGAGCTCATTCAGAGAACTATTTTTCTGTCTTACATTGATAAAAAAACTGTATATAGTTTAAACTAATACCGACCGAGACGAAAATTATTGATAAGGTGACAATTTCAATGTTGTGTTAGATAGCAGAAGATTGTCTCGTAAGGAAGTAAACAGAGAAATTCCTGATATATTTCTCCATGGCATCAGAATTATGATAGATGTATAACTGATTATTGATAAGTAGACAGTCATGTGATACTCTGTTTATATAACCATCTTTTGGCCAATATGGGTTGATTTTTTTTCGTCAAAAGAACTTGACAATATCAAAGTTTGTTAACGTTTAGCTAATAAGCGATATTGTTTGACACATGACTACCAAGTTATCGATAATGTATTTTTAGATACGTTTACGTTAAAGATAGCATGATATGAAAGCAACTTATAAAATTATTATGCAGATAATCAATATCAATATTTGGATTTTCGATTGTTTCTACTGCTCCAAAACTGATTTAATAAGTACAGGTGGATGAAAAAAAATTTAAATGCCACCAAACACGACATATGAAAAATCGGCAGGCTTGGTTTGATTGAGTCTATTCTAAGTTTGTAATGGCAATGCATATCGCCCTCTACACCGCCTAGACCCAGGTTGAGCGCAACTGAATATTTACCCAATTGGGCAGTACTAATTATAATATTTTCCAAACAATGGTGTGCATATGACGATAAACAAAGAACACCTAATGAGTGTTTAAGATAAATACCATTTCTTGATCCCCAGAAGAAAGAATGGGTTTAAACGTAAACGGGAAAACAATGAACGGAACTGAACAGAAAATAATTATTATCATGGGTCTGAGAATATAATCCTCTCCTCGCATATTACAGAGATAATACTAAAGGCAAAACATACAATGCAGGAGATACAACATCGGGGTGAAAGAACATTAATTTAATCAATATAAAAATTGCCGGCGAAATTGAAATAGAAACAGAAAAATATGAAAATAGTTTAATTCAGCCTGTTTATGGAACCGCATATTTCTGCCCGAGCCGCCTAGCCCCGGGTTGTGCGCAACTCTATATTTACACTAGTAAAGAGTACAAAGTTGTAATATTTCAAACGATGGTTTTACATATGGCGGTGAACATGGGACCTTCAGAGCGTTATGTTTTTATTCACATCATTCCATGATCAGCGGCATTTGTTTGAAAGAAAAAATAATGAGTTTCTCCTAAACGAGAAAAAAATGGGCGGAACTTAATAGAAGCCTGAATATAGAATATCACAGAGAACGCCAAAAGTAAAAATTAAATACCAGGAAGTAAATCCTTGGAGTGATTGAACATTATTCAAATTAATATTGGCTTAGTTAGTGAAACTACCCGTCTTAAAGCTCGTCGTAATATTTAATTTAATCAAAAGTAATTTTAGAAGTACTGTATACATACATAAGTATCGCGCTTAACGACTATCAAAGGATGTTACTGATAACAACACTGATTGAATCCAAGACTAACATTGTAGCGAAAGTACATTTAGGAGAACTATCAACTGACATAAGGTTCGTGCTCAACGACCTTCAGAGAATGTCATTGAAAGTTATGTAAGTAACCTTAGATTCTGTGTGTCCATTTTAACGAATAGGTTGAAAGATTTAGTTTGCATTAGAACAATTCCACCTGTGCATTCTGTGATAAGATACCTAAGATATCCGCATCGTTTTGTTTTACGAAGCACATTTTGTAATAACAAGTTTTAAGGTACTGTCTGTATTTTTTACTTAAAAATATTAAAATATTAAATATTAAATATGGCACTTTATGGTCGATTTCCAGACAAACGAGAACTGCCCCTACGACTTCTAGCTTTAAGATTACGTTCAAAGGATACGATATTATGGTTAATATTTTGCGTTCATTGTAGCTGTTTATAGATGAAGAGAAGTTGAAATCATTTGATGAAATCGCTTTTCTAATACATTTTCATGAATACATTACAAATCAAGCGCGATGATCGTTACGTGCATCAGTTTTTCACCTTAACCTGGAAATCTCCCCAACCTTTGTTTTTTAATGGTACTTCTTGTTTAGATTGTTAGCATCATTTTTGCATAGGTCATTTAAGTATATTTGTTAGTATCTTAATGTAAATAGATATATTTTTACGCAAATAAACAAAATACAAATACATTGTTCTGTGTATATTACATGTTTAAACAAAACCTGTGCTTGTAGTTTACTAAACACACTTTTACAATATAGTCAAATATGCAAAGGTTACGGAAGGGAACGACGATAAAACGTTCTCAAACAATAGTTTAGTCATACATATGCAGACGGGGGAAGAACACAAGCGAAATCGGTTTTAGGACAACACAATTTTGTTGGTCTTTAAAAGTGTTTAGTCTTAATGAAAACAAGATGCGTGATAAGATCATTTAAAAGTGAAATTGTGCTTTTAGTTGCCTCCAACAACATTTCATAGAAAAGAATAATGGAATTTTACAATACAAACTAATAACTGATTTAAATGAGTTCGGGACATAATTATAGCCACAAATGCTGTAAATTTTCCACATCATATAATTTTACTCTATTTCAGTTGCATGTCTTTTAGAATAATCATTTTCATAAAAATTGCAAAGCTTTATCCAATGACGATAAAATTCAAAATGTTTACAGTGACCTCTTAAATTAAAACCAAAAGTTGAAAACAAAAAGAATTAAAATATTAAGATATCCCAAAAACTTTCGATAGTATAACTTATTTCACTCTAAAGTACAATGATTAGAACACATTTTAAAAGAGTCATTTTAACTGATTACTTCTCCTCTGGTTTCCAGCGGACGCGTGATATTTTGCTTGTGTTTATTTTTTTCACTTTTTTGCGCAATCTAATCAGCCGAGGCTAGACTAAGTCATCTTCTGTCAGCTTTCTAAAGATTTCTGACCAGCTGATGCTAGACAAGATGCTTTGTTACTTGTAAACCTTTTTTGCATTTTGATTCGTAAGATTTAGCATAGTTATTAGTTTCTGTCTTACTCTGATAATAAAAATGTTATGACGGTAAGATCTTCTATATATGTAATATTAGTCAATATCCAGTTAGGTACAACTTTTTGTGCAATCGAAGATATTTATATCTTCCTCACAATTAAATGAACACGATGCATAAAAACCCCAAAAGAAAACTATGCTACACTGTAAGTCCCTGACTGTTTCAAAGCAGGCCATCGTTTATTGTTTTGACATTGTTAGCACTGGTATGTCAGATTTATGCTTTCTGTCCATCTTGTCTCGATCAGTGGTTTGAGGACGCTTTCTAATTGTCTTCTTTTAGTGGTTTACTCTTATTTGCCAAACAATTTTCAAATTTAAATTTAGATATATGATGAAATAAACTTTTAACGACGATATCCACTCGATTTCTCTCGTTTTTAGTGTGATGTTTTTGTTACTAGGTCCTATAACATGCATAAATATGTCGTTTGATGTTGTTATATGTTTTACTCTTCTTACTTCTTTGCTAGCTAATTATAGAGAGTTTTGATTTGCATTTGTCTTTCCTGATATGCGTTTACCCTTTCAAAATTGGAATACTCTCTTGGTCAGTAATGTTATCAGTAAAATAATCTGTTACCGATGATATGCGGTGATGATAACGTTTATCAAGTTTATCCGATTAACCTTTTTGGGGTTATCCTGGCCAGCGCAGTCGGAAGCGTTTTCGGAATTGCATGGCTAGGCGCTGTCGGCGTGACGGTACGGGTACGCTCTCCAGGAGAGGCAATATCTTTTTTTAAGAGGAAGATTTCTGTATGACAGGCAAACAGTTCAGAATGGTATGGCGAAACAACGTTCCAATGGAAAAACGAACAACAGCTGTTAATCACTCGCAGAGCAAGTATTGGTAAACAATGAGAGTGTCATCTATTTATTGTAACTAGGCGACGATACAAAACAAAACTGAAATTGAACAAATCGCAGTGCAGAATACAAAACACCCAATATACTTTCACGTCGCTAGGTATGAATTATCTTGTTATACGGACAGAAAACGTGCATAATCTTCAGTCACAAAGATTTATCTTAGGGTTTTTCGAGTAAAACATCTTCTAAACGTGCTTATCACTAAACAACAGTTTTTCTCTCATATCCCTTATTCGTGGAAGGATGTTTTGTGTACTAAAATACTGAAAAGGCAATCTAGACACAGAGATCAACCTTTAATAGGACGAACATGTCTTGTTTTTAAATCTGAGTTTGTAACCAGCCTCAAATCTTAAGCATCTGATTGGCTGAAATGGCGACCTGCCACCATTTAATCTCCAGTTAAAGTTCTATGATCTTGGGCCCAGATGTCTTTGACGGATATCTGATATTGTTTTTTTCTTACGCTATGCAAATGAGAAAACTCTTTGAGAATCGAAGAAAATTAAGGCTAAATCTAATTACAAAGTTGAATTAACTAAAGATGCACATTTAAGTTTAAGTTCTTCTTATACAACAAAAATTTATTTTGCAAAAGTCAACAAGAGGTGCCTGTGTGGTAGACGAGAATTCCACCACTTAACCAAATGCGATTGTGACAGACATGGCATTTTACGCATTCTATAAAATGATCACTTAGTAAGGTAAAATTATCAACAATATATATTTTTTTAAATTTTAAATATATGTCAGTGTGATTGTTACACTGCACTGCAGCAACAAATATTTTTTTTTTTAAAGAGTGCAACTGAGACTGGCCTGTGATTGTTCAATTAAATTTTGCGAAATCTATTTGTAGAATAAAATCTATTTTATCCTTAGGTTTTTTTCCTGTACATTTTTGGCTATTTTCAGTATTTTTTTTCTGATTGCATCCATATTTCTTTATTAATTTTCAAAAGATATTTCATATAAGCTTTTAAACCATCTACTGTTGGCTAGAATTTAAGCATTTTGCATTTGTAAATATACATCTTTACATAGATCAAACAGAGGTTTTCTGGATAAAATTTTCTTTCTTTATAATCAAAAAGTATAACATGCTCATTAATTGTTGTAAAGACTTCCACTGATGTAAAAGCATTTTTGTAGAAATTTTGAATTTTCACACATCTCCAAAACAAGTGCTCTATCTCCCTATCTCACTCTGTCTCCCTTAAACAAAATATACATAAAGAATTATCTCTTCTACCAATATTACATAAGAGTTCATTCGTACCTAGCACTCTATGCAGTAACCTCACTTGAAACCATTGTATACTAGTGTCAGATGTGAGGTTAGAAGGTAAACTATAATATATTTTCCATTCATCCTGTTCAAATGTACACTGCAGTCTTTCAGACCATTTTCTTTGACTTGCAGGTAATTCTGAGCTATTTTAGTTGAAGCTGGAGTATAGTTCTTTACAGCCTTTTTGGTTTTTTTTTTAAATATATTTAATAAAAGTTGGGTATATTGGCCTTTGTATTTTCTCTATTTTCGTACATACATGTATCAGTGGATATTTCAAAAATGAAATGCCAACTTTTGAGTGCTTCGGCGACATACGACAGCATATCTTGAGATTTCTCCGACAAATCGGCGAACTTATTCTTTAAATAGTATAGATTACAAAACTGTACAAAGTAATTCCAGCTGACGTTATTACAAGGCGTGTGTTGTTGACAGGTACTGCATAACTCCGTCTACTGCGATATTAATGTTCAATCAAGAAAAAAAATCTTATTATTCATGCCTAAATAACGTGGACAAGTATGAATAAGTATTTGCGCCCTGAATTGTACAAGAAAGTGATATTCCCCGGGTTCTCATTTCCGATAATTAATCATTTTATAATCTATGCTCTCTTTTCCTCTCTACTGTTTGACTGTTCTACTGTTTGACTGTGTGGGGGAGGCTGTGTCTTCACGATGTGGCCATTCCGATATGAAATTGTACATTTAATTTTAAAATAAATGTAATGTTCATAAAATAATGCTGTAAAAAATGCCATAACAAATGGAGATAGATATATTTCTTAACAGTCTGCTTTCGGCATAAACACCATCGTTTACGATTTATCTTATTTCTGTCTCATCCATAAAAAACCTAACACTGCTTATTAAAATAAATAATGGAAACAATATAGTCATGATATGACTGTTAGAATTAAAAAACGTAATAAAAACTTAATAAACAAATAAAAATCAAATTTCCTTTTAGTTTGCCTACAAAAACGAAATATAAGAGATTACGGTTTTCAACAATACTAAACCGGAAACCATTTTCTAAAACACTTGAAATTATATAACTTTACACAAATAATAATAATAAACATGCATAGCCTTGATAAAACATGTTATAGAGTTTGTTTTATATGATATCATAAATGTGTCCTTTTTAAATCAGTCAGCAGGACTTTTGGAAATCTGTTCTGATGTTGTCATTCCTGATAAGCAAATTTCACTTTTGGTAGGCGGTTTTCTTGTTACTTAAAAGGTTACATGTATACACATAGACAATAACACTGTAAAGATTTCAAAGATAAAAAACAACAAGATTGTTTCTACCCTAATAAAGACACAACGAATCGACAGATCATTGAAGTTTTATGTTAGTGACATTAAGCAGGTAAAACTAATTATGTCGAGGTTCTCTTTTATAATAATTCTAATTCGCACGGAAAAGGCTTAATATTAGAATTATAAAACAAATATTTTGTTTCTTGAAAGGGCATATTAGTTGATACTAACCGATCAAGCACAAACGTAACCTCTCATATGTTAGCTAATTAATTAAGTAAGTTAGTTAATGTATCCACCAATAAGAGCAAAGTTCCGTTCCGCCAGTAATAATATTGCTTTATAGATGAACTTTATTCATATTATGATGAAATTTAACATTATCACGTGTCATCGAATAACCTCGGGATTATGGTAAATCACAAATGACAAATACTTTCTGTCATATTTGACTTCCACAAATTTTCTCAGGAGGATATAAGCTAGACCACTGACCGTATACTTTACAAGTTTTAGCTTTCCAAAAAGCTAGTCGGTCATTAGCACAACCTTTCAACAAGACGGCAGAAAAGTTTGATTTTAAGCCACTTTTATTGGATGCCATACAAATGAGATGTATTTAAGCTTGTTATAAATCTAAGCCTGTTTTCGAACAAGTTAATAATTTACTTGGAAGTAAACCAAAATGGAAACGTTTGTCAAACAATATTTTTGTGTCAGAAAAGGTTAAAAAGCAACGATTATCAAGCTGTTGATAAATATCAAAAGCTACAGAATATGTTAAAAAAAGTTTTTCACAGTCATAGAGTGGGAGAGAAAAACGTGAACAGCCTGTCAGGGACTCACGGGTATGATAAAATTGTTCTTTATGATCTAGAACAATATCGTTGGTATTCACTAAGTATGTCTCATGACTTCGAATAACAACCTAACGCATTGATTTCAAATTCACAAATGCACTACAGTATGCGCTACAGCGCCGTCTTTGTTTGTTAAAAGGTTATGCTAATGGCCGACTAGCTTTTTGGAAAGCAAAATTTTATATTGTCTATTCTTGATGGTTTCATGAGCCGATATGATACTTCTGCAAAAGTATGTGTGTTCGTATGTTCCAAAGATTATTTTGTTGATTCAAAACCAATTTACAACTAAGTAAAGCTTAAACTTGTAGTGTCTATTATTTTCAGTTTCATTACCCGATTTCAGATTTCTGCAAAACTGTGTGTTCTGGTGTTCCAAAGATAACTTTTACATTCAAAACCTTATAAAACTTTAGAAACCAGTTGATAAGTAATGCAAGATAACAGTTAAGCAAAATTATCAAGAATGTACCGACGGATGTATCCATGTCGAGCTAGCTAAACCATATAAAACGTTCCCCGGGATACCTCTGATCCTCGAGTTTCCCAAAATGCTGCACAAGTTCGTAGATTCGTGGTCAGCAAAATAAGTAGCTAATCTCTGTTCAGTGTTCTCTAAACATTTTATTTGCTTTGGTTTAATAAATTTATAAGCTGAACATCTTTTGTTTATCATACACAGTGTACATTTACTATACAAAATCCATGTACATGTATATGTTTATTGTTTGTTGTCGGAAATATCTTTATGAGTAATAAGCCTTGCCGATAAGAAACTGGAGAGAGGATTTAAGAATAGGTACAGAATCCAAATGTGACGTCCTTCAACAGCCAATAAGAGGCCTCCAGGTTTTCATAGATGACGACTGAGAAAGTCTATCCATAAATAACGACTGAGTAAGAGTCTAATTATCTAAATTATCCGTTCCGTCTGGAACGTGAGCTTTGCTTTACATCACTGTTAACCGGTGTTCAGGTAGAAAGCTCAAGTTTGGTCCATTATAATATGTCGGTCATCAGGATGACCGACAATAATATCAGACACTGAAGGAGACATTATGAACCTGGCCACCATGTTGTCTTCAAAATAGTCCAATAGCGATATACTCTGAAACCCCTTTAAACCGGAACCCCTTTAATCCGGAAACCCCTTTAATCCGGACAAATTGTCCTGTCCCAAACTTTTTACTATATAAATCACCCCTTTAATCCCGAAACCCCTTTATTCAGGAAACCAGACAAGAATTATGGCCCAAATTGGACTTGTCCATTAAAAACACCCCTTTAAACCGGACAAGATTAAAGTCTTAATACAATTTTTCATGTGGACATGGAGATGTATAGTACATTTAAGAATGAAAAATTGGATTTCATTTAAAAATACATTTACACATTAAATGAAGCTGATCAATATTGTTGTCATAGAAAGTTGATTTATTCACACCTGTATGAATTTGTGTACAGCTATGGCATGTCATGATTGGTCATAACTGCTATGACAAAAAACTTAGGTTTATTGAATGTGTTTTCACAACTTTTTGTTTAACTTGTGACACCTGAGATATTTGGCATTAGGCTAGTGTATTTTTTCAAGGGGTTCTCCTTCAACACTCAATTAATATAAATCAGTTATGTAAAAACATATGAATTGATTTGTTTATTTTTAATTTTGAAATATCCAATGGAGAAAGTGTGCTGATCATTTTCTTGTAATGAACTAATGCATTTAACTTTTGTTAGTTAAAAGCTGAATAAACTATTATTTATTATTACTGATCAATGCAATTCTGTATAAAATATAAATCCAAATGTCCACATTTGGAAGAAAAGGTTGGAATCTTGTCCAGTTGTCAAAACCCCTTTAGTCCGGAAACCCCTTTATACCGGAAATTTTGTTCGATCCTGATCTCGTCCGGTTTAAACGGGTTTCAGTGTATAAGCTTGCAGTTTGTACGAGAATTCATTTAGAAAGATCTATAATAAACTTGTATAATTACTGAGATTTGCTCAACCTGGGGCTATGTTTTTTCTTACCTATAATGCCTAAATGGAGAAGCAATATGTCTGATGGTTATTTGTTTGTAGCATCATTCCCTTAACTTTTGCTAAAGGATATTTCTAAATCTTTAAAGACAAAAATCGAATCGGCAGACCATAAAAGCTCTATGTAACCTAAATGAAAGGTAACAGAGTGACAGCACATGATTTTTATGAATGTTCAAACATTTGATCTTATACAAATAAATAAGTTTATGAAAGTTGTACGGACTTATAAATGAGCCGGGTTCCAACAATACGCACTGTACGTGTATCATAAACAACTTTCCAAGGGGAAGGTCTAAAATGCAGAATATTGCGCAGAATGCAGAATGCAGTCTGCAAATTAGGGGTCTAAAATGCAGAACGGATCTGCAGAATGCAGAATGCAGATAATGTAATGGTAATAGGACCTAGGGGTCTAAAGTGCAGAATGGTTCTGCAGAATGCAGAGTGCAGAAAATGCATTTGACACTGCAGAATGCAGAACAATTATGGTAAAAAATGCAGAAGGTTAGCAGAATGCATATCAATGTTTAAGCAATAATTATTCAAACCTTTGTATATTTCCTTTTGAAAAGGTAATACATGTGATGATCTTACATTATTAAAACTGTAATGTTTTCTTTTAATTAAAACTACAGTTGATTGTTTTATATCTGGAAGTCACATGATACCATTATTATATAAGGCTTATGATAAACCCTTTAAGTGCTGAGCACAGTATTGGTCACATTTGTATACACATAGCATCCTGCATTCTTCACAAACAAACCAGGGTCTACACTGATGGCTATTCACAAATGAGTACTTAAGAAATATTATGATAGACAATTTTGACCTATTTGTCACCAAGAATATAGACTTCAGGCTTTTATAAGTTTTAATCTAAATTGTATTATTATCTGACACTCTTTTTGCAATTTCATCACATTTGTATATGATTATTATGAATTTATAATTTTATTATCACCAGAGAAACACAATATATAAAATGCATGATAAGTAAAAGGACACCACAGATAATTTCAAATAAAAGACAAAAGATACGAGTTGGTCTGAAAACAATTGAAATTCAGATAACTAACTCAAAGTTTATGATAATGAGTTAATTTAAGTTTGTTTAATTGTTTTAATTAAGGTCACAAAAAACAAATTACTTAAATTAATATTTAAAAAAATAATGCTTGATCTTTAAAATACGAAAAAATCTATAGATCTTATGGCCTCTATGTGGTAAGTGTCATACCAATAAACTGATAATGTGTCATGGTCACACTTCGTAGGATCTGTGATAGTGTTGTTTTATGACAGGAAGCCCCTGTCTTAACCTGTTAGATAACTGTATTAATGTTTTCTTTTGTGCCACATGTTTAATAAATTCTACAAATTAAAATTAAAAAGCAAAAAAAAAAAACGTCAATAAAAGTTCATTATTAATTTTGTACTTTTATTTTAAAGATAAACACATATTATTTGAATTAGTATTATATATAAATGTTTGTCTCTTTAATTTTGTTAAAGTTGTTTAAGTTAAATAAGTGACAGTCATAACTTAGTGTAGACCCATATCAGCATATATATCTTCATAGTGAGACTTCATTGTCTGGGCTGCTAACCAATCATTGTATAAAATGACAAAAGGAACAACAATTTCAAGAAGGCAATGACTGCACAAATTGTGGAATTAGGGTAAAGAGCATATGAAAGATATAAATTCTCTTTATTGCAAGATTAAGGATTGATATCAAATCATCGATAAATCACTCAATCATTCAATCATCATCTACTGCAATACCAAAATGATGCTGGTGCTGATGATTTCTTGGGCTGATTTAGAGAATGATAATGATCAGGATGTCTTTCAAACATGATGTTACATTCTGTATAGTGTATAATAAGTTTCAGCACCATACTGATCATCATTTGTCAAAAGACACCCCACTCAATCAGTCTATTGTCAAAACTAACCGTTTTAAAAATATATTAAATAATTGAATATTTTTTTCTTAATTTTGACTTTCAAAATGTCATAGACATATTACAAATCATGAAAACTGAATGCATGTCACATTTTTATATCTGTAAGGCTTAATGTTGAGATTCTAAATTTTAATATTTCTTAGTTATTTAATAATTAAAAAAACAATAAGACATCACTGTTTTGAACTAAATGAAATGCTTAACTTTAATAAAACCTCAACACTTTTCGAAGCATGCACTATACATCGAAAAGGTGTGAATAATTTTGGCTTTAATGATCTAACAAAAGGTTAATCTGCAATCTGCAAATTGTTCTGAATCATTTTTAATTATCATTCTGCGTTTTGCAGTGTCAAATACATTTTCTGCACTTTGCATTCTGCAGAACCGTTCTGCATTTTAGACTCCTTGTTCCTACATGTTTTATTACCAATACATTATCTGCATTCTGCGTTCTGCAGATTTGTTCTGCATTTTAGACCCCTTATTTGCAGACTGCATTCTGCGTTCTGCACAATATTCTGCATTTTACACCTTCCACTTTCCAAGGCATAATGTTGAGAAATATAAACATGTATGAAGAACACACTGCTGAATAGAAAGTTAAAAAATATTCTTTTTTTCTGGTGAGATATAAAAAAATGTTTGTAAAATAAAATGAATAATCATCAGATTTGAAACGGTAGATACATGTAAACATAATTGTTATTTTAATTGTTCCTGTTCTTTGGTTTTCAATAGGGAACTATATATTGATGGGAACATTTATAAAATAAGAAAGGTTTGAAAAATACTTAATGAGGTAAATGTAACGTCATAAACACATTTTGTTCCTTTTATGCATTTTGTTATGATTGTTAAAATTTACGAAAATTGTGAATTAGAAAATAATACTAATTTCGTAATTCCGATGTTCGTTCAGTAAATTATAATTTTTTGTTTTACATTGATAAAAAATATCCTGTATATAATTTACGAGCAGTCTCGTTTGGCTGCGTTTACCGGTATACGCTACCGAACGAGACAAAATAATTGACAAAGAGCCAATTTCTGTACAGCACACAACTGCTCTTCAGGAAGAAAATAGAAAAAATCCTGATAACTTGCTCCACGGACATCAGAATTATGGTAGATGTATAAGTAGACAATGATGTGATACTCTGTTTATTTAACCAAGGATGAAATGTGATCTGTAGGCTAATATGGCTTGATTAATTTTTTAATGTGATCAATACTCTTCAACTTGACGATATCAAAGTTTTAAACGTTTTACTGATAAGCGATTTTTAACCCAACATGTTTGCCACATGACTTTAAAGTTATCGATAACGTAATTTTTTTTAATGTTTACGTTAACGGGAGCATGATTTGAAAGCAATGTAGACAGTTTTTTGCAGATAATCAATATCAATATTTATTGCTCAAAACTAATTTTAAAAGTAAAGGTGGATGAAAGAAAAGTTTGAATGCCACCAAAACACGAAACATGACAAATTTGCAAGCTCGGATTTACTGAATCTGTTCATAGGCAGAAATGGCACTGCATTTTACTCCCCACGCCGCCTAGACTCGGATGCCACTGGTAACTGCACAGATTGAAACTAAAACTAATATTGATACAAAAGGATATTTAGGAGAATTATTAACTTGCATAAGGTCGTGCTAAACGACCTTCAGAGAACGTTCTTGAAAATTATATAAGTCACCTTAGATTTTGTGTGTGTATTTGAACGATTAGGTTGAAGATTTATGAAGCATAAGAGAATTTCCACCTGTGCACTCTGTCTAGGTATCCTTATCGTTTTGTTTATGAACGTATGTTTTGAAATAACAAGTTTTTAAGGTATTATACTGTCTGCGTAACTATTATTTTTAACTTACAAACATTAAATATGACACTTAATGGTCGATTACCAGACGATTGCGTACTGCCATTATGGCAGACAGAGAGAGAGAGAGAGAGAGAGAGAGAGAGAGAGAGAGAGAGAGAGAGAGAGAGAGAGCAGAATAAGATAATATGGTCAAATATAGGCAATTTTTTGTGTTAAGGTATCTCGCACCTCGCCATTGCTTTGCCATAGACAAAAAAGAAAAAAGAAAAAATCTCTTAAACGGCACAATGCACTTCCATAAAACTTTGCACAAATAAATGCTATAAGTGTATGATTATTTTGCATACATTAAGAAAAGTAAGAACAGTAGAGGAAAATAGTTAGTCCTAAAATTATATTTGCAAATTTATCACAAAAAGGAAGCAACACAAAACATCAATTCAAATGTCAACATGCGTGAAATGGTACTGACAACAATAACTAAGGTCCTTGAAAAGAACTTTCAATTGTGAAGAGAGAAATCAACATTTTTATTTTTATGTCATCCATTTTTGCGACCCGGAAGGTCAAACAAACTTTAACAAATAACTAACAATGTAAACATTTCAAGACCAAAGGACCTTAGGTATCGTTGTCAGTATCGCACTACTCATCAAGACATTTAAATTGATGTTTAGTGTTGCTTCGTTTTTGTGAAATATTGCAAATAGAATTTTAGGGGTTTATTTTGGCGTCTAGCAATTTTTCTTTACTGTTCTAACTTTTCTTAGCGTATGTAAATTAAACATTTATTAATTACATTGGTTTGTGCAAAGTTTGGTGGAACTGCATACATCTGCATATGGGGGAAGAACACAAGCGAAATCGGTTTTAGGACAATACAACTTTGTTGGCCTTTAAAAGTGTTTAGTCTTAATGAAAACACGATGCGTAATGAGATCATTCAAAAGTGAAGCTGTGCTCTTAGTTGCTTCCAACGACATTTCATAGAAAAGAAGAAAGAATGGAATTTAACAATACAAACTAATAATGGATTTAAATGAGTTCGGGACATAATTATAGCCACAAATGCTGTAAATTTTCTACATCATATAATTTTACTCTATTTCAGTTGCATGTCTTTTAGAATAATCATTTTCATAAATATTACACGAAGCTTTGCCCAATGACGACAATTTTCAAAAATATTTTCAACGATCTCTTTAATTAAAAACTAAAAGTAGAACAAAAACGAAATAAAATATTGATTTTACTCCAGATGCTCTGGTCTCGGAAAGATCATTGAGTACCCGCCCTTTGGCTTTGCAATGCTATTAGCTTCTTATGTTTTTATGTTTGTATGCTTTTGCATACAACATTGTTGAGCTGATGGGTGGGTTGGAGTTATTTCACCAAGACAATTTGTACTTGTCTTGTGATACGAGAACCTGTTGGGGCAAGTGTGAGGTTGGTGCACCCTAGAACCTGGTTTAAACCCCCAGTGGCAATTTGATTTGCCACTGACCGTTCCAAGGCGGTAACCCCTCGGGTTCTCATTTTTGTTTTTTGTTAGTGGCGTCCTTTTTGAAACTGATTATTTTATTAACCATGCTCTCTCCCCCTCTCTTCTTCTTGACTGTGTGGGGAGGCTGTTGTTTTCTGAATGTGGCAATTCCTGATATGCATATTTCACCTTTTTATTAAAATCCCCAAAACTTTCGACACTTTAACTTTAATTTCACAAGACTCTAAAGTACAATGATTAGGAAACATTACACACATTTCATTTTAACTAATTACTTCACCTCTGTCTGCAGCGGACGCGTGATATTTTTGCGATACTTATGTTTTTTCGGCGTTAGCTGTCTAAGCTCACTTTTGACCTAGTTTTTCGACCAATGAAATGTTGTAAATATTACTCGTATTCTCTTATTATGCAGAGGGAAAATGAAATAAACTATTTCGATTGGTAGCTATTTTCACCAGAGAGGCATCTAGCAGGCTGGAGAGGTATCTAGTGGGATTTTATTATTATGCAGCGGAAAAATCAAATAGATTAATTAGATTGGTTGTTAGTGGGTGTTGTATTGGAGGAAAAACATATTTACGATTTAAGTAACCAGTTAAGTCAATAGTGATGGCTGAAATACAATATTATATGGAATATTCTTGGGTGTCACTTGCATACAATACACAGTGTAAAACGAAAGAGAAGTGTAGATATTCCTAGTTCTTACTGGTTCCTTCTAGTTCCTTTGATACTGATTGTTAATTTCAAGTTCGTAAGACAAGTTCATTGTAGTGTAGTGGCTAACACTCTCGCCTCTCAAAGCGGAGGCCCCGGGTTCAATACTCAGGACGGACACTTATTTTAAACTTCATATACGTAAAAGTTGGTAGATTTCGCTCTTGTAACAGGCTGTTATTATTTATATTTATTAAATTTCAAGGACATTTATTCATTTTGAATTCTCACTCTACACGAGGTATTTTATTGAAACTGAATATTTTGCTTCTTTAATCGACTTGTTATCACTATATGAAATTGTTGCAACAGCTTCAACATTTTTTTTAAGACACTTTCAATAAATTTATGAGTTGTCATGATTCGGTCGCTTAATCTCTAAGTCATACTAAGAAGGCAGGGAGGGTTCGTCAACAGCTATAACAAATAAAATAAAATAACTAAACTGTGTCTGCATTGCCTCTGTATTTCTTTCTTTCTTATATACATGTATATATAAATCTTTTCCATCAACGCCGTTTATCTTTTTTAAAGATATTTCTTGTTTCACGTTTTGCGCAGTTTGATCAGCTGAGGCTAGACTAGACTTAGTCATCTTCTGTCAGCTCTCTAAAGATTTACGGTTTTGTTGTGACATTAAACTTTATATCCTCCTTGTGCATTTTTTATTGATATAAAAATCAGTTGTTTAAAAAAGAATGTGTGCACATTGTATCAATTTCATTTTAACTGATAACTATTCCGCTCTTTCGAGCAGACGGGCTAGATAAACAATTTTTGCACCATCTGACCAGCTGAGGCTAGACTAGACTTAGTCATCTTCTGTCAGCTCTCTAAAGATTTACGGTTTTGTTGTGACATTAAACTTTATATCCTCCTTGTGCATTTTTTATTGATATAAAAATCAGTTGTTTTAAAAAGAATGTGTGCACATTGTATCAATTTCATTTTAACTGATAACTATTCCGCTCTTTCGAGCAGACGGGCTAGATAAACAATTTTTGCACCATCTGACCAGCTGAGGCTAGACTAGACAAAGTCACCTACGCCCACGCTAGTTTTTGCTGAGGACTGCTTCGCTTTCAAACAGACGCGCGATAGATTAAATTAACAACTTTTTGCACGTTCCGACCAGCTGATGCTATACAAGATGTTTTGTTACATGTTTACTTTTTTGCATTTTAATTCGTGAGCAATTTAGCTGTTTGGTGTGATGACTTAAAGATTTTGCATAGTTATTAGTTTATGTCTTAAACTGATAATAAAAAAAGTATGACTGTAAGATCTCATTTGCATGTACTATCGTTCAATATCCAGTTAGGTACAACTTGCTGTGGAATCGAAGATATTTATCTCTTCCTCATAATTAAATAAACACGACGCATGCACGTGCAAGTTTAATGATTTTTAAATAAGCTAACTCATCCCATGTGACGAAGATTAATTTGAGACATTTGATACAATTTATAGACTTTTTCATCAAGACTGCAGAGTAAATTCCTAGGGGACGGGTACAAGAGGAACAATTAAACTGCTCTTCAACCTTAACACTTAACAGTAGATCTCTAAGCTCATCTCTCTGACGACGGTGACAGAAAGTTCATTCATTATTTTAGTGAATTTGCTTAATTAATACCTGTTGCTCTAAGCTCCATTATTTTTAAGCGTTTGATAACGTCTATATTGTTTAAGGTTATACTGAAGAGTGTGTTTTGTTTAGAGAACCGTGTAAGGCAAAAGTGAGAGAAGTCACAACACCTTGTTGCATTGTAAACACTGAGAATTCGTTAATATTTTCGGGAGCTATGTTTCGTTAAAAACAACAACACATACGGAGAAGTATTTAAAATGATATTTAGAAAATTTAAAAAATCCGAACACCACTTTATTTAAACTTTATTTTGTGCTTATTTGACGTATTGATTAACACGAGTTAACAAAACACTGGTGGCAAAACATATACACTATTGAATTATTTTAACGGTCGGGTCTTGTAAATCTGTTATAACATGACATATTAACATAATTCATTTTAAACGCATACACTACACAGCAATTCAGAAACAATCAAAATTTGGCGTACCTGCAACATATTAATTCATAAAGCGAGAGAATCATGTATCGAAAGTTTTTGTTTCAGATGTCCCCATTCTCATAAACATGACAATTGTATAAATAATTATGCATACGGAACTGATGCACTTTGAAATTGTGAAAGTTAAAAAAAGAAAAGCAAAAATGTTATTACAATTTGATTGTGGGTTTTGTTTTGGCTACCACTTAATAATTGTGTCCTTTGAAATTTGGGGTAAGCTTTACATTTATGATTTTGATCATATAAATAAATTAATGTTCAATCAATACACATTTAAAGCATAATGATTTTATTTGCAAATTACTCTGAGACGGTTATTTAATACAAGTCAACAATTAATGAGTGAATCTTGACAAATAATGTTAACTGCTAGACGTATTCCGAAAAAAGCTGCTCTTGCCTACATGTTTGTGTTCATTCAGATCTTCAGGATCTTCTTTGTTTCACTATTTTTATTTTTTATTCCAAAATTCAAATTGCCCTTCCTTGGAAACGTGTTCAGGCTGACAGACACAGATCTATTGTTGGTCGATTTTTAAAAAAATTTATTGTAACGTGCTGATTAGAAGATAAAGTAATAAAACATACGAATATCGTAAATGTACAAAAACCATTCTTTAATTTGTATCGTTAAACAAAGCCTACACACACGGAAAGATTGTTAGCCGAGTCGTTTTTTTAAAGCTGTTACATTGCAATACACTTACCAACTTTTTTTAAAATGTACACCTTCTTACTGGTATTTATTAAATGTTTTATTGAAAGCTTTAGATCAATAGGTCAATTATCAAGTCAGTAATGCCCCAGTAAGAAGGTGTATAGTAAGAAATATTGTTAAGTGTACACATGCACATAAGGTTTATGTCTTGTTTTGGTATACATTTTCACTCCTTTGATAAACAACCTTCTCTAACGGACTCAGCAACATTGAATACGTTCAACAGCCAAACTGACTAAATTTAATTATCACAACAATTTAATTAAAATGACATAGCTTATATAAAATTAATATTATTTAATTCCATTTTACTGTCTGCGACGCTTGTGATCTAATAATCGGTCAACTTTCTTAGTAACACATTGGTTTACAACAATTACAAATTCAATACGCTGTAGTTCTCGCGTTATGGATGGGTTCATTACGTCAAGGACAAGGCGTCCAACGATGTCGCCTGTATTCCAGGGAGGATTCTATGGAAGACAATATGACAGAATTATTTGTCACAAGTGATAATGCGTTATCCCAGGGTTGTGCAGTGACTTGTGAATTGTCACTTGATACGAATTAAAAATCATCATTTGAGATATTGCATGCGAATCATGAAGACGATTCAATATTTCCGCATATTCCAAAGTGTTGTTTGCAAGTCTCAAACACACATTATATTTTATAGATAAAATGCATTCAGCTGACGTGGAGTTTATTTGTGAGACAACAATTGAAATGTAAAAAAACAAAATACAAACTCCAATAAAAGTAAAACGTTACTTATTATATTTCATCGCTGCTATTTTTATAACTAAAAATGTATTCTCTTCTATACAAATTCGCCGTATTTGCCGTAAATCAGCAATGTTATTATTATTATTAATATTATAAATCAGTGACCAAAGATTATAACAATAGTACAGTGATTAACACAGCTAGAGACTGACAGCGAAATCGCACAGTAAATAGTGTAAAAGTGTGATTATTGTTGAAGTATCCGCACAAATTACCCAAATCAAAAAAATAAAGTTAATCAAGTACTCAAATTGCCATAATAGTTGTTTTGTTTTCTTTTATTAATTTTCTCTCTTTAGCTTTAATACCAGTATCATGTTTCACGCAGGCTGAGTTTCTATGGTTTTAATTTCTTTAGGTGTACTCTTCTCTTTGGAGGTGTTTTTATTTTAGACAGATATTTACAAAAAAAAACGATTATAATCTGTCTACATATTACATTTGAAAAACCTCTACATAGTAAGCACGCACATTTTTTGTCAACTAGTAATTATAAAAAAGTAAAATATGCATATCAGGAATCGCCACACTCACAAAACACAGCCTACCCACGCAGCGGAAAAGAAGAGACGAAAGGAGAGCATGTTGTCAGAAGAATATTGCGTCAGCGTTCGGCTAACACCAGACGTTTGCTTGAGGTGAACACCGTCAGAATATTTCCATGGTGCGCTAGATCTTCGGATCTTAATCCAATTAAAATTCTGTGGCTTGATCTTGGATGGTGCGAACGGAAACAGGACGAACCAACCAAGCAGTCTTCGCCAACTCGGAAATGCGCTTTTGCGTACTTTTCTTTTTGTTATTTATATTATTTAATTTGTATGCATATTTAAAAGTGTTGTCGGCAGGATACAAACGGACATTACGTATTATAGATTAAAAGGAATTAAGCTCTGGTGGGATTAAATTTAAGACAACAACTGAAGATTATATAAAACTAAAAACAAAATCCACCAAAAAGTATATCATCGCAGATCAGTTACTTATTATAATATATGGTTGCCGTGTGTATTATTAAAATGTTTCATTGATTCTCTTCTTTACACATTCTCCGTATTTTTCTTATATCAACAATGTCATTAATAATAAATCAGTACCTAAATTAAAACAGTAGTCAGTAATTAACGCAGCTAGAGACTGACAGCAAAATTGCACATGAAATAGCCTGATTTATTGTTGAAGTATCCACACAAATTAACCAAATCAAAAAATACTGTTAATAAAATAATCGAATTGCCATGATGATAGTTGGAGTTTATTTTTATTAATAATATTCTCTGAGGCTTTAATACCAGTCTCATGTTCACTGAGGCTGAGTTCGATCGTTAACTGTGGTTCTAATTACTTTAAGCATACTCTTCTGTGTGGAGGTGTGTTTATTCATTTAGAGATATTTACAATTTGATCTGCCTACATATTACATTAAAAAACAACAGAATAAACACGCATGTTTCTTGTCAACTAGTATTTATTTAAAAAAGTGGAAAATGTATATCATGAATGGCCATATCTAGTAGACACATCCTACCCACGCAGCCAAAAGTAAGGAGGAAAGAAGAACATGGGTTTATAAAAAGATACATTTCAAATAAGACACCACAAACTTATGAACGAAAAAAAAAACAGTTGGGGTTACCGCATTGGGACGTTCAGTCGCAAAAAACTCCACAACTGGGGGTTCAAACCAGATTCAGTCTATGGTGCACCAACCTCTTACTTATCCCAGCAAGATTCTCATATTAACAAACAAGTACAAGTTGTCTTGGTAAATAACTCCAATTGTACTGTTTATTGGTTTAAATATTGAGTTGCGCTCAACCTGGGGCTAGGCGGAGTGTGTAGTAACATGCACTTCCATTACTGTCCATGAACAGGCTCAATCAAACCGAGCCTGCAATATTTTCATATTTGTCGTGTTCGATAGCTTTCAAAGTTCCCTTTTCATTTGTTCCAACCCGTAAAGAGTCATCAATTATTATTAAGTTATAGTTTAAATGCATACAATTTATTTGTAATTACCTTCAGTTTTTTATTTATTTAGTTTTGGTCAGATATAATATACGCTGCGCAACATTTTTAAAAGCGTCCTTAAAAGCGTTTTTTATTTCTTTTACCGCTTAGTGAGTAATGTTAAATCGTATTTTCGTTTACCAATAATTTTGCTACATAGATATATAAAATTATATGTATAAAATATAAGAAATATGTATAGACATTTTCAGACTCTATTCATAAACTGTGGAAATTCTTTTGCGCTTGATCAGGCCAAACATCTATAGGGATCTACCAAATAAAAAGTCGTCTAGTAAATTAAAAAAGATGTTTCAATGAACATTGTTATCCAGTGGCCGGTCGTTTCCCTCGAAAAGAAACTTGATTTCCGTTTTGCCTTACGTTAATTAAATAATTGAGTTAATGTGATCTCTATTTACCAAACCAGACATCATTTAAGTTATACAAGTTCAGATCCGGACAAATGGATATAAAAAATATCTCGAACATATAACTTCTCAAAGATATATGTGAAAAAATCTTTAAGCTTTTTCCGAACTACATTTATGTAACTGTGGTCATTTTCAGACGTTTTACCTTATGATTGAGAAAATCAGTAGAAATGTGGAAGAAAGCAACCAGTGGCCGCTGTTGTCTTTCCAGAAAAGATCACCATGACTTATTGTACGAAATGGAGGCACATACGTCACAATGTTTTTTAAATGTAGTAAATAAACTTACTGTTTTAAATTCACTTGGTTATTAACTAAAATGGTATCTTCATAAATCAAGTAGAACCTCGTTAATTTAAATATGAATGGAGTGTAAAAACATTATTATACATTTGTTTGATCGCCGGGACCTGAATTTCCATTAGATGCCTATATGAAAACAAGAAATGCAACGCAGTCGTTGTTGACCAACTTACCCGTTTCAAGAATTTTCCAGCTACTGCGTTGACAAGGGGGTTGTGCAAGCATTTAAAAAATGAATCTACTGTTAACAATAGGCATACATCGTAAACAGTCCTTCTAGATTCAGGTATGGAACTTTTTCACTACTTCCACTTTCAAATTTGTCTTTTGATTAAACAGACGAATAATTAACCGTGAACAACTCAGCATGACTTCCTTTATATACTGTTTGTTTTTACGATTTTCCATGAATTGACATTGGCATCACTAAGTTTAAATTTCTTTGTAAGAGTTATTTTACGTTATTTACATAACTTGTTGCTGCACATGTTATGCTACGTGTTTAATATGATGAGCACACTTCGAACTACGTTTGAGCAGAAATTCGAAAAAACTGAATTTTAGACAAATAAATTAGCAATGATATTAAAGCTTATACTTTGGTTATCATACTTGAGCGTATGACTAAAAAAATAGTATATCGACAGCATTAACCTTTAAGATCTAAAATTATGTTGTTGCTTTTTTTAATTTTAGATAAACGGTTATAATGAGAGTTGAATTATTAAAGCAAGAATTGTCATTCCAAGAAATAAAATTGTCTTTAACGATCAGGTTTTGCTATAAATATTTCTGATTAGTTGAGTGATGAAGTAATTTGTCTGGCTTAAAACATTTGAAATTTTAATTAAAGCATAACGATCACCTCATTTTAATATTTAAAGTTACATAAACAGCAGATGATCAAATTAGAATTGTTTAAACTTTGAATTACCGTATTACCCGAATTAAAGCAATAAAGACCACTTGCCAAAGTAAGACACATTACCATGCAAATTTTTACTATAAAATGCACTGTTTCCATAATGAGAACTGCTTCTAGCAGCAGACGAGTATTGTCGCATCCTATTTTCATTGTCAGCATTTTACTGCAACGAAGAAATGATAAACTATGTGGCAGCACGCTACTCTCTCGAGCATTTATCAATTACCACCTTTATTTTTCTCATAAGATGATTATAAATAAGGTGATTTTTTCGTAATTTCGAGATGTCTATGGTAGCCTTTATTCAGCAGATGTATAGGATCTGAAATTAGTTGTTATGTTATTTAAAAATATTAAACGAGATAAGGAAAATGGTTATAAAGCAAGCATCCGGCGAGCCAAAAAATAAATTTCCGTGTAGACATGTTTTATTTATTCCAGTGCATTTTAAAAAAAAAGAAATTTTCAAAATGACATCTGTGGCGGGAAATGCAATGTTGATGTAACGTAATAAAACAAGTTGCGTATCTAAAGTTTTTTGGGCCAGCGTAATTTAGAGAAGACAATATAATGACTCTGTATGTAATCTTACAAGTTTGTAAGATTAAATATTACCACTGGTAAAGGACAGCTGACGTCAATCCTTGAAATTACGTCATTAGGTTGAGACGACGACATTAATACACGGAGACACGGTTTCAACTGTCATATAGAGAAGGTGAAGGTCACGTCAAAGCGAAGTTGCGAGTAAACAATGATTTTTCGCTTTTCCGTATATGAAAATTGCATTGCAAATTATGTGACTAATTACAATAATGTTTTTAAATCTCGCTAGGGAAGAGTTGTCCCATAACCTGATATTGCATTCTGCGCATTTTTACCATTCAACAATGGCTTTTTTGGAGAGAATTTTATTGATAAGTTCCAGGTGGGCATATTCATTATCAGATATATTCATTATCAGTGCATAATCTTATGATAAAATTGTGCCAAAAACATCCGTTTTTATATTTTCAACTTCATCAGCAGCGGTGGCTGTATTAAAAACATAACAACAGGAACTACCTAAATTTATGGGCAAACTATACACTATCAATCCATTTAGATTATGTATAGACCTACATAAGCTTATTAGATACAGAGTATGCTTAGCAGAACATTCCATTTTATTTTACAGGTATTATTTGAAAAAAAAAATGTTTGATTTCTGAAAGACCTTCTTTATAAAACCTCTGAACTTGTCATTATTCTCTGGCCTTACTGTTTACACTAAACATTCCAACATGGAAATAATCCTCAACCAAAGGAGAAATCAAACTATTAGTCATGAGGAACCCAAAAGACCTTATCTTCAATGTTCTGTCTCATCTTTTGCCATAAACAATGATCTTTACATACTTAATAAATGCAGAAGATGATTAGTTTTACAATCCAATATATACTTAAGGACAATGAAAACGCGCGGTCGGGATAATTGCATTTCAACAAGGAAATTATATTTCTTATAAATATTGTTTTCACAGTTTCATAAAACCGAATGCATTGCGGTCATTTAGATACCAAAATTATGAAAATTGATTGCATAATTAAAAGGTATTGCGTAATAAATACAGTATCCTAAAAACCAAAACTAACACTTTTGGGTAAATGTGACAATGAATTTTGATTCAATCTGTTTCCTGTTGTTCAGGAACCATGCGTTTTCATTGTCCTTAAGTATATGTAACTATGGCCTAAAAAAGAGCACCCAGTACTTTCAAGCCATGGCCTTTTGAGATACGAGTACTATGAAAGGGATTTAATTTACAATCACATATAAAAATTAAAAAAAAATCAGTGATAGGATCTCGATTTGGAAAACTGACACCAGTCCAATTTAGTTAAATCAAAATATAATGTGTCAAAATAAGCCCCAGAAAAAGATTCAAATATAATGCAGTGTTTTAATTCTGACTCTTTTCTGGAAACATTGCAGCACTTGCTTCAAATTGTAGACTTTTTCAAAATTTACATAATTTTAAATTTTGCAAGTTATCGGTTGGTTGCATTAATTATACATCAAAACCTTTTGTGGATAAAATTACCACTGAATTATATTCAACTAAGTTATGCTGTTTACATAAGATTAACTGCTAAAATTATGCTATTATGTTTTTCATGGTGTGGAATTATTCATACTAGCTGCATATAAGGTTTAGCTTATGAAATACTATTAAATAAACTTATATTGTTGTAAATTGATGTGATATTGTTCTATTAGCTTTTGCTACATGTACTATCACATAATTTATATATAACCCAAATACATTTGAATTGTTTACATGATAATATTTATTAACACATTACAGTTTTTTATTTCCATCTATTTATTCATTCTATTTATTGAGAAATTATTGAGAAATTTACTTTGTTGTTACATGATTATATTTATTTAATTTATATTGACAAATTACATTCAGGAGATTTCTTTCAGCATATTTTATATTATTAGCAGAACAATTTATGATGCTTCAAAGTCTGATAGGGGAAGTGTCAAGTATTAAGCATATTTAGTCATCATTAGAGTAATAGGTGGTTAACATGTTTATTAGTAATGTTGTGTCATGGTAAACCCCTTGACTAAAACTATCAAGATTTCAAATTTGCCCAAGATAATTTGCATAGTCCTGGTATAGGACTAAAAGTCCAAACACAAATAAAGTTGTCTTTTTTATACTAATAGATACAATCTATTATACCATAAGATACAAGTTATTACTTAAAAACCTATGTCTAAATCAAGTGAAACATCTATTTTTGTGGTTATTTTCAAGCATTTTACACTCTAGATTTGATGAGAAGAGTTATATCTCAACATTCAAGTTTATATTCTTAATATCATTTTAATTATAAGTGTTAAGATCCACCTGCATAAATCAATTTTGCATGAACCCCAGGCTGGTCACATAAAGTTAAAAATCTTCTTATAATGGATACTTAAACTCAGAAGACCCCAGCATTTAAGAAGACAATGACAGCCTCCATAGTAATGATTACACCAGAGCTACTAGATTTGAGCTGGTTTAGAATATTAGAATATTCTAACCCAGATTTGAGGATCATGATTTTCAACATGAAGTCTGTATTTCACTAAATAATTCATTCTACTTTGAATAAAGATAACAACAAACAAAAAAGATATGTGCTATTTAGATATTAATATTGAGTTCGGTTGAAATCCTTTCTGCTGGTAATCCATTCCAAAACTTAGTATTTGAATCAGTATTTGAACAATTTTAGGTTTAATATCACCCTAATATACAAAGCCTGGGTTAAAATATTATTATCTAATATTTCAAACCAGACAAAACTAAGCTCCTTTCCCCTTGATTGTCTGCAATATTGAAATAAAAAGTCACACTTTGACCGGCTTGCAACAAAAAACAAATCGTCAGGAAAGTAAAATACTGTGTTGTTTACATTTAGAATTGATTTGACATATAATTATCAGCTGATCGGTTTTATTATAAAATAATCAGTCAGATTTAAAGTTAATTAAACGAAAATTCCAAGAAAAGAGAACTTTCTAGATAGTGTACGATTATAATTTGTTAAAAACATTTTATTTCCAATTAAAAACTAAAAAAATTTGGCTATTTAAACCTTTGCCGCTCAACGCGCATATATATTGCAGTCAGCGAGGTCACGGTTTGTTTACTCGCCAAACAGAAGTAGGTCAAAATGGCTGCCAAACCGTGTCTCTGTGTATTAGTTTGCATTTCGGGGTATAAATAACAATAAAGTTTTTAAATGTGTAATAACATCACTTTTTGTAATAAGAAAGTATAGTTGTAGTGACAAGATTTCACAGTTTTTAGGTGTAAGTAGGTACTTTTCGACAGACATATGCCGCAAAATCATTTTACAGTTATAAAATGTAAACAATGTATCAGTATAATATATAATTATTTATAACTACATTATTTATATTAGTATTTTGAGGTTTTCGGCATTTACATACGAAACTTCAGAGCGTTTTCCGGCAGATGCGTTCGATACCACCCCAATCATAGAACGTTTTTCGGCATAAAGCCTATATAAATAAATCCATATGAAACATATAACAGCTACAACATGTAAACATTTATCATTATAATATATAAACTTTTATAACTGTAATGTTCATACCGATGTCTTTGTTACTGCCCCAATCATTGAACGTTTTTTATTTAAAAGCTACAACATGGAAAACATTTATCAGTATTATAAATATATTTATAACTTTAAGGTAGATTGCTAGCTTAAGTGCGCATGCGCCAATTGACGTAAATTGACAAGTTGTCTCAAAGGTAAAAAAGTCATTAATTTGAACATTTTTGTTCTGATAAGTACATATGGAGCAATAAAATCAGCAATAAAGTTTAACTGATGTCAAATTCTTATTTAATTTACATATTTTGTTCGCGATAATCACTGTTATCAAAAGTTGGAGAGCATTCTTTTTACTTCCGTTGGTGCAGATTTTGATTTGCCGAATGCTTTTTTCAAACAGTTCTTGAGTTAAGATGACCGTGGCTTGCGTAATCCGGTCTAGCTTTGTGGAAAGATAAATTCTTTCCTTCATTACTTGAACTTTCGGCAAAAATCGATTTTTCACAACAAGTTAAAGAAACAGTCACCAAGGTCAAGCTGTTGCCAAGGACGATGACAACATTTTTTATTTCTCATGGAAATTTTACAAACATCATGGATAATGTACCGAATTCTTTTGACTCGAAGAAATAGTTGCTATTGAGATTGGAAATATGGAACAGACCAGCAGAAGATTGGAAATATGGAACAGACCAGCAGAAGAGTTCAGAGATCTGCAGATATGAGATAGGCTAGTTGGTAATGAATTAAATGCGAAGTTAGGTTGTTGATTCGTCAACAACATCTCTGAGTATTTGTCAATTATCACTGGTGAAATTCATCATTGACCTTGAACTCAATTTGCAAGCATAAATCAATGGTAAAAGGTCCGCTATTCCTGTAAAAAAACAGGTAAGACATTTTAACTGTAAAAACTGATATCCTCTGTGAACCTTCATTCGCGATAGTAAGTTTTACGGCAAAGACAGAACAATAATTTAGAAAGAATACATTAAAAGCTCACTAACCTCACTGAGTGCAATTAATTTCCTCCATAAATCCGCAAAGTAAACTCAAAATCAACAAAAGTACTTTCCAAATACAACAAAATGCGTAGATAATGTTACACTGGCGGCCATTTGCAATTTGGAACCTTTGATTCGGAGTAGTGACGTCACTGTCAATTCACGTGAAAATTTTAGGCCAACCAAATTTCAATTAATTGGTTTTTATGTAAAATCTAAAAAAAAATGAAGTAAACAGTAAAAATAACAGTTTTAACAACAGGAAAGGGTAAAAATGGTTCACAAGTTTTGCCTATTTAAACACACTAAACATGGGAACTTCCCATAACAAAATTTTCTGGGTCAATTTTGCCATTAACTCAGTCTCACAGGGTATTTTCAGGTACCCTGTTTATTCTGGAAGCTCTGAGTTGCTGACACACCATCTTCCTTCACACATCTAAAGGCATTCGTCAAAGCCCTTGGGGAAAACAACATGCATTTCTGTGTAACAGCCCTGAGATTTGCTTAAAAATGACAAGATTTGATAAAAAATTAGTTAAGCACTAGAGGTACGAAAAACATACAATCATATAGTTGGCCTTAAAGCTGCGTCATAGCGGTCATGTGACTACCATTCATAAAATGTGATGAAAGCAGACGGATGTTTTTGGAGCTGAAATTTTTGTTTCTAAGACAATAATTTTATCAGATTCTATGGATATGATTTGGGAATAGTAAATGCATTTGTTTTATGTAAGTATGTAATTAAATTCTTTACATTTACCTGTTTAAATCGGATTTTCTAAACTTTGACAGATTTTACTCTCGAGTAAAGACTTTAGTAAAATATTACATCACTCGTTCCCGCGCACCTGCAAATCTCGCGAGATAGTTCAGGAAAACAAAACTACCGCGAATGAAGGTAGCTCTCGATTTTAGGGACCTTGACGATATATAACTAGAAAAAATATGCAGCCACTGTCAGGTCCTGACCAACTTTAACTATCTCATTTTCTGTAATAATGCAGTTACAGCATACACCCCATATGTCAGAGGTTTGAGACTGACTATAAACTTGTTTTATAATGGTCCATTGGTGAGCCACCTGTTTGTTTTAATATGACTACAAATTGTCAGGAGGGCAGACCATAGATTACAGGACAGAAAAATGATGCTAATGGCAAGTGTCGCACAAGTCTGAGAGTCTGTTCAATATATGAAGAGATACTGTATACATGCAAACACTGTTTGTTTTCAGTTACCAAAGAAAGATCTAATTTAAGTTTTGTTCATACCTTTTGGCAGAGGGTAGTCAAGTTAATATAAGGCCCAAGGCATAGTTGTCTAAGAGTGGACTCATTCTATCATTAAGAAAATCACAATAAACATCATGCATTCTTTATTTACTTCTTACCAATCATTATAATTACATGTTATGGTCATGATAAAAAAATAACATTATTGCCAGTACAATCAAGACATGGATTTTAAGTTCTTGTTATTTACTGTAAATCTTGGTTAGTTGAAATTAAATGTAAATAATAATTTGAATATTAGTTACAGTATAGGAATTTGGAATGTATTAGTATATGTTGTACATGTATTTTACCAAAAGAAGGAACACAATTTTAAAACAACTACAAATCATTGAACTGTGATTTTTTTTTTATTTCAGATGTTTCATTCAGTCTCAGAATAATTAAACAGAGAATTATCTTATAATGTTTTATCAATTTAGTTTTATATAAAAGCAGTATTTTTTATCAAGTTATGTACAAAAAATATTTTTCAATTAGGTATAAAGCCAGTTACTGGCTATAAAACCACCAGATATCTATATGTACATGTTACTGTGTTGGAAATATAAATAATCAATTATAACAAATAACATTCTGTATTTTTACCAATTAATTTAAAATTATTTCAAGTGCTCCATAAGAAATTTGTTAGTGAAACATTTTATTCATGTTTATCTGTACCTGCATTGTTAACAGAGATATATTTTATTAATCTCTCCTTACTACCCACTTGACAGATTTTTTATATGTTTAAAAGTGTATCTATGACTTGAGAAAAGGCAGGTATGTCTAAAATAAAATTAATGTTGAACAAATAGCTTGACATGTGTGTATAATTTGCAATTGCTCTACATGAACTTTCTTGGAGCAATGACTCATTGGATTTTGTCATTGGAGTAAGATTTCTGAAATATCCAAATTTAAGATGCTGTATTTATTTGCCCTCTAGGTAAAGTTCATTTGGATCACATAAAACACTTGTTAACTTTCCATAATGGAAAGGTGATTAAACATTACAAACAAAAATCATGCAGTAAAGGAACTATTAGGTTTCAATAGATACACAATGAAAGGTGCCAAACTGAAGTATGTTGAGTTAAAAATCACTGGTTTCATACAAATAACCCCAGACCTCTAATTTGACATATTTTTAAGTTTGAAAAAGTGGGTGGAATAATTTAAGTACTCCTTGTTCTTCAATACTGATGTCTTACTTGCTCATAACAATCTCCCTTCCAGATAACTACTCATACCATTTATAAAGATGTTTAGCAATCCATAATGTTGTTTATTTGGAACGATGAAAATGGAAATATGTCATTAATGTTAATTTATTTAAATGTAGCTTCAAATATGATGATGCTACATATAAAATTTAAATCTGGTAAAAAAAGCTCCATTTTCAAAACAAATAATTTCATTTGTTGGCATACATGTATCCTGACCTACAATGAAAATAAAATGTTATTTTAAAGTTCTGTGTTTTTATCACGTTTATAGCATTTGATAATGAACATTCAAAGTCAGTCAATATCTCTTCTTATTTTTACTGGAGTGGGTGGGGTAAATAAACATGCACATTTTTGTCTTAAATGAGAATCAATCAGTCGATGTTAACTTCACACATATTGATAACTTACAATAAACATATGTTCTCTTCTTCGTTAATTGTTTGTGGCGTCCTATTTTAATTGACATACGTATATAAAACATGCGCTCTCTCTCTTCCTCTGTTCTTTTTCGCTGCGTGGGGAGGCTGTGTATTTTGAGTGTGGCGATTCCTGATATGCATATATTACTTTTTTAACAATAAACATGTTAAGGAGATATTTAAACTGATAGCCTTTAGAACAAAGAAAACGCCAATATATCAAGCACGCAGGTACGTAATGATTAAGCTGCTTAAAACATAAATATGATCGGTTTAATTTACTAGCGCCCATCACATAAAACATGTTCGGTGAATTTTTTTTCCATTTTCAGTATGTGTTAGACCTTCAGATTAAGTACTGCAAGTTTAAAAAAAATAATTGGTTGCTTTTTAAAATTAAACATTTAAAACTGGGTAAAGTTTTTGTTTTATGAAGTGGGTGGGGTAAATTTACATGTTGAATATTTCCTAATTGGGAGGATAAATTTTATCTTTTCTAAATCAGATCATTAATTTAAATTACATTGTGTATAAGCAACCTCAGATCTATTATTTCTTGAGAGACAGAAAGACAGGATTAAACAATACATGTCAATTTCTGTCAAATTGAAAGTTTAAAAAGACGACAACATGATACATATACGAATGCCTTTAGCGCGAAAACAAGGTCCGGGACCTACCGTTTTCTTTACATTTTTTGGATGAGCATTGACTGAAGATAAAATTTAGCAATTTTGAAAAAAATCTACCGGTTAGTTTTTATTTGGCAAACAATTTAAAATTGTCAAAATTTCATGGTATTTTTAAAGTGGGTGGGGTATTATTAAATCCTTTGCATTTCTCGTACTACGTTTACAAATCACTGTTGCGAAAAAACAAGGTCAGGGACCTATCTTTTTCTTTGCATTTTTGCAATACGAATTGAATAAGGATGAACTATGGCGAGTTAAAACAAAATCTGTCGGTTAGTTTTTTTCCAAGCGAACCACCTTAATATTTATATTCTGAGTTATCCGGCGTTTAGATACGAAACTTCAGAGCGTTTTCCGGCAGATGCGTCCGATACTACCCCAATTATAGATCGTTTTCCAGCATAAAGCCTATATGAATGAATCCATACGAAACATATAACAGCTATAAAATGTAAACAATTTATCAGTATAATTTATAAACTTTTATAACTGCAATATTTATATATGATTTTGAGTTAGATACGAAATTGTAGAGCGTTTTATGGCAGACGCGTTCGATACTACCCCAATCGTAGAACTTCGGCATAAATCATATATAAATGAATCCAAACGAAATATATAATACATATTTCATGTAATCAATTCATCAGTATAATACATCTTTATATAAATGTATAATTGTATATGTATTTTGAGTTTTTTGGCCTTTTCTGGCGTTTTCGCTTTTTTTTGGCGTTTTTCGGTCTTTCTATGAACCGGTACTTTTGGATGGTCAGCAGTGCATATGCAGTGTTTCTATGCAATTCTGAGTTTTCTAATAGATAGTTTTATGTTCTTTCCAAATAAAGTTACACCTAAAATGCCAAAATTACATCACCAAAGACAACATTGCGCGTGACCTGCCCCAAATATTATTATATATTAACTGATGCGATGTGGGATGTTGGCCAAACATTTTTGATCAAAATCACAAATTGTGTGTTCTAACAAGAATGAAGTTTGGTGAATAAAGTAAAAACTTTCAAGTAAAGCTACCAAATTATATTACAATCATAGATGTTTTAACAAAAATTATATTGTTGCTCATAATTTCATTTGAAATCACTAGATGATAACATTGATAAAATGACGACATATACCAAGCAAAATAAAATGTATCCAAATTTTTGTTTATATTCCATTAAAAGTAAACTATGCATATCAAATGACCTGAATGAGATTATTACAATGGATATTTAACAGCCGAAACACGATGGCAAGAAAAAAGAGTATTAATCAGTACAGTATTCATTTTCAAGCTTTAACTACAAGCCTTTATAAACTCTAAAATCCAATCAACCGGCATCAAAACGAAGTATGACAAAGATATCAGATGCAGATAAAATTATTACCTTGTAGACTTTACTTTTTGAACTAACTGAATATTTTTACAAATAAATGGGTCATTGATTAATTCAGACATAATTTTGTCGCAGAAGTTATGTTGAACTCCAGCTGGATAAAATCTTGATATTGGAGATTTACTTGCAATCGTTGTGTTCAAATTACAATTTGTTTGTAACAGACAGTTGTAAAAATAAGTATAATTGACATGTGTAAAGTTGATGCCTCAACCATCTTTATTATCAACCATTATATGGAAAATATAATTATTTTGCTATACTTATGTAAATGACAAAATGCAACTCAGATTTTAAAACATTTATTATTATCTCTGGTCTCTGGTTCAGTCGATAATATCTTTTTATTGTAGATTAAATAGACCAAACGCGGCACATGTTATCAAAATGCAGGAGCTTTTTGTCAGTCGGGACAGCATCTTTCTGTAAAGCGGTTACTAAAGAAATTTGTTAGGTATTAGAAAAAAAACTTTTTAAAATACGAGAAAATATACAATTTTGAAAGTATTATTTACATTTACGTTTTCTCTTTGTATAACTTTGCTCTTTTACCCATCTATAACGACAGAGCTAAATTTACATTACCAGTGTAATAAATGCTTGTTCTAATTTCTTTCTTTTTCTAACCAAAGCTCACTCAAGCTAGATTAAAAATGATATCCGAATCTTGATTGACTTTGTTGTTAACAAATTGACATTGTGGGTGAAGAAAAAATATCATTTTGTATTATATGTAAGTGATATATAAAATTTTTATTTAGAGATGTAATAAGACTATATAAAGTCCATCTTTCTACCATACATTGAAAATGATTACGTCACTGCTAAAATATATGACCGTTGCAAGCTCTTGAAAAGCGAACAAGCTGTGAAATATAAACCCCGTAAGATGTTGCACGAGGAACATCGCCGTCTAAAAACGGAAAATTTACTACATTAAAATTAAAATCATCTTTTTTATCTTATATTTTAGTAGTGACGTAACCATTTTCAATGGACAGATTTAGATCGAGAAAGTTTGCTTGCTTTTCTGAAGTGTTCGCTTTATTAAGTTGTAGTTCTTTAGGATAAATCTTATTAACCAGCGATGGAAAATGGTTATTATCTATATTTAATAAATCAGGAAGGTACCTCGAGGTGTTGTTAAAAGCTGTAATAATACAGTATCATCTTGATGTTCAGAAAAAAGAGATAACATAAAGTCTCTTTCATAACAGTATAGAAACAGATCAGCAACAAAGAAATGCTGGTCATTTAACGGTTGGCTATTAAATACTCACACATGAATGATGTATTGTAAACAAACGAATTAATTAATAAAATCGTTAAATATATACAAACCCATGAATTAATTTTATAACATAAGAAATCATAAACCAATAGATAAGTAGTTGTTGTCACAAATTTATATTGTTATCTTATTGATACCAGCGATACGTAAGGCTTCGATACAGCTGGAAACTAATTGCATAATTATATTGAAAAACTCATGGGGATACCAATTATGATGGATGGTCTGATATTAAAACACCATCACGAAGATTTAATCAATGTATACTCGATTTAACATGTAGAATCAGATGCAAACGTAGTTGATAATACAGTTGTTCAGGCAGTAACGGATAGCTAAGCAGATTACCGCTGCACAGGTCTTTAAAAGTAGAAATTTCACAAACAAATCGATATTTTCCGACAGAGAAAAGTGTACACACTTCAAAACAGGTCATTTTTAAACATTCTGCGAGATCTGTCACGCACTAATCTTTGTTTATATTACCTCATCGAATTAGCCAGTAGCGGATAGCTTCGGGCAGTATGGGATAGGTAAATGTAACTCACTGGGGGCGTCTCAAACCAGCTCAAACATTGTGTATTGTTTGTATTGTTGATGAACATGTATTGAAACACATTCAAAGGTTTATCAAATAAAAAAATTTCCCCTCTGATCTAAATTAAACCCAAAATATTTTGTTAACAGTAACAGAAGAAAATCCTAACACAATAGGTCATTAAATTTTTATTAAGAAAAATTAATGGCATTTTAAAATCAAACAAATCACAGAGAAATTAAATGGAATTAACAGTATAATCACATCAAACATTATAAACATTTAGTTAATTTGTTTTCATATAAAATGTGCCTATATACTGATCATAATAAAATAACTGAACATGGTGGCCAATAACAAAACAACATATAACAACACATATGCAAAAACTGAGATATCTTTGAATTAAGATTATAAAAATATTAGCCTGAGAAATAGTAACGAGTACATGTAATAAAGATCTTCTGACAAGATCATGTAAAATAAAAAAATAAAATTTTAACTGGAACTATGTGTAAATAAAGATAACATTCTTCTAACACACTATAAGACTTATGCTACATGTTAATGAAAACTACTCTGACTAGATCATGTACTTTGAACATATAACCTGACCATTCACATATTATAATAATTACTGGTTCTTTATGTGTATTACACTTCCTTCTGGCGTGCCTATTGTGTAACTGTCAGTTCTAAAATAAAAAAACAACAACAATAAATGCATTAACAAATTCTGCTTTAAAAGAAAGGCAAATGTCATCGACTATCTAATGAGTAATCTATTCAAAAGCATTGCTAGTGTTTACCCAAGACTTAAGTCAGACTCATTGGCTGATAAATAACAGGGGTGGAACCAGAGGGGGTTCAGTGGGTTCGCTTTGGTAGTTACATTTTATTTGACAACTTTCTGGCCAAACTCCATGTGAAAAATTGATGACCAAAAGAAAATTTGAGCAACACCACAGAACCCAATCTGGATCCGCCCCAGTATCAGTATTAATAAACTAATAAATTACTCAAGGTATCATATCTACATTTTAACACACATTTATCATTACAAAATATCATATCTCCCTTTTAAACCTAACTTTGACAGCAATTTGACAGATCATGGCTACTTTGAGATGACCCCGTATGTACATGTACGCAATCCGTTACTACCTGAAGCATATGGTAATCATTTATACCTCTGTTCGCTGACACTGTAGGAATTGTAAACAAATGCTTTATGATAAAGGTTTATTTATACACAAACCAAATCCCCCAAAAATGATACTTTACCAGCTATTGTTGTGAAACTTTGTCTTTCTTTTTTTGTTAACCGTGTAAAAGCATCGTGTTGTTGTAAACTACTGGTTTACCCGTTCCATTTGTTGTATTATATTCACTCCATGCAAAAGTCAAAATCCAGACAATATACATGTACGTAAAGGGGATAAATCACTCTTCATGACGGGGTAATTGTTTATTTTTCTAAATATAAAATAAAATGGAAATGAGCAAGAAAACGAACACGCTATCCGCTATACCCTGAAATCCGTTACTGCCTGAACAACTGTAGTCAATTCCCAAAAACAAGAAACATATCCGATTGATGTGACATTTATTAAATTTTTCAGCAAGACGAGTTGAATGACGAATAAAATATAACAAAGCAAACTATTGTTTAATGTTTTTTATTAAATAAAAGAAGTAATAAATGCATATCAGGAATCGCCACACACACAAAACTGAGCCTCCCCACGTAGCGAAAAAGAAGAGAGGAAGGGAGAGAGAGAGAGCATGTTTGTTATAAGTATATCAATTCAAATAGGACGCCACAAACAATTAACGAAAAAGAGAACCTTTGGGGATACCGCCTTGGAACGGTCAGTGGCAAAACAAATTGCCACTGGGGGTTTAAACCAGGTTCTAGGGTGCACCAACCTCACACTTGCCCCAACAGGTTCTCGTATTACAAAACAAGTACAAGTTGTCTTGTTGAAATAACTCCAACCCACCCAACGGCTCAACAATGTTGCATGTAAAAGCCCACAAACATATAAAACATAAGAATCTAATAGCATTGCAAAGCCAAAAGGCTTGTACCCAAAGATCTAAACGAGACCAGAGCTCCTGATGTAAAATCAGCAAGAACACGATGACAGGGATAAGAGAAACAAATCAAGCTTCTAGGTTCTAAAAAGGAAACGGCAGGTTATTTTAAAAGAAAGATTTTCTCCTGATTGAGTTTGATAATTATGCGATTGTGTATACCAAATTAGATTTAACTTTAACAAGAAGGGACTAACTGCCCCTGTATATAGGTAGAGCATAAGGGTAGGTCCAGTACACAGCGTGCCGCGTTTTAGCAAAACATTTTACGATAATTAGATTCTCTTTAATCGTCATCCTCAATTTTGTTCAATAATTTTTTGCAAAGTGTTGTCAAAGTGTGATTTGTTTTTCAAGGACATTGAACATTAGCGGTCGATAATTTTTCCTAATGTTCTGCCATCAAAGATGACTTAAAAGCATTTTGTCTTATTTAGCTTAATCTCGCCATTAAAATATAAATTGCGTCATATCGAGTTCTCAACAATTACTTACTATATCAATCAGAAGATATAGTATTGCAGAAGGAGGAACGCTATCTGCTTTGTAGCAAGCTGCAATAAATGGACCAGCACGTGTTACCGAAGATCGTTTCTAACTAATATAAATGACCTAAGGTCCATCTGTATGCTTTTTACTTTTCTCAGAAACTAAGAACGCTTATTATGTAGCAATTTGCGAACATCGAGTTTTGTTTTCAGAAAAAGTTCATTGACCAGTCTATACATAATTTTCGAATCCATAGAAACTGACACATTTTTGTGAGCTTTGTTGTCACTTAAATATAACGTATTTTACTATTTAGACTTAAGGAAAAAGGTTAACGTTTTTATTTAAGTTCACATTTAGATTTTTTGTAATTTGCTCAACCAAATTCTTGGGCATTGATCATGACAGACATTATTATACTGCAAAGAAATTTCCTTGAATTTGATTGGATAATTTGCCGCTGATGTATATCCATATTTACGG
Source organism: Corbicula japonica (assembly GCA_038501625.1). Classification (NCBI taxonomy): domain Eukaryota; kingdom Metazoa; phylum Mollusca; class Bivalvia; order Venerida; family Cyrenidae; genus Corbicula; species Corbicula japonica. The sequence goes on from JAZAYU010000136.1 coordinate 1,300,079, forward strand.
ATCGGCCGTAGATATGAACTGCACGTGCCTTAATTTCCCTGTCTGGCCTCCCACCTTTTGTTGTCGTCCGCCATTTTGTTTTGAATTTCCGTAAAAATGCACAATTTGAAGCCGATCTTGTTAATTATAAAGCGGTATGCTTAGGGATTACTAAAATTGTTACAGAAAATATTTCTGTTATGTTTTTAACGTTGAAAACGATCAGATTATTCTCAAATTTTGTAAATAAAGATCAAATGGATAGTCCATTCAATTTCTATAGAAGTGACGTCATGCAGGTAAATTAATGACGTCAGACATGTAATTATTGAGGTTCTCAGAGGGGAATTAAGCCGTTCGGCATTAAATAAGCGAAATAATCGAAAAATCGATGTTTTCTAATTAATTTTGTCTGAAAAAGTCTTTGCAGTATAATAAAACAATTATTTGGTTCCTTGAAAGGGTATGTGAGGATATATTGCCGGTCTCGGTGTCATATTATCCCTCGCCTGCGGCTCGGGTAATATGACACCCAGACCGGCAATATATCCTCACATTCCCTGTCAAGAAACCAAATAACTATATATTATCATCATTACTGCGTTTAGAACTTGCATAACTCATTTAAGTAAAAATTCATATCAGCTCTCACAGGCATCATCAAAACAAATGAACACAAGCCAACAAACATCATAGAAGCACAATGAATTGAAGTTATGAAAAGAACGAAAGGTCGATATTATTTCATATAACAAAGGTCTATTGTTTTAATATCATTGCTTTTATTTCCGAAATGTATTCTTATCGCAATCAAGAAAAATGGAACATGCGGAGCGCTGTAAAATATCATGTTGGTAACCTTTCTTTTTAAATTTACAGATGGTTTTTACGAATAACCAAGAGAAATTAACATTGCCTTTTATCTTCCTAAGTTTGTAAATTAAATCTCCATAAAAAAAACCGGCTGTAAAATACCTTGTTGCAATAGTGATTTTAAACTGCACCTGTATTTTTAATTAGATCTGTGTATCGGTGATAAAACTTGCAAAAGGTTTTCCTTAATTTGTGATACCGATAACCCTGTTTTAAAAGTTTTTCTTTAATGCACAGATTACGTTTATTGAAATCATTCAAATCGTTGCAAGCTCTTGAAAAGCGAACAAGCTGTGAAAGATAAACCCCGTAAGATGTTGCACGAGGAACATCGCCGTCTAAAAACGGAAAATTTACTATATTAAAATTAAAATCATCTCTTTTATCATATATTTTAGTAGTGACGTAACCATTTTCAATGGACAGATTTAGATCAAGAAAGTTTGCTTGCTTCTCTGAAGCGTTCGCTTTATTAAGCTGTAGTTCTTTATGATAAATCTTATTAACCAGTGATGGAAAATGGTTATTATCTGTATTTAATAAATCATCATGGTACCTCGAGGTGTTATTAAAAGCTGTAATAATATCATCTTGATGTTCGGCAGAACGAGAAAACATAAATTTTCTTTCATAACAGTATAAAAACAGATCAGCAACAAGATGTGCACGTTTAGTACCCATTCGAATGCCTATGACTTGTATTATGAGATATTTGTTACATTGTGTTTAACCTTAAAGTTCCTATATGTATATATAAGTGAAAAATGATTAAAAACAAACACAATGTCTGTCTTCATAATTGTGGAGACAATGTTACACACATTTTTGCATTTCAATGATGTTTTGTGTTTTTAAGTTTTTCTCTTGAAATTAAATAAATAAGAATTTTAGGGACATGTGATAAATTCAGAAAATGGAATGAAATGCTAATGGTTCTTGGTATGAATTTTTGTTTCTGTGTTTATTTGTGATCTCTGTATATTTCTATCTCCTAGTTATTCTGGATGAATGTTTGTAGATTTGTGATTTTTCAGAACGTGTTTGTTTCATTTTGGTGATATTTCTTTAAAATAAAGAATATAAATACATCGTATTATTTCTTTAAGGTGTGTTTTTAAACTCCGTTTGTCAAATGTGTTTCGAAATTTCTCTTGTAACAAACTTTTGTACTCACAAGTGGTCTTGTGCAATAAATCCTTGATCAATGTCATGTCTTAACTCCACTATCATATCATTTCTTTTCATAAATTGCGGACATCTTGAATAAACCAGATGTATGTGTTTTTAGAAATGCTTTCATAACTAAAATCATATTATATGTCATTTAAAACACTTAATGGAACATTTCATGATTTTATTACAAAGTGCAATATTTTTCCGTTGGAGATAACTATTTGTGATAAGGCACAAACACTAATTTGTTAGTTCATAGGATGATTGTTAAAAAAATACAACATTCTCAGCAAAATATGGTCGGTCCCCTGATACAGCCTTTGTCTAGCTTATAACTATGGAAAACGAATCTGAGTATTCGTCATGATTAGCTGGTCAACAGTGAATAATGTGTTAGTTTTTAATGTTATATAGACGCACATTTAGCTTTGAGTTCAAATTACTTTTTTACGTTAAAGGCTAAAAAAATTCCTCTGAGTGTATATAAACTTTTTTGTTATTAAGTATAGCGAAAAGATTTTTAAATCCACTAGACAAAACAACCTATTTCGGTTTGTGGCATCCTCTTTGAAGATAAAAAACATTAGATTCTTATGTTTCATATGTTTGTGTGCTTTTGCATGCAACATTGTTGAGCCGATAAGTGGGTTGGAGTTATTTCAACAAGACAACTTGTATTTGTTTTGTGATATGAGAACCTGTTGGGGCAAGTGTGAGATTAGTGCACCCTAGAACCTGGTTTAAACCCCCAGTGGCAATTTCATTTGCCACTGACCGTTCCAAGGCGGTATCCCCTCGGGTTCTTATTTTTGTAAATTGTTAGTGGTGTCTCTTTTAACACTTATCATTTTATTAACCATGCTCTCTCCCTCTCTTCTTCTTGACTGTGTGGGGAGGCTGTTTTTCTGAATGTGGCGATTCCTGATATGCATATTTCACCTTTTTACTTGTAAAAACAATAATAACGACGACGTTTGATAAGTTTTTTATTACTTTCATCATATTCTTTCTTACTTAATAATGAATCCAGGTGCTCTAGTCTCAGTAAAGTCATTGAGTATATACCCATGTTTTTGACAATGTCATCAGATGCTTAACATGTAAATCAGAACATGCAATAATTTTCACATTTGATCGGTTGCTTTTAGTGTTCCTTTTTCATCGACATTTGTTTATATCTATGTGTTTTTACACGCAACATTGTGGGTTTGAGTAAATTCATCAAGAGAACTATTTCTTTGTGTATATGAAAATATTTGGGGCAAGTTTTAGGCTGGTTCACCATAGAACCTGGATTTGATGCAAAGCAGCAAATTGTTTTGCCAATAAATATTCCAAGGGGATAACTCGTTCGGTTCTCGTTAATTGTCTGTCGTGTCTTTTTTGAAATTGATCATTTTATTAACCCTAGCTCTCTTTTCCTCTCTACTTTTTTTAGCTTTTAGGTATTTTTACATATTTTAATTTCTTATAAAATTCGGATCATTACAAATTCTTGAAAGTCGTGCACTATAAATTGGTTTATTATTTTATGAAAACTTTTGTTTCATGTTAACAATGCAGCGAATATTATAACCCTCAACTGTTTAACACATGCATAATTATGTCTGGTCTATTAATTTTTTCTGATAATCAATTTAGTTTTTAACTGCAGATGATTTATTTGAATCCATCTTGATGAAAAGTTCAAATGGTCAAAGGAAATTTCTATATGAAATCGCGTGTTCTCATTCTCTCGTGTTTTATCAAGCACGCAATGTTTTATGCCTTGCTTCCATTGGTATCCCGGAACTTTATTTGATGAAGAGGTCAATCGTATAAACTCCATTGAAACCAATATAAAACTTAGTATCACTATCAACAGTCAATTAGCATTTGGGGAACACAAACAAGCAAAATATAATAGAGATGTGTATCTAGCACGTGAAGTGTCACTCACATGCTACCAAGAATTTTAAAACATAAACATTTTATATTTGTCTAGACAATATACGAATGTATCTAATTATGTTTAGGCAAATTAAACCTTTAAGAAAACTTTATATAAAGTTCAGAAATACATAAAAGTTTACACATTTGTCAGTATACCAAAATGGTACCAATATTATACTGTAAAAAGTGAAATATGCTTATCAGAAATGGCCATATGCAGTAGACACAGCCCTCCCACACAGTCAGAGTTGAGAGGAGAAAGGAGCACGGTTATACATTAATCAACTTCAAAAAAAAATAGAAGCCAGAAACAGATGACAAAAGTAAGAACCCGAGGGGTTACCGCTTTGGCACGCTCATTGGCAAAATAAGTTGCCACTGGTGGCTTAAACTAGGTTCTAGGGTCCACCAACCTCACACTTGCCCCAGCATTTTGATATTTTCAATCGTTCAATGTTATCGTCGGTTTTCTAAATATCTCAATACCGATCACCGAAATCATTTTCTTCTTTAGCTTAATCACCAAGCAAACTCTAACGAATCTTGCGCTTCATTATTGCCTCACACCATTTTTCCTTAATTTTTGTTTTACTGACCCTATCAATGCGCTTACCCGCGGGTTCTATTGTACATTTCAATAAAGTAACTATCAAAACTTTGTAGTTTCCTTTTGAATGAACTTCAAGTATGAAGAGACAGAGATTTTTTTTTCATATTTTTTACTCGACCACACAATGCAAAGTAACTTACAGTTTTAGAACTATATCATATTCAATCTATTTACATTTGTTAGACAAAGTGACATCCCAAATTGTTTTTAGTGTCATATTACTCATGTGGGAATTTAAATGGATATTTTTGCTGCTTAGTATTTGTGTGGATGTAAATATAATTTTAGGAAGCCAGGCTTACCAGAAGAGAAAAGGACATTGAAATATAAGACACGATCTAACAGAAAAAACATGCAGAAAACTCGTAAATATCAAGCGATCACACTATCACAGGACAACAGTGTTTCCCAATAATGTAAAATTGGAAATTTAATCTAAACACAGTTGCAAACACGCGTACTTTTGAGAGTGCCGATCTGTTAGTATTAAACCATCCCAAATAGTGTGGAATTGTTTTATTCCATAATTAAATAAAAATGTAATAAGTAAAATCAAAAGTAAATGAAAAGAAGTAAACAGGCGTTTTATAAGGAGCACCGTAGAAATAAAAAATCTCTCATGTCGTTTATGCTCATAACAATGTGAGGTTTAAGATAATTGAATAGCCACATTCAGAACAGACAACCTTTCAAAAAGGTCCAAAAGTAGAGAGGACAAGACAAGATAGAATAAGTTTATAGTATGATATTCTTTCATAAAGACTGTATCAATTAACAAAAGTCAGAAACCGAGTGGGTACCTCTATGGAATGCTCAGTGGAAAAACAAACAGTTGCCATAATTAATTGTTTCAAACCTGCCCATCTACTCGTCAATGTTGCATTCAAAACACACGAACAAAACAATAAAACTGTTATTGGATTGTAAGATAAAATGGGAACGTACTCGATGCCTGACTGGGACTAGTGTTCCTGGAGTTGAATCAGCAACAACAAGAACGCACAAACGGATTTAAAGAAAGTATTCTGTTTCCAATTTTGAAACTTTTGTATTGTGACTTATTTCTATTTCCTAAATGACTCAGCATTTTCAAATTTTATTGTGAATGAGAGTGCCTCTAGCTGGGTGCGAACCCGCACCGCCACGGCTACAGCGCCTAGCCTTGCAATTCCTGCAACCAACTGAGCAAATGTGAGAAACTTCTCGTGGAGGAAACATCACATTTCGATATGACTTACGCAATTTCGCTCATATTTAAAATTTTCGAATTATACAAGCGCAAGATCATGCAAAACAAACATGTGCCAAAGATGATAATTAAAGAGAAATATGAACTATGCATATCAGATATGGCAACACACGGAAAACACCGCCTCCTAAAGAACCAAAAAGGTAGAATGAAATAGAGAACGTGTGTTTATAAAATCAATTTCAGATATAAGGCAACAAACAAGTAACAAACATGGCACAAGAGGGCGTACCGCATTGAAAGGTCAGTGCAAAACATAAGTCGCTGGGAGCTTTTACCAGGTTTTAGGGTGCACCAACCTCACACTTGCCCATCAGGTTCTCATATGAACAAAAAATACAAGTTGTCAAGCAAAAATATGATGACTCACCGAGACCAGAGCCCGTGGATTCAATTATTGAAATTTGTCAATTTATAAACCCATGCTGTCCCTTCCTCTCTATATTCCTTTTAGACGGCGTGGAGAGGCTGCATTTTCTGGATTTGGCAATGCCGTATATGCATGTTTCAACATTTTTACCTTTGAAATGTACACATAACATTTATTTGTGAAATGTCTTATTTAACTGCAATGCTACATTATAAGTGTTGATGCTTGCCTTCGATGTATCATTTACAGATTTATAGCAGATTTTTCCTTTTTGTAGCTCTTAAAAACGTGATGATAAGGAAGCCCAAAATGAAATTTGGTGAAGTATTTTCGTGACAAGTTTATAAAGCCGTGGTTTAACATATTTGTGTTCAGTCATGACAATAATCCACGCGCGCAGATTATTCCTTTAGTCAAATGCAGAGCACGTTTTTTAAAGTCACATTTGAGAAAAGTTTTCGTGATGCATCTGTAGAAATAGTTCTTTCTTTTTTAGAACAAAGGCCAAAGGATATAAACAAGTAAAGAGTTAATGAGGCGAATATGTAAAATGTTTCTTTTTAAAAAGAAATTTTATTGAATTCAGTGACTGTTGGGGCTACAAAAATGGAAAAATTACGACTTAAATTAAAATCAAAGTAATTTTTTTATTTAAATAAGTTGATAAAGGTTATAAATATAAAACCATAGGATTTTGACACAGTATATAAAACCAAAATCATTGACAGCACAGCAACAAGTCATGCACACATTTACTCGAAGAAGAGTATTCTCACTACTACACTATACACAATTTGTAACAGAGTTACTGGGTGTACAAAGAGTAAAGCCCCGGTCACAACCCGCCGTTTGTTTTTTTGTCCGTACGTGTTCTGCGGAGGTTACGTTCGCGGCGTTTTTTGTTCGGACGTGGCAAAAGCAGAGAGGACGCACGTCACACTCACGGTTGCGCAGGGTGTGAGTACGTGGCCCGCACGCCACGTCTAGGGGTAAATGTTGCGTGGATCGTAAGTTCCGTAAGTTGTAAGTGAGTTGTACGTGCTGACAACTTGCTTACAACGCAAGATCTCGGTTGCTCGATATATATTTTATATACCACAGAGGTCCGTGCGCAAACCGTGCGTTGTAAGTGCGGAGCATGTACTTGCTCTGTAAGGTCCGCCTGAGCTCTGTGCGCGTTTTGGAGAGTTGAACTGAGGAAGCACGGACCACGCACGGAATACGCCAAGACTCGCAGAGGCAGTGCGTTATGCGCTCGTGGACATACAGGGCACGCACGTCACCCGTACTGGTGGTGAATTCGTAGCCCGCACGCAGCTCGAACGCAGAGAAAGTTTTGCATGCACTAAAAATGCTACGGCGTCTCTGCGTGCTCCCAAATCCGTACGGAGGCGGTACTCACCACGTACGGATCCCTGAATTTGGCCCACGTTTTTGCACGTAGACAGCACGCACTTGCACGTACGGCGGGTTGTGACCGGGGCTTTACAGAGAATTAACAAGGTTTATGCACATATTTATTATTATTTTATATTTGGGTTTGAATAAGTGAAATAATAATCATTCTGTCCTCTCTTTTCCTTTTCTTTACAGACTGTTCTGCGATAAGGTATGAAATAAATTAAGTTCAAAAGATCTTTTTTACGATTTGAGTAAAAAACCTTCATAACTGTTTAACTCCCGGCAGAAGCCCATAAATCTTAAACTCCCACTGTGATAGTAGCATAACCATAAATGTTGGCAAAGGGATCAATTTCAGAGAGGTTAATCACCAAGCATGCTGATCTTTGTAGGATATCATCAGATAAGTAGCATTTCGTTTTCAATTTACTGATTGCTTTTAAGAAGAAAAATGCGAAATTCTAATATCTCTCATATTTTTTCAATTTATAAAAATTAGAATCTCCTCAAATTGCTGGTTTGCTGCAGGGATTTTTTTAAATAGCAGCCATAATACTTCTACTACTTTTGAGTATTTGCGATTGAGACATCAACGTTTAACTGTTCCAACGATGTAACCAATATCGTATCTTAAAAGTTTAGCTGTTATACCAAGATTACGTTCATTGAAATGTGAAGAAATGTTGTAAGCTCCAGACAAACGTCCAAGTTGTGAATTGAAGACCCTGAGAAATGTGGCAAAAACAACCAAACACTGAGAAAAAACATACCATTTATAAATCAAAATGGACGTTTGTTTCAAAAAGATTTAAGTGGAAAGAAATAAATGTGCAGTGGAAAGATTTGAAGAAGTTTGTCCCTTGTATGGACTCTGGTCTCGGTAAGATCATTGAGTACCCGCACATTGGCTTTGCAATGCTATTGGCTTCTTATGTTTTATATGTTTGTGTGCTTTTGCATGCAACATTGTTGAGGCGATGGGTGGGTTGGAGTTATTTCACCAGGACAATTTGTACTTGTTTTGTGATACGAGAACCTGTTGTGGCAAGTGTGAGGTTGGTGCACCCTAGAACCTGGTTTAAACCCCCAGTGGCAATTTGTTTTGCCACTGACCGTTCCAAGGCGGTAACCTCTCTGGTTCTCACTTTCGTTATTTGTTTGTGGCGTCCATTTTGAAACTGATTATTGTAATACCATGCTCTCTCCTCTCTACTTTTTGGCTGTGTGGGGAGGCTGTGTATGCTGGATGTGGCCATTCCTGATATGCATACTTCAATTTTTTGTACCCGAATTTACCGGGTAACTTTATTTTCAATTAGAGCTATAATTCGCAAATGGTTATTGATAATATTTAACGAATCGCCAAGATAACAAACGTTTCTTAATGTTTAAGACCAAGCTGAAACAAGCTAAACGACTTCTAAAACCAACAAAATCAATTTCGGAAGGATTTTGGTATTAGGGAATTTTGGAAATTACACAATGAGTTCTCTAGACACACATTTATCATGCAAGTGCACATTTCTTATTTGTCAATAAGGGCATTACGATCCCGCGGGATTACGAAATTCTATGTGAAACTAATTTGTAAACAATACACATCATTCACTGATTTTGCATTATTAAATTTACATAATAGTCCAATTCTTTAGCTTAAGCTAAGTCGTTGAATAGTATTAAATTTGATTAAAAAACGCAGTTGTCATCAACAGATATGTTACGTGATATATTTCAGTGCTTTTGTAATACATTTGGATACTTTTGAGCGAACTTTAAAACAAACTGGATTTATTGGAAATTTGGATGTTGAACCAGGATAGGTGGATATTTTATAATAACATTCGTAAGTTGAAATATTTGTATTTTTATATAATAAAATACACATTGTTAAACGTTTGTTGCAGGTTGTTCCTTTCTTTGTTACAGTCAGTTTGTCACTTAACAACCTATTGAAGCAAATATTGTTTCTTATGCTGAGCATTATGCACTTTCTAACTGGAAAATGTGGAAAGAAACATATTCAAAATATTTGACACTCGTTTTATTAAAGACACGTTGCTTTATTTAACTTTCGTCATTTGTAAAAAGGAATGCTAGACTTTCATAACGGATTTGTATTAACACCCGCTGATACGAGGGTTGATCAAAAATAAACCGGATTTTTGCTCTTAAATAAAAAGTTTCCTTTCAAACAATCAAATTTTTACACCAATAGAAATCCCAATTTAAATGCAAACAGTTGATCCAACTTTTTATTTGAAAAACACATACTTCTATTCATAATCACGAATAAAGAAACCATGGTAACGCCATCACGGCGCAGCGCATCATTTTTGTGTTACATCCGATGTTTAAAATTGTTTATTGTTGTTTCCAATCATGTTTTATACGGAAAAATTCACGAAAACATCGTGCCGTTATTTTTTGACGTTATCGCAAAATATGACGTAATTGCATAGACGCATATGGTAGCAATCGGATTTTTAATATCGTACGCTGAATGCTAATTGCGTTACAAATGGCGTCAACAGAAAAACATGAAATACGGGCAATAATTAATTTTTGCTAGCAGCAAGGCAACACTCCGTCTAAAACTTTTGAAAAAAGTTCAGCTATGCACGGGAAGCATGCAGTAAGCCGAACAGTGGTTTTTTGATTGGCACAAATATTTTAGAGAAGGCATCACCGACAAATAAGGAAGAGGAAGAAAGAAGAAAGAAACAACGACGTAAGTGACGTTAATGGCGAATGTGTTGGAAAACGACAGGCGTTTAACGGTAAGTGCATTGATGGCAAAATTCGATGTAAGCAACGGGACCATGCAGACTATTCTTACGTGGGATTTGAAAATGTGAACGATAAGAATTTTCTTTTAATAAGACCCTTTTATTTTTTTTCAATTACACGATGTCTTGAGTAATTGAAACTTAGGATATCGACGATCGACGTTCCAAACCTTGCAAATTATGCATTTTCATAATGCAAAATACATGTTTTAACAATTTAGTTCATGGTGAATTCTTATTTTTTATCTGAATACTATTTTTTATATGTTTCTAAAACGGCAATGCATTTTTTTAAAGTTTAACCGTACCTGATTACTAACACTAGTCTCACGCGCGCTGGGTCCAGCGTCTCTTGATAGACACGGAGATGGTCCGTCGCATTCAGGATTCACCAGGCTTCCTTCGTAGAGTGAACCGAGAAGGGGACGACTTCCTCAGTCACAACATAACGACGGACAAAACCTGGCTATGGTTCTATGACCCAGAAAGCTGGTCACAGAAGAGACGCTGTAATAACGCGCAACGTCAACGACGTCACCAGTGTCGTCTTACCGTGCGCCGTGACACCATACATATGCTCACGAAAATCTCTCTATTTCCATTGTTTGTAAATGTTATTGAGAACTGTTTTCTGTATTCTGTAGCAGATTGATTCCGAAAACTGTTATATGTATTTTTATTTATCCTGATAAAATATTCTACATGTTATTTAAATAATCCGGTTTAATTTTGATCAACCCTCGTAAAGCTTCTAATAATGTAATTATAGTGTGACGGATACACTATATTAATATTCAAACTGAAGAACTAAATAGCACTAATGCTTATATACTGACTTCTTCATCTGAGAGTGATATTGGTACTGCACACACTCTTCAAATTACAAAATTTAGGTTCAGAATTGAGCCGAAACAAGATAAAGTACATACTATGCAATGGTTGCCTAAAGTGCATAAAACCCTCGTACAAAACAAAATTTATTGCAAACTATAGTTCTTGCACAACTACTAAATTATCAGTGCTCTTAACATCATTTCTTACAGCTATAAAAGAACATGTCATTAGGTATTGCGATGATGTTTTTAAAACTACTGGCAAAAATTAATTTTGGTTGATTAAAAATTCAAATAACGTTTTCAATGAGACTGCTTAGCTTGTCTCTAAGGGAGCGAAGTGTATACAGGTGAGAAATCATAAATAGACAAACAGAACACCTGAAAAGTATTTGATTTAAGCAAATCAAATACTTTTCAGGTGTTCTGTTTGTCTATTTATGAACCAATAGTTTTCGTCATACGTAAATGTCAAATTTAATGGGAAGAAATTAGCAAATTATCACTGACAAAGAATCTGTTTAATTCTTCAATAAAGATAAAACGAAAATTAAGCCGTAATAATGACTGAAGAGTTTAGAACTCTTGAAGAATGTCTCTCTGAAAACAAATGATAATTGCCCAAGTAAAGCCTATTTAATGTGAAACATCTCGGAAGTTGTTATGCATCATTTCGTGTTATTATTTTTATTTAAAATCAAATTCAAACTCGTTTCGTAAAATAAGGTTAGATTTTATTATTATATGCATGCCAAAATAACGGATATAAACATATTTTTATTATGTTTTTTTTTAAATAATCATGCAAAGAGCGATAACGCTTTATAACCGGAATGTATTTCACTTGTCTCGTATATGCGCCATGTGCTTAATGACGTCATAAAAAGAAATGACTGCATGAAGTATTTACTCTAAAACTATTTTCAATTTAGGGTGTTACAGCCATGCTGGATGATCTGGGCTGGCGGTCTCTGGAACGCCGGAGATATGACTTCAGGCATAATTTAACAGACATTTTCATCATCTCCTTTTCTGACCTACTTTTATGAACCGATCATAAGAAAGGTTTATGGATCGAACTGTAGTCATGAAACGATCCTTAAACCAATGCCATTGTATGTATCAACAACAGGCCGAGCTACTAAACAAAATGATCAAGAGAAAGGAGGAATTTACAAGTACATGTACATATAGGTATAGGTACCTAATACTAAGTGCGAGAAACGCTCTAATATAAAATTGTTAATATTAAATTATGAACATAATAGAATGCCATTTTAAAGTGCGAGCTGAGCTCTTGACATGAAATGATTAATCGAAAAAATAGCCATTAGAAATTCGGGCATAACTTGAGTAAAGAAACCGTCAAAAACGGAATGTCGTTTGGCTTATCTGCTGGCAAGACACGGGCATTCCACGATGAAAGACACGTACTTATTTTACACTTTGAAATGAGTATTTGCTGGGCTTAAATGCAAACTTGCGCCTATTTTGGTTTAAACTTTGCATGATGTCATGTTGAGCAAATATAATCAGTTCAATATGCATTTTTTTGTAACAAATGTTCGACATGACATCATTCCAAGTAAAAGTTCAGTGGAGCAACAACAAATTAATCCAGTATATGATTGATTATTCTGACTTTACCCAAGTTTGAATTTCTCTTAATTGTAGTGTGGCCATGCAGGTTAAAAGATAAAGGGTTGTTAAACAGGTTGTATTTAGACTGTATGAGCGTACGTGTATGCCGCAAGTGGTACATTTTAACCTACATTTTGTTGTACATTTTACCCTCAATTTCTTTATCTGAATGATATTTGTGCATTTGATCTTCACCAACTACATCAGGTATGCTTTTTGTCAGCCAAATGTTGTCGTATGAGCTTCTTTCTTGTTGGTATCTTATATGACATCAAGACTAAACATTGTTTTATGTTTATATATAGGTTTTATATACTACTGAACTACTTGTTGACATACTTAGCCAAAAACAGCCGAACATTTTATTTACATATTGTGCAGAATGTTTTCTGGTAATACAATCATGGAAAGGGGATTTGTATGTTCTCAGCTCTATATTATATTCGTTAACATGAACTGATTTCTGGTCCTCTTTAAGTATAATTGCTAAAATGATTAATCAAATTCAGATTGCGCTAATGTGCAAGAGAAGAACCAAGGGATTACGTGTCATAAGATATAACGGATATTGGCTTTCATTTTAACTCTAAGAAAATCCTCGCAAGATAACTAAGCTGTTCTCGACATTGATTTAAATAGCGTTAATGCGGGGTTTCATATTTATACAACAGTTGAAAGTGTTTGTTTTGTATACCTAACCTCTTAAAAAACTTACATTTAATTTATAAAAAAATGATATTGTTATGCCCCTGAAGATAGGCTTATAGAAATCGCACTGTCCGACCATCTATTTGACATTTCGGAAAAATCTTGTCATTGCTTCATCTCCAAAACCTCTAGTTAGATTTCATTGAGAATTCTCAGGAATATTTGTCACCAAGCCTAGTTGTGCATATCATCAGAAGATTCCACTCAATGGCAGAGTTGTAAGCCTTTAGTCATTTTTACTAAAACTTCTATACTATTGAAATATTAATAATCTTTATTTCCAATTCAGCTCAGAGGAAACATTATTGAAATGTTTGTTCATAAGCCTTGGTGAGGCTGTGTTTTGTGAGTGAGGCGATTTCTGATATGCAAATATTACCTTTTTGTGCATGTCGTCAGGAGGATATGCTCAATATAGTTTTGCAGAGTTATGGACCTTAAGTCATTAAATTTCTTAAGGAGTTTATTTTAAATTTTAAAAATAAGTTCCTTATTATCACCCTCATCGTTCCTTATATTACCTACATCATATACGGTAAGGTCCATTACTCTGACAATGATATCTTAAGGATAACCTTCGCTTTAAACTTAAAATTTTCTTTAAAGATTGAAATATGTTACTGTAACTTGTTTATTACTTGAGAAATTTCTACAGACTTCAAACAAATAATCCTTTTCATCTTTCATATCATAACTGGGTAAGATTTATCTCTTTTCCACAGGCATTTTTCAGAAACATATGTGTACCAATTCGATTTAAAACTATATTTTGCGGGCATTTGCCATGTGACAACTCTTGTTTAAGATAAAGATTAGTATATTTTTCATTAAATGTATTAATTAAATTTGCTTGTCTGTTATTTGCAGTGTATTCGGAACGGGTTTTTTTACCTAGCTAGACAAAATCGTATGCATGTAGAAAATCACAAAAACGTGTGTTAGTACTGCACGAAGCATGCCTAATCTTACTCGGGATGAACACAGCCAGGCAATTGGTATGCTGCGCTTTGGAACGATTAAGCACCATGCGAATCCATTCCAATTTATCACCTTTTCAGGTTTGGTGGACCGATACTTATTGACAAGTAGCGTTAGAGATTGTCAGCGACCAGATAGTCAGCGAGTTACGACATGTCGTCATGATTTCCATTATCTGGTGACACACATTATACAAGTCACAAAAATTGTAACTCGGACTTCATATGAGACAGTAGTCACTCATGGGTATTTTAATTTGACAAACTTTGATTCCTTATTTCTCATAAAAACTTTTTTCTTTATTTGGCATTGCTTCTCGAGATGTAAACACCAGATACTGAGTCCTGCTTTTTGTTGACTTTTGAACATTCTAGGCAACAACTAGATAGATATTTAGAAAACAAAGAAGTTTCTTATGGACTTATGGATCTGTCAAGACCTTATCGAGGCGCTCACAATTTTATTGGATAATACATGTATTTATAGGCATTCCAATTGGTACTAATTGTGCACCCCTTGTTGCTGATATGTTTTTGTACTGTTATGAAAGAGATTTGATGTTATCTTTTTCTACCGAATATGAAGATGGCATTATTTCAGCCTTAACATGCATTACAGAAAAACTCTTAAAACAAGGTTATCGGTATCACAAATTAAGGAAAACCTTTTGCAAGTTTTATCGCCGATACCCAGATTTAATTCATAAATACAAATGCAGTTTAAAATCACTTTTGCAACAAGGTATTTCACAACCAGTTTTTTATGGAGATTTAATTTATAAACTTAAAAAGATTAAAGACAGTGTTAATTTCTCCCGGTTATTCGTAAAAACCATCTGTAAATTTAAAAAGAAAGGTTACCAACATGATATTTTACAGCGCTCTGCAGGCCTGGTGATTAACCCTTCTACAGTTGATCATTATGCTTACCTCTTTGGTTGCACGACGGTGGCAGGGGTTTAAGAGTTTATGAAGGTTATTGGGGAAATCTTTTCTTAAAAGAACCTAGAAACTCGATTTGTTTCTTTTATCCCTGTCATCGTGTTCTTGCTGATTTTACTCCAGGAGCTCTGGTCTTGGTAAGATCATTGAGTACCCCTTTCGGCTTTGCAATGCTCTTAGCTTCTTATGTTTTATATGTTTGTGTGCTTTTGCATGCAACATTGTTAAGCAGATAAGTGGGTTGGAGTCTTTTCACCAAGACAACTTGTGCTTGTTTTGTGATATGAGAACCTGTTGGGGCAAGTGTGAGGTTGGTGCACCCTAGAACCTGGTTTAAACCCCCAGTGGCAATTTGATTTGCCACTGACCGTTCCAAGGCGGTAACCCCTCGGGTTCTCATTTTTGTTTATTGTTAGTGGTGTCTTTTTTGAAACTGATTATTTTATTCACCATGCTCTCTCCCCCTCTCTTCTTCTTGACTGTGTGGGGAGGCTGTTTTTTCTGAATGTGGCGATTCCTGATATGCATATTTCACCTTTTTTTAACAACACCTCGAGGTACCTTGATGATTTGTTGAATATAGATAATAACCATTTTAAATCTCTGGTTAATAAAATTTACCAGCATGAACAACAACTTAATAAAGAATACACTCCTGATCTCTTAATGTTTCTATTGCAAATGGATACGTGACTACCTATATATATATGATAAAAACGATGATTTAAATTTTTATATACAGTGAAACCCCATCTATTACGGACATCTGAGGGACTGGGGGAAAGTGTCCTTAATAGCGGATTGTCCTTAATTGTGGGTTTGAATTAAAAAGAAGAGTCAATGTCTGTTCTTTAAAAAATCGCCCGTAATACAGGGGCGCCCATAATATCGAGTGTCCGTAATGAGGGGTTTTACTGTAGTAAATTTTCCGTTTTTAGACGGCGATTTTCCTCATGCAACATCTTACCGGGTTTATATTTAACAGCTTTTTCGCTTTTCTAAAGCTTGCAATAATGTTAATGATTTCAATAAAAGTAATCTTTGCATAACAGAAAAAAATTTTAAACAAGGATATCGTTGTCATACATTAAGGAAAACCTTTTGCAAGTTTTATCGCCGATACCAATATTTAATTCAAAATACAGGAACAGTTTAAAATCACTATTGCAACAAGGTATTTCACAGCCAGTTTTTTTTTATGGAGCTTTACCTTATAAACTTAAGAAAAAAAAAGGCAATATTAATTTCCCCCGGATATTCGTAAAAACCATCTGTAAATTCAAAACGAAAGGTAACCAACATGATATTTTACAGCGCTCTGCAGGCCTGGTGATTAACCCATCTACAGCTTCTCACTATGCTTATCTCTTGGTTGCACGAAGGTGCCAGGGGATTGCGAGTTTATGAAGGTTTATGGGGAAATATTTTCCTTAAAGAACCTACAGGCTCGATTTGTTTCTTTTATCCCTGTCACGATGTTTTTGCTAATTTGACTCGGTAAGATCATCGAATACACGCCAATTTTGGCTTTGCAATGCTGTTAGCTTCTTGTGTTTTATATGTTTGTGTGATTTTGCATGCAACATTGTTAAGCTGATGGGCGAGCTGGAGTTATTTCACCAAGACAACTTGTACTTGGTTATTGATATGAGAACCTGTTGGGGCAAGTGCGAGGTTTGTGCACTCTTAACCCCAGCGTCAATTTGTTTTGCAACTGACCTTTCCAAGGCGGTATCCCCAAGGGTTCTCTATGTCGTAATTGTTTGTGTCGTCTTATTTAAATTGATATACTTATAAAAACATGCTCTCTTTTCCTCTCGCTGGGTGGGGAGGCTGTGTTTTGTGAGTGCACATGGCGATTCCTGATATGTATATTTCACTTTTTTGAAAGCCAACAAGAACGACAAATAACGAAATATTGCACGCTTGGCTTTATTGATTCTGTACATAGTCAGTAATGGGAATTCATATTGCTTTCTACACCATGCAACATTTTAAGGTTGAGACTTTGAAATTCCTGTGAAAAAATATGACAGAAATAATATCAAAACAGAAAATAATTATTGACTGCCAACATTTAACAATTTGATCGCACTGAAAAAAGTGTAACGAATTAAAAATACTGATTATTATTGCAACTAGACATTTATGTTCGCCATATTGCACAAACAAAGATATAGATAAGTGTGATGTATTTAAAAAAGCATATCAGTAAACAAACAAAGCCAAATTATTCCGCTTTTTCATAAATGTGCATCCGATATCGATAATGGAATAATTAAGATCTATATTGTTATCAAAAAGTTATCCGTTGATAATTACGATGTTGGAGAGTATTATGCAGTATTAGCAGCGCAATTTCAGTTAGTCGACAAACGCCTTGGGGATGCTAACAGTGATGAATCGCTCATCTAATCACATAAATTGGATTTACCGAGCTCTTATTGAACAGATCAGAGATACTGTTATTATAAGGTAAATTTAACATCGAGATAGATAAAAGTCACCAATGATCGAAATTTCATATCCGAGAAAACGCTGCAAGTAGTTTCTTATACAAGAGTAATTACATCTAACTATTAGAATCAGGATGAGTAAGTGGTTTATTTTAAGAAACCTTACCAGCTCTAAACAAACGAAGAATGTCACCATGAAATGTTGACACAATGTCCTTTTCAAAGTTGTTGTTCCATATACTAACTAGGCCAATTTTCAAGATTTTCGATGAAACGTAACCACTTTCTGTTTCGTATATTTTATGCATATAAATTTAAGGGGGCATAAACACTAGACAAAGTAACGTAACTAATTTTCTTTAAATGCTTAATTAAATAGTTTGCTATAAAAATGAACTAGGGAAGGTGGATGAATAATTAAACCATAATCAAACATAAGGCGTAAAAAAAAATTGTTTGTTTCCGGTATCCCGACCTACCCTAAAAAATCGGCCCGACCCTAATGTTTTTATGGGCTCCAAAATTTTTTTAAAAATTTGTCAGAACCTTAAAGCCTAATTGACGATAGTTGTGAATTTAGTGTATTATACCTACCTGGATGTTTTAGTGGTACCGTGCCTAAATCGATCATTCTCTAATGAGCGCTTTACTAACATTGTTTATAGAGCATCTCATGATAAAGACTAAAACATGTCTTCCAGCGTGCTTGGTGTGTATATTTCCAAATCATGTGGCCATTTAAAAGAAGATGTTTGTTCCTTACGTGCATACAACAGTTCCCTGTCTGTCAAGGACATTTTCTATTGTCATCACCCCCCTAAAACATCTGATACGAAGAGTTGTTTTGAAGCAGTCGGTTATTTTTCTTTCCCAAATGTGAATGACTCGTTGACAGTAAAAAGAAAGACAAGCAAAAACACAGTGCAACAGCAGAAGATCATGACCCATATTTGTATACTACACAGCATGCCAGATTAGTTGCAATATGTGTGGAATGTAGGAAACCTAGGGTTGTGTATTCTAAAAACAAACTCACAGTCCGACAACAGGCAAACTTACAACGAGATATTGATGACTCGGATTTTACATGTGGATCTCCAGTGACCGAATCCATACTGATACATGCCAAAGCCAGACCGCTAGGTTGTAATGATCCTGTAGAAGTTTGTTACTATGGTAGTAATCTAGGGCAATTGGATCTTTGTGCTCACTGTGGACAGAGTGGTGGGGAAGTATCACAAGAACTCAAGAAAAAATTTAAAACAGTTTTACCTATTTGTGAGCTATGTGCAGTTGTAAGGGAAATTATAGTTGCCAGACCTTATGGCAAGCAACAATGACATTCTTAATGCTCAAACTTCAATCTCACTAAAGTCAGATCTGACAAACTGTTAGATCTGATGATGACCCGTAGACACCGTATATAAAGCTATATTGTTTCCTGATTCTATTTTTAGAAATTGTCAACACACGAAGCATGATTTATAAGGCTAACAAAGATCTGAAAATGTCATTAAAAAGTAGAAATGAATGAAATACTACATAAAACACATATATCTTCAGTAAAATATGTCTTACGCATGTTGTCAACACTTTCCACAGTTTAAAACACCGTGTTTACTTTCACTTTTGCGATTTTGTAGGCGACAATCTGATTGGTTCAAAGGGTTGGTGATAAAAGCACGTTTTAGTTACTCATCATCAGATATCAGATCTAACAGTTTGTTAGATCTGACTTTAGTGAGATTGGTTTAAACTTTAAAATAGCCAGCTTATTGAGTTTTAGAGTGTTTTTGTTTGGAAAAATCTCACAATGACACAAGTATTAGCTTTGTTAGCCATTACACAAGTAAGGGCTATTCCATTTAAACATACACCCCACCCCAGGAAGGCAAAATAAGGAAATTCTATAGAGGGTGGTAAGTGTTTGTAGGGGGGACCTTTTTACGCTTAATACAGTTCTAAAGGGGGGCGGTCCAATTTGAAAGTGCCTTCCTGGGGTGGGGTGTATGTTTAAATGAAATAGCCCTAATAGATTATATTCGACACTTTGAGCATTCAGTCTAACTAATAGAATGTGAAAAAACTGAATTTATATTAATCATATAACATTTTATTGCAATCATTTGTGTTACATTTTCAAAACCTGTGTACTGTATCTGGAAATTCATATCAAATTTAGCATATTAAGTCATCTTTCACAAATAAAAACTTTTTCCAAAAAAAAAACTTTTTCCTACCTACCTACCCTATTTTTTTGGGCATGTTACCGGAAACAAATTTTTTTTTTAGGCCTAAATGTTGATTCTAAATTTGACCAAATCGTAAAATCTACTTTAAAATTTCAGTTCCATTACTAATATAATCAAGAATTGTTAATAAGACATTGAAACTTTTGAAGTTATTTTACCAATACAGCTTGTACTTGTTTGTTGATATGAGAACCTGTTGGGACAAGTGTGAGGGTGGTGCGCCATAGAACATGGTTTAAATCCCCAGTGGTAATTTGTTTTTCTCTGACATTTCAAACTCGGTAACCCATCGGTTCTCAAGTTTGTTAATTGTTTGTGGTGTCTGTTTTAAAGCTGCTCATTTTATTATCCATGCTCTCTCTTTACAAAAGAAATGAGTAATGTCACAAGCGCAAAGTCTTAAGTTCATGCATATGTTGCAACATGTTTGCATTTCGATGCCATACTTTCATTGCTATTTCAATTTCATCTTTTACGTTTTCAAACTCTGAGTTTCCCATAAAGTGAAATATGCATATCAGAAATCGCCATAATCAGAAAACACAGCCTCTAAACGCAGCAAAAAAGAAAATAGGAATGCATAGCATGTTTGTTTTAGAAAATCAATTTGAAATAAAACACCACAATGACGAAAAGGGGAACCTTTTGGCTGACCGTGGGGGTTTAAACAAGAATCAAGGAGGCACCAACATAACACATTCCCCAACAGATTCCAATTTGGACTATCAAGTAGAAGTTGTCTTCGTGAATTAACTTAAACTTAGCCATCAACTCAAAGCTCTACTAGTATAGAAATATTTTTGTCATACTGTCTTTAAAATAACTACCATTATGATCCATGTTTCTTTATCTTTCCACACCATTTAAAATCATGTTCAGTAAAAACTTTTTTTTTTATATTATTATTATTATTATTATTATTATTATTATTATTATTTTGTGCTGTAGAACATTAAGTGTGAACAATGCAATTGTTAGAAAATGCCTTATTTTGGTAAGACTTTTGATGGTCCAGTAATATCGTTTGGTCAATGAACAGAAAGAACGTATATAGTCATCCGAAATTCAAATGGTTTCAAGTTTACCATGTTAACATTGGCAATGCAAATTACAAAGTAGTTCTCTTGTTTGTCAATTGATTACGGTGTCTTATTAAAAATTAATTTTTTTTATAACGCCATGCTCTTTTTCTGTCTGCTTTTTGGCTAAGTGTTATGGCTACGCTTTCTGATTGTGGCAATTTCTGATATGTATTTTTTTACTTTTTATAGAGAATTAATTCACTGATTTCTACGAGTTTCCTGTATCTGATAACACAAAATGTCACAATTCTTGAGGTCGTTTCACCGGATGTTTATCCTTGATCTATAGGAGTTATCTGATAATGTCTTTCACGACATAACATACTAGGCTCCAAATTGGATATGAAAAACTGTAAAACTAGTAGAGTGCTTTTACTTAAGTTTTACTGGTCGGGATCAGGCATTCATGTCCAATACATGTAAGACTACAATAATGATATACGATACCGTACAAAGAAATGAATTGATAGGCAGTAAACTCTAAAATCATAGCCACCTAAAAAATTCTGGTCCAACATGTAAAGAATCAAAACATGTCCAATTTTCCGCGTAATAAACTAGTCACAAGCGGCGATAGCAGTAATATGAATCTTCATTTCTATCTATTATCAGACTTAACCAAACATGTATGTGCAATATTTTTAGCTCGACTATTCGAAGAATATGTCGAGCTATTCTACTCACTTGGGCGTCGGCGTCGGCGTCGCTGTCCCGCTTTGGTTAAAGTTTGCGTGCAACCTACCTGTATCTTAAAAACTACTATAGCTACAGCTTTGAAACTTGGCACACCTGTTCATCATTATGTCCCGAGTGTGTATGCCAAGAACCATAACTCTAACTTTCATTTTGATCAAATTATGGCCCTTTTTCGACTTAGAATTTCAGGTTAAAGTTTGCGTGCAAGCTACTGTACAAACTCATTACTTCAATAATACTTACACTACAGCTTTGATACTTGGCACACTTGTTCATCATCATGTCCCGAGTGTGTGTGCCAAAAACCATAACTCTAACTTTCATTTTGATCAAATTATGGCCCTTTTTCGACTTAGAATTTCAGGTTAAAGTTTGCATGGAAGCTATTGTACAAACCCATAACTTCCATACTACTTGTACTACAGCTTTGAAACTTAGAAATCGTGGTTAAAGTTTCAATGT